>CAXKVX010000335.1:0-682476 GCA_964058865.1 Eleocharis quinqueflora
ACCAAAGCAGTTCCTAATCAGTTGCAAATCATTTGATACTCATGCCACACTGGATTTGGCCTTATCCACGGGCTTACCAAGTAATAAACAAGTTTCAATAGGAAAAGATGAGAATAAAATCAATCCAATATAAAAATCACGACTAAACATCATTTATAATCAACATCCATGACAAACAATCCATTCCCTAACCCTAAGATACAGTTCACTACTCACACATGGCAGCAAACAACAAGAAAAGAAGATAAAAGAATGAGTTCATGGTGAAAAGAACCAAAAACCCAAAATCAGCAGATCTGCCCTTGCAGGTGGTCTTCACGTCGCGATATCTCTCGAAATCCGTGAAGGGAGGCACCGAGCAATGGTCAGGTCTTCTTCTCCTGTGTCAGGTCTAGACGGAGGAACCCCTCAAAACCTAGAAAAGGCTGCTATATATAGCTCAAAACGCGAGGTGAACAGGCCCTGGAGCGGCCGGAATTTCCATATCAGGCCTTGCGGGTCGCAAGTGAAGGCTTGCGGCCCGCAAGCAATGCGCAGAGAGGTGAACGTCTCAAATCGAAGCTCCTGATGAGCCCGTGATGGCTCCAAGTGCTCCATATGCTCCATATACCTGAAATAAGACCAAAGAAGAGCAGTAAACAAGAACAAGGTAGAGAACAAGCTAAAATGCAAGTAAAATAGTGATTTTAGGGTGAATATGAGTACAAGTCAAGGCAAATATATGCATATGAATGCAACGCATCAGGCACATATGAATAATTCGAGCATGGCTAAAATAATATGCATAGTACACATAATTTTGTACTATGCATATAGATATAGGTCATTAAATTGAGATTTAAGTTGCTCAATAAATTCTTCATATGAAAATATTGTAGGAAATTAAATTTCGTGATTTTTGGAGCTTTCTAGCTATTTTTTTAAATATTTTTTAAAAACAGTCCAGATTTAATACTACAAAAGTGCCATTTCTGGGCTGTTTTTAAAAAATATTTAAAAAATAGCAAGAAAGCTCTAAAAATCACGAAATTTTATTTCCTACAAGATTTTGATATGAAGAATTTATTGAGCAACTTAAATCTCAATTTAATGACCAAATTAAATGCAAATGGACGCATAGTATGTTATGGGGTGTACTATGCATATTATTTTAGCCATGCTCGAATAATTCATATATTAACGAATATCACTAAAACTAGTTGTGGTCTCATTAAGTCAACTATAGTAATTTTGAAAGTTCATAAGAGTGAATATGTCATTAATTATTCTATTATAGTTCGCATAAATTTATCACGTATAATATTTGAACATTTGTGTTTAATTTCTGTTTTCTAATTAAACGATTTAGTCTAGCGTCAAGTTATTTTTTAGTAATGGTACAACATATTTTGTTTTTAGTTATGATGGTTTTACTTGAATCAATCACATGAAACAAATTATATATCTTATATCATTTTTATGATGTTTAAACTGTTTTTTACGATACTTCAAATGCACAACTATGATGTTTAAACTTTTTTTACGATACTTCAAATGCACAAATTATATAATCTTATATCATTTTTATGGTGTAGTTAAACTGATTTTTTACGGTAATTGAATCACATTTTTAGTTATATCATTGATAAAATTTGGCAATCATTAAACAATGATGGAAAAAATTATATATTATTTTGATGTTTGAACTAGACAACAATTAAAAAAAATACTGGAGCAAATTCAATTTTGAACATATGCAAAATTTATGCCTAGACATAAGCAAGTCATAAATGGTAACATAAATAATTTCCTTTAAAGGCAATCCTAGAGCTCACCTTACATGAAACAATTTTTCTACTTTACTAATGCATTAATTTATATTGAACTATTTCCATTTTTAGCATTTTTATTAACCGATTATACCCTTATTTAATGAAGCTATAAGAAATAAATGGAAATTTATTACATCTACCTTGATGTAATAACAACCGTTAAATGTACCATAAAGTGAGATGTACATTAATTTTGGATTTATACTATAATTATTCTTAAGAAATTATTTCAAAAAATTTACATTAGATTTTTTCAGTACAGATCATATATTTTGAAAATGGAATTCTAAAGGAATCTTTACTATTCATTAATTCTATAAGTAGATAGATTTTGGAGGGGTCCCTTGTAGAATACTCTTTCGTTTGGGGACTAAAATTCCTCTGAAAATAAAAGTTCTTTTATGGTTAGTTAGAAGGAAAAAATCTTAACTAAAAAATTTTAGAAACTAGAAGTATGAAATTAATAGTGCATGTGTATTTTGTGGAGTAATTGAAAATATTGATCATTTACTTGTTACATGTCCAATAATAAAGACTATATGAAAAAAAAAATTTGAGTAAAAGATGGAGGTCAAGCCTCCAAATTTTATTAAATCATCACAAAAGTAAAAGACTATATGGAATTGAATTGAGACTTTTCATGAATTTATTTTTTAGGATACTAGTATTGAAATTTTATGGCAGCTTGAAGCAACCATTCCACTAAAAGACAAAATAGTTGTAGTATTAGTTAGAGGAGCAGCTTTATGGAAATTGTGGTTAGAAAGAAATGCTATTAGCTTTAGAAATTCTAAACATAGGTCTTTTAAATCAATTATTTGCAGATTATACGATCTACCACTTTCTGATGCAAATCAACTAATGATAATATGTTACTTAAACTATCTCTTATTTTACATTTAGATGTAGATGATTTACATTCCTCTTCAACTCATTTTAATCAAGATAGTTTGCTAAGAGAAATATTGATGCAACTTCTAGTATTTCACAATTCTTACTACTTAATGAATAAATATTTGGAGATTATATATACTGATCAATAAATTTATGCAGAAGAGGATGACTTCAACCTAGAACCGGATGACTTTGATGAAGTCTCTTTGATAGGAACAGGATGATTTTTTTTTGCTCGTTTCTTCGACGATTCTGACATTGAAGAATAATGTTTTCAGGAGGAGAAAAAGAATGTAATAATGTTAGGCTTTTATGAAAATGGTATGTAATAATTTTTTTGGTTCTACAACTTAGTAAGCTTGGTAGTAAAGAGATTTTGGTGGTAAGAGATGTTTGATTACACAGTGATTGGTTTAGAAACAAAAATTTAGAATAGTTAGGTATAATTTGATCAGTTTCTTGTTTAGATATAAAATTTTGATTTAGATAAAAATTTGGATGATAATTAGGTAATTTGACAAATTTTTCCTTTCCGGAAAATTTGTTAGGTTTTTTCTCTCTACGACCTTGATATATTTCACTTCCAGATAAACAAAATATTTTGTTAGCTACGCGACTGAGGTCGCACATTTCAAGCTAATTCACGCCACTGATAATAAATATAACTCAATTCTCAAAAAATCGGAACCCATAAATAAGATAAAATAAATACTTACATGGCTAGCTACGCGAACAGATCAAATCTTATATTGTTTTAATTCAACTTTTCATGAACACAAAAGAGAAAAATATATGCCGGTTGGTGAAAAATGGGGTGGATATATAGAGAGAGAGAGAGAGAGAGCATGAACAATAAGTACATACATGAACTTCAAAAAATTTCTTAAACGCATAAAAATTAAGAATAGAAAACAACTGGTACGTAAAGGTATAATCAACGTTGGAGCTTTACGAGTACAGTAATTTACCTGCCACTGCCAGAGAGAGAGAGGAGAGAGGTAGATCTGCCAGAGACAGAGAGACTGAGAGATGGATCGCAAGATGTCTATGATCTTAGAATCGGCATGGAAGAAGGAGAGAGAGAGAGAGCGCGCAGAGAACGAGAGAGAAGAAGGAAGAATACACTGTATCTACCTCTGTATTTATTAAAGTGGATGTGCTTGACAATGTTTTATTCTCTTTTGGAGAAAAGCATGCAACCTATGAACCTAGTACAATCTCTTTTTCTCCAGTTTTATAGATGGGATATCAGGTGTATTTTGATAATTTGTTTCTATATATTTCAATAGTTTTTGGGTTGTTTCCTTCGTATACAAGCTTTTAAAAAAGCGAATTTTAATTTCCATTTAAAGTGTTAAATCGTATTTCATACTATATTATAACTTTAAATTTTTGAGAAAAATTGATTTAATATTTTTATATAATTAAATTATTTTAAAGCTGGAAAAATAGATCAAATCAAATTCTTTATGAAAAGTTAAGTGCAATACAGATTTAATTGGTGTATTTTATTTAGTTTGGCAACTTAAACAGATTTTGCTCTTTTTAAAATTAAATATAGAATCATTTAAATATATTTATTTAAGATTAAGTGCATTATAAATTTCACTAGTGTGCTTTACGGTTTGAGCAATTTAAAAAGAACCATTATGAATATAATTAAAAATTTATTGTTGGAAAGTTATACATGTAATTAATCCATAAGATTTATTCAAGTTTTAAAAATCGTTTGCGGCTCTTAAATGTAAGGCAATAGTTTTACGAACTAAATGATTTAAACAAAATTAAAATGCTAGCTGTTAAATAGTTTAAACATAGTTTTTTTTTACTTAATATCAAATGTTTAAATGTTTTTTTTTTTAAATCTTGGACTTATTTCATCTCTCCAAAACTCTTTGTTTGTTTTTAGCACTTCGGATATAACAGTGCAGTAATCTAGTGCTATTTGTGATTTCTACGTACCTTAATTAATGTTTAATTGTTATCGCTGCATATTTTTTAATTTTATCATTTTATTTTTTAATTATTAAGTGAAATATATATATAGGGATATGCTATCGTGCATTATAGTGCCAAGGTTTTTATGGCATTAGACTCTTTCTCACCTTTGGATTTAAACTTTCTAGCCATTCATTTGTGTGCCTTCTTAATATTACGAACGTAATGGTACTATTCCCCCCTCTGGGTACTTTTCCCTCTTTATCGCCTATACTAAGTACACGTCTCCCAAACTTCTAGCTTTTCGGGTTCAAATTTTTTTTTTTTATGACCGTTCCATCCCTGTTTTCATAGAAATTATGAAAGAATAGAAAGCCATGGAAGATACTAACCAAAAATTAAGCTCTGATACCAGGTTGGGGTCCGATCTCAGGATCTCAGCTTTCAAACTTCACAGATCACGACGGATGCGGGAGAGTAAGAAAGGTAATTGTGGAATATGAACAAGGATTAAAGGAAAAAGTGGAATTTTATTAATATTGTCAAACTTAGAGAAGTAAGACTTGCTGGTTCTCAGCGTGTCCTGCAACTCTGAATACACAAGGTATTTATAAGCTAAGAGACTCAAGAGTCTGGATTCTAATTTACCACATCGGGTGCTCATTGGACCCCATCGACATGTGAATAAATTGATATCCACAATACTCTGTCTCAAAAGACAACAAAAGTGAGTGGGTGACTCATCTAACCACTCAGACAAAGGACAAAGGTGCTCATATAATTGAGCAAAAGATAACAAAAGTGAGTGGCTGACTCAGCTAACTGCTCGTATAATTGAGCACTACACTCCACTCAAAATAAAGCAAACTTTTGGTGAACGGCTCCAATCCATCCACCTGTAACCCATTCTAGCAGAACTTGTGTCCGTCCATCTGTAAAGGGACTTCCACTTGCAAAATAAAAGCAAGAAAACACATAATATAGAACAGACTCAACCTAAAAAGACAGCAGTTACCCGTAGGACCCTGCCAGTCTGAACCTTAATTTATTTCACACTAATTCAGCAGCTCATGAACTACTACTGAATTTTTGGACTCAAAAATAAAAGAGGCTCACCATAGCTTCCTAAAACTCTACATTTTTACATTGGACTCAAGGATGAACTCAATATCTTTTTCAATTCTTTTTAGTTTTTCAAGTTGTTCCTTAAGTTCCCAGTAGTTATCAGTTAAAATACAATCACTTCGTTGATATGGCTTACAGTGTTTTTCTTCACGCGCAATAATTGAAACTAACTGTCGTATGTCCACCAAGGAGTTTCGCACCTGCAGTTTCTTGGTGTCGGACAATCTTTGTGCGATCTCTTGGTATGATTCAAGATTCTGGCTTGGCCTTCTGAGACCTTCGAATATATGTGCATGTTGCTCATCTGTTGAAAGGTTTTCTTGATTCTCTCTTGCAATGACTGAACTTGTTCCTCCGGTATTGACTGATTGTTTTTATCTCCATTGCTTAGTTCGTCTAGTACTGGTTCCAACTTTTCCAACATTAACTCCTGGTTGTCTGTTAGACATTTTGTGCTGAGAGTAAATGTTGTTAGCCGAGAGAAAGTATCTGCTAGTGAGTTCAAGCGTCCTTCAATATGTTCAAAGTTTACCTGTATGCCTGTACTTGTTACAAAATCAACAAATTTCACCCAACGAACTCTCGAGGGTTTGTTAGATGAGGACTTGTTGTAAAAACTGATTATTGCTTGGTAATCCGTCCTCAAAGTGATTTCGGATTTATCCAAGTAATGAATCTTCATCGCGGATAAAGTCTCCATGCAAGCATGTATCTCTGCATCAATCGTTGATTTTACAACATCAAATTTCCCGCTAGCATAGGCACAAATTATTTCAGATGATTTAGGGTCATGTTTTCTGGGTTTCCACTTGCACACGCCTCCTCATCCTTCCATGCACCCATCAGTTTCCAAAACAATATAAGCGTCCTCCGGTGGGAAGCTCAGATTCGGTAAATTCTGGACTAATTCCTGAATTTTTCTAATAAGATCTATGTCTGAGGCTTTCAAGCGTTTATCACCGTGTGGACTAACTTTCGAGTAGAGAGGTCCTAGTAAAACAACCAGTTTCGGGATGTAAGATCTGGCGTAATTTAATATCCCAAGCCATGATCTAAGACCTTTCTTTTCTTTGAGTTCCTCAATATCAAAATTGGCAATCTTCTTTATTATATGCGACTGGAGCTTGATTTTTCCACGATTTATCTGAGCTCCTAGAAAATCGATTTCTGGTACTGCGATCTTCATTTTCGTTGGTGATAAGACCAGACCGTGTTTTTCACATATGTCTAACATCACCTCTAAGTGTTGTGCGTGTTTTTCTTCATTTTCGGAAAATACCAGAATATCAACTATGTATACTGCAATAAATGCCTCTGTTCCTCTGAAGCAATTATCCATTTTTCTCTGGAATATTGCAGGGGCATTTTTCAGACTGAATGGCATAACTAACCATTCATACAATCCTCCTGGCACTATAAACGTTGTCCAGGGTATTGACTCAGGACTCATGGCAACCTGATGGAAGCCACTCTTTAGATCAAATTTTGAGAAAATCCTGCTATTACTTATTTTCTTCAAGATTGTATTAATTCCAGGCAAACTATATTGGTCTTTATGAGTATTATCATTTAGTGTTCTGTAGTTTAAGACCATCATCTCTTTGCTTTGATTTCTTTTCCCGTTTTCGGGTCAATAGACGTTCCTGAGTTAACAATGAAAGCCATTGTTCTATGCTTACTTGTACTTGGTCTAATGACTCCAATTTCCAATAACGCCTTGATATGCCTATCAAACTGCTCCTTCATTAATGGCGTTACATGTTTAAGCGGTTTATCCTCTATTGTAAGGTCCGGGTTAATTATATCTAATTTGTAAACGACCTTATTTCTCTGCCAGTGTTTAAGAGGATCATTCCCAATAAATCCTTGTTCTTTAAGCCTTGATAACAGGCTACTGAATCTTTTCTCAAATTTGGGATTTGTAACTAAAGACTGATGATACAACGCATCCTGAATTGTTATATATTCGATTTCATCTAATCCCAATTCGTCAATTGCAACTGTGTGGGCAACAGTTTCTGTTGTGGTTTGAACAATTGTGACATTTTTATAGAATGTAATCACATTGCCCTCGATTCTAAGACTGCCTTGCATCGATCTTATGAAGTTGCATCCTATCAACATTTGGATACCGTCTTGCATACCCATTTGAAAGCTATATGTAAAAGGAATCCTAAATTTATTTTCTCCAATAATCATTTGTCCTCCTTTCAGCTTTTTGTTCGTAATTTGAGTTGAATTAACTCCTGTGATTTGAACAGGGTATGGGCTAGGTTCAAGAGCTTCTTCTAGTATTGCTGTTTGATCAATTGAGCAGTTTGTTGCACTAGTGTCCAAGATAGCTCTTATTTCAAATGGTTTTACGTTTGGGATTTCAAACGTAACTATCAAATTGTATAGACGGTTGAATATTCTTTTCTTTTCATGGTGTGGTGTAGGGGTTTCGGCTTTGTAAGATGATTCATCAATTTCAAATAGAACGTTTGTCGTTTCATCTTCCGTTATATCTTCTACCTCTATCTTTTCTTGTGTGGAGAGATTGTTAAAATCGTTTGTCAAATCTCTGATTAGTTCCTGTTCTCTTAACACTTGTTTCAACCTCTCGTTTTCACCCTCAAGATACACTATGTAATTTGTTAATTCTTTAATGAGTGCATCTTTGTTGTTATAAGGTCTCGATTGTAAGGAAACATTTGGTTTAACTTGTATCCCAAAATAAAACGGGACGCATAGTGAACAGATTTGTAAACCACATTCTTCACATTTTTTACCGTATTCCAGTTTAATGGTAAGTTTACAGAAGCTGCAACTGCTTTGGACTTCTGTATCATTAAAACTATGCTCACATTTTTCTTGGTTTTCGGGTGATTGTATTTTACTCCTCCACCCGAAATCAGTTATTTGTAACATCAAGTTCGTTTCTAATGGTAAATCTTCTATTGTCGTACGTACTTGATATTTAGTTCTACCGGATTCTCCTTCAGATACACTGCAAATAGCATCACTGTCCGGTTCATTGAGATCAACAGAGACAACATCCAGGTCATCCGGTAAATCAAGGTTTTCTATGACCGCTGCTCTGACTAGATTGTCGTTTTTATTTCTACAATCTTTGGCAAAGTGACCTTCTTCGCCACAGATAAAGCATTTACACTTTCTAACCCTATCCAAATGTTTTCGCTTGAAAACCCTTACATGTGAATCATGGGGTTTTCCTTTATAGTTTTTGGGTTTCCTCAACCCATACTTCTTTCTATTATTCTGGTAGTAACCAGGGTTGGGTATTTTACTACAAATTGTTAAGTCTTTTAGACTTCGTTGTAATGCAGCCTTCTTACACATTTCGGCTAGATATTGATAGGAGAAGTGTATCCGGGGAATTACCCCAATTGTGTTGCCAGGGAATTTCTTTTTGAAAGCTTCTTCGAGTTCCTTCCCTATAAGTGGCGGCATTTTCCTAAAGAACTTCTCAGATAATTCGGGAGATAAGTAAATCATCCCCGATTTTGCCGCTAGAACTTTGAAATCATTCATGTAAAGAAATAGATCATTTACATGTTCGCATGATAATCTCTCAAGGTCTTGATACGCGCGATCATGCTCATCTGTAGTCCCTTGGTATGGATCTTCTAATATTAGGACTCTTCTTATTTGTGAAATAACGTTCTGCGTATCATCAGCTATGGCCTCTAAGTTTAAGTATTCAGCCTCAAATGCCATACGCCATTGTATCCAGATCTTCTTCTCAACTTCACCTAATAAGTTTTTGATGAATTGTATTTTTGTTTTGTTACTATCAAAGTTTCGCTCACTTATTAGATTTAGAGTTATGGATTTCCATCTGGATATCACATCGTTGTATAGGCCAATGTCTTCTGGTAAAACTAACATTGCCCCTTGTTCTTGCATTGCTGTGGGCAAGTTCCATTGTTCATTCTGATGTCTCCCGATACCTCCGGGTAAGCCTCTGGGTCTTTGCGTATAACCTCCACTACCTCCTGCTTCATGATCATTTCTAAGGCCTCCTGGTGGATAATTTCTTAATCTCATAGTTGGCTGAGGTGGTATGTTGTAATTGGAAGTTATTGAGGATGATAAAGCTTTGTGTTGTGTGGTAGGTTTATCAAGGAATTGTTTTAGGATTGGATAATCAGTTTCCGGTTCTTGGCCTAAAACATATACCGTTTCTGTTTTAAACTCATCATTATTCCCACCACCTTTCGCGAAAGGATTCACGAAATCCTCTTCATCATTTTTCATCTTGGTCCCATATAGGTTCGTTATCCCATATAGGTCTTTCATCCTTTGGTTCGTCTTCTATATCTTTAGCTAGACTGGCCGTTAGCTTGATAGACTCCCAATACATGTCTTCTTCCTCGTCGTTTTCTTCATCATCTGACTCGTTAACAAATAGTACTAGGGCAGTCTCTTGAGTAATTTCTTCATCAGATAATTATTCTTCATCTTTTGCACCAACTGATGGTTCTTCATTTGGCTTTGTAGCAGAATAATTCTTGAATTTTAATAGTACTGAACTGTCTGATCGTGTAAGAATAACAGCCTCTTGAGGGTGTTGTACCTCTGCTACACTAGGTGGTCTGATAACCCATTGTAAACCCCGTAAACTTTCAGTTGTGTGTGATTGACCGGGGATTGCCTGGACACCTCTACTAGCTAAATAGTCAGATACCCTTTGTACGTTATATCTGAAACTAGTGTAACTAGTATTTGATAATCTACCAATCAGTGATCTCGTTAACAGCAAATTGCTTTCGCCTGCTTGCCAATTCTCATACCCATGAGTTTGGACAACTAATTGGATATGGTTAAAGAAATCTGCTATACTAAGCATGATATTGGGTGCAAGATAAGCCAATTGGGTACCGGCTGTTAGGTCCATTTCCATTGTGCCAATAATTGACCTGTCATCTGCCCATCTGGTGTCTCGGATAGCAACCAGTGCGTTGACGCCTACGTTTCTGCGATGTAAAGTGTACAACCTAATCATAATTAACCCAATGTGCAAATGTTGGAGGCCTGACCTACGAATTTCTTCATAGCTTTGTTGTGTGATGAATGGCAACTCCAACTGTTGTCCACCCGTTGTCAGTATTCTCCGGTCAGAATAATGCTGATAAACCCGATGTTGTGTAGTTGTCCAGCCATCTTGATACAATGTTTCTGCTGGAACAGATTGCGCTCTTCTAAACTGAGATACGTCTAATTCTACGTCCGGGTTTAGTTGTGACTCTAGACTCCTGTTATACCCGATGTGTCGCCTTCCAGGTAATCTTCTTAATATTTCCTGACGTAATCTATGACCACGTCTGTAGTTTCTAATTTGATCATCTATTGTTGGAGTCTGGTTTTCATTACGGCTGTTATGTTCACGATTAGATATAGACGACCGTGGTTCCGTAATGGTTTCCATACGTGTTCGATTCATTTTTAAGAAGACGAGGACTTCTTCTTCTCTTCTTCAAATATTTTACGTGGATCTTTGAACACGAAAAGCAGTACTTCCTTCTTTTTAGGTCTAGGGACTGGTTCTCCTAGACTTAGCTTATTGAGACTCTTTTGTAGATCTTTGATTGTATTTGTGATATCAGATTTTGTCCCAGCTGACGCTTGTTTAGCTACAACTTTTCTGATATTATGGATGGTTTCTTTACAATTTTCAATTCCTTCGCTTATCTTAACCAAGAGTTGTATTATTGTGTTATTTTGCTTGATTATTGTTGATGTGCCTTTTGTTGCTTCAGTTGGTTTCACAAAACCAACCGCGGGTTCTTCAATTGATTTGGTTGCTTTTAACGCTTCCAAGTAGTTTGTGCTCTTTTGTGTTATTCTCCAGTCGCTCGTGTATTAAAATTTGGTTAAGTATGTGTTTTATTGACTTTCAATTTCAAGTTTTCTAGGTCCACAGTTCAGGATTGGTCATATTTTTGCAATTTTTTAGACTTTCTCAAAAGTACGAAACTTAAAACAAGGGATACACATCTAATAGTTCAGTTTTCCCAGTGCCAAAAGTCCTTTGGCATCATGGTGCACCATAGCATTTCTCTCTATATATATGTATATATATATATATATATATATATATATATATATATATATTTCAAAAGAGGACTGCTTCAATTTATACCAAATGAATTCAAACACCTGTCAATGTCTAATATAAATGTATTACCCATAGAGGTGGCAAATCGGGCAGGTTCGGGTTGGGCGGGTCAGGTCAGTTTGACTTCAAAAGATTATCGGGTCACGGGTCTGATCAGGTCGAGTCGGGTCGGGTCTCGGGTCATCATGCGTTGATATTTGTCGGGTTTCGACTCTTTCAGGTTCGAGTCAGATCGGGTTTCAATTATCTAGTTTCGGGTATTTTTCGAGTTTCGGGTCTTTCGGGTTCGAATCAAGTCGGGATTCAATTATCTCGTTTCGGGTATTTTCGGGTTTCAGATCTTTCGAGTCGGGCGAGTCGGGTCAGTTTGTCTTCAAAAGATTAACGGGTCACGGGTCTGATCAGGTCGGGTCGGGTCTCGGGTCATCATGCGTTGATATTTGTCGGGTTTCGGGTATTTCGGGTTCGAGTCGGGTCGGATTGACCGAATAAAGTTTGAGCTTTTTTATTCTTAGAGTTATTTATTATTCGTTTTCATTGTATGAGGCTAATGATCTAATAAATTGTATCTGTCAGTATTTGTAGTTGTGATTGAAATGAATTCTTTCTTTATGTTTTGGCCTCTCTGAAAAAAATTCTACAGATGCGACAATTGCCAAAATATAAATTATTATGTGCAATCTGCTAATTGATATGTGATAAGTTAATGTTCTGATAAATTGTTGTCAATATGATTTCTATGTGATATGTGATATGCGACAATTACCAAAGTTTTTTATTTTAAAGAGTTCATTCTAGTTTGATAAGTTATTGTAAAGATGTTTTGCACTTTTGCTTGTATTTGATATAGTATCTTGTTTTTATTCTTGTTGTGTCTTGAAGAGTTCAGTACATGCCTTGATTTTGATTCGGCCTTATATCTAATACAATACCTGGTTTGATAAGTTGATGTCAAGAGTTCATTTTAGTCAAGAGATGTACTAGTACAATATTAATTGATAGGTTGATATCAGTTTGATAAGGCCAAATATTCAAACCAGAGTTTATTATGGTTTGTTAAATTGATCTCTGGTCTCTGATCTGTTGTGTTCGGGTCAAGCCAGGTCATCTCAGATTGCGGGTCATGTCGGGTCGGCGGGTAATGTGATCTCGGGTCATTTCGAATTTCGGGTCATGTCGGTTCGGTTCGGGTCGGGTCGGCTACTGGGTCATCTGATCTCGGGTTTTTTCGAGTTTCGAGTCATATCAAATCAGGTCGGGTCGGGTATCGGGTCATCTGTTGTCCGGTCTTTTCGAGTTTCGAGTCATATCAAATCAGGTCGAGTCGGATATCGAGTCATCTGTTGTCGGGTCTTTTCGGATTTCGGGTCATATTAAATCAGGTCGGATCGGGTATCGGGTTATCTATTGTCGGATCATTTCGGATTTCGAATCATATCGACCTCCTCCGAATCGGACGAATTTGTCAGGTCGGATTGGGTTCTGCCACCTCCAATTACTCACGAACTAGATCGGTTTGAACAACTTTTTAAAATCTGATTTGATTGATTTTTGAAACAAAATTCACTAAGAAAGAGCACTCTATTGTTACTCTTGAGTGAAATAAAATTTATATCTCCCCAATTAAAGTAAAGGATGAATCCAACAAGTAATTCTAAAGTACACGAGTTCATAGAATGGTTTTGCAAGAAAATGGACGTCTCCAGGATTGTAGAAACTGGAGACAACAAGAACATTAACAGCGGCTTATAAGGTTCCTCCCCCCTTGTTTAAAATCTTTTGATTTGAATATGTTATCATCTGTCATTGATCCTAATTCCTAAGCCTAGTTAAAAAAAATTGTTCCAACCTTCTAATCAATTTAAATCCGCTGCAGCCCTACACATTCAGTGCAGAAATCTACACTTTTAAGTTGTTTTAAAATTCGTGCAAACAAAACTTTAAAAATGTTGATTCTTCTGAATTAAATCCAAACTGTTCATTGCATACAGCACAATGAATTATGAACGTCCGATTTGTGCAGTGCGATAGCAGATTTGGATCCCCTTTTAATTGTTATTCCTTTTCAGAAATATATATAGTCGAAAATAGGTACACAGTCACTCGTCATGTCTGTTAACAAACTCTTCACATGGGTCCCACATTTACAAAATTATACTTCTCACCTTGTAAATTTTGTATTTTGCTCTTTATTTACATGTGTATGCCTTGCCACCTTACCACTGTACCTGAGTTGTGTTGTATACTCGTACAGTTGTATGCATTTTCAGATGTGCTTTATCACTGTTGTTTAATCTGAATTGTAAGTACCATTAACAAACTCTTATGAGTTAATTACAAGAGTTCGAAACTTTAATATTTAAATAAAAATACTGAGTGAAATCTAGCGGCTCAGTTAAATAATAAAATAATATGACAGGAATCTAGCGGCTCAGTTAAATAATAAAATAATATGACAGGAATCTAGCGTCTCCTTACAAAGTGCCAAATTAGTATGAAATTAATGAAAATATAGTTGTTATTGCTGGAGTGTCGGTACCAAGCTTCCTTTAGAGAAAAAAAAATATTGGAGGTAAATAAGATGCAAATAATCTTCTTTTAGACTGTACAATGTCAAACGCTTAATTAATAGCTCAATGGAAGGCCTTTTGTTAAAACTATTTCATTTTGACCTCACTATCTTTCTTGTTTTTTCTTTATTTTTTAGTATAAAGTCAATGGATCCACTGAAATTCGTGCAGAAAGTTTCTGCACCACTTTCCAAATTCAATGTATTTGTTCATGGTGGTACCTGACAATAAATTGTGAAGCACACATACAATTGGGCTTTATGATTTTGATTTCTTTATTTGTTACTAAGGGTCAAAACGTTGATTGACATGCATTATCATACAAGTTGAGCACTAAATAATAATAAGAAAGAGAGATGAGAAAACAATTGAGAGTTTTGTTTCAAGGCTCCAAAGACCAGAGAGAAAAGTGAAAATGAAATAATTGAGAAGTTGATTTGAAAGTTGCAAAAGTTTCAATTTTTTTCACCTAATTGGTACGAAAAAGACAACCACTTATTGGAGGTGCAAATATATTCAGATGAATCAGATCCATCAATATATTTAATTGGTACAAGGAAGAATTTATTTGAGGCGCAAATATTATATTCAGATTCAATAAAAATCATTGTTTAACTGGTACAAAACAACCAATTATTGTAAGTGCAAAGATATTCAGATTCAACAGTACAAAAGCACTATTGCCCGATACCGACCACCTCTACCAGATAAGCTAATAAAGTAAACTAAACAAAGGGGCAAAAAATGAGCACCACCTAGAACTTCCATAGAGTTTACATAACTGTTCAGCTCAATTGATGCTTACATAGCGATGCCATTTCAATCTGTACAGTATTGGAAAATGGTATAGAACAATAATGAGAATTACTTGTACCTGTGCATATAACATCACAGATGGCACTGGATGAAAAAAGTAAAAAAAAAAAAATGGACACTTACAGCAGTAATAGCTGCTTCTGCACCCTTATTTCCAGATTTACCGCCAGCTCGGTTTAATGCCTGTAAATTATTCAACATTATACAACGGAAACATAATAAGATAATAATTAAAACAACAAAAATTAAATTACCGAATATGTGTTGCCCGTTTCTGAAAAGAAATGGGAATAGGTAAGTATTAAAGTACCACATTTTCAAGAAAGTACCTGATCCATGTCATCACAGGTGAGGACTCCAAAAATGCAAGGCACTCCTGCACAATGTGAATTATATATTGAAAATCAGAAGTCTTTAAAAATCACATTAGAAAACTAAAGCTGTTTACTCAAAAATAGAAAAAATAATAATAATATAGCTCTATTCTGACAAAAGATTAGTTACTTGTCTAAACCATTCCCATGTATATGTTTAAACCGGTCCCTTCCTTAACCGTATAGAAGAAAATTAAAACACATTTTAATACAAAAAGAATGAACCTGAAGATAAACCAGCTGAAAGTACCCCGGATGCTGCTGAGTTGGCAACAGCATCATAGTGGGTTGTATCACCTCTGATCTACAAAGTACAAATTCAAATGTTACCAGTCTCATAAGGATTTTGCCAGAATTAACTTCATATATAGGCAATTAGAAATGAGATTAAAAAAGAGTTTAAGATCAATATCACGGAACAGACATTGGGCCAATATACCAAGTTACCAATTTCATAACAGTACAGGTCTAGCAAGTTAAGTGTTAAGACCCAACATGTATATTAAATACTTCTACTTGCATGGTTGATCGTTAGTTTTTTAACTTCTTGGGTGATATGTTTGTTGTATACTTGATTAACATGGTAGGTCAACTTGGTAACCACAGAGTTGAATTGTAAACATTAATTACCACAGCACCAATGCAAAGAATGGCATCGTATGCTCCTGTTTTTCCAAGCTTCTGTGCCACCACTGGTATTTCAAAACTACCTGGCACACTGACAACCTGGACCAGCAATAGAAGAAAATTAGGGAAAAAACTATTATTTCAAAATGACATAGACAAATATCTTGTTTTACAAAATTCAAATCAATAAAGCAAAAGCATAAAGACTCTATCAGGTTATTCAATAATGATAGCTCATTTGCACCAAAAGCATTGCTTGCATTTTGAACTAAAGGATCAGTAATTGATTTGTCATGTGCTGGTATCAGTCATTATTGACTAGTATTCACTAGATTGTAATGATTGTTCTATGCCTAAACATCAATTAAATGGTACTTCATGTGTTTCCCAAACAAAACAAAACAAGAAAACACAACTTACCCCTATAAAGAGGAATGCATTATATGCCTAACAAAAGAAATACTACTTGTTACTCCTTGTCATAGAATTGAGGGATGGGAGGATGGTGTCTGGAATTTTTTTAAGAAAATTGGAACTTGGAGGGCTTGATGGTGTGTAGATTTATTTCCAACATTTTGCAAGGAGGTTAAAGTAAAAATGTTTCAAAAGTTAATGCATGATATGAAGAAAGCTAGTGATAGAAAAGAAAAGTGGTACACAAATCTCACCGTTATATTTTCCTCATTAACAGAGTATCTCCTGAAAGTCTCTATTGCTCCCTCTAATAATAAGTTTGTAACAATCTCATTAAACCGTGCCACAACCTGCATGTACAGAAATAGTGTGAGTGCAGTGCCAGAAAAAATTTACATTTAAGCATAAATTCATTTGAAATCACGCATGAAGGAGCAATAGGCTTGGCTCAATTCAACAATTGCACATTGAAACCACTAGTAGTTCATTAATTATCATAGCACAAAGCCTCATATTTATGTTCCTTTTTCTTTGAATTCAGTTGAAAATAGTTACAAGTCTAGCTACACGGTTTACATTCTATACATAATTTCACAGTTATCTTAATAAGCAATTCTCTCCATTCCTACAAAATCATGACTAATAAAGTGCAAGCCACAATCCTATCTCCAAAGTTGAATCATGAACTAAGGCCACTACTGATCTACTCTGGGCACCACCAGATTGACCAATAAACACCACCACCTAATCAGTAACAAAACAGAAAAACAAGTTCAATCTGCGAACAAAGAGACCTTACCACAGCAAATTTCAACCCCTGTGTGTTGGTCAAGGACCCAAGCAGCCGCTTCGGACCCACAGCAGCAGAGGCAACAATTGAGCCAGGTCGAAGAATTCCAGTACACACCGAACTAATTGAAGGAACTAGAAAGAGTAAACACAATAAATAAAATTGAATCAAACCTCAAACAAACTAGACATTTAGTTGAGGTAACAAATTAATGTACCACCAGTTCAGTAAGTGGAGAACTTACACGAGGGGGGAGGAAAGAAGGAGAGAACGGATTTGTTGAGTGAAGGCGAGAGGTGCTGAGGCGAAGAGGGGGCGAGAGGCGGGCGTAGAAGAGAGAGCTTGCATGCTGTGGTTAAAGAAGCCATTGACAAGCACGCTCGCGAAGTGTTCGTCAGAATGCCGCTTAGAAAGGTGGCGATTCCAAACGAATTGAATTGGGGTATCGGTATTAGGTGAGACTTGAGAGATGCATTTTGTGGCAGTCTTTTTTCTGTTTGACCCTAAAAAAATAAGAATTACATTCATGACCCTGTTTTCAAACATTTGACAGCTATGGCTCTATTTTTCTGCGTTCAGCGTTCAGACTAAACGCATGCGTTCACGCTGAAAAAACAAACGACAAAAATGATTAGGTATGATGCAAAATTTCAAATCTACGTTCACGTCTAAACGTCCCGTCTAGACGCACGTTCAGACGCTACGTTCAGACGTGAACGCAGATTTCAAAAGTACTTGATATTTTTTTTGCTTCGTAAACTCGGGTGACCTCTATTTCTGAACGCTGAACGCAGAAAAGTAGGGTCATGACTGTCAAATGTTTGAAAGTAGGGTCATGAATGTAATTCTTATTTTTTTGAGGGTCAGATAGAAAAAATTCCTTTTTTGTGGCGGTCTTTTTTTATTAATAAGAAAGTGATAATATTTTTTTGTAAAAAATGGTTTATTTTTTAATGCACTAGAAATTTCTTTTGAGGTTTCCTATTTTACAAAATATGGCAAAAATTTGGGTACTTCAAAAGATAGTACTCTTGTTCATCTAGATCGGTCAATTAAACGAGATTGGTGACAAATGATTTTTTGAAAACACAACAAAAGTTAAAGTGAATCACTTTTTACCAATCTCGATAAATTGAATGGCCCATATGAACCGGAGTACCAAGTGTACCCATCTTTTGGAGTACCCAAGTTTTTGCCACAAAATATTTATAGTTTTTTATTAATAAAAAAACATTGTTTTTTGTTTGATTCTTCTAGGACGGTAAATGAATCAAATACAGACAAACTAACTTGTGTTTGAGTTTGATTTGAAATTTATTTCGAACTAATTGAAAATAGAACAACATTCGAACGAGCTCTGTCTAATTTGAGTTTGATTTGATATTGGTTCGAAACAAACTGATTTGATTTGGAATTTCATTTCGAACTGAAATCAAACAAACTAATTTCAATTTTTTTTCAAATCGAACGAGAATAAAGTATGAACTTTTCTTGCAACGTCTTAGACGATCTTGAAGTAGTAAAAGAAGATGACGAAAAAGATGAGCATTATCTAATAGAAAAGATCATAGAAGGGAGTGAAGAAGAAGAGACTGTTAGAATTGGACAGAGTGAGTGTGAATCAATTAAAGAATATTCTAGTATTGAATATGAATGAACCAACCATCTCTAATCGTATATTTGATGCTCTAGAAATTTTCAAGGTTCAAACTATAATAGTTCACGAATAATATTTGAGCTAACTTTGTCTAGTTTGAATTGAGTTCAATATTAATTCGAATCAAACTGAATTGATTTAAAATTAACTTCAAACTAAAATCGAACAAATTAATTTCGAACTTTTATCTTTATCGAATCAAATATGAACGAATTATGAACTACGATTTTTTCTTAATGTTCCACCCGAAATTGCAAAAAAATATTTTTTCATAAAGACCCGTAGGCCGATAGTGCAAAAAAATAAGACCAAAAAATGTATCAATGTTCTTAGCCCAATATTACAAGGCCTTAAGGCGCAAAAACCGAAGAAATTAAGTCGAAGAAAAGAAATAACATTTATTATACATTTCATCTCTGTCTTCCTTCTTTCCTCTCTGGGGTGCACCGACTCCGTTAAATTATCAAACCCATCGAAATCGAGAATTTGTGCGTAGAATCCTTACTTTCTCAAGGATTGATATGCAAATATGGCTTGTTGCAATTGTAGAGATTGTTAGCACTTAGCATAATCAATCAATCCAGTCAATTTTAGATGAATTTGGAGTAGATACTATTGCTTTCATGTACATTGCTGCTGCACATATAAACATCTCTTGAATTGCTCCAGAAGAAAATGAGGGGCGTTTGCACTTGGAACGGGTCTCTGTCAGCATCCGACTTCTATGATTCGGCTATTTATTTTTCTCAAAAGTGGAAGGAAATTGGTTCAGAATTTTCAAATTGGATTTGGATACCATGAACCCGATTAGGTGCTTTGTCTGATCAGGTCAAGCTTCACATTATTATTGATTTGGGTCTATATTTAATTTCTTTTTGTGCAATTGTAAAATTTTTAATCTTGTTCACACCATTCATTAGCCCTTGAAAAGATGGATCTCCAAATACAATGAAAGAACTCTTCAGTATGTGCTTCACTTGCTTGCTCTAGTTTAATATGTGCTTTGCTCTTTAGCTACACAACAATGTACCAAAAGTAGAAATATAGATACTGCAGCTAATGAATGGCCCTTATCAATACTAAACCAGTTATAAATTAATATACTTGATTCAATGATTAATTCTTTCTTAGGGATTGAACAATCAAGGCTCCCCTTGAGAAAAAAAGCATGTTTTCACAAAGAGAGAAAAAAGCCCAAGCGATTGGGCCTCATCCTAGGCATGGGCCATCAATGGCGCGTGCTGACATCAGCAATGGCGTCAGGATAGAGAGATCTAATCCGTTAGATGATGAGCTTCACCATTGGCGATCTACATCCTCAGATCAGGTGCAGAGAGTAATCTCGTCGCTACATCAAGGCACGGGGACATTGGTTCATAGTTCAAAAGCTACACCATACAAAGATGCATTAATAAGGGATATCGAGGGTGTTGATGTGCCGAGAGGAGCTAATAATGTTGTAAAAAACAAAAAAAAACGGTTTCTCGTCTGATTAGAGGAGGTTCTAGGAGGATCTCCATTTGTTTCAGGTGTGGGGAGAAAGGTCATTTAGTGAGAATCTGTCGCAACCCTGTCATCTGTTTCGTGTGCAAAGGTACGGGGCATAAATCTTGGCAGTGTTCCAAAAGAATATTGCAATCAGATCTGGTGAGAGATCGTGTTCCAAAACCTCTAGATCCTCCAAAAATCAATCATCCCTCTCTTTTGAGTTTTGATCTAATGGATGGATTTCGCAATCACAAACTACTTCTATTTGAGAACTCGCCTGAATCTAAGTCGATTGAGGATGAGCTCAGAAAGTGTGTTGTTCTTCAAACTAATCAAGAGTTCACTCCAGATCGTGTTCGTGACTGTCTTCGCCGTCTCTCTCCGACCTTTCCATGGAAAGTATCTGAAACTGCAAAGTATCGACTGTTGATTGAGGGGCCAGGCTGGTGGCGCGATCGAGTGATCAGGCAAGAAATGGAGAGGATTGATAATGTCTCATTAAGAGTATACCCCTGGGATCCCTCTCATGAGAATGGTTCACGTCTTAGAAGCTTGTGGATTTCAGTGATTGGTTTTCCTCGCAAGATGTGGTATTGCAAAGCTTTTGAGGTGCTGGTGGAGGACTTTGGAGTAGTGTTGGAGGTAGACCGAACTACAGCTGACAAATCGTACCTCAAAGTGGCAAAACTCAGGGTTGCGGTGTGCAGTACTGAGAATGTGCCCAAATTCAAATAGGTAATATTTCGTAATGACAGAAATGAATGGTGCTGGTCTACTGTCAGATTTGAATGGGAAACAAATTTGGATAGTAAATTCTCCATGGGTAAACGTAAGAGGGAATGGGTTAGGAAGGATCAGTTACTAGGATCTGGTGTCAACCAACCTGATTCTCAATGGGGTGTAGGAGACAATATAGAACATACTGAAGAGGAAGGAGGAGAAGATGATCTATTAGGAGAATCATATAATGAGGTGTTTGAGAATAGTTATAATGAAATGAATCAGATGGTAGATGGTGATGCGGGTTATGTCAGTAAAGCCAATGAATCCATCCAAAAAGTTGACAAGGGCAAAGCTGTGATGGTGGAGAGTGATGAGAAGGAAAAGAGACCTAAGGTGATAGTGGAAATGGGAGAATGTAGCAATAAGATGGAGATGGTGAGGGAAGGAGATGAACCAAATCTAGAATTCAATGAGAAGGAATCTGCTTCCTACCAATCTCAAGGTTTGGAGATGGTGCTTGGTAAGGTCCATAACTCCAACCATGCTAGTGAGGTGCTGGAGGTTGCTCCCCTGGCTAGAATGCCACCTGTTACTAGACAAAGTCTGAGATTACAATTGAAGGACCCTGAATCAACTGTATTAGAAAAAGCAATCTCTCTCAGGGCAAAGACATCATATTTACCAACAGGTTCTGACTCTTCCACTATTATTAAGAAATTTCCATTTAGTGAACTTACAGATCAACAAGTAATGGGGTTGTTTCAATGCTTTGGGTTACATCTTGCTGATAATGAAGTAGATAGTATTGATAATATTCAATTCTTGAGGTCTCAATTTAAGTCAACAATTGAGGAAATGGAGTTCAAAATTAAACATGGTGCTAAATTTCTGAAGAAAGATAAGGATAAAAGAATCAAATTAGATGAGATAATTAATAGGGTCAATTTGACAAACATATAAATGAAAATTCTAAGCTGGAATATTAGAGGTTTGAATAAAAAAACAAAAAGAGTTTATCTGAAATATTTTATTACAGAAAAGTCAATAGACATTGTAGGGATACATGAAACTAAAAAAGAAAAAATAACAAAAAGAATTGCTTCTACTTGTCTACCTGATGGTTTTGATAATGTGCACCTTCCTGCAAAAGGGACTGCAGGGGGGATCATGGTGGGTTATAGCTCCTCCAAAGTGCAATTAATCCACCATTTTGTAGCTAAGTTCTCTGTATCTGTGATTATGAAGGATGAACAGCAAAAATAATCAGTTTGGTATTACTTTTGTCTATGGTCCCACTCAATATGCTATAAAAAGAGAGTTCATAGATGAATTGAGATACTTGGGGGGTTTATGGCAGGGGGCATGGCTTATAATGGGGGATTTCAATCTTCTAAGATTTAGAAATGAAATGAATAGAAGCTCATTTAATGTATCAGGGGCTACTTTGTTCAATCAATTTATAAATGACCCAGAGCTCATAGAATATCATCTAAATGAATACAAATACACTTGGTCTAATATGAGAAACAACTCTTGCTTAGCATTACTGGATAGATGTCTAGCAAATGCAGGGTGGGATGATCTATATAATAAATCAATTGTGAAGGGTTTGCCTAGATATAATTCTGATCATAACCCTATATTGTTAGATACAAATCATAATCAAACTAAAAACCACACTTTCAGATATGAAAAGTCATGAGGTGAAAATGAAGAATTCTATAACTTGATGATTAAGTGGTGGGGTGATAACATCAAAGGGGGGGGGGGGATTTAGCTCAAAAATGGATTAATAAAATGAAAGTCCTCAGAAGAAAAATGTCTGGGTGGGCAAAGAATCACTACAGTGAACTCAGAAAGCAAAAGAAACTCCTCCTGGATCAAATTGATGAATTAAATAAAATACAAGAGGATAGAGATTGGGAAGTAGATGAATTTCAATACTACTCTGAAACTAAACAAGAATTAGATGAGATAATAGAAAATGAATAGAAATATTGGAGTGTTAGGGCCAAAAGTAAATGGCTATTACAAGGAGATAATAATACTAAATATTTTCATAGGATTGCTACTCATGCTAGAAAAAGGAAAAAGTTAAATAGGATAAAGATCAATAATTTAGTTGAAACAGATATGAATGTGGTGGAAGATCATATATTAGAATACTATAAATCCTTGTTTGCTGTCCCTGGTGAACAATATGCCCAATTGTCCTATGATTTCTGGCCCAATAAAGATAAAATTGGACAGGAGGATAGTGATAACCTGATTGTTTCTTTTACTGTAGCTGAGATAAAAGCTGCAGTGTTCTCTTCTAAGTCTGACAGTGCCCCAGGGCCTCATGGACTATCCTTTGAATTCTTCCAAAGATACTGGGAGATAATTCATCTAGATTTATTAGAGATGTTCAATTCATTCCATAGTCATGAGTTGAGGATTGAGAAATTGAATAGGGCTATGTTATGTTTAGCTCCTAAGATTGCTGATGCTGAGGAGATTAGGCAATATAGACCTATCTCATTGCTCAACTGTAGCTACAAGATATTTACCAAAGTGTTAACCTCCAAATTAGAACCAGTAGCTAATAAAATAATTAATCAATCCCAAGCTGCCTTTTTGAAGGGTAGATACATACTGGACAATGTAATTTGTGCCTCAGAAGTGGTACATTTCACTAAATATAAGAAAGACAAAGGGGTGGTGCTCAAAATAGACTTGGAAAAAGCATATGATAGGGTAAATTTGAACTTTTTGATAGACATGCTGATCAATAGAGGGTTTCCAATCAAATTTGTATGCTGAATTCAGCAAATATTGTTAGGAGGGCATTTGTGTATTAATCTAGATGGTAAATTGACTCAGTATTTTGAGGTCAAAAGGGGACTTAAGCAAGGGGATCCTTTGTCTCCTGTGTTGTTCAATTTAGTTGCTGATACATTAAACCAATTGATAATCAGGGCTAGAGATTCTAACATAATTCAAGGAATTGGCCCTGTTCTTGGTAATAATCATAAACTAATCAATTTTCACTATGTAGATGATACGATTATTTTCTCTCAAGCAAAGGTGGAGATGGTTCAGGCAATTAAATGGATGTTCATAGGATTTGAGGCACTCTCAGGTTTGAAAATTAATTTCTCAAAATGTGAACTATTTCCTATCAATGTGCCTGCTGAAGAAGCACAGATGTTGGCTGTCACTTTTGGTTGCAAACTTGCTAATTGGCCCATTACATACCTAGGGATTCCTATTCATTGGAAAAAAACCAAATATAGTGACTGGTCCCCTGTGATAGAGAGATTTCAAGCAAAATTGCAATCATGGAAAAGTTCTATGCTCTCATTGGAGGGTAAATTGGTCCTCATCAATAGTGTACTAAGTGCTTTACCTATATATATGATGAGTGTTCATATAATGCCAGTAAAAGTTAGGAAAAAATTGGAAAGAATAAGATGTGATTTTTTTTGGAACAATGGTAGAAACAAAAAGTACCACCTGTGCAATGACTATTTGTAGGCCTAAGGAACAGGGGGGTCTGGGGGTTATTGACTTGAGAATCATGAATATATCATTGATTTGCAAGTGGATTTGGAAATTAAAAGATCCCCAATATAACAATTTGTGGAAAGAGATTCTGGTGTTAATATATCAACACTCATCTAATAAACAATCTTGGTCTCCATTTTGGAAAACAGTGAAAGAATTTGAGTGTGTCATTGATATCAATTCTAATATGCAGATAGGGAATGGCAAAAACACTTTATTTTGGTTAGATATATGGTGTAGAGATGTCCCTCTAGCTCTGGAATTTCTAGCTTTATACAAGATTTGTGATTGTAAAAAAGATTCAGTATTTGCAATTATAGAAATACATAAGTGAGATATGGGTTTTAGAAGACAACTCTCACCCCTTTTGAGACAACAATTTTGTCTAATGCAGGAAATAATCAAGCCTCTTTTACCTTTAAGTGAGGAAAATGACAGTATTAAGTGGCAAGGGCATTCATTTAAAAAATTTGAAACAAACAAGGTTTATGAATGGCTAATCTTTAGAGGGGTGGAGGAAAAATCCAATAATACTATATGGAAAATGAAAATCCCTCTAAAAATAAATTTTTTTCTATGGCTGTTATATAAAAACAAAATTTTAGTGAGATTCAATTTGGAAAAGAAAGGGTGGGAAGGAGATACTAGCTGTGTTTATTGTAGTGTTAAGGAAACTGTGGTTTATCTGTTTGTGAGGTGTAGCCATGTGCAACAAATTTGGAGATGGATGCTAAACTCTATGGGTATCAATGTGGCACTCTCCTCGATTGTTGAACTAGCATATTTGGCAGGTGATGTGATAGAAGAAAAGTTCAGACTGTTCTGCTCGATTTGTGCTACAATTTTATGGATATGCTGGATTGAAAGAAACAACTGTTGTTTCCAGAATGGTAAGGTGATCAACTTTGGTATGTACCAAAGTAAAATAACTTCTTTGCTTATGTACTTGTCAGGTACATGGCCAGCCCAGGATAAGGAAGCATTGATGAGGTGGATGGAGCAAGAGGGTCTGACAAGGACGGGCAGGGTGAAGAGAGCTAACCTAAAGCTGAGCTTGATGGAGTGGGGAGATGAAGCTGCGGTGATGCAGGAGCCCATGAGCAGTAACAGGGAGGAAGGGGTGATGGTGTTGGTTAATGCTTAGTCAACAATCCTATGTGCTTGCTCAGCAAAGGAGAATTGTAGTTTTTGTTTTTAAATGGTCTATGGTTTTCATAGGAGATATGTTAATAATGGTGAGGTGTACACAATTTATCTTGCTCTGGTCAGTTCTAGGTTATAGGGTGAAGAGTCGGTTTGTGTTTGAGTTTTTGAGATATAGATAGCATTAGGGCACTGGTATCGGGAGATTTAGGGTACCAGTGCCGTTTTCTAGTAGCAAAAGTGTTGATAGCATTTGGACGCTGGTAGGGTAAAGAGTGGTCAGTGTTGGTACCGTCCCGGATGTGTGTCGGTACCGTCTGATCTAAGTTCGTATGTAAAACTTCGTTTTCTTAAATGAAGTGGTGAGGTGATCCCTCACTTGTTTCCAAAAAAAAAAAAAAAAAATGGTTGTGGCATGTGGCAGTGGTACAAATGATGAGATAATAGATGAGGCTACTCTGGTATATTTTAATTCCGCATATCTGCGATAATCTGTTTTTTTGTTCCAATTTGTTGCCTTCTGATTTCCATTGTATTTATTTTTCTCCTTCTCAGGTTGATGTTTATAACTATGGTGGTCACCTGTATGACTTCCATGTAGTTTATAGCTTCACATATAAGGTTATGTGCTATATTTTAGTGGCTATAAATCTGGTATAGTGTATATGGTACTTGATTATATTGGACCTCTTTTTCTTTTTCATTGTTTCTTTACATTAAATATATTAATTTCCATATTTTGTAGATGATTGTCAGTTGAGCTTCGATGAAATAAAATCTGAGCTTCCTAATAATTCAGTTGAAATATTAGAGAAGTCAAAATGGACTTTTATGACTCAGGAGGTATCTATACCATAAAATAATTGAATTCTGGCACCGGTGTGTATGAAATAGAATTTGCAATTGTGTGACTATTGCTTTGATGATCTTATGTTTATAGAGAGATAGAGATAGTGCTGACTGGTACCAAACTGGTAAGGTTGGCTACTAAGTACTAACTTATGACTGGTAGACCTGACCCTTGTAGGATTTTACAGTACTTGTACAGAAAATGAACATTCTTGTCATTTCACAGACCAATACATTACTCACAATTTCGTACGAGGTTGTGCCTGTATTGAAAAATTCTGTTATTTATGCTACTGATACTTGTCAAGACTGTATACATTAGGCCTTACAATTTACAATAATCTTCAGCAAAACCTGCTTTAAACAATATTGAAAACATTTTGATCAACAGAAAATCATTATAAACTACAAAATTGAAACTTATCAGGAGCAGCCATACTTAAATACACCATGGTACACTCTGAACCCATGTAGGTCTAGCGAATGGATGAAGTTGCTTCTTTCTGGCACTTTGTGTGATGAAGAAAGTTTAACACAGTATTTGCCCGCATGGCTGTCTGTGATTGGCCAAGCAGTTCGGATGAGAGTACCCCTGGAACTATAACATAGTACATGTGATTAATGCAACTACTTGTTATTTCACTACTAGAAAATGCTACAATAGTATGGGTAAAAATATACCGTCAGCATCGGTATAACGATGTTTGCATGAGTCATTCATGCAGATGAGCCGATGCAATTGAGCTCGATGCTATTATCAAATTTCAGCATGGGGCCGATGCAGATTTTTCTTTGCATGGGTGTGCAAAGGGATCTGCATGGACCAAAAATTTGTTTGTTGTTTGTTTAGTATAGATCGGTTGACTTGGTTATGTCTTAATCAAGGCTCTGATTTGAACCACCGAACTGCTAGTGTTTAGTGTAATTAACACTTATTCTAGTTAATTTTTCCCAAATTTTTTTCTTGAGGTCTAGTTTGAAAGAAGTTTGTCGAAACCACTGTAAAATGTAAATAATGAAGAGAAATTTAATAAGCTCCATAATTGTTCTTGATATGTCATCATGGATCACAGAAACATTGAAAGATAATTTGTTTAACTGTATCTCAATGATAGGATTATATTTATTACAGTTCAAAAAAGAAATCCAACTCACAAATCCAACTCTACAAACATAGAGATACATCTATAATTGAAACAAATGCCTTATGCAAGTGGCAAAGCTGCTTCAGATCTTTTCATCAGAGGATTTAACAATGAAATTTTGACGTCTTATTGGGTTCATGACGACAGGTGGGCCCGCTGTGCGAGGCCAAGCCTGGAACTTCTTGTCTGTTGCCTCCCACCATTCACTGGTTGCTACTGTCTTAGGGGTATTTCCTGATTTCAGAATTACAAAGTTGGAAAAATGTAAAATATACAAACAATGTAAACTGTTTTCAATACTTCTAAGGGTAAGAGTTGTCAATTTCGTCCTTAATTTGGAAAATTTGTTAGTATTAACCTGATCCTGTCACAATCCCGGTCAAGTATTCGATAAATATTTTACATTTAGGAGGGTGTTCAGATAGACAATGTTTACTGGTAACTGTTCACTGAAGAGATTAATTCCAAAATTTCATGTTATTTGCTATTTTATAGTTTTAAGTCAATTTTGAGACTTAATTGATTAGCATGATCAAATTATGTGTATAACATGACATGTTAAGACCATTTCATTTAATTTGCTAGAAAAGAAATTTGAAAAAAGAAATGATAAGAATACTCCTCAATGGTAGCTGAATTTCAACTTAGCTGCAAATATTTGCTCCATGAAAACAATATGTTGTACTTTTCATTTTAAAAAGGGAAACTAAATTGAACTGATTTTCTATCAAAGTATAAAGATGATTAAAAAAAATTACCTCCGAAAACCTTCTTCTCTTCAACATAGTAAGAACAAACGCAAGCAAACGCAAAAGATGCAGCAACAGATCCAAGGATATACTTTAGTGCCATGTTCAACTTTAGGAGGCTGAGAGAGAGAGAGGTGGAGGGGTGGGGGTTAGAGATTTGAATGCATTCTAGAGTTATAAAGATTAAGATTAAATATATGCCCTCCCTTGCTAATAACAACCATGTCTTTTGGATTATAAAGTGTTAGTTTTGCTCCTAAAAAGATATCTTTTGGATTTATTTTTATAACAATAAACCTTATATCTTTGTCAAAAAATAAAATTCTTGCATAATTCTCTGTCATATAACAGAAGTTATAGGAAACAAAAAGAACAACATATTAATTAATTAACAACACAAAACAAGAAGAGATCCCAAACCTGACCAAAATTTGCTTGCACCAAGAGGAGGAGAAACGATATGTGAAAATAGATGAATGTCACAGAGGTATGAACAACTCCAAGTCAATCTCTGACAACTTCCTTAAAAAAAATTGTGGCAAATTGACAAGTCACATTCCCCTTGTAGTACTTATTCTGATACCTTTTGTGCAGAAAGTCATAACTCAATAGAAATTATTGAAACTCAGCAACTTGCTACACTATTCCTTCACACATATTATAAAAGAGAATCATCAATCATGGCATGTGAAGAGAGCCGTTGACTGTACAAAACCAGGAACGCTTAATTAGCCCATTGTTTCTTTAGTCAAAATCCTACTGGTAATCAAGGAAAACCTGAGATCTAATTATAATTTGGTAACAACTGTATGATATAGGTGGTGAGCTATTATTGTTATATTAAGATAATCTGATATGAATTAAATTCCCAATGCAATATTGAATTCGGTATGGTATGAAGAGAAGGTGAGATAAAAGGACCATTCTTCTATATATAAAGGTTGCATGCACTGCTTTCATTGCTAATTCAGAAAAAAAAACATGGTGATGTAATTAAATACATATACAATGTCGACTTATAACTGTTTACTCTTCTTCAATTACATCTTATTTTGCTCTCATTTAAGACAAAACCGATGATATTTGAGTACAATTCAGTTTAAACGATTTCACAATACACCATTTGGACTTCAATTGTCATGACAGGGAGCCTGGGACGTAACGAGCCAACGATAATAAATCATCGAAAGCTCGATAAAAAAGCAAATAATTCTCCTATAAGTCCTACTTAATTAACGAATTATGCCATCTGATGTTCTTTGATATTCTTCCTGATAAGCAAAACAGAAAATTTGACAGTATTATTACAATCCAGAATAACAAAGAAACAACCTGGTTACGGGTGTCAATGGTATGGTATGGATCGGCGAAAGTTTTATGTATTCATATTCGTTTGAAATTAGTCTTATTCATGCTCTATTTTTATATCTTGAAATTAAACTTATATTTTATTCTTACCCTTTAAAATACCCGTTAACAAATACAACAACGCAGAAATAACATCAACAACAATAGTAATTAGTTCTTGAATTTTTAAATAAACCATAAAACTCGTTTATATATGCCAAATTAATGTACCACTATAGTACTAATATAACAATAAAAAATACAAATTTACAATCTATCCCGACTCAAATACTTTTATCAAAAGTTTAAAGATCTGAAAGTATAATTAATTATCTAAGAGACAACTCTTTTGGAAAGAGTAAAACATTAATATAATTAGAGAGAATTATGAACTTCAATGTCCACCTTTTTCATAGAAATTTGAATTTTATATATAGTTGATAAATGCTTGAATATAAATTCTATAATTTTAAATATTTAATGACACTATATACTCATCCATGGATATGTGATTTTACTTTTTTATTTATCATATAGTGTAATATAGTCTAATAGTAACGAAGTAATCTTTACCCTATTCTTACTCATTTAGGGTATGTTTGGCAAGTGTTAGAATAGTCTATTCTTCGGAATAGATTTGCTATTCCAACAATTGAGAGTGCCAAACACGATTTTAAATTTTGGAATAGAATTCAGTTTAGCTAATCTGCTATACCAACCATTTGGTGGTATAGCCGGTTTAGCAATTGTGGAATAGAGTTCGGTTTAGCACCTCTTTTATTTATTATTGTTATTTACTATTATTGTTATTATTTATTATTTTTTAATTAGTATTATAATATAATATTATTATTACTATTTTGTTATTATTATTTATTAGTGTTATTATATATTAATATTATTATTTTATTTATTATTATTACTATAAAAATATTATTATATTTATAATAATATTACTTATTATTACTATAATAATATTATTATTATTACTATAATAATATTACTTATTATTACTATAATAATATTATATTATAATATAATAATATTGAAGGATTTCATGATGCGAATCGGGTAAAAATTAAAAAAAATTTATCCGATAACATCTAGGATCGTTTCATTATTGCTAATTTACTTTATTTGTTTGCATCGCTAATCACAATCATATATGTTCCTACAAGAGAGATTGTGATATCATACCTATGGTCTTTAACGTAGCTCTATTCCTCTTTGGTTCACCTTGAATCCGAAACAAGAACGGCGTCGAGTTCGTGCTGGCATCATCTTCGTCCGCTCCTAACTTTATCGCCTGTTACGTAATCGATTGCTCAATCGATAAATATTTAGCAAATCTTTAGAGGAAGAGAAAAACTTAGTTGAAGTTGTAACCGTATAATCTCTGGCTAAATATGATATTTATAGGCTCTAAAAATCATATCAATACTCTTCAAATTCCTTTAGAAATTAAGGCATTAATGAAATTTAAACTGACACATTTACTGCTGACCTTTCAGCACTAAAACTGCCATAACTTTCTCTGGAGAACTCCAAACGACCTCAAAACTTCACCATTGGATTCTACACTTCAAGGGCTTCAATTTGCATAGGTCATTTGTCCAGATTGGTTATCGTTTGACCTTTCAAATTCCTGTTTAAATGAGCCTTAAAATCTGACCCGAATTTGAGGCCATAATTATGAATCTCTTCTCTATCTCTTTATTTGTTAAATAAATTATATTGGGCTTTGGGCTTTAAATAAATTTATATATCATAATAATATTCTCATATTATTATAATAATGACACTTATATTATACTCATAATATATACTTTTCAATAAATTTATTTTCCCGCTAGGAAGTCACGTCACGTGACATAATATTTTAATAATTCCAATATGTACCTTTATTTCATGCAACATGAAATATCGTACATAAAAATATATTAAAATATTTATTCTTGTTTCCCGTTCAGTTGGTGTGACCTATGTTGAGGATCTATGTTATGTTGGCAATGAGATAAAACATTGTATTCCATAAACTGTAAGCGGTATTCTAGCTATACATTACAGTTACCCAAATAACATAGATGTTTAGTAAATCTTTACAAAATACGATCCTTCTAGTAATGTTATCATTAACATCACTTGTGCCCATTCCTTGCCTTATGATATTATAATTATTATACAAAGTAGGATTGTGTCATCTTTGTATTATAATTGTTTCTTGGTCTCCATTAAGTAATTATAAAATTATAACTGCACTTTAGTTATATTGGATCCATTTATAATTCTACTTTACCAAGGGGCCCACAAAATATCATTTCCCATTATTAATGAGTGGCAATGATGCTCTTGACATATACCCTTTTCCCGCACAAGTTATATATAAAGGACTATTACTTTTATCACTACTTGTTGTAAGTAGCTTTTAATAATAATCACGTTATACATCTCTCATGTGAAAAAGATACATGTCTCAATCTTAGAATCAAAGACACGATAAAAACATCAATGACACAAACACAATTCATATAATGCTTTTATCTATTAGGTCTATTTAATATATGAAATATTTCATATATTCGTGTTATTAAATGATAATATTTTATCAACGTTTGCAGAACTACAACGTACTTTTAATCAACACGACAGTCTTATATGGCATATTAGTGTTTCTGCTAATATCCAAGATTTGTAAACATTTTAAAGTTGTATATTCATTATATTTAGAGTTTTGCGGTTCAAGACCAAGTGCATCTTCTTGAGCACATCTAAATATGAATATATAACTCATGGAACAAGATGTGAATAACATCTAATTCATAAATATAACATAAAAGTAATCAGCAAAAGATAACTTTTAGAACACAAATCTAACAAATATTACTTACTATAATATTATTATTACTATAATAATATTACTTATTTTTAGTATTTTAATATTTTTATTTTATTTATTATTATTACTATAATAATATTATATTATAATAATATATATTAATACTATATTACTATAATAATATTACTTACTATAATATTATTATTACTATAATAATATTATTATATTTATTATTATTCATTAGTGTTATTATATTCTATTTTATTATTATTTTATTTATTATTATTTTTACTATAATAATATTATTATATTTATTGTGATTATTATATTATTATTATTTAGTTATAATATCAAGTTATTATCATATTATCTACACTTCAACTATTTTATTTCAAATTACAAGTGCCAAACAACATTTTTATTCTTTGGAATAGTCTATTCTACTTCTCTTCTATCACTCTTCCAAAATTACTCTATTCTAAACTATATTTTACTTTTATCACTATTCTAGTGTTATTCTTTGTTTTGCCAATCGGACCCAGTTAAGAAAAATAATTCTTACTTCAAATATTTTTTGTAAGTGGACCCATTTTTCACTGGCACATTTCCGTACTATGGCTGTATGGCATCGAATGTAAAATTATAAGTTCCCAACCTTATCTTGAATTCACATTTCATAAAATACTCTGAAATAGCAATAAAATGATTTATACAATTTTGAAATTTGTGTGCGCAAATTTCGACATCGTGTGACAATTAGATTGCTGTTTTGTAAAGCTACTTGATAACCAACTTATGTTAGATCTAGATTACTCAACTCTCAATGTTTCAAAGAACAAAGCACAGAAACACAACTACAAAAGAGAAGTTTTTGTGGTGCAAAATGTTGCGGCACCATTTTCTAATACGTCTCATGCTTTTATTCATACTTCAAACTAATACAGCAACTAAATATTTGAAAATCTAGTACATAACTATTATAGCATGTGGTTTCTTATTATCCACTTGCTTTACATAATTGAAACAAAACAAGAAACAGAAACTATCTTTGCTAAATTTAAAAGTATATTCCCATTGTTGACAGAATAGGAAACTGTATCGTATCAGCATCCCTGCTCTGCTTTGTGTCCCATGCGGCACAACTGCTTAATTCCTACAACTTATACTTGTACGCCTGTACACAAGACCCACAAACACGTGCACATTTGTATGCATTATTTAGCTTAGATGTATAGACTGGTACCATCTGTCTCTCATCTCTACCTTCTGAGATCTGTACGACACAACACACGTGCATATATTATGCATACATACTGACACACAATGTCTCTGACCAATCACATTTATGTAGGGTTTATTTCAAGAATATACCTTTCTTCAGTGAATGCATATGCAAACATGATATACACATTGGTACCATGGTTCATTGAAAAACAGCTATGACATAGTACTGCTATACCCAGAAGGCCAGAACTCGTATCAGTTCTCACTTGGGCCATGAAAAATGCTTTGAAAGAGAGAGGATACATGAAATTAAGAAGATGGTGCAGCTCTGAATGTGTTAATTTGTTGATAGTCACCTTACCTAATCATATTTTGATAGAATTTGCCTTTTCTATCAAATACAATGCTTAATTAGATGATCATCAGCAAACATATTCCTGAGACATGCATGGTGATGTAGTTCTTATTTATTTATTCCAACATTTTTGTTAACATCTGATCGAGAGTCATCATTTAGTATGTTAACATAGGTTTGGTATGCAGTTCCTAATTAAAACTTAAAAGCATGCTTGGTTAATCATGTACATGTATGCTTCCCTTTCTTTCTCCTTTTTTTATTAAAAGCTAATCTGGTTTTATTTGAAACTTTTTTTTTAGAAAAATATTCCAGACAAAATATTCGACTTTTCCAAACTGACAGCTTCTGTCAGTGTCAGGGGATAAAGAAAAAGACAAAATATTCGACCATGCCAGAAAAAATCCCTCTGATGAGTCCATTAGATCGGAAAACAGCAGCATTCTTTCTTTTCTTCTCTTTTTTTTTACATTTTTATTAATAAAAAACTGGGATATATCATACGAATCAGCTCTAGTTTTTGTTGACCCAAACTTATGTATTATTCAAGATGCAATCATGACATCAAGCGGATATACACCTTATAATATCGAAATCAAGTTACAAACGTGTTAAATTTTTTATGCTGCTACGACCACAAGTGCAAAGTAGAAACTGTAAAAGCCATGTTTATCATTTGGAATTAGATGTCTAAAAAAATGTCAAATTGCAAAAATAGAAAATAAAAATAAAATAAATAAGCGGTCTGCTACAGGAAGTAAGGAACATTCATTGTACTCCTTTATCGGATTGGCATTTAAGGAAATTTATATCTAATAAATTACAAAAACTATCTAAAATTTAGTTTTCTAGAAATTACAACTTAAATAAAAACTAAGAAATACATTATTTTTTATAAAATCATAAATTTTAAGTTGGCATTGTTTCTGTTGTTGGTGAATTCCCAGCTCCGCCTTTGTTTGGAACATCTTCATGCACACCAATCTTCTACTCTTGTGGAACGAAATCCTCTGCGTCCCTTTTTAGAGATACCTTCTGTGCTCCTAAAATCTGAACCGTCCAATTAAATCTTAATGGATCTGATTTTATAATACAAAAACCTCTTCTCCCTGGATCATATAATTAACAGTCATACGTTAAGATCTAATTCGAACGATCCAGATTTTAGAGGCGAAGAAGGCATCTCTAAAAAGAGGCGCGGAGGATACGGACCCCATCTCGTCTACATATTCTAACAATTGAAATCCCTTATTATTATTATATATAACGTTTGGTCAATATGTTTTCTTCAATTAATTTTAGGACTCTCAAATGCAAAAAAGAATAATCGTAATTAAGAAGCACAGGTTCTCTTTAAACTGTTACGAATTACAATTAATTATAGATTGAGTACCATGCATTTACTTTTGGAGTTTACTGAAATCCTCCAACCTAATCAAACTTTATATTTTTTATTTTGAGCCGTTGTTTATGTACTAACGATCGATTCTGATTGCAAAAATTATTAAAACAGCCGATTAATCAGCGAGTCCAGCATCCAGCCGGTCGGTTTTCGTAATAGCCGGTTGCATCAGTTGCGAACCGGAATGAAAAAATGTTCGACAATTTTGTAAAAATTCATTGTCCCATGACGTCTCTTTCATGTTCAGTCTCTTTGCCAAAGCTCATCTCGCCAGTAGGCATTAGTCATACCCCACCTGCGCAATCATCTAACCAAAGTTCAGCGATGGAGGCAACAACAATGGACGAAGCCGCCTCTATCGATCCTACATTTTCAGTTTATTGTTATACTTGTTTTCGATCAATAAGGATTTTGGCATGAATTTTCGAACCTGTTTCGGTAGAAGGTGTAATTATTATCTACATGCTGTATGCAGCTAAATCATCAGTATTGTTTATTTGTTTTTATTCCTAAGAGATTGGGTTTTGAATTTGAGTCTCTCTCTAGTTGATCCTTTTTTTCTCAGCTGCTTAGTCTTTCTCAACATAATATCACCAATTTCTTTTCAGTTAGATCCAATTCAAGTTCGAGAGCCAAAATAAGTAAATAAGATCTTTGTTATTTTACTTTGCAATTAATTTCAGATTTCTGGCATACATAAAAAAATAGTTTATTGTTCCAATTGGTCTTTTTCATTTTCATCAGAGAGATACAAAGTTAGATGTCTCTTTAGATTTTACTAGTCTCGTCTCTGAGTTTGCTTTAATGATCAAATATCTTAGCACAATCATTCTTCTTTATTCCATTGTATAATGTATATATATACCTTTAAATGATCAGAATTTGTCATTACATCAGACAACATTCATTGTGGTTCTTTTTTCTAATAAAAGATCCAAATATCCAATACAATGTTACCATTACACATGTTTCTATGGGCCCACAATTGCATACATAGAACTGATTTACTTCCTACTTCAGTCATGCTAAGAAAGGAAAAAAAATGCAAAACAAACAGAAAATAAAAGACAAGATGTTAAAGGGGAGGTTGTAAGAGAGAAGTCATCCATGTCCAGGACTTGAGATGAATGAATAATTACGACGTTACCCTCAGAGATCGCTGCTCGGAGTCGGCCAACTGGGGTGGAGCGCATTGCTATCAACAGCAGTAATAGTTCCAGTAAACCTAAAAGCAAAATCTCAAAAACATTAGCATTGGAAGAGATTTTGTCAGAACAAGAGCAAAAAAATATGTAAAATAGTAAAATACCTTCTCTCAGGAGACTCATCACCTTCAAACTTCATTCGAAACCTCATTCCAATAGAAATGTTATACTGTTATGGTTTCAACACCACTAACTGAAGGAGGGAACGACGAAGCTATAGTTTCATGAGTTTCATCGGGGTGTGGCGACGGAGGAAAAAGATTTTTTTGCTTTCCTAGACCGCTCAAGCCGATCGACTCGACGACAGTTGTTCATATCATCTGTTTCTAAGAACATTCATGCATGATCCCTGTTTCAAATTTGTCATGGAAAGGACAAGCTAGGTTAGTTAGGTTTGTTAATAGGAGGTTTAAAACATCAAGCTAAAGAAGAAGATCATTACTTTTGATTAAGTGTAAGCGATTGCTAATTCAACATGTTTGTTAAGCAATAGCTTTAATAGAACAGGAGCACAATAACTCCAGAAGAGCAAAAGATAACAAATTTATTTGTTCAATAAAAGTTTTATGTGTATGTAGGCATGTAGCAATATTGAGGGCAATGGAACATATTTTTTTATTCACTAGTAAAATAATTCATTTTTTACAACAACAACTATAATACAAAGCCTTTAGGTCCAAACAAGTTGGGTAGGCTAAAAATGAAATTCATATTGAATTTTATTTTCATAAAATTTGTTGAATTTTTACGTTGACTCGTCAAGTCTATCATAACTATCATTTTTTTTTTCTGAAGCAAACCTTTTATGTCTTTTATTTATATTATGTAACGTTAATCAATAGTTACGTAATTAAAGTTTGCGAAAAAAACTAAAATCTGAATCGAGAAATCGAATGATACTAGTGAATTTAATAAAAAAAATCAAAACATAAAATTAATTCTATGTAATTTTAATGTTCCAAATAAAGACGTACGAATTATACAAGTTTATGTTTTTTATCGACGTGTTATGTTGACAAACTGTTTTGTATTTGTAGTTTATGAAAAATAAAGGTAGAAAGAGTAATTTGACTCGATTTTATTCCTTTATGTTTGAATTAAAAATAAGGTAAAAACACAATTACTTCACATTAGGTGCCAAAAAAAAACTAAATTGTTATGATTTATCTAATTTATCTATTTGTAAATTAAAAAAACTCTTGCAACATCAAAATAAAACAAAATGTTCAAATGGAAATCATACAGAGATAATTTCAATTGATCATCTAGACTATTATCATAATGAGCATGGCTAAAATAATATGCATAGTACACCACATAACGTATTATGTATATAGATATAGGTCAATAAATTGAGATTTAAGTTGCTCAATAAATTTTTCATATGAAAATATTGTAGGAAAACAAATTTCATGATTTTTAGAGCTTTCTTGCTATTTTTTAAATATTTTTTAAAAACAGTTCAGATTTAATACTACAAAAATGTCATTTCTGGGCTGTTTTTAAAAAATATTTAAAAAATAGCAAGAAAGCTCTAAAAATCACGAAATTTTATTTCCTATAAGATTTTGATATGAAGAATTTATTGAGCAACTTAAATATCAATTTAATGACCAAATTAAATACAAATAACCCCATAATACGTTATGTGGTGTACTATGCATATTATTTTAGCCATGCTCTTATCATAATAAATAAATCATAATAACAACTATAAATTGTTAAAATATTAATATACAAAAGTACAAAGTTTTAATATGTTCTCCTGCAAAAGCTTCTAAATCAAATGGAAAGAAAGAGTCAAGTCACGTGCTCTACAATTTCCAATTTTAAAGGGGGTGACTAGATTAATTTTCCTGAAAGACAAAAAAAAAGTTTAAAAAGCTGACAAACCTGGCTTTTGTCCTGTATATTGTATTCTCTAACGACTGTTAGCTGGAGAAAAATTGATGTAAATTATAGATTTTAGTAGTGGAAGAAAATCTAATGTCTAAAGAGAAGATGAAATCTAAGGGTTTATATAGGACTTAAAACATAAAAAAAAAAATGTGTATCTAGACATTAATTTAGTGGGAATGTCATAACTGCAATCTTATCATTTAGTGAATCAAAAGGAAAGGAAAAGATTTGGTGAATTTTACCCCCCCCCCCCAAAAAAAAGATATATATAGTGAATGAATAACAACAGAATTAAAGAAATAAAGTACAGCTAATTGTTCTTATCCATGTTAGGTATCCGCTTATTTTGTTTGACCTTGCTATCTATTATAGAAGTATGTGTGTAATCTCTCTCTCTCTCTCTCTCAAAATCAATGCATTTATGCATATATAAAGAAATTTGTATTGTTCTCGCCATTGTATTTCTCCATCCAACACTGGACCTGTTAAGTTACTTGAATGCATAAATTACAAGAGAATTGTGGTGCAAATCGATAATTTGTTGGCGCAAATTCAATATTCCTGATCATAAAATGTGATAAATAAACTCTATTTTAAAATTGCATTGAATAAGAGTTTCAATTACATTACAAAAATGATTCAAGTCCCATAAGATTTTAGGCTTTGTTAAATGTAAAGAAATAAAAACAAAATTTTTAAAGGATTGTTGCTCAATAAAATCTATTTTTCTGTAATATGCTCCACTCATCAACTTCTTTACCAGTAACTATTGACTTCTGCCGACATCTCTAAACAGTTGATTAGATCTCTCTTCAAAGTATAAAACAAAAATTGCCAATACTTCTCTAGTTTTATGACATAAGAAATGATTCGCTTATGCGATACAAAGCCAGATTATAATAAACCACATCACTTATAATAGACTACATTCCTTTTGCTAAAATTTTCGAAAAGATTCTTTGAACTGCACGTATGAGACTGACTGGTCTGAAATCAGTGGGCTTCGCTGTTCCTTTCGTTTTATCGGACATATACGGATTCCAGAAACCCCAGCATCTATTACTGAATGCCTCTTAACGGTGCTCCTTCCATTTTTGGAAAACAAGAACAATGTGTGATCAATTTAGAGGATGTACGATCGATGACACCATCATTCTGCACTGCTGTTAACACCTCCTGGGGAATATCTGGCATCAATTGTTCCAACAATATTTTATGAGATCCGGCAGTAAATCCATCTGAGCTCAGAGCCTTCCGATTTGGCCAGCTAGCAACTGCTTCTGCAATCTCTTCAGTAGAAATGGTGTTCAAAGTGATCCAAATTTTGTTGTGATGGGTATAAATTGTTAGAGGATTGCAATACCCGGATCTGCTGGTGATTCAGTCCCTGAAACAAAAATGTTCAAAAAGGATTTGGGCTCTACTTTTTCTTATAATAAAATTGTTGAAATTCAAGTAATCATGTTCTACCATAATGATCCCAGCAGTTTGCTTCTTGTTCAGTTGTTTGTGGCATGACTCGTGAGGTTGAAAAAGTTTAGTTTCTGTCCCTTGTAATCTCCCTTTGAGATGATATATCGTTGCCTCCACATGTCTCACTGTAATACTGACAATTTAAAAACATATAAATCTCACACAGAGAGAATAGTACCCATTCTCCCTGTTGCTCAATATTTCCTTTTGTAGTACAGTTTTGAAATAAACATTTTTTGTAAGTTTGTTGTATTGCCCTGATGCTTTATACTTCAATGTCAACATGTAATACAAGCAACCTCATGCATATACACTACATGCCAATTTTAGATAATAATTTACTTTGAGTAATTAAGCATAATTCACAAATTAATTAACCTGCCTGGTTTATAAAATAAGCTCGGGAATCGAAGCACCATCTGGCATGTCAATACATCCAGTGATAGAATTGTAAAGAGGGAACGGAAAATGAATTTATTGTATTGATCTTGTATCTTGATTACAAATGTAAAAGTTTATTTATAGACTTGATGACATTGTTAAGCTAAATATTTTTAACACTAATCTTCTCTAATATCTCCTACTTATTCTCTATTACAATGATACTCATCTCTACAATTATAAATCTAATAATATCTCCAATTTATATTCTAACATATTCAGCTATTTACAACTTATGTTTTTCATCAATTTTTAATACTAGTCAAGTAGCCATGTGATGCGGTGGGAGGACAACAAAAATAAATGATATGATTATTTAAATGGCATTCCATCACAACATAAATTAATAACAAAGTCACACAAAAAACAAAATCAATAGATAAAATAAATAGGTAAAAACAAAAATAAATGATATGATTATTTAATTGGCATTCCGCCACAGCTACTCTAGTTGAGTTGTAAAGCTTCTGTAGGTTATGATGGCACTGTATTTCGGCTTCATCAATTAGTTCTGGTTAATTGCTATACTGAATAGTTTATTGGCTAAAAAATTCCTATTTTTCGTGTCATCCAAAATAATTTTAGTAAAAGAAACCATCAACATTGCCTAGAATTTATCAGATGCAATAAACCACATCTCCTCAAAATTGAAATAGCTCAATTAAAGCTGAGACCAAATTTAACTAAATTGAAGTGGAAGACATTCATTGGCTTTCTATCAAAATTGCAATCCACCCGAGCAAAATAAAATTAACTTAACACAATAATTGAGAGATAATAGATACATGTGCTGCTTTGACATCTCCTCCTTAGCTAGCTCGCTTGTCTTTTAACTGTCTTGATGTCTTCATCCAAGATCAAGAGAAGAAACCTGGAGCAATAGAGGAACAATGAAAGAAGAAAAGATATGGGATGAACTCGAACATGAAATGCAGAAACAATTAGGAGAAGAAATAAAAGATGATTTGTTAATGCTAGCTCGCCAGCTTCAAATTCTGTACCAACATAAGCAAAGAAGCAAAATTAATGATGAAGCACCCCCTAATCTCAGTATTGTCTAGAGGTGGCAAGTCGGGTCGGTCGGGCGGGTTCGGATCAGATCAAGTCGGGTTAGTTTGACTATTTACAATAGTCGGGTCGAGTGAGGTCGGAAAGTAACAATTTTTAACCTCAAAATTGTTGGGGAGCGAGGACAGCGAAGCAACAAGGGGTTATTTCGTCGAACACGTGTTGGGCATAAAACTTGAATACCCAAAGGGCTAGAATTTGAGAACCGATTTGAGAACCAAAAAACAATCAAGCACAGAAATATAAGAGACACAAGATTTTTACGTGGAAACCCGAAAGGAAAAAATCACGAGAGCGACCGGTGCAAATTTCACTATATAGAGATTGTCTTACAATACAAGGAGATTATCAAGCTTTCAAGATTTATCTTACTCTCACACACACAAGAAGAACAAGAGATGACAAGAGAGAACAAGAGAAAACAAAGAGATCAAACCACACTCTAAAACCTAGAGCATACACCTCTTTCTTACTCTCTTTCTCTTTTCTTTCTTTCTCTGTGTCTGGACGCCACTCACACATGTGCACTATTCACTCTCACTGTGTGAACTACTGTGAACTCCTCTTTTTCTTTCCTTTGACTTGCTGCTGCTCCAAACCGCACAACCCAAAACATATGAAAAAAAGGTCAATGGGCCTTGGCCCATACGTGAATTAGCTTCACGATACAACAATCTCCCACTTGAAGACAAATCTCCCACTTGATATCACAAGTATGCACCGCACTCCAACATCCGAGTTACTCATCCAACCCGGATCGCCTCCTACAAAATATTACCTTGTCCGGAGGCACCACTTTCGTGAACATATCGGCAACATTCTCTTTCGTGTGAACCTTCTTCACAATCAAATGTCCATGTTCTAGCACATCACGAATGAAGTGGTATCGCACATCTATGTGCTTCGTTCTTGAGTGATACGCCGCATTCTTCGCAAGATGTATGACACTTTGATTATCACAATGCACCACATATTCACTTTGCTTCAATTCAAATTGTTCAAGCAAACCTTTCAACCAAAGCATTTCTTTGAGCGCTTCGATCAATGCAATGTACTCTGATTCGGTGGATGACAATGCAACAATGTCTTGTAGTCGAGACATCCAACTAACGGCTCCACCACCAAGAATAAAAACATAATCCGTTGTGGACTTCCTTGTCTCACCACAACCCGCATGATCGACATCAACATACCCTTCAATTGCCAAATTAGATCCTCCAAAACATAATTGCAAGCTACGTGTACCTTTCAAGTATCGAAGTATCTACTTCACCGCTTGCCAATGCTCCCATCCCGGGTTAGACATATACCGAGAGACAACTCCCACCGCTTGTGCAATGTCCGGCCTTGTGCATACCATAGCATACATTAAGCTACCAACGGCCGACATGTATGGAACATTTTCCATCTTCGATCTCTCTTCATCATTCTTTAGAGAATTCCTTTTAGACAATTTAAAATGCTCGGCTAAAGGTGTAGTGACCGGTTTGCAATCACTCATTTTAAACCTTTCAAGGACCTTGTCAACATATTTCGTTTGACTTAACCAAAGCTTCCTTCTCTCCCTATCCCGATGAATTCGCATGCCCAATATTTTTCTAGCTTCACCAAGATCTTTAGTAGCAAACCTCTTAGACATGTCAAGCTTAAGAGACTCAATCTCCTCATGATCATTGCTTGCTATCAACATATCATCCACATAAAGCAATAACAAAGTAAAAGTGTTACCAACATTGCCTTTCATGTAGACACAATGATCAAAATCACTTCTCTTGTAGCTCTCATCTTGCATGAAAACATCAAACTTCTTATAACATTGCCAAGAGGCTTGTTTCAAACCATACAATCCCTTCTTCAATCTACACACTAGATTAGGATTTGATTCATCAACAAAACCTTCTAGTTGTGACATGTAAATTTCTTCATCCAAGTCACCATGCAAGAAAGTCGTCTTGATATCAAGTTGTACAAGCTCCAAGTCTAAATTAGCCACCAAAGATAAAACAACTCTTATTGAGATATGCTTCACAACGGAGAGAAAATCTCATTAAAATCAACACCATATCTTTGTCCATAGCCCTTCACTACTAACATTGCCTCATGTCGTTGCTTTCTCTTACTCTCACACACACAAGAAGAACAAGAGAGAACAAGAGAAAACAAGGAGATCAAACCACACTCTAAAACCTAGAGCATACACCTCTTCCCTACTCTCTTTCTCTTTTCTTTCTTTCTCTGTGTCTGGACGCCACTCACACATGTGCACTATTCACTCTCACTGTGTGAACTACTGTGAACTCCTCCTTTTCTTTCCTTTGACTTGCTGCTGCTCCAAACCGCACAGCCCAAAACATATGAAAAAAAGGTCAATGGGCCTTGGCCCATACGTGAATTGGCTTCACGATACAACAAAAATCGGGTGGAAAGAAAATTATTCGAAATTGAAGAAATGAATTGCATAATTCTCCTCGTTCACCTCCGTGCACCCCCTTTCACCCTCTCCAATAAAACTCTGGAGCGAGGTTACAAGCTCCAATTCTCCTCTTTCTCCTTCTCTCCCCCTAATTTCCACTCGAAAAAAACTCTGGAGCACACCCTTAGTGTGTGCCAGTATTGGGCTTAGTATTGGGACGACAGATGAAAGATGGAAGTTAAAAAGACCATGTTATCAATAATTGTGATTTAACTAAATAGTTGATTCAACATTCTGTATTAATTTAAACATGCAGATAGAGGTTTCAGCAATACAATTAATTTCCTTTTATCCTCATGCTTGATTAAAGAATAAAGTTAAAAGGCATAACTTCTTAAGTAAAATTATGTCATCTTAAATTATTCATGTTTTATTAAACTGATGAAAGAATAGAAAGAAATAAGTTTCATATGATCATATTAATATATATAAACAATTAGTAAAGTCAATCATATTTTTATGAAAATAATATTATAATAAATTATTCTTGTTGTTATTGTTATTATAAAAATTAGAGAATTAAAGAATATATGATAAATAAACAATATTTAATATTAAAATACTTATAAAAAAATATTTTCGATGGAATAATAAAAAAGTACTATTTATAAAACGAAGTATTAATTATTTAATAACAATAGTAAATATAATGAACATTATCATTATAATAATCATTATTATAGTTATCATTATAAAAATAATTATTATGATCATTATTGTAATTATTATTAACACAAATATATATTATTTATTAATATATTTAATAATAATTGTAATATATGATCATTATTATAATACCCGTTATTTAGTTATTATTATAATTATCATTACTATAATTATTAAATTATTATTAATATAAATATATATTATCTTAATTATTATTAAATAATATCAATAACAATATAATAATTTGAACTGTGGAACATGCCGATGAGTAACTTGAAGAAATAACGTAAATCACCTTATAAGGCTTCTAAAATTATGAAGTCATAACTTTCTCTTATGCATACTTATTCTTTGACTTTTTAAATAAAAAATAGAAATTTATTCCTCACTTACTCCTCCATCAAACATAAGAATTAGAAGTAAAATTTTTTATTTTATTATTATAGACCTGACGGCCAACCACAAATAGAATTTCATCATTAGTTTAGCATGCATTTGGAATCATCAAATAAAATAATATTGCTGTTATGGGCTTTTAAGAGCGAGGAATCCCAACCTCCTCTGAGGCTCTGAGCGTGAAATATGTATTAATAATTTAAATATACGATGTACTAATAATAGATGATGGCCTTGAATTGTTGAATTATATCTCCTGGAATAATAAAAAAAATTCAGTGGAGAATGAACAGTTTTACTGAGTGAGCACTGTAACAGCGTTGTAGCAATTACTGTGCGAACAGGTCAAAGAAGTTTATACGAAGTAGAACTATATATGTTTTCGGACACTTCGCCTCGAATTAAAAATCCAATTAAATTACAATTTTTTAAGATTTTATACATAATTTCAAGTTTGTGATTTTATATTATTTATTTTCATATACATACGATGTGAAAAATATACACATAATATATTTTTTTTATAATTTTATATGCATATTATATGAAATTAATATAAGATATGACTTTGAGTGATTTTATGAAAATACATAGATCCTTTGTTTTTCATATGCATTAAATCACAAAACATTAAAGATATGTAAATACTGTTATTGAGATTTCATACATTATGAAAATACGATGAAAATTAAATAAGTTATGCAGATCTCTACAAAAGAAAAAAAAAACAAAGGTCGAGATTTAAAGAACATTTAAATCAATGTCGTCATAAGTTATTCGCAAAAAATAAATAAATAACAAAAATAAAAAATAGAAGGGAAAAAACAAGCTCAGCGAAGTGCCGACAGCCGAGTGCGAACCCCCTCGTCTCTCGCGGTCTCGCCTCATCTCTCACCTCAGTTCATCTCTCTCTCTCTCTCTCTCTCACCATGGGAGACTCTCATCCTCTAAACCCTAACCCCACCTCGCCACCGAACCCTAACCCTCCACCTCCACCTTCATGTTCGCTACCACCTCCCTCTGCGGCGCCACCTACGCCGCCTTCTCGCTTCCTCCGCCGCCCGCCTATCCGCGCCACCACCGAGTTCGACAGCGCCGACGAGAACCCCTTGCTCCACAAAATCTCTTGCAAGCTGGTCGATGGCCTTGCTAAGCTCAAGTTTTGCTGCCGGAGCAATTCCAAGGGGCAGGTTTTGTCGCCTGAGATCGCCTTAATTACAGATCGTTTCAAGATATTTTACGATGTCGATTCCAGAAATGCCCTTCTCCAAGGCTGTGTTGATATGGGTCGATTTTTGCGCTTGCAAGCGACGCACGATGTCAAGGTAATTGAACTCTGATCGTGTTCTGTATATATTTGTCCTGGAAATCTACTAATTAGAGTATCGTAACACATTTCTCCTTGTTTGGATAGAGGTTATAGGCAAGAATTGAAGGGGGAGGGAAATAAAACTTCATAAAAACTAACATTGTTTGGTTGGAAATCTAATAGGAGGTTAAGATTAGTGAGTATACTCTTTTAACTTCATGTAATCTTCCAAATCATATATTTGTTTACCCCCAATTAGGGTGTAAACGTGGTAACCTTACTTTCCATTTGTAGTTATTGCTTCCTGTAATCTTCAACTCATGTTAACCAAACAAGGTGTTTAGAGATGAATGAATATTGTCATTAGTAGGGTTACTTTATGTTTCAGTGTGGCCAGATTGGTGTACCAGATAGTTTGCACATACACTGTTCAGGGAAATGTGTATCTGTGTCATGCAATTGCAAAAATCAGAACTCAATTCCACCAGTGTTAACTTGGGTACTATCTTTTTTGTTCAAATATAATTTCACCAAGGTGAGAAGTACCAATGAAAAGTATAACAAAATCTTAAGATTTTGTGTAAATAACATTTTCTAGAAGGAACATTTTCAGTCATACTCAGTTTGATTTATCTGTTTAATTAAATCTAGTTTCTGTTTATTATTTCTCAGAACCATGATGGTGATGTGGCTCTAATTGCAAATTTGGGAGATCCATCATACAAATTGGAGCTGCGCTCTTCAGTACCTTCTGTTGGTTTGGTAGGTAACACTTCGAAAATATAAAAAGGGCAGCCTGGTGCACGTAGCTCCCGCTTGCGCGGGGTCCGGGAAAGGGTCGGACCACTTTGGGGTCATTGTACGCAACCTTTCCTTGCATTTCTGCAAGAGGCTGTTTCCACGACTCGAACCCGTGACCTCCTGGTCACAAGGCGACAACTTTACCGCTGCGACAACTTTACCACTTCGAAAATATAAATGCAACTAAATGAAACCTTAGTAATAGTGTATCTTTTAGTTAAGAGTGTAATTTCTTTGTTCTTTTGAGAAAAAATGGGATCTTCGTAGTTTGTAAAAAGGTAATTTGGCTTTGCACTATAGCACTTCACTATTCCCAATATCTATATTAGAGAACTTCTATAAAAGACCCATGCCATTGTTTGTGACTCTATAGGTAAAAAAATACACAAAATGTGGACAAGTGGATAGAATATTACGAAGTGTAAAGACTTAACTTTGTTTGCAGTGCGGGTCTGGCTCATTTTATTTTTATTTGTGATTGGAATTCTGGAGCATATATGTGTGATGAAGGTTTATATGTTGATGTAAACTGTTGCAGCCAAGAGCAACTCTTAAATTTCCAAATGGAGAGGTCTCAGTTCAAGAGGTGATAAAAGAGGAGTCTGAGTCACCTGAGAAAGTCTTGTCAGTGAATGGTATTGTCAGATCTAATATCTTGGATGGAATCGGCACTGCAATGTTCACAAATGATGATATTAATATGAGATACTGCTATAAGGTCACAAAAACTCACAAGCATATCTCTTTGCATTATTTTTCCTCTGAAGTTTGCTGGGAAATTTTGGTTCATTTTCTTTTAACAATTTATAGGACAAGGAGGTGACATTTATTCCCAGCATTACTTTGCCATCAAATGCTGTGTCATTTGCATTCAAACGGCGTTTTTCCCCAACTGACAAGATGAGGTTAGCATTTATTTTTCGTTGACCATATTTTGCCAAGATGTTCTCGTAGTATCAATGCAGGTCACCAAGAGTAATTTCTCTCTTTCCGGTGATTTCAGTTACTTGTACCACTTTGACACCAATGATTGGAGTGCTGTATACAAGAACACAGCCAGAAAGGACTTGAAGTTTAAAGCTGGTTATGATTCTTCCGTAGAAGGAGGCCTCAAGTGGGCTTCTGTTTGTGTATGTTCTATTTTCTCTGCTCTCTCTATCTCTATCATCTCTTCTATAATTTTTTTTTTAAACAAGCAGGGAGCGCTTGCCACTTTCATTTTCATAGAAAAAAAAAGTTACAAAAACTGAAAACACACAAATTTCACGAATTATCTTCTCGTGCACACTATCTAAAACCTTATTCTAATCTAATCAAAATATCTCCATATCAGCCACTATTAAAAAATCTAAACTAAAAAACAACCAAAGATTTATTGTAATCCCCTGGCCCTAACACACTGAACACAACCTTTCTACCCATTCCAGTTGGTATCTCCTTATTCCATACCAGCTGTTATCTGTGCTGGTTGTCTCTATTTCCCTTTGTCCTCTGGTATATCAGCAACTACTTTGCAAAATCAGTGACATCTCACTGTACCACTTTGACATCGCCTCAGTGTCTGACATCGCCTTATTCCATATCAGCAACTTCAAGTCCTTTTTGGCTGTGTTCTCTAGTCTCGCGCCTATCCTGACATCGCCTTAGTGTCTGAAATCGGGATGGTCTCACCCAGTCGTTGTCGCAGTCTCCCCCTCGTCTCATCACCAATGCCAGAGCTTTGCAAGCACCGTTGATGCCTTGCCTTTATCGTGAGCAAGGCACGAATAACCTTTCTCCTCAATGATTCTGGAAGCCAGGTTTAACCCGACGACGTGCTCAGTGAGACATCTACCGAGCTCAGGCACCTTAGCATCAGTCCTTCTTCTGACAGATCCGTCTCTATATTGTTGATCCAGTACCCCTGCCATCGCCCTTGCCACCGTTTTCTGAATTCAATCTATCTTCACTTCGAGTTGAACTCTCTTTCATCTCCTCTTCGTCAGATTCGCCTAAGTGCTTTCCCCTTCTCGACGCCTGCTTGTATCGTGAGTGAAGCTCGAGTTGCATCTCAGCAAATTTGAGAATCAGATTTGAAATTGAATGCAGTCTAGGTCTTCGGCAGATCGGGTTCAGAAACTTCGCATCAGGCGCTCGCGCTCAGGGGCACCAGTCATCTCTATCTCTTCGATCGATCATCCAGATCTTCCTCGGGGGAATCGAATCATCCTCATCTCGTCTCGATCTAGTCGATCTGTCGTCCTCAGATCTGTCCGTCGCAACACCACACCGGCTGCTTCTACCTCGATTCTCTGGACCAGGGGGGGGCGGGAAAAGAGAAAGGAAGGAGGAAAGAGAGAAGAGGAGAAGGAGGGGGGAAGAAGAGGGAGGAAAGGGGCGGCGGGGGGAGGTCGGAGGTGACCTCCCCCGCCGGAGGTGGAGTCACCTTCTTTTTCGCCTTTTTTCGCTCTTTTCTTTTCTTTTGTTATTAAGATAGATCAATACTACTATTTTCATCTTCTCTTCTATAATGAGAAATCAAATTTTTAACTTTCTTAATTACTTGATATTTATTAGGTTGGAGATGAGCGGGCAGGGGTGAAGTTGGTTCCGTTAAAGGCGAGGTTCAAGATGATGTTGCAAGTCCCGCAAGACATCAACAAATCAGTTTTCCTTTTACATGTCAAGAAAAGATGGGATTTTTAGTTCCAACATGTACAGAAAGGAGTCGCATGTTCACCTATTTTCCTGATCATTCATGTAAGAATATAACGACCAATATTGCACTTAATGAAACTTTTGAAACCAGAGACATCTGCAGTAGAAATTTAGGATGCTAGTGTAGTATATCTGAGTTTCTCTAAATCAAATTTATTCTTCTAAGTTGGAACTGGAGTGAATACTGGCATTGGCTTGCAAAGGTGAGTAAAACAAGCATTAAATGGGGCTTTTTGGAAATGGGGCTTTTTGGAAATGGGCCTTTTATCTCTCTGTGTGGAAATTGTTTTGGTGTTAGAAAGTAGGAAACAATAGTAGGGAATTATGTTTACTGATCGGTAATTATCACTGCTCCCGTTGTGATTAACATTGTTATTCGTGGGGCTAGCATGGTATTCAATTCCTTTTATAATCCAACAAGAAACGTAGAACTATACCTGGTTGTTTTCATCATTCGAGCTGCACAGTTGGATGTAATGAATTGAAAATGGGTCGGACCGGGCCGGATCGGTCCAAACCCGCCCGGGTCAATGGGTTGGCCGATCCACGGATTGGCCAGTCCAGGTTTTGATTGGTTAAATTCTTTTAGACAGGCCACAACTCATCTAAGTCCATGAGTTGGCGGACCGGCGGGTTTGGGCCGGATCAAATGGGGTCCGCTTCGGGTCGGATTGGCCGGTTTGGTCGAGTTTTTTTTCTGAAATTTATTTTTATTTTTTTTATTTTCTCGGGTTATTCTCAGGTTGTTCTCGGATTATACTCGGATTATTCTCGAGTTATTCTCGGGTTTGTTTGGATTTTGCACAGGTTTGGACGGCTTTGCACGAGTTTTGCACAGATTAATGGCGGGTTAGACGGGTCGGGTCGAGCCGGATGTTTTCCAACAAGGATAATCATATCTGTCTTAGGCCCTCAATTTTTTTGTACGGGTCCGCATGAGTTTGACCTCGGGTCGAACTGATCCGGATCGCAGCCTTGAGTTTTTTCAGGTCGGATAGGATCTGTTCGGGTTTTATCAAATCCCTAGTTGGATGTAGTTGATATGGGATTTTGAACATGGACAAATAGATTAGTTCTTACAGATTTAGTTCCTTCTTATCAATGGTTCTCTGTAATTGTTTAGATAATTTATTCGCCTTAAGCATCATCTGTGTTTTATTGGGAATTTCAAACAAACATTATTTCAACAAACTATAGCAGTTACGTTAACTTAATAAACAATTGGAATAGCATATTTTATTGCGCACAGCAAATGTTCTTAGCATTGTTTATTAGATTTAAAATAGCAACGTCTGCATCCACAAGTGTCACTATCAATACATTGAGGCCTTAATTCACGACATTTTACAGAAGGGGTTCTAATAATTTATTATTTGAACTGCTAGATTATTCACAAATTAATTGATACTTGTGTGTATATATTTCAAAAGAATGAGTTAATATTACTATAAAGTAATGTAATTCCTTTAATTTATATATGCATAATTGATTTCTTTTCGATATTAAAGACTTATTATATATTACTTATTCAAAGCTATTAGGTTTGGATTACAATGAAACTTCGAGTAATGCTTTGTCTTCTTAACTTTGAAATGTGTTGTACATTTATAAGAGGATCATAAGTTCGAAATTTGAATGTAAGAACTTGTAAATCACTTAAATTTGAGTAATTTTGATTCTCATCTTTATTTTTAAAAAAACTTTAATTAAAACGTGTGTTTCTTTCACTGTCAACGAGTTGTTAGTTACTACTACATTTTCACTTGTTTGAAAAGAACTCCTTGGTACATATATAAAGGCATGTATCGCTAGCACTGTCGGTGATAAAAATCGCTCAGTGTTATACATTGACCTGAAGACAATAGACCTACTTTAATATATGGTTTTTGTATACACCAATGTCATAATGAAAATGATGCCAACTTCTAGACAGCTATTGCATGCAATAAAGGCACCATATTAAAAAATAGATGTATATAGAAAGAAAAAGAATTCATAGCTTCCCATGTACATCTTTGACTTGACGCTTGAAAGAGTAACCTGAACTAACCATTTTGTTTTTATTATTGCAAATGGAACTTGAATTTTCCCCATCAGATCCACATGCTTCCTACATACCATATAATTATTTCCATTTTTTCTCTGCGCTTGGAATGTAAGAAAGAGGTGGTATCACTTGATAATGAATTATTTCGAAAATTTTGATAATGAAATTTCAAATAAATTAATAAAAAATTTAAGAATTGAAAAGGTTATAAACACATTTGTAACTTGTAAATTGGTCGTGTTTTAAATTTGATGCGATTTACATTTATATTTCGTATAAAATTATCAAGTTTCATGCATTTTTTTAAAAAAATTAACTTTTATTTTGATTGCAATTGAATACTCAGATATTCCTCGGCCGTCAGATCCACATGCTTCCTACATACCATATAATTATTTTGAACTTTCTGTGGTTGGAAGTTGGAAGTAGGAAGTTTCTGTTCTATTATACTCTTTTTAAAAATATGCTCTTTAATTTCCTTCACTGCATTTCATGATTTCACAATGATTTCGAGACATACAAACTATGCTGCATGTATACAACAAAATTAAAATTTATTAGTTTTTCCTTTGAAGGATGTGGAATTTAATATTTAGAAATAGAATAGGCAATATTGGATCCTTTCAGAACGATATCATCTAGGTAGCGAAATTGCTATCCAGAGTGTGTATTTGTTGATCTGAATAGGCAGATTAAAATCAACAGTGCTGATTTAATAATATGAGAGAACCTCCTGAATCATATCAGTAGCGGTCTACCGTTGATCTTTAATCAAACGATTTAAATTGAATACGCAAAGTGCAGAGTAGAGAAGGATATGCAGAGAATGGCGATCCGAGTCCTCTTGATTGCACAGTAGGAGATAGAAAAGAGACAATTTTAGAATCCAACCTCTCCTAGAAAGAGTATGAAGTGGCCTCATTTAAGATCTGTTTTTTGGTTTCCTGTGATGTTATTTTCGGGTTTGTCATGTCATAGTCAGTTGGAGTCCTATGTTCTATTTCTATATTAAAATTTGATGGTGAGATGTTGTATAGTTTTGGTTGATATGAAAAAATTCTTACAGTCCATCATGAATAAAAGGTAGGAGTTCTTTTTTTTCCAGTAAAATATATATTTGAATGTTTGAAGTAATATCTTAATTTATTAAAGCTTATGTAGTATGCTCTCTCAAGTCATAATTTTGCTCCAAGGAAATTCAAGCACAATTTTTACTAGTTGAGGTGTCCATCCAAAATATATAATTGTTATAATTTGTTTTTAATAAATGCTTAACCAATTAATACAAAGTGCAACCTCTTATTTAAATATGTAAATTTAAATAATTTTCAATATTTATCTGATCTATTTATATATATACATCACATGAACCTTAATGCATCAACATGGATGACAAGAATAAAATTTCACATGAAAGATATTTGAACTTTGAAAACGTGAGATTTGGTTTCTCTCCGTTGGACAGAGCACCAACAGGGTCAGGTTAGATATTTTTTTAACTTTTTAATGTTGGTGTAATTCAAAGTAGGTAGAGCTAAAATAACGAAATTTTAATTAAATAATTGTAAATTTCGATGTATAATATCTAAGATAATAAAATAAATACAACGGATATTTTACTTTTCATTTTTTTTATTATCACTAGATGGGCGTAAGCTAGGTTGCACAGATACTCTCAAACTCTGTCGCACCTCATATTCGATACATATCTGATTCGGATTGGCGTGCGATACGCATTCGATACTGCAGGTGGCTTATTGTATTATTTTAATATTGTTGACTTGTCACATTTGGCGGGATAGAATTGGGATACGACAAGATATGGCTGAGATACGGTTGAGATACAACAGTATACGGCTGGAATATGACTGGAATGTTTTAATTTTATATATATTGTCTTATAATTTATATTATTTATTATAAATTTATTGTATATTGAAATTGTATTTTTATTGAATATTTTATCAAATTTTAATAGTAATATGATTTTTATTATTTTATATATACTTTGTCGTATTCTAGTTTTTTGAAAAATGACATATTGTCGCACCCGCACTAGCACCACTGCAACCTAGGCTCTAAGCCTTTACTTGGGTCGAATGCATCTCTTCACGATCAATTGTTGACGAGACTTTCCAAGGTGATACAAATATTCTTTCTTTTCCTCTAAATTCACGAATGAAGTCTAGAGTATTTTGTCTTTAATGTAGAGAGCAAAATAAAATTCTAAAGTGCAGCACATGCACAACTAACACAATTTATATACTTCGAAGATTCGGTGCTTAAATACTAGTCATACGGTATCTTGGAGATCTCGTAACTAATAACAAATATTATGATAATATTTCATGACAATATTCTTTCACAAAACCTTCCCAAACAGTATTTAGAGTTAAACAAAACATGTATATAAGATATGATATAGTTTGCACATCAAGTCAGGAAAAAATTAGCCAAAATGAGCAAGTTTCTGCCTTCCAAAATCTATCTTTATGGCCTGCAAAGATTTATATTTGGCGTGTTTGATTTGATTTCTTGATCCAAACGAGTTGAGATTATTCTTAACCATACTTGTAGTATTTAACTTAACACTAGTATTAATTGAATCAATTATAGTTGATCCATCAATAATTATAATTAATTAACTTTACTTCTATATATGTATTCATATCAAAACAATAGCAGGTAAAGCATCAGCATCAGAAAACCTTACTTTGATACATATATTATATCATAGCTTAATTAATTATATTTATATGGCATATCTAATATATTACTTAGTGTAATATTTGCGATAGTATTTAACATATTAACTATAATAACTATAATAACAGATAGTCCAAATCTTATTTATTGAATTTTGACTTCCAAAATTCCAATATTTAACATTAGAAAACTTTCACTTTCGTTTACAACAGCCATACTAATACCGATTTACCAACAACATCAAAACTAATTTATTAAGAAAATAAATGATAATTGCCCTCTGGTGCATGTTGGAACGGGATAACAATATCCATTTGAAATTAAGTAACACATGGTTTCAAAATAATCAAAGTCAAAGCCATCCCCATATGCCTTTCCCGCAGAAATCGCACCCCTATATGATACAATTCTGAAAATGTAAATATGATAAGTACCGCAAAATGTACCCCCAAAAGGACTGTCGTGCTTTGCAAAAACACACACGGAATACCAAAAAATAAAATGAAACTTAAATGGCATATAGAAAATCAATTGTGAATTACATCTTAAAATTATGGCAATCAAATATAGTTGTATGAAGAATTTTGCCAGAATCAAATAGCATATCTTTTGCATTGAATAACTATGAAACACATTGTTTCTCACAAGACCTCCATGGGAAGGTCTGGGGTTCAAGTTCCGTTAAGGACTACTTTTATGGGTTTTTTTTCAAGTTTATTTTCTGGTTTGTTTGTGGGTGTGTGTTGTAAGTCTACGGACAATGAATAAAAAAAAAACTTTCAAAGTATAATAATTATTGTAAGAAAAATTCATTCACTCAATAATAAATCACCTAGTCAACCATCTCATCTCATCTTCTTCCCCAGAACATGACAAAAAGGAACCAAACATCATAAAGGCACCAAATAGCACACATTAAACTCAATTAGGTTACTGAACTATCTATTCCATATCAGTAATCTCACCTCTGTCTTTCTTACTATACACACTAAAAAACAAAATACAGAAGCAAAGCTTAGGCAATTCTTCATTCCTTTGAAACGATTTCCCTCTCTCTCACTTGAGATCTCTCTGAAATTACATATTTGCTAAATATCCTACCATATAGGTATATATAGCACCTTGATTCCCTTAAATTGCACCATTGTTCCATTGTTAACTATCTCCAACTATGTACTCAGCGAACCATTGGGGCGGTTCGTTTGAGATAAATGGAGAGGGGGGACATGAGGCCGAAGATGATCATAGCCGCAACATGGATGTAGACCGAGCTGCATTATCGCGACAACTGGACGAGACTCAGGCCAGCTGGTTGCTGGGCCCACAAGAAAATAAGAAGAAGGATAAGTACATAGATTTAGGGTGTGTGGTGTGTAAGAGAAAGTTTATTTGGTGGGTGTTTTGGTCAATTATAGTTGCATTTATTGTCATTGGTCTACCGATCATCATCGTCAAATCCATACCGAAAAAGAAACCCGCTCCAATTACACCAGATGCGTATGCGAATGCATTGCACAAGGCCTTGATGTTCTTCAATGCACAAAGATGTAAGTTTTGTTTTTCACTTAGTGAATAGTGAATTTTAATTTTATTAATTCTCTTTACTTTTATTTTGGCTTAGTATTGTGCATGGCCACAAGTAAGCATCCATTTCAAATTTACGGGTCATTAAACTTTTCAATATAAATCAAATGGATTCAGGTGGGTCTCTGGTATGATGTTGTTAATATTTTATAATGACATGCAATGATTTGAGAATTTCATGTCAGTTTCTTACTAAAATGAATCAACCGTTTTTTCCTTTTCCAAATTCATTTTCGAGTTCACAGGATTATACTTAATCAAAGTATCACATAATAAGGAAATGATTTCGTGCATCATTTTTACATCCATTCCATTAATTAATTGGAGAAGTTAAGGTTGCCATGATTCAAGTGATATTAATGAACCCCAGCTTAAATAATAAATTTTCTTCGGGGTTGATACATAAATTGGATGATTTTTGGAACATGAACCATCAATTTCCCGTTGAAAACTTGAAATAGTGACTTTATCCCTCTTAAATTTGTCTATATTAGAATTAGCCATGAAGCAGATTATTTGAGTAACGATCTGGTAGATTTAAAAAGAATTTAATGTGCTTTTTATAAGGTCAATGGTTTGGCAATTCTAAATAGGAAAATTCCTTACATCACCTTTTTTATTTTCAAACATATGAAAATGGATTTTTGCTTGTATGCCCTTTTCAACTTCTCTTATTAGAAATCCAGTGGTAGAAGTGTTTTTTCCATAGAAACAATTACCTAGACTGTTTCTGAAGTCCAAGTTATATATTTTTTTCTTGGTTTTACAGCCGGTAAGTTACCCAAAAACAATGGGGTGTCATGGCGTGGTGACTCAGGCCTAAGTGATGGATTGAATCAGACAGAAACTAAAGGTGGCTTGGTTGGGGGGTACTACGATGCAGGAGATAATATAAAATTCCATTTTCCAATGGCATTTTCCATGACATTGCTGAGCTGGACTGTAATTGAATACAGTGAAAAGTACAAGGCCTTGGGAGAATATGATCATGTCAGAGATATCATTAAATGGGGAACTGATTATCTTCTTCTCACCTTCAACTCTTCTGGTACCAGTATCAACCAGATGTATAGTCAGGTAATTGTTAATTTTCATACTTACCTATAGGTACAAATTAATGCTAATAGAGGTGATAGAGAGATCATCTCTCTGTTTTCTTTCTCTGCTTTCTGTTTCTGATTCTGTTTCTGCCGCTGTTACCAGTGGCCATACCACCTGGTTGAGCCGCTATTTAGCCCAAATGGACCAGTACTGATATGAAATTTGAGCAAGTTTTATTGATCTTAACCAGTTTAATTTAACTGCATTTTTAACCCCAAAATTTGTAAAAATTGCGACAACAGGTGGGCGTGGCAAAAATAAACTCCACCACACCAGACGACCACTACTGCTGGATGAGGCCAGAGGACATGAACTACGAACGGCCTGTCCAGACTGCCTCAGCAGCATCTGACTTGGGTGCTGAGGTGGCTGCTGCGCTTGGCGCTGCCTCCATCGTTTTTCGAGATGATCCTGCCTACTCTAGTAAGCTTGTTCGTGGGGCCACTCTTGCATATAAGTTCGCACGTGACACTGGCCGCCGTCAAACATATTCAAAAGGCAACCCAGTCATCGAGCCCTTCTATAACTCAACTGGGTATATATCTTTAGATATGCACAATTATTATGTATTTTTTTCAAGTTAAAAAAAGAAGGAAATCAGACATTGGCAGTCTGGTAACAAATACAGTAGTAACAGTAGTTACAGTACTATCATACTGGAAGTGTGACAACGCTCTTACAACAACAGTCACAAATAGCTCATGCTTTCCACCTCCATTATCTTTTGGATAACTTTTGACTGTTAATTAGCATATAATACAGCATTTATGAAACATAATACTCCTATCCTAGAACTTACATTAGATGCAAGAAACATGGTTTAATAACTAGACATGCACTGATTGCAGCTACTGGGACGAGTTCATGTGGGGTGCTGCATGGATGTACTACGCCACTGGCAACACCAGCATTTTACAATTTGTTACTGATCCAAGGCTCCCAAAAAACGCACATGCTTTTTTGGCAATACCAGACCTATCAGTTTTTAGCTGGGATAACAAATTGCCTGGTGCGGAACTACTTCTAACAAGGTTGAGAATTATGCTCAACCCAGGATACCCATATGAGGAGAGCCTCATGGGGTATTACAATGCGACTCAAATCACTATGTGCATGGCCATTCGCAAGTTCAACACTTTCAACTGGACCCACGGTAATGATTCACTTCAAATTCTGCAGTTGATTCAGAACTTTGTTGAACAGATTTTGTGACTTCATTTTTTTGATGTACCACATTGTAACTTCCTTGCAGATTTTCTCAAATGCAATTGTATGAATCTGTAGGCCTTTATTTCATGCCTAAAAATGAATCCATACTTTTATGACCCAAGATATTTAAAAATTAAAATGCATTAATGCAGGTGGATTAATACAACTGAACCATGGGAGACCCCAGCCACTGCAATATACAATGAAATTTGCATTTTTGGCCAATCTTTACGCTGATTATCTCGACGCAGTCAATGTACCAGGCTGGTACTGCGGACCCAATTACTTCTCGTCCTCCAATATGCGTAGTTTTGCCAAGTCTCAGGTTCAATTCTATCCATTTCTAATCCATAAAGGCATACATTATTTGCTTAAGGTGACAACAATAAACCACCAGCAACAAAGCCTGATCAATATGAAGTTGTAATTCTTTGACCTAACAAAAACCTTATTGTATGTATTTTGTTTTTCTCAATAGGTCGACTATGTGCTAGGCAACAACCCAAAAAGGATGAGCTACATAGTTGGGTATGGAAAGAACTACCCAACGCATGTACACCACAGGGGTGCATCAATCCCACATGATGGCACTAAATACTCATGCACTGGTGGACTTAAGTGGAGGGACACAAAAAACCCCAACCCTAATCTCCTTGTCGGTGCCATGGCACCAGGTCCTGACCAATTTGACGGGTTCATCGACTCACGAAAGAACTACAGTTATACTGAACCAACTTTGGCTGGGAATGCTGGTTTAGTTGCTGCACTGATATCACTTACTGGTACTGGGGGTAAAGGTATTGATAAGAATACTATTTTCTCAGCTGTACCACCACTTTATCCAGCAACCCCTCCACCACCTTCTGCTTGGAAGCCTTAAAGAGCTGTCGGCTCTTTTTTCCCCCTAGATTTCAGATTTTCACTCTTTCATCATGTAAGATACTGGCTGTGAGTAACTGTGTTTATTTATTACTTGGGTTGTTTGTAATTGGGTAAATTTGTTCGTGAAATAGTGTTGTAGATGCACTGCACAACAGCACCCAGATTATGGAGAAAATATGCACATGAAAAATCTAATTAGTTCTATTAATATTTGGCTGTGAACTGCTTAGGATTCCTACTTCCTAAAACCAATTCACAGTAATTAAAACATTACAAGTTCACCACAATAGTATAAAACACAAATTCCATGTCAAACCTAATAAGGAAAATCAAGCAGAACGCAATACAAAACTTCCTAACTTTTGCTGTCTACTTTCAAGAATCAAAATAATCAAGTTGATATAATGAGATCATTTCCACTTGACATGGCCTACCTGTTGCTGGTTTATAAACAAAACAACAGACAAGAACAAAAAAAAGTACTTAATCCAAGTAAAAGAGAGTTACAATTTTTCTAAGATTTTTTGCTTCTTGACAAGTCTCCATTAGTAATTTGCTGTCGTGAAAAGCAAAGCATATGACTTGCTGCACCTTTGATATAATATCCATGTTGCACAGCCTGTATATATCAAAAAATTATGAAAAAGATAATCATCAACCTAAAAGCAATCTTTAGCATCACTTCAAAAATTATCTTCGCTCCAAAATTAAACGTGAGCTCATGAACTCAAAATTAATAAATGGAATGCGGTCGATTCAAAATTGATGAAAATAGTACCAAAACAGACAGCATACCTGCTAGCCTCAATCAATGGCAGATGGTCATATTGTGGCTTTTCAATCAGATTTTTAACCTACAAAGTTCAGTTAAAAGCTCAGAAAGTTTACTACTTATTACGGACCTCTTAGACCTTCCTCCACAAGATGGGGAGAGGAGGGAAGGGAATGGAAAATTTTTAAAGTTTACTTGCTACACAATTTCATAAAGAGGGGAAGGGAGATCTCACCTCCTCTACCCCTTGAGGGAGCTATTTTTGTCCAAATTCGGGTGTGGAAGTAAAAATTGCCAAATTCCCATTCCTTTCCTTATCATTCCATATTTCCATTCCTTTCCTTCCCTCTCAAATATTTGTCAACCAGACCCTTAAAAGACTTGGTTCCAAGGAAAAAAAGGAAGAAGATACAGAAATGATACAAGCATCAATCGTCTCAAATTTGTCCCAATTAAATCGCCATTTTGGTTATTAAAAAATAATGTGCAAATTTGGTTCATACTGGTACAGTCATCCTTCTTAATTTTATGAGAATTGCCCATAGGCCTAAGTTTCTCATTCGTACCCAAGAAACTTCACCAATATTAATACAAAACCAGATCACACTTGACAAAGCAAGGAAAAGTGAAACCGACATAACAGAATTTTTGTCGTCTGCCCAGATTAGCTAATTCCTACTACAATCATCTTTCAGTCATAACTGAACAAAATTCATAGTAAACTCTGACTTGGTATGGTTCTTTTTCTTTTCCCTTCTTGATAAATGCTATCCATCAACAAATTAGTTGTACACAAGGCCCGGCACTGACTAAGGTTTTTCCCCATGTCTTTGATCAAGAAAAAAGAACCGAGAGTACAGAACAGAATGGTACAAAATTGAATTGTTCTGCACCAAAATGGATGTTTGAAACTTAAGGGGAACAAAGAAAAAAAAGAAAAGATACCTTAGCTAGCAATTCTTGACTCTCTGGAGGTTGTTTGCTAAGGCTTTGGGGCAAAATAACAGTAAGTAATTCAGGTTTCTCTGCCCTTAATGCCCCTCTTATAACAGCTGCATTTGTTCCTGAGGCACCTGATGTATATATATGGTTTTTCTGCAACAAACAAGGGAAGAATCAGGATAAGAATGGGCATAATGAGAGATAATAACATATTTGATACAAAGTTACAAAATTGCCCGTCCCATTCATTTTCAAGATATTAGGTCATTTTCCCCACTTTATATTGGTGGTTTTTTCTGCAAATGTACAACTATATTGTATGTAGGGGTACAAACGAGTCGAACACGAACGAGCTGAGCCAAATTCAAGATCGGCTCGTTACTTAACGAACGAGCTAGTAACGAACGAGTTCATAACGAGTTTTTGACGAATCGAACACGGACAAACCACGAGCTACGAATATTTTTGGTACTCCTAGACTATATGTTAATTAATATTGTGCAATTGGTACTCAACTATTGAAGTTAGATATTAATATCTATCAATTAACTTTATATAGCATGTGTGCTTCGTTAACGAGTCGAGCTAGTCAGAGTTCAAGATCGGCTCGTTAACTTAACGAGCTGACTAGCTCGTATCGTTAACAGCTCGAGCTGATAACGAACGAGTTCATAACGAATTTTTTACGAGTCGAACACGGGCGAACCACGAGCTACGAATATTTCTTGCACCCCTAATTGTATGGAAACCAAAGAATACAGTTATATTCTAGAAACTTCTAAATGCCCTCTTCACCCAATTTTTATAGAAGAGCAATTTGGTCGCACAATTGAATGCAAATGGAAAAAGGTGAAATACAGAAGAATATAACTTACTGTTATAACCATAGCATAGCTGAGAATTTCAATAAGTTGCTGGTGCATAAAACCCATATTGCGAGTTCCAAAAAAGCCAATTGCACGAGGCCCTAGTTGTTGAATTGCCAAAAGTTCCTGGATTAACATGTAAAGTTGTCAAACATGGTTTATAACGGTAATAAACTAACAGTAGTTTCAACAAATAGCGTTTCTGTAAACTTTTAAAGAAGTGTACAACAAACTCATCAGAGGAGTACCTGAAGATATTCCAAGTCAGGAATAGGCTTGTATTCTGATACAACAACACTGCCTTTTACTTCAGCTGGCTCAGTCTTAATTGGAATATTGGTGCCGGTGGCGCAGTTAAACATCTCATCATTTAAGTGGCTTCTTATTCCAGTTGTAGCTCTGACTTGCTTTTGTATAAATCCATTGTGCCACTATATATATACCAGTAAATAAAAAAACCGCACCTGGTAGTAAATCATTAGTCAAAACCAAATACATAAAAACTTTTCTTCCCATTACCATATTCGAGAGATAAATGCTTTACGCTTTTGTGCTTTGTGGGTCCTGTTCAATCAATATGCAATTGAACAAGATAACCAAGAACCAATGTGCCAAAAGTAAACTCATACAGTAAAAGCCATAAAAGCATCAATAAACAATCCTTGCAAATTCATCAAAGGTATATATAATGAACCAACACAACAACCTACAAAGTAACAAAAAGAGCGTACAAAAGAGGAGGAAGAAAGGGAAAAGGAGGTTACCCAGCTCATCAAATTGAGAGAAGACCGAGAGAGAACTAGCCCCTTTGACCCGACCCATTTACGCTGAGACAAGGAAACGATAGAGGAGCTCACAAAGCTAGGGTTTTGAGAGGTAGAGAGATAAACCCCACCGGGATTTGGCTGAGGCCTCCATACAAGCCCCAGCGAAGGAGAGGGAGGTGAACCCATGAAGATCCCTCTCTCTCCCACTACAGATTCCTCGAAGAATTAAATAGGAAAAAAATTTCGAGAGAGAGGAGAGATTTGTAGTGAGGAGATATGAATGGTTAGATATCAGACGGGAGTTTCTTCTCAAATGCAAACATCACAGCCTGCTTGTTTGGCTGCATTTGTCATTTGTTATTTTGTTTCGCCAAAAAAGAGAGAAATAATACTGAAAAGGGTGATGCTAACGATCTCTTAATCTCTCCTTTGCTTGTTAGAGTATCTATATTGAAGTGATTAATTTTAATTACTAAATAATCACGTCATCACTTTTAGCAATTAAAAAGATTCATAAATTGTTAAATGTTTCATCACAGCAATCCGTTAATAATTGTAAATTAAAAAGAAAGAAAGAAAGAATATTGTCCAATCATTTTGCAAGTGTGTCACTTAAGTAATAATTTCTTAATAAACAAATTTGTTTAATTAGCAATTCATTTGCAACCCCACAATTGAAATAACAATTATCACATCAGAATAAGTAATTGTAAAACAATTACCAATGTAGATGCTCTTAGAAGACAAAAACAATTAATCTTTTAATTTGTTCGCTCTGTTTTGTCTGCTTTGTTCGCTCTCCTTATTTTATATTTAGATCTAAAGTCTTTATATTTAAATTTACAATATAATTGTTATGTCCGTCTTGTCGCTCCCAAATATTTATATTACTGCAAGTTTTTGTGTGTTGATACAAGTCTTTATATTAGAAATTTTGCATCAATTTTTCAGCAAATTTAAATATAAAGACTTGCGGGCCACAATATATAAACTTTATTGTTCTAATATAAACTTTCATTTGCACCAATTATGCTACAAATATTTATATTAGAAACTTTGCAGCAGTTTTGTTGCAAATTTAAATATAAAAACTTTAGACCTAAATATAAAAACATGTAAGAGAGCGGACAGAGCAAATAGAACAGAGCAAACAACATTAATTATTTTTGTCTTCTAGTGAAGAGCATATAAGGGAGGCACGAATTTGGGGATATTATAATTACTCTAATGAAAATTGTCTGATAAAATATGGAAAGTTAAATTTTAGAAGTGTGAGGGCTTGTTAAACTGTATGGAATTTTTGTCTAGCCCTAAAAGAATAAGAATCGCATTCATGATCCTAATTTCAAAAATTTGACAATCATGACTCGTGATTTAAAATCATCTAGTACACTAAATATAAGCACGAAGTTGAGAATAAATTTTCTTCAAGGTACAAAATAATAAAAAAAATATTCAAGAGTTAAATGCAAAACATGTAAAGCCTACATGTATTAGAAATGGCAAGAAGCGTAATAGCGTAATCATGCAATTCAATATAAATACAACATTAGAAATACTAATGTAGGTTAAAGAGTGTTTAAAAGTCAATCCAAATTGAATTAAGACTTGAATTTATTTATCCTCCCAAGCACGTTCATGTCATACATTTAGGGAGAGTTAAACTAATAAAAAGCTAAATTTGACAAATTGATAATTTAATTATAATTTCGATTGTTGCGATTTCAAATATTATGAGATGAATGATTTAATTGTGCTCCATAAAATTTCAACAATATTTGGTAGAACCTAAGTTGAGTTATGTTGAACGAGTAGTAGCATATCAATCAAATGCCATTTCAAAATTTGACCAAAATTCTTCAAATGTGCAAAAACAGATACTAGCGTTGTACAAGGTCAAGTTAGCGTTACAACGCCATGCAAAATATTTTGAAATATTTGAACAATGCCAAGTATAAATTCACAGAACGAAGCATTACATAAAGCCACCATAGCGATGTAACGCTACGCTTCAAAATTTCACAATATGTCTAAGTTTTGCATCTCATAGAATAAAGCGTTATATAATGCTACAGTAGCATTGTAACACTATGCCTAAATTTTTCTAAATTTGCTAAACTTCACAAAAATAATAATTTAATAATTGACCCTTAATGCAAATTATTATTTGTGCCTTCATTAAATATGCTATGTAATGATAATTGATTGATATTTGTCTTGTTCTTGATCTTATTATAATATGTGTCCTTAATGCTCAACAACGTTGTCAAATTAGATATTAATTGAGCGTGTTAGAACCATATCAAATTATTAAGCCTCAAATAGAATCTCATGATCTTGTCTTGTTAAAATTCATATGAGACTACTTATTGATATGTCTATTTGTCATGTTGCTTACTTTGATTATGATTTATATCTCTTTTCTTTATGATTATATGTGCATGAATTCAAAATAAGAAATGAAATGAGGGGAGCCTTTGATTATATGTGCACCTAATGAGGGGAGGCTTACACAAATTTCTCATGCAAATTTTTTTGCTCGATCTTAAAAAGGGGAGCTAATGCATTTTTCATCCTACAACCTTTTGCACGATTTACCAAAAAGGAGAGAAATAAAATGTGTTAAAAATTATCAAAGCAAATTTTTAAACATGCACACATACTATAGTTTTCCAAATCGACAAAAAGGAGGAGATTGTTGTATCTAACAATTTCATCATATTTGTCGATTTGCAAAACAAACTTGAATTTTACAAGTTTGTGTGTTGTTGAGATTCCTATAGATGCAAGATTGAAGAAGCAAAATAAGAAGAAAGTAAAATGGCAAAGAACAAGCTAAAGAAATTGAGTGCAAGCCCCGAGAATCCTTGAGTGAAATTTTGAGGCTTCAAACGACCTTCAATGGTCCTGAAAGTGTTCCAATACGAGCAAACTTGGTACCGACTGTAGATCTCGTCATGAGATTTCCAATGCCACGAAGAATACCGAAATCGGAGTTACGAGTCAAAAGATATGGCCAATGGAAGAATGGGCTATTTCAAGATCAAGATGAAGAATTAGTTATGTTATATGTAACTCGAAATATTTAAATTTGAGATGCAAAAGAGCAAAAAAAATAAAAAATCATCCTCTGTCGTTATAATTTTATCTTTGGCGTTATAACGCCATACTATCTCAACGCTTGAATCATGCACATAATAAAATCCAGTGGCATTTGTTACGTAACGTGAGATTAACGTTATAACGCTAGATCAAATAAAACCAGAAAATGATTAAGTACCAAATTGTCAGAGCCATTTGTTATATAATGGTAAGATGGCGTCATAACGCTAGACCCAAAATATGCCAGAATTTGCCTTTAAGTACTGAACTATCAAAGATATCTGTCACTAACGCTAAACTCAAAACAGACAAGAATTTGCCTAAGTACTGAATTGCCAGTGGTATGCATTATGTAACGCTAAGATAGCATTATAACGCTAATCTTGTTCCTTCTGAAAAATCTAAAATAAAATAGGAAATAATGTGTTAAAAATTCCAAGATAGCATTATAACGGTAAAATTTGTACACAGATGGCGTTATAATGCTAGAATTAATTTGTCCTAACTTTTTGAAAACTATAAATATGGAGGTCTTAGCTGCCTTCTTCTCCACAATTTTGCAATACATTTTTCTCTCTGTTAGCAGCAGCTAAAACCTCCATTGATAAACCTTTGAGCCTTAATCCATATTGCTAAAAGCTTTGCTCTAATTCTCAAATTTATATATTCAAACTAGATCAAAATCATTGTGTGAGATTGAGAGACTATTTATATTCTCCATTAGTTTATTTAGCATTTGTGCTACTTTTGGCATTGTCTTTCATCATTTGTGTGTAAGAGGGCATGGTTCAAATTTGTACAAGACTTGATGTATAATGCAAACGGCTCGACCTTATTATTGCGTTGGGGGTCATGAGTCCTAGAGACGTAGACTCGTCAATAACCGAACTTCGTTATCATATCGGTGTCTCTTGTGCGTGATTGCTTTGTTTGCGCTTTCTTAACCCAACTCTTCTACTTATTTTAATTACTATATAATTGTTGTAGAAGAATAGAATTGTTGTAGTTAACTGTCTTGAATTGTTTAGAATAAATTGTATTGCTTGAATTAAATTGCTTACAATTGTTTATGCTTCCGCAACCTAGAATAATCTTAAGCCAAAGTAATGGTATGTGGTTACGGTCGTAGCATGTTTCGTTGGGTGTCTGGTCTTCTGTCGTGATCTCTGGAATTGACAATTGCGGTTGTAGCGGAGGTTGATTACTTTCGTAGTGAGAAGGGTTTGGTCCTAAGTCTAACGCTTGGCTCTCTAGAACAGATGGTTGCGATCGTAATGGTAGTGGATTATGACCATAATGAGGTTCGACAGAGGCCTCAATTGTTGTCTGATCGCGCTATCGGCACTCCTTCTCCATCCTGATTTCAGCCGGCCCCTTTTTGATGTTGTTTTTTACTTCATCAGATTGCCCTCGGGTTTTGATGGAAGTGCACCGATTGGGCGTGTAAAATATGTGTCTTGTTGTTCAACTTGGGTTTCAGGCATCTTGTGTTGAGTTGATAACAGGTCTACCTTCTTGCTACGTTCATCAAACTTTTGGTTTTGGTCATTCATGAAGGTTTCTAACATCAATTCAAGGTTTGACTTTTGTTGCTGGTTACCATAACTTTGATTTGGCCTAATAAAATTTCGATTTCCTTGGTTATTTGAGTTACACTGAGTAGATTGGTCATTTTGCCTCCACGAAAAGTACGTATTGGAGTAAGGTTTGTTATTTGGTCTATAATTATATTAGTTTATGACATTAGCATCCTCAAAAACACCCCCACTATTTACCCCACAATTTATCGCAAGATGGTTGGTACCATTGAAAATAGAACAAGGAGGAGGAGAAGAATTTACCACAGTTACACTTAGAAGATCGGTCTTTCGATTCAAAGTTGCTATTGTATCGGCCAAATCTGAATTCGCCTTCACCTCACTCACCCACCGCTGCAAGATCACCGATGTCTCTCTCAGATTGTGTCATTGGCTTTGGTTGAGAGCCATCGTCAACCAATTTGTAATCATCAGCATCCCCTTTGTTCATGAGACTACCATCAACGGTAACATCAAGCATACCTTTGTCTTGTGGCAAGAGGTTGTTGTAAAAGATTTGCAATAAGTTCCACCTTTCGATCTTGTGATGCGGACAACACTGTTGAAGCTCTTGGAACCTCTCCCATGTCTCGATCATCGTCTCCTCTGCCATTTGCCGAAGTTGTGAATTTGATGGCACAAGGAGTTCATCTTTAAAGGTGGGAAGAACTTGTTAAGGAATTCATTCGCAATCTTAGCCAAGCGTTCATATTTTCGGGCCATTGTCCACGAATCGAACTCTTCGCCATATCTGCAAGAGAAAAAATAAAGGCTATAATTTTTAAATCATTGGGTGAGATAGTTTGTACCTTTATTGTGTTGCAAATTTCTTCAAAGTAGGCGAATGAATTCCTTAACAAGTTTGTACCTTCATTGGGTGAGATAGTTTGTACTCTTGTCTAGAGAACCACTCAACCAGATTTGTGTCGTCCATGGTTAATGATTCTGCTTCAAGTTTTCAACCTGAAAAAATCAGAGAGAAAGATACTAGAAAAAGATGTTAAAACTTAAACTTAAACAAAAAAAAAATACTCAAATCTGAACTAAAATCACCGTTGTCTTCGACAACGGTGCCAAAAACTTGATGTGAGTTTTACTAACCCTAATTCTAAACCAAGATTGCAAGTATAGAATCATCAATTGTATTTATGGGTCGAATCTTCAAGGATAATTCAGTTTTAGTTTCTTCAATAGAGTAAATCAATTTAAGACTTGAAAAGTAAGTAAAGTTTGGTGTTTGATCAAAGTAAAAGGGTTGATGTTTTATTTTTGGGGGATTTGTCAAAATGCCACTATAAAACATAAATCTTTCCAAAATGTCACTCAGAAAAAAATTATCAAAATGTCACTATCGACAACTTTTTTTGCATTGACATCAGATGTCCATAATGGCATTTTGACAACAAAAATTTCTGAGTGAGATTTTGACAATTTTCAAATTTTGTAGTGGCATAAAACTATTTTTTCTTTATTTTTTGTTGTTTTAGAAATTTAGTCTAAGTTAAACACAATTACACAAATCTAGACAATCAAAGTAAGAGAAAGGATTCCTAGGGTTTACAATCCACTTGTTGATATCTATTTCGTTGATTAATGGTTATTTTGTATTATGAAAGAGCAATTAATAAGTTTTGGTACTAAGGGATGTCTCTATATTAATATCTTATCTAAACTAAAATAATTTTCACTTCTTGGTACTTGATCATCCTAGTCTAAATTCATTAAGATCTAATTGTCCTAATCAACTTAAGCAATTGTAATTCACCTCTTGGTACTTAATACAATTCCTTAATTCAATTGGGTTAGACCTATAGACAACAATCATAATGTTTCAGTGCTTAGATTATTATCTACATTGCTACTTGTGGTCGGGATTTAACAATTTTATTTCTCAATTTCAATTATTAAATCCTAAGTTATGCAATTTAATCAAGATCACAAACAATTAAAACAAGCACAAGTCATATGAGAAAACAATCAAATAAGATATATAAACCAACTAAGCATACAACAAAGTTTTAAGTAACTCTAAAAAATCCTAAATAGAACTAGCCCAACATGACTAGATACATGCAACAAATAAATCTAAAAGAAAGTAAAAAGAAAGAAAGAAAAAAGAAAGAATAAACCAAAGGAATGGATGATGAAGTCCAAGGCTCTTCTTCTTCTTCTTCTTCTCTCTCTCTCTCTTTCTCTCTCTAAGATGTGAATAATGGAAGAACTAAACTCTAAAAATCCAGCCCTTGTTATGTTCTGCAAACCCTCTATTTATACTAAAGCCTAAAATTCCGAAATAACTACTCAAAATCCTCCAAAAATAGAAAATAAATTGTTTTGTCGCTTCTAGTTACGGCCGTAATCAGTGTCATTACGGCCGTAGCCAGGGTAGAAACCAAAAATAACCAACTCCTTGAGTCAGATCTATGCTCTGTCTGCGAAATTTACGATCATAGTCAGGGGTGACTACGGCCGTAATGACCTCTATTGATCTGGATTCTGGCAAAGTATTGGAATTGAAGCTCTCTGAAATTGGGGTTTGAGATCGTGACCAAGATGATTAAGACCGTAATGGATGACTTCTGGGCAGAAATGGATGTCCTGGATCTAAAGCTCTCTGAAATTGGTGACTACGATCGAAACCAATGGGATTACGACTGTAACCAAGATGCGTAGCTCTCTGGTTCCTAGACATGGACTTGACTACGGTCGTAATGAGATGGCTTAAAACTGTTATCAATCATGTAACTTTGCACTTCATCTGGTTTGGCTCCTTCCTACTCAAAATCGTCTAAAAATGATAGTTTGTGCTTCCTTACCTATTTTTTGCATTATAAAACACATCTAAAGCAGTAACTTGAACTTTGGACTATAACTTCACAGTTTAACCTAAATTTATCGAACTTTGGTTTATTTTACACAATTAACCCTAAAATTTTGGATATACAATTTTAGCTAACTCAAATTTGAAGTCCATATCTGTTGGAATGGATAGCTACTCCAAACGGTTGGTCAACAGTGCCAGTAAGTAATACAGAGGAGGACCGATCGGCATTGATCGTACATAAGAAAAATAAACTATAGAAAACATTTCTTGCTATCCATTTCTAGATGGAGTATTTCATCAGATGTGAATCTTCTCCAACTTGTTTGGAACTACAATTTTGCTGTTGATACTTAAATCAATGACAAATGTAAGTAAATTTGATAAATTATTTATGAGACTAAAGAAACATATATCTAATATCTATTTTTTGTTTATTTACTTTTATAAAATTTTATTCAGGTCAAGTACGATACTAATTTTTTCGGTTCTCAATGTACATTTGCAATTTTAAATAGCATGCAATATAAAAATTCTTGCAAGACGATCTAGTAATATAATGATATCTAACTAGAATGACTTTCAAGTAGCATGAATTCAAGCTTTTGTGAGCACCGTAAAAGTCATTTAAAAAGCATTAAATGTCGAGTCTCCTTATGTCAAAAAATAAAAAATGAAAATTCTTTGAAACGCCTTAACTTATTACCCCTTGAAAGTATTAGGAATTCATCATAGAACTACTTAGTTCGGTAATTTCCAGTAAATATGTAATCTTTCGGTTTGGTTTGCGGGACTTTCTTTTATAATCAAAATACACTTTCTTTCAATATTGCTCTCTAAGTTCAACATGGGAACCAATACGTAGATATCACTATTGATATCGACTATTGATACGCATGTTACTATGCACATTGTTTGAGTTATTATGCACATTATTTGAGTTATTATTCATGTTATTTTTATGCTGAAATAATTATGTATGTTATTTGAGTTATTATGCATGCTATTTTGTTAACATGTGTAATAACTTTTTCAGTATAAAAATAATATGCATAATCTATACTATCTTATAAAGCACCTAAGAAATGGAGTTCTCTATCATAGTCTTATTTTTATTATGGACTAAAATACCCTTCAAAGTAGAGGATACTAATACACAATGCTTGATTCTATAAGGACAATAATGTCATTTGTACAAATTATATATGTTAAGTATTGTAAGAATGATTATTCACATATTTTCATTTGACTATCAATGTACATCAATCATGTCGTTTTCAACTGTGATATACTCCGCATGAGTATAAAATGGTTCTAATTGAATATAATCCATAATTCAAATGTAATTTTTTAAAACAAAAAAAAAACGAATTTTAACTTTCATTTAAAAAGTTATACTGTAATTTTTAGAATAAAATGGGTTTAATTGTTTTTTACAATTAAATGTTATTCAAGCTAATAAAATGGTTTAAGTCCATTTTGTTTAAGAAATTGAGCTCAACGAAAGTTTTATTGGTGCATTTTATTATACTATGTGAGTAATTTAGAAAGATCAGCGATGAATAGGAACAAATTTGAGTTATCAAAAAAATAAAAATTTGAACTTACTCCATAAGTCTTGTTTCAACTCTATAAATTTCTCACTTTTTTAAATATTTTGGATATAGCAATATAATAGTGTAATTGTATATGTAAAATTTTTAAGTACTTTACTTTTATTATTTTTGCATTTCTTTCATAATTTCATTACTATTAAGCATAAAAATTTATAAATTGGTATTTTACATATTCGAAAAATAGATCTAAAAATTTATTTATATTACAATTTAACTATATTTTAATTTCATTTTAAAGTTTAACGATTAAATGATCGACTCGTTAAACATTTTTTGAAAACATGATTTTTTTTCCATTCTAGAAAATATTGTGATAATTGGTGCTGAACATTTTACTCTTATAATATTTGATTACATAATTTTTTAAATTTTCCATACGTTATCAACTTTTTGAGTTTGTGTTACATTAAAAAAATGCAACACAATTTACTTTCAATATCGTATAGATTCAGATACATACAATAATACTTTGCATATTAGATATTTTTAACACATATAAATTACAACTTACATCTAATGTCAACATATTTGACATGAAAAACAAACTCATTTCTATTATCAATATACTTTATAGTTTAGTAACAATTTAATACCAGCTTTTGGACATAACTGTTTTATATTTACTAATATGTAACTCTTTCAATATAATTTCAAACATAAATTTCGTATCATTAAGTGATAATGACATTTTATAGTTGGCATTGATCATTATCGAAATTATAATTCTGACGAGAAATAAGAGAATGTATCAAGCCAAATCATTTATATGTATTTGATAGTTTCTTTGTACAAGCAGAATTTCAAATCATAAAATAGCGCTTGCTTTTTTCAAAGTAACAATGCATTGATTATCTTGGCAGTGCATATCTATCTACATGTTTTAGTTAGAGGTAAAATCGGAAAAATAGAGAAAAAGTTTGTCTCTGCACTGAAAATTGGAAATATTGCGCTTATAATAGCGCAGCCCAAAAAATATAGGAGAGGATTTTGTTTCCAGCTAATGAGTATCAATCTATTGACGTTATGATACTCATAATTATACTATATATACTATATAAATAATAAAAGAGCTTGGAGTTTTATGAGTTAGATTGGTTGTTTGAATTGTTGTCCTAAACAATTTCTTTAGTTTGACGATTTGCAAAATAACTTGAATTTAACCGTTTATCTTGTTTGAGTTTATTTTAGATATTTGAATGAGCATACTAGCAAACAAGAAGCGAGAAGAGCTCTACACATTTTAGAAGCTTGAACAACCAAGATAGAAGTTTAGAAGCAAGCAAGAAGCATGATAGATGACATGTTGTGTCTTAGGTTAAAGTTCTATATGTTTAAAATCATTTAAATAATTGAATTCGAGCTTGAAAATAGCAAGAAATATAGTTTGTTGTACTCACAGTTACATAACCGTGGACCACAGTCTATAACTGTGAGTACAGTTACATAACGGTGACCACAGTTTTGTAACGGTGCAGAATAACAATGTACAGTTACGCAACGATGGGCACAGTTGTGTAACGGTGGCCTGAAATTCAAAAGAGACAAACCTAACGGTCATATTTTAAGTCACAGTTACGTAACGGTGAGTTGCGGAAAGAGCCATAAAATTCAGATTTGAGCCATTATAAAAAGGGGGCTCTCTCCCCTTTCTCTTTCAACTATTATAAACCCTCAAAATAAACCAAAAAGAGCTGCCACCATTGTTGAGAAATCAAAAACCTTGCTAAATCTTTTGCTAAGCTCAAATTCTCTTGTTTAATTGAATCAAAACTATTGTGAGAGTTTGAGAGTTATATTCTCATCATTAAATCATCTATTTGGTTACTATTATTTTGGCTTGTGTCTCAACCTTTGTGTGTAAGAGGGCAAGGTTCAAGCTTGTACAAGACTTTCGTGTGATAGTAAATCGGCTCAACCTTATTACCAAGTTGGGGGGTTGGGAGTCCCGGAGAGTAGGATCGTCAATATCCGAACTCCGTTAAAAATCTTGGTGTCACTTGTGCTGAATCTTTGTTTGCAATCTCTAAACTCCTTATTTTTACTTAAGCTCTCTATTTCGTGTTTAGAAATTGTTAGTGCATAATTTGTAGTAGATTTGATAAAATTGCAAAGTGGTCTCTAGAATTGTATTGAATTGTCTAATTAGGGATTAGTGAATTGTCATTTGAGTTGGCCATTTGGGAAATTGATTGAATTGTTAATTAGGATTATTTAAGACATATTGATTAATTGGTATTACGCTTCCGCAATTAAAACTTGGTTAAGGCACATTGATATACACACTTCTCTAATTGATATTTGCATTTGAGAAGTGTTTTAATTGAGTTGGTTGTCAAATTAGCAATTGCCATTTGAAATTGAATTAGTTAAAGTTGCAATTAGAACCTCACAAGTTCAATTAAACCGAAAAATTGTCCATAACCTAGGCGCCTAGGTTAACATGAATAAATCACAACCGTTAATTTTGTATTCTTCTAATTTCATCTTTCATCCTCCTTAATCCAAAATAAAAGAAAACAAAAACAATTGAATTTGCTCATAAACTTGCCAATTTTGATGACTTGTCATTACATTATATATATTTGCTCGTTATTGTATCCCCCAAATCAGATTGTAGTCCACCGAAAAAAAGAATTGGATCAGAGAATAATGCATTAACATATTAGAAAATATTAACATTTATCGAGAATGTGATTGTTATAACTTTATAAAACTTGTCATGAGAATATAATTGAAATGCATTCACAAAATATTAAAAAATAAATTTAATAAAATAAAAATATTATCCGTTGCATGACACAAATATCATACTATACTATTAGAGTATTAAAATAACTCGCCCGTGCCCGACCCGTGGAACCGTGCAGAAATTCAAAAAAATTCAAAAAAAATCAAAAAAAATAAAAAAAAAATATAAAAATTCAGAAAAATTCGAAAAAAATATATATATTAAAATAATGTGCAGAAAATTTTTTTAATTCAAAAATTCGAAAAAAAATTCAAAAAAAATGAACGGATCCGAACCCGACCCGCCTGGACCCTACCCGCCCGGGTTTATCACGGGTCGGGTTGGGGGTTTTGGGTTCGGACCCGTGGATCCATATGTAGAAGCCTATATACTATACTATACTATACTATACTATAGAAATTACGCTATGTTATTATCTGTTCCATGCGAACGAATTCATATCAATACGACCAACTTGTGTCAGCTGAAATCCCCGATCCAAAAAAATACCCTATGTTGCACAAGCTGGTTGCTACTCACATGTTTCATGGATCGTGTGGAAGTCTGAATCCTAATTGTCCTTGCATGCAAGGTGATCTCAAATGATGTAGATTTCATTTTTCGAAACAATTTATTGAGTCAACACTTCAAGGAGACGACTCATATCCAGTATATCGAAGAAGGGACAATGGGCGTGGAGTTAATGTGCGAAAATCCTAGCTAGATAATACAACGGTGATACCTAGAGAATCATCATCTAAATGAAATTGTTGTGCAGTGCATGTATATGTTATATTGTTATGTAGTTGAAAGATAAATACGCGCGAAAAATTGTAAAATCACTTCTCCAAGCATCTATTTTTAGTACAACTAATTGACAAGAACACATAATTTTGAATATGCGTCGAATAATTCACAAAAATGTGATACACGCAAAAATAGTATTTGATCAACACGCAATTTAAATGATTTTTTTTCGTTCATAATGTCTCATGTTGCTTGGCACGGGTACGATTACTAGTAACTCAAATAATGTGTATAATAACTCAAATAATGTACACAATAACATGCGTATCGATAGTCGGTATCGATTGTGGTATCTAGAAAACATTTTCCATTCAATATAATGAAAGCAATAGACCAAAAACAAGGACTTCAAAAGATTTACTTTTTTCCACGAAGTAATTACATAGAAATATGTAATTGGTTCGCATGCTACAAGATCATTATAGAAGGGAGAAATATTTATAATTGGTGTCCATGAACCATGAAGGATCAATTACACGATTTTTGTAATTAATAGGAGGCGATTGGTTATGTGGACACCAATTAAATAAATAGGGGCACTGTCAGTAACACAATAGAGCGTACCACATTCTATTAAATAAAAATAATATAATGGTGGCTCCAGCCTCCAGCTAGGTTGAAATAAATACAAAGCCTGCACCATGAACTAGTTCAAGGAAAGAGAACTAGAAAAGAAGGGAGTTAACCATCATTCTAAGAAGAGTACAATTTTGTTTATATCAAAGCCATTTCATTTTTCAGAAGAAAGATCAAACCATTTGGTATTCAATTATTTGGAAAAATAAGAACAATACATAGATGTTTATATGTTTTTCTGTTATTAAAACAGCCTGTACCAACCTATATTCAAGCAGTCCCTGGACAGCTCAGATCATACAAACACGGATTTTTATCCGTTGCCGTAGTTGCTAGTGGCACCATGATGTCATTGTCTCTATGACAAGTGAGTCCCACAAAACATAAAATTCTGCCCCGTAATTAAATCCGAGCGTTCAAATCAAATCCAATCTATCAATGGCAACGACGTGCCATCACAAGAATGGCAGCAGATACGGATCCATAAAAACACCTTCCCCAAATATGATGCTTCAAAAATTAGTCATTCAAATATAATAAAATTTAAGATCTTGGCCACACCATGGGAAACAATGCAAAGAAAAGTAAGAAAGCAACACACGCAAAATTAACTACTAAACTAAGCATTAGAAATATTGTAAAGTCATCAGTCAAGATAATATATAAGTATTAGAACTCCGAACATCTTAACCTAACATCACGAACATCACAAGACATAAGTGCCGTACAACATTTAGAAACAACACACCATTTTTAGCTGATAATAAAGATACAAATACAACACACAAGTTAAAGATCTGGAAGGCTACCCAATTAGCAACTTATCGTAATATCACCACCTCCTCTCTTTATCTTTACCCTGTATCATCAGTGGATATATGGGGCAGGTTGGTAATGGACCTGGTACCCATTACCATAGTAAGCAGTATGAGGTGAAGAGATTGTGTAAGGGGCCGCACCAATTACTGTAGTGGGATGGTGGGTATCCACAGGGTACCCATATGGATATGGTGGGTATCTTTCAGGGGTGGCACGTTGGTAGAAACTTTTCTCAGGGTAGGGAGGGGTGACACGTGCAGTATAGATGGATCCATTAGCACGGGCACGTTTGGACTGAGGCTTAGAGGCCTCCACAGCTCGTCGTTTGTCAGCCTTGGCTTTCTCTAATTGGGCAACCCTTCTCTGAAGTGGATCTACTGGGTATTGTTCCTCAAGCTTGTGTTCTTCTATGCATTTGATCACAGCTTTCAAGGCAGAGAGTTCTCGCTCTTCCATTTCATTCTGACATAAACAATGTCCAAAGAAACAGAGTTGCAAAAAGTCAAGTGCTATTATAAATAGAAAAGGTTTTGTTACTTCCCCTGAATCCCTGACAATTTCAAATTACATCAAAAATGAGGTTTCTCATAAACATAGATAAACAAAACCCCCTGTACTCTCAGTTTCAGGCAAAGGAAGATGGAAAAGAGATGAGATGAAGCACAAAACCAAAGGAGGGGAACTTCACACTTTAACCTTCTTTTGAACATTCCCTAATCTCTTCAATGTTGCCACTGATCAATGTATTTTAGTTCAGGATGTTTTTTTTTTTTTGGTAGGGGACAATGAAGGGGAGCTTGGCAGCGGTAAAGCTTTCGCCTTGTGACTAGGAGGTCACGGGTTCGAGTCGTTGAAACATCCTCTTGCAGAAATGCAGGAAAAGGCTGCGTACAAAGACCCCAAAGTGGTCTGACCCTTCTCCGGATCCCGCACAAGCGGGAACTGCGTGCACCGGGCTGCCCTTTTTTATGTTTTTAGGGGACAATCTATAAATTTACACTTCAAAAAGCAATTAGTTGGGTATCTTAAACTTGGATGGGAAGAGTTATTAGTGATACTAAAATCTGTTAAACTCGATGCCTTAAGAATAAGATTCAAGTGGAGATGATGTGATTCCGGCAAGTTTTCATTACATTCTTGTATGCTCGGTTAGATTATGAAGGAATACTTAATAAGGGTTATGACATTACCTGGAAATCTAAAATACCTTTAACATTAAAGTATTTGTTTGGCTGTTTAGAAGGAAATGTTTTTTTACTAAAATCCACTTAGAAATAGAGGCTGGCAAGGTGAAGTCAAATGTATGTTTTGTGACAAGGATGAAACTATAGCTCATCTAATGGTAGACTATGTAGTTGCTAAACACTTGTGGCAATGGATAAGTAGATATAATAATTCCTTTCTTTGGAACATGTTTAGACAATATTTGGATAATTGATGTTACGATTCCTTTAAAAGATTGTAAAGTTGTTGAATTTATTAGAGGTGCTGTGCTTTGGATCATTCAGTTGAAAAGAAACTCACTATGCTTTACAGATTGTAGACCAAAATCATTATAAGCTTTAGGTATGCAAATAATTAATATGCTTTCTTATTGGTGTCAATCCAATAAAGATAATTCTTTTCTCAAACTAACTATGATGATGCCACAGGACGTGGAAGATTTCCATGTCAGCTCACACAGAGGGGGTAGAAGGACGACCAGGGAAATACTATGGTGGTATGGTCTGGACAAGACACTAGCATTTGATAGGTTGAATCAGTTTTTTAGATAGATGTTTTATGTCAGCTTGCGTGGATCATTTTGTCATATATGCATGTTTTTCTTAAACTAAACCAGTGTTTAGATGTTGGATGTTTTATGTCAGCTTGTGGATGATTTTGTCATATATGCATGTGATTTTGAACTAGTTAGTTATGCATGTTTCTGACTGGTTAGTTTCCTGCAATGATCTGAATTGTCTTTTAAGTCATTACTATGAACCTTCTTTGGAACAGTCAAACAAATTACCTTCCAAAATTTCTACAAAATGCCCTTGTGGGACTTTTTTCCCCTCACCCATATCCTACGATAACTCCTATTACTGGTAGTCCCTTCCAATTTATAGGAAGAGGAGCAAACAATGAATCTACAGTGCATCATACTCTGTTTGGGACTATCTGTCCATCTAATACCCATCTTCTATCTTGGCAACCAATGAACAATGATTTGTGTTCTCATCACATTATCTAATGTTTCAAAATATTCTTTGTATGCTGATTACAGATACAAGTACTCTTAATTTAACATTTAAGTTTTGGTTTCTAAATTAACTCCGCCTATGTTTTTTACATAACCGGTCCCAAGCCCAGCAAGGAGGAGGGTTGTCGTAGGCTTGGTGAGCCAACATAAAAAACCAGCCAATCTTATGGAAATGAAACCCAACATGGGTTTCATTTCTAGCCTACCCCAACTTTGGGACAAAAGGCTTTGGTGGTGGTGGTGTTATTGTTGTTGTTTTGGTTTCTAAATTAGTACGTGCCAGAGATAGGGGAAATAACAGTTTTTTTTTTTACTTTTTTTATTACTAGTTATGATTAATGAGGACAGTGCAAGAGCAATAACATTGGATATCAGGAACATGGAATGATTCAATAGTGCTTGTTAGCTGCTGCTAAGATTAAGGTTCGCTCGATCTAGTTGAATATAAATGGCATCAGGAAGTCCAAGTTTATTCTGCCTATTAAACAGGTCCTTTGCATATTATTATATTCCATGGCCTCTTACCTAAACAGAGAAAATGAAGCATGCAAAACTGGAAGGTCAGACAGATTTATGGAAGGGGAAGGAAGGACCACAAAGGATTTTTGTTTGAAAACACTGCAGGAGGGACAATCCGTTTCGAGGTTCCAGAAAAAAGGGCAAAATGTAACATATCAACCAAACAAAAATGTCCCCATTTCTCCCTCATTTTATGTCAGAAGAAACAGTGAGAAGAATACAATTTAAGGCGATTTTGTACAGACAAGGAAACAACGGAAAAGGAGAATTATTTAAAGTTTGAGACCTATAATATATGTGACACCTCCTAAATTACAAGACATGTCAGGTATTTGGGTTGACATGGGTAACAATGTTCCAGACATTAGGAAATTAAACAAAATACCAGAGTTGTGAACGGCTAGTCACATCACAAAGAAATGATAACATAAATACAAAAGCAAACAAGAAAACCAACCTGAGCCACAGGAGACATACTGCCAGACTTGGCATTGGATTTCCGCACCTCCTTCAAGTAAGATTTGAGTAAAGGCACCGGTGCATATTTTTCAGTTAGTCCAAATGCATATGATAAGTTAACTGCATCTATCTGCCTTCCAGTGTTCACCAAGACATCTATCACACCTGAAATATGGTTAAATAAATAAATAAACAGTGACATTAAAATGTTAACAATAAGCTGAAAAAATTCAAAATTTTGACTCTAAAGTCTAAACTAGAACACATAACAGAAAACAATCAACAACCTGGCATTTTATGTGACAGCCCAAGTGACCGGCAGAGCTCAGGGGTTTGGCGGCGCCTACTGACAGCTGGGACCAGCTTGCAGAGCTCCTCCTTCTCAAACTCGGAGATGAGATGAAAAGTTGCAACAAGCTGCAGAAATGCATGCGCCTCAAGGGAGTTGCCATTACTATCATCCATATCCATCAAATCCAACTTTGGTTTCCACTCCATTGCAATCCCTTTTGCCCTCTCGAAAACTGATTTAGAAACAGTATCACTTCCACCTCTGTTATTGCTGTTTCTCACCTGTTCGAGAGATTCCATTAGCATGAGGCAGGTGCGCCTCATGCCAAGCAGGTTACCATCTTTTTTCCCATCAAGCACCAAGTTATCCCCAGAGTAGAAATCTTTTAGAGCATCAAGCACGAGGCCCCAGGGATCCTGCGCACCCCTCAAAGCAGCAGGGACCTCCTCACGAATCGCAGTGAGATTTTTGCGGTTGTCAGAGATATACTTGTGCAATCCCTCAACATTCATATTCATGCAAAGGATCTCCAACTCAGTACTTGCTTTTGATTCAACTACACCTTTCTCATGTGTCAAACTAAAACTTTCTTCCAGTTTGGATTTTGTGACCCGGGTGTTAAAATCAGGTTTCAAGTTGGCATCGCATGCCTTCCTTTTGCCTAGAATTTCAGAGAAAGCAGAATCCCTCTTCTGTTGTAGGCGGTCTAAGGAGGCTAGCTCCTTGGCAAGAACTACAGCCTCTTTCTTTTCTATCAGTTGCTGTGATTCAGTGACTTTGGTAGCAAATTCTCTCTCTTGAGCCTCGAGCTCAACAAATCGGCTTTTGAGGGATTTCTCGAGGCCACGAAAATGCTCTTCAAGCTGCTTCCATTTGAGGTTTAGTAGAAAAGCATTGTGGCTCTCAAGCTCAGAGAAAGCTTGTTGGAGTTGTTGAATTTTGGAGGTAGTCGTGTCAATTAGCATTGCAACCGAGTCCTTGTCAGCCATTTGTATCAGGTGTTGTCAACTTCACCTTTATCCAAACAAATAAATGAGGATGTTATACACAGTTGAGAGTTGCAAAGAAATATACAGAAACCAAGTGATGGTGCAATTGTTTATACTTAACAAGAAAGAGAGTAAAGATGTGGAGTTTAGGGTGTGATTGACTAGACTGCAAATAAAAATCTTCCCATGTATGCACATAAATGTAGAGAACTATTTGTTTTATAATTCCATTCCTTCAATAGAAATTATTACACGCTGTACTTATGTCCATATCAATCTTGCAAAACAATTACTGCCATCAAAAAGAATTTGGAAATGAGAGTTGCCCATTGTTGCTAATAGAAAACTTATCACAAGGAGAAGGGGAAAAGACACAGAATAGAAATTCAGAGTCATGTTTTCATAAGCGTTCTCAATTTACTACGAAAACAAGAGTGAAAAAAATATAAAAAACAAATGCATTAACATATTACACTTATCTGAGACTTATGTCATTATTTAAGTGTACATTGTTCAAGTATTGAAATAGGTAAAAGAGTATGGGGTTTAGAAGTTCCAAAGAATTTCAAGTATAGTCAATATGCTAAAACTTCCTACTTTTTATCAATTTACAAATTTAGGCTTTGTGCATTAACAGTTTTAACTTTTAACCTAAAACATTTCATAAGCTTATCAACAATAAATTACCAGATACCCAAGGTAAAAATGAAAAGTTCAATAATATGCTAACTAAAGTAACCTTGAAGTTCAATGAATGTCAACCAGGCATCCTGGCTACAGAATAACTGCAACTATGCAGTAGTTAACATTATCTATCATGACCTACATAAGTAAAATCTATCAAAAATCTAGCATTGTTTCTATTTTCTGTGTCTTTGCTTTTACGAAAGAACAAAACTGTTAAGAGAACCAATCAACATAAATTTGCCACGTGGCAAAAAAATTATTCTCAAGTCTCTATTACCGCATAATGGGACTTAAAATTGATTAATTTAGTAATTTATAAAAAATTCCTATCAGAGCAATGATCCATGGATAAACACTTAAACTCTGTTTGAAGAATAACCCCACATTTCCAATCAATATTTAAACCAATTTTCATCTGTGGTTACTCACAAAATAGCAAACCCTAACCACTCCCCCAAAAAGTTCAAAACCCATTGGCCATTAATAGAAAGAGAAATTACAATTCCTGCAAAACAGTGATTATTTGCACTCTAAAACAGGAAAGTAACACTAAATTGAAACTAATATCTCGATCTAGAGCTAAGATCCGCCAAATTTAGCTCAAGAAAAAGCGGATCGAACAAACTGTAACAGAAGTCATTGCAAAATTAGGATCTGAGAAGTACTTTACCAAGAAAAAACACTAAATGAAGCGATTAGTGAGGCGAATTGAGCGGCCAATAGCCTGGATTGGAGCGCCAGTGCATACCGTCGAATCCAGAGAAAGGGAGGGAGAAGAGAGAGGGGGTGTGGCTTTTTTGTGCAAGATAAATTTATACAGGAAAAGCACTAGAGACCTTTCGAAACTTTGGATGTACCCGGTTCGAGAATTTTAGAATAGAGATAATATATTAATAACACTTAGACAGCTGGTCCACTCTTTGGTGGTTTGTGTAATTACATGCTCCACGTTCAACTGAAATATGATAATAAGGTTGTCGTTGGATTCTACGTGCACAATGTTTTGTAAGTATCTGTATTAATGACATGACGTACTTCGGACAATGTTTGTTTTCTGTTGACTGTTGTTTTTTGATGTTATATATATGTAGCATGGTTAAAATAATATGTATAGTACATCACATAACGTATTATGTGCTCATTTATATTTAATTTGGTCATTAAATTGATATTTAAGTTGTTCAATAAATTCTTCATATCAAGATCTTGTAAGAAATAAAATTTCGTGATTTTTAGAGCTTTCTTGCTATTTTTTAAATATTTTTTAAAAACAGCTCAGAAATGACACTTTTGTAGTATTAAATCTGAACTGTTTTTAAAAAATATTTAAAAAATAGCTAGAAAGCTCTAAAAATCACGAAATTTGATTTTCTACAATATTTTCATATGAAGAATTTATTGAGCAACTTAAATCTCAATTTAATGACCTATATCTATATGCATAGTACAAAATGGGGTGTAATATGCATATTATTTTAGTCATGCTCATATAACTAAGGAATCATATCTGTTGTTATTGTCGGAGATAACAGGATTCTATTATTCTCTCAAATCTGATTGTTTATTTTTTATTTAACGGTTAAAATATATAATACATCGAATCCCGTGCAGTCCATCTGAGCCGTTCGTTCATCAGTGTCGAAATCTGACCATCGGATCAGATGATAACATAGTTTTGTTATCCCCAAGAATAACAGCAGATACGAACTCATATAACTAATACTAAATATCATGCCGTGATGGTGAAATGAAATTTAAAAAATAATAAAATGCAACATATTCTATCTAATTTTTTTTATTTGTGAAACATGAATAGAACTGATAACAAATTACCACAAGTTTTTTTTCACGTGGTAAAAATATTATGCTAAACTCTAAAGAGTGATATAGGGTGGGGATGATCACAAAACCCACAAAAAGTTGTTAAATTAATACTTGGTGTTGAAAGCTAATTATTTAAGTTCTGGATCCAGCTACTAATGACCACGCCGTAGACTTGAAAAATATTTTCAACAATTATAGACAAATAAGATAAAGAGAAATTATTTTTTGAGATTTAAAATGTAATATATAGTTACTTTGAGATTTAATCTAAGAATGGCTAAATATTATTTAAAATTCTTGCTAATGAATATTGATTATATTTTATTATTTTGATTTAGGGAGCCACTAACAGTCCCCAATTATATGTCATCTTTAAAAGTCTCTCTAACTAACTCAATCATTAAATAGTTAATTAATGAGTTTCTGTTATTCATTTATTCCAAAAATGCTTTAATCGTCTCCCTTACACGTCCCCACTACAAGATGAAAATATTCTTAACAACCCCTCTAACTAATTACCATTAGAAAGGCTAATTTCCATTCTTGAGAATGGAAATTAACGCTGCGCTTCCAAGTCTTTATATAAATCATACAAAGTCTTAATAGTTGTGTGTCCAAATCTTTATATTACAAAAAAACTGCGCATTTTAATTCAATTTTGCAACAATTTTATTACAATTTCGCTACAATTTGCTGTAACTTTGCTGCAATTTACTGCATTTTTGCTCCAATTTGAATGTAATTTGTTGCAAATTAACACTTCGCGCGTCCAAGTCTTTATATAAATTATACGAAGTCTTAATAGTCACGCGTCCAAGTCTTTATATTACGTAAAAACTATGTATTTTAATTCAAATTTGCTGCAATTTGTCGCAATTTTCTGCAATTTTGCAGCAGTTTTAAATATAAAGACTTGTTTGTTATAATATAAAGACTTAATTGTTACAACATAAAAAATTTCTTGTTTTAATATAAAGACTTGAATGTTTCAATTTTGCTGCATATATAAATATAAAGATTTTTTTGTTGTAATATAAAAATTTGATTGTCATAATATAGAGACTTGTTTGTTCTAATATAAAGACTTGCAATTTCGAATTTTGCAGCAATTTTGCTGCATTTTTAAATATAAAAAACTACATGTTGTAATATAAAGATTTGATTGTCACAATATAGAGACTTGAAAATCAATCATACAATTTAACATGAATGCCACAAATCTGATATCTCTAATCAGATCCCCTAGCACATGAGATGATCATTATCTAAGATTCTGCAAGCTCTCATTTACTAGTGAAATATAGGCGAAACAATGCAATTACTGAATCCAAAATGTGCATTAAAGAATTAAAGAAAAGCATCTAAATGTCTCCTCCTCAATTTAGTGTTGCAATATGATTCTTCATGTGCAGTAAGTCTAGACCGGTGCGATGAAGAACCACAATTTGATGTTGCAGTTCTCTTAGATAATTCATCGAGCACTTGGTGCACATAAATAATGTAATGTAACTAGTTCTGATATAATAAAAAAAAAGAAATCAATCTTCCTAACCGCTCTCTCAGCAACATCTAAGCTTTCTAGCATGCATATTTGATAGTTGCATTGCAGGGGCCACATAAAGAAAACTCGTTCATCGGAACACCACACTGCGAGTGCCAACCAAACAGCTTACGGACTGAATAACGATAGCAACCAATGGCCTTCTGGCTCATTTTCTTCTTCCTTAAGAGCGTCAAAGAGTAGGGCAGGCACTTTCTTAACTAACTATATGACGTATAAAAACCTTGGTATGATGGAATGGAGTAGTAACAGAGCATTCTGATATAATAATGAAAAGGCGCACTCATCTTGATAATAGTTCAGGCCAACAAAAGATGCGTTTGAAATGCAAATTGAAGTACAAATCAAGGGAGCATCAATTTCTTTGATACAGCAACACAAACAAGAAAATCAATTTCGTGCGCGTGTGTGGGATAGACAGATAGAGAGAGAGGATGGTAAGGGTGAGAGATAGAGATCTGCCTCGTGCTTCGCTTTATCACGTCTTCGAGAGTGAAATCCTCTGGGGATATATATTTCTCTTTGCCTACTCTTTTGCTAGCTATTAGCTAGTGAACTAACTTTGACTTTGTTCGCACCCTAAGGCCTAGCAATGATTATTGTCTTTTCTTTTTTCGCGTATGAAAAAAAATACATACACTATGGATCACTGCTAACTTCCATTCCATGCTACTTGTTGACTTTTCACACATCACCTCAATCTACTTCCCGAAAAGTCTTCTAGCTTTGTATATGTGACACACTGACACACATCTTGATCTATGCTATGCTCTTCCGCAGAATGAGTATTTCCAGTCGAGGGGACAAGCTATGTACATACTCAAGAGTGAAATGAAGTACGAATATTCTCAAAAAAAAAAGAAAAAGAAATGAAGTACGAATGAGTCATATCCTAGATATGAGTCAGTGCGCTATATGCGAGACACAGTGTTCTAAATTTGTGCCATTCCGTGTCGTTACGTTCCAAACACGGCTTGGCACAGCACGGCACGATTAGTATTTTATTATTTTTACCGTGTCGTTTCGTGTCGTGCCAAAAATTGGAAGGGATCGGAACGAAACGGTTAAGACACGGCACGTTTAGGCACGCCGTGTCTAAATGTGTCGTGTCTTAACCGTTTCGTGCCTAATCGTGCCGCCTCTAAACGTGTCATGTCTAAACATGTCGTGTCCTAACTGTGTCATGACTCGTGTCTAAACATTTATTTTTTAAAATTTGTAAAGTTTAAAATAGAATAATTAATAAATGCAAAAGATTTCAAAATAATTTGAACTTCCGTGTCTATCTGTGCCTTGTCGTGTCTATCTGTGTTGTGTCGTGTCGTCGTGTCGTGTCTAAATGTACCGTGTCTAGACGTGTTCTCGTGTCGTGCTTTTGTGTCGTGTCGTGCCGTGCCGTGTCTCTCCTCATAAACGTTCTGTGTCGTGCCGTGTCCTACAGTAGAAAACCAAGGCACGACACGCTTAAGACACGGCACGTGAACAGTACCGTGCCGTGTCCTTATCGTGACGTGTCGTTCTGTGACGTTTTCAGACATGCAGACACGGTTTTGAGAACTCTATATGCGACACACTGGATTTCAATCTACTTGTTTTCGGTTCACCTATTGTCTTTCAATAGTTTTGTGTTGGCTTGTTGAACATTTCTATAGTTGTCCCGATATTATTTTTTCCAAAAAAATGTTGTGGACATTCGTAGAATATTTCTCTTCAAATCTTTTTTTTGAAGTTGTTATTAATTTCTTTTTTTATAAATGGAACCATCGATACTAGTTATATATATATATATATTTATTTATTTATTTAATATGTACATATTTTTTAATGTTATTCAATATTTTAAAAGGAATTTAATATTTTTATTTTTATATTTAATCGTGCCTACCCCTGGTGAAAATCCTGCATCCGCCACTGCTTATATCTGATAAAATTAGATTAATTACTTTATTGTGAGATAATGCATTGAAACTTTTATTTTTTGTTGCATATTATTTAAGTATTTGTATTAATCGAAAATATATTATATAGCTTTAATAATATATTTTTATTTTTGAAGCGAAACCCATGTATAGCTCTAGTAACGTGCAATTTATGCAAGTCCAAATTATATCTACCAATCACTAGAATTTAAAATGCTAATTTGACCAAATCTCGCATTGTTTTAGGATAATTTAGCTTAATTGTAGGTCAAAAGTATGCAAGTTTGTGGTACTAACCAAATGTTTTGTAAAAATGAAGGAAATGAATGATTGAGTCAATTCAAGATGAGGTGTCAACAATGTACAACTCGTCCTTAGCTTTACAACGAACTTTGAATCGTCAAAATCGAAGTCCGAACGTAGAAATTATGACGAAAATACGAAATATTGCGCATCAGAAGCATTCTCTTTATCGGCCACAAACACTCCTTTGCGGGCCGCAAACCAAGCCCAGTCTGACATACAGATTCAGGAGATGTGTTCACAGGCATTGCGGGCAGCAAGAAAGTTTATTTTGAAACAGGCTTACTGTGCACTATCGACTGTTTTGACCATAACTTTCTCATACGATGTCGGAATTTGATGATTGAAAATGCGATAGAAAGAGGAAAGAAAGATCTACAATGTTTATGCTTTGAGTTTTCTGCATTTGTAACTTTTCACTCTATTTGCGTGCCGCAAAGCTCCATTGCGGAACATAAAGGTCTATTCTGTAATCCAAACTGCTCAGGGTGTAAGTAGGAGTTAAGCGGTTATTGTAGGGGCTCTCTCTCCAGTTTGAACTTAAGACATTTTTAGACAGAGTTTAGAGAGGAAAAAAAAGGATTCTTGGTAGGAGAATAAGAAAGAAGATCTAGAGATTTTCACTTCAGTTCGTACTTCGATATTTTTAGACAGGTTTTAGAGAAGGAAAAAAGGGGTTCTTGGTAGGAGAACAAGAAGAAATATCTAGGGTCATGCGAGTAGTTAATTTCTGATTTATTTTCTCTAGTCTTTCTCTTGTATTTGCTTTTTCATCATCTCTTGTACTTTCTCACACTTGGAATCACCTCTCTAGAGTTGAAACCCGAAACTTGCTTACTCATCATGGATTAATTGATAATGGTTTTTCAATTGAATTTGTCTCTCTTTATTTACTTTTATTACTTAGGAGTTTTTCTAATTTGAGAAAGTGCAAATGAAAACCCCGATCCAAGTAGAGACACTTTAGCATTAATCAAGTCCGAGAGTGAAGATTATGCTTAAGAGATTTGCTAAGAACTGTTAAATTGAATTGCAAAGGTGTAATTGTTATGTAGTTCAAATTGCACGACTTGATTAGGCGTAGTATTACGACTTGTGTACAATCTATCTTTTGAGAAATCATAAGCCCAAATTGTATCAAGTATGGTGTTAAAGTGAGAGATCAACATTTAATACCAACTTTAGATTGTCGATATCTAATTCAACCCTTAATTGTTCCAATTTACCATATTAATCTCAAGCAAGTGAACAATACCCGTTAATCCTAGGCCTTAATTTTCTTGCCTTAAAGCTAGTTTCAATTGTCTTGTTTATTTACTTTGCCTTTTACAACAATTGAAAAATCATCAAACCAATCTTTATCACTTAGGATTAACCATTAAGGACCAATCTAGAAGGCTGACTTGTCTCTATGGATTTCGAGACCTTAAGTATCACAACTTACATGTTGTATACTTGCAACCTTCAAATTCGGTATTATAGGTTTTAAAACTTGAGTAAATCATACATCATACCAAACCGATCAAGTTTTTGGCTTCGTTGCCGAGGACAATGATATCTTCTAAGTTGTACTTAGTGTTTCAAAATTGAGTGTTTTTCTTTTCATTCTTTAGATTCTTTTTACCTTTCATTTTTTTCCTTTTTACTTGCTTGTTCTCCCCTCTTGTAGGTGTAGAAACTAGCGAGAAGAAAAGACCCAAGCAAATAGACGATCAATTTCAAACTCCTTGATGACATGGCGTTATACCAGAGTCAGTGCTACAATCCGAGGGATTGGTATCCAAGGAAAGCATTGTTAGAATGATGTTCTAAGGTCAAGTGCTAGTGCGGAAGCATTTTTAACAATTACAATTCAAACTTTTAGACTTTAATCACCTAGCTAAAATCACAAACAACCAAGCACTAAGAGTAATTTAGCAAATCAAGATAACAAAGTGCAGGTATAGTAAAGACAGAGAAGGAGTAAAGAGCAAATAGCAAGAGAACACAAGAACATGTGATGTAACGTGGCTCGACCTATAAACAAGCTAGGCCTACGTCAACGAGACTCCCGGAGCCAAAGCTTCCTTTCAGGACCGAATCCACTAAAAAATAAGAGTTTTCACAATTGTCAAATCTATCTTTGATTTCTTCTACTCACATAAGCAAACCAATCTTAAATTTCTAAACCTGTGCAAGGGACTACACCGCTCTACAAGGTAAAATGTCCGATTGACAACAAAGCTTTGTATGGTCTAAAGCAAGCTCCTAGAGCTTGATACTCAAGATTAAGTACATTCTTAATTAATAATGATTTTAATAGAGACTTAAAAAATACAACTCTTTTCACAAAGAAAAATAACAATGATATTCTCTTAGTGCAAATATACGTGGGTGATATTATTTTTGTATCTACTAACCTTCGCTTGCCGAGAAGTTTTCAAAACTCATGAATAGAGAGTTCGAAATGTCCATGATGGAGAAGCTCAACTTTTTTCTTGGATTGAAAATTAAGCAAAACGGTGAAGGGATTTCATAAATCAATCAAAGTATGTCAAGGAGCTAATCAAGCATTTTGGAGTTCAAGATAGCAAAGCAATGAAGACACCTATGACAATGAGCACACATCTTGTAGTTGATGAGAGCGGCAAACCGGTGGACATTTCACTCTATAGAGCCATAATTGGAAGTCTCCTTTACCTCACCGCAAGTCGACCGGATATTATGTTTGTTGTATGTCTATGCGCGAGATTCCAAGCTTGCCCAAAAGAGTCACATGACAGCCGTTAAAAGAATCTTGCGCTATGTAAAAGATACATTTAATCTTGGTATTTGGTATGGTCGAACCACCAAGTTAGATTTAATTGGGTCTACCAATGCGAACTTTGTCGGTGACCGAATGGATGGAAAAGCACTAGTGAGACATGTCAATTCCTAGCTGAGACCCTAGTACTTCGATTGCTCTTTCTACGGCCGAACCAGAATATATAACCGCGAGTAGTTGTATCCAAATTTTGTGGATGGTTCTGTTATATATATGGGCCTGATTACACAATGATGGACCTGAAGCCCTTTTGATAACTGGCGGGGTATGGACCAGTTATGTCGGGTTGGTTATTTTTAGATTGCGTTGGTCTATATATATGTATCTATGTATCATGTAAACTGACTTCTAGAGTATAGTGAATTTGTGTTGGCAGCGGCCGTGGGTTTTCTTCCCCTTGAGGGTTTCCCACGTAAATCTTGTGTGTCTTATTTTTCTTAAATTTCTCTTTCTTGTGCTTGTGTGTATTGATTGCTCTCTGGTTAAGACATAACAGGTTCAAACTCTTAAGGACTATGACTTGCATTTTACCAAGGTACCCATACAATGTGACAACACTAATACCATAATGATTCCAAAAATCCAATAGCCCATGCAAGAACCAAATACATAGACATTATACACCAATTTCTCAAAGACCATGTAGAAGAAGGGAATATAGAACTTGTATACATTGACACTAAGAATCAAATTGTGGATATCTTTACAAAGCCTCTTGATATTAATCAACATATTGAATTGAAATTCAAGTTAGGAATAATTAAAATTGCAAATTAACTTGATTTGTCTCTTGCACATATTTTGATGTCTCTTGACTAATGCTACCTTATTCTTGAAATTGCAAATTTTAATTGAAAATGATAACTTGTGCTTTAATTGTAAAACTTATATCATTAAGGGGAGCAAAATTTAAAACTTGACTTGCTTATAAACATATGCTAAAATTCAGGGAGATATTTTATAATTGAGCATTTTGCCATACTTTACAAAAAGGAGGAGAAATGTAATAATGTGCATCATATGTCATGTAAATCACATATGGTTTTGCAAATTGCCTAAAGGAGGAGTTTGTTGGATTAAACTCATCTCTTGTTTGACAGTTTGCAAAACAAATCAGTATTAGCCTTGCACAATTGAGTTTTATTGAGATACATGTTAACACAGGTACATAATAAAGATGCAAAGTCTCAAATATGCATATATAAGTCAAGACATACTCAAAGATATCAAGAGCAAGTACCATAGACATTTCTAGAGCCATGCATTACCATAACGCATGCTCAACCCGTCACAACGAGTGCCCAACCCGTCATAAGGGATGCTCAACCCGTCACAACGAATTCAAGAGGAGAAGAGCTTGAGCAAAGGGATTTTCCAGAGCCATGCATTGCTGTAACGCATTCCAGACGCGTCACAACTGGTTCCTAACCCGTCATAACGGGTTATTACTCAAGATGGCCCAAAAGTCAGTGGAAGAAGCACAAAAAGGCATTTATGGAAAGGTGCCAATCCGTTATAACGGTTTCTGTAACGCGTTGCAGAATTCTATAACACATGAGGCCAAAATGAAGACTACAAGATTCCAAGATGTGCTCAACCTATATATACCTTGGGGATACGAAACTAGAAAACATATGAAACCCTTCCCAAGCTTTCAAGCATTCAATTGAGAATCAGAAAAAATATTAGAGTCTTCTCCTACAGCTGCCTAAACCTGAGAGACTTAGGATAGCTACAATCATCTAATTGTCGACTCGAGAACATTCTTTCTTGCTAATTTCTAGCTTTTGGTGTACTACATTTGTGTTATCAAGTAATGCATCCCTGTCCTTGATTGTTTATTCGGACCTTTTGCCTTGTAGAGTAGTATAGTCCCTTACATACGTTTAGGAACCTAAGATTGATTTGATGATTGAGAAGAAACCAAAGATATGTTCCTCAATTGTAAAGAATACTTATTGCTTAGTGGAATCGATCCTAGAAGGAAGTTTTGGTTCCAGGAGTTTCGTAGATGTAGACCTAGTTTGTTTGTAGGTCGAACCACGTTATATTATGTGTTCTTGTATTCTCTTGATCTCTTGTGATTTTCTCTCTCTCTCTCTCTCTCTCTATTTACTATACTTGCATTTTGTTATTTTGATTTGCTCAATTGCTCTTAGTACTTGCTTGCTGAAATTTTTAACTAGGTGATTAAGGTCTAAAAGCTTGAATTGTAATTGTTGTAAACGCTTCCGCACTAATACTTGATCTTAGTCTTCCCCCAAATCAATCTTAACAGTTGTGATTTGCAAAGAATTTATTTTGTAATTTTGAGCTCTTAAATTTTGAACCTTTTACAATAAGTATAATATCGAAAACAAATTCAATAATTCAAAATTACAAAACATGTACTTTGAAAATTACAATAGTCCACCTCAATTTAAATCCTGTCTCGCATTCTTATTAAGCATCTTAGAGAACAAAACATGCAACTGTCTGAATTAAATAGAATTCAGTTATTGAACAAAACATGCAACTGTCTCAATTTTTTGTTCAATAACAACGTCGCTACAAGCCGCCTAACGCCGCTCCACCTTTACGCCTCACATCGCATGACGCCGATCCACGCCGCTGCAACACGCGTGACGTCACTCCGTCGCTGCACATCGCATTGACGCCGCTCCGCCACTTCAAGCTTCACGAAAAAGTCAAACGACACCGTTGCAACCTGCATGACATCGCTCTGCCGCTTTATGCCGCATGATGCCGCTGCTGCACGCTAACATCGCTCTGCCGCTGCGCATCGCATGACACTGCATTACACAACATAATACCGCATGATGCTGCTCCAAGCCGCATGACTTCGCTCCGCCGCTGCACGTCGCTCCGCTGTTTCACGCTTCACGCTCCAAGTCGCATGACACTGTTGCAATCCGCATGACACCACTCTGCTGCTACACGCCACACGATGCCTCTCTGCCGCTTTAAGCCTCACGTCGCGTGACGTTGCATGACGTCGTCATTTATTCATTTATTATGCTTTGTTTTTAAATTGAATCTAAAATAAATACTTATTAGTTTATCGTTGTACATCGTTTAATAATTACATCTTTTTCATTTTTCTATATTTTTTCCTTATTAAATATTTTGTTACCTAACAGGCTCTTATTTATACGAACACGTTTACTAATATGTTATTTATCAAGCATACCTACACACTTGATCTTAGCCAAAAGGTCAAGGACCCGGATATGCTGTAGCGTCGTAGCACGCTACAGCAAATGAACGGTTCAGATCGACCGTTAATTTCGCGATCGATCATCAGAGATAAAAATCAAGAGGGCCTTTATATTTTAGCACGAATCTTAATGCAACGTCGGCGAACTTAACTAAGAAGGTATTTTATCAAGCGCCAATCCCGTTCCAAGGCCAAGAAGGTATTTTATCAAGCGGACTTAACTAAGATTTAATAAATCCTGGCAATTTTATAAACGAGTTATCATTTCTCAAGGAGAGAGAGTACACGAGTCTATACGGGATAGTCAATTTAATATTGCCAGCGATATAAATCAAGAAAAATTACTCATATAATTGTTAGATCTACAATATATTAAATATAAAAAGTACCGCATTGGTGCAAATTAGATTCTACATTAGCTCAAAGGGAACATCTTGGCAAAATCCAATTGCCTAACCATCCTGCATTACAATTTACAAACGACCAGACCTCGCTACGAGACAGAGAGAGAAAGAGAGAGAGAGAGAGAGAGAGAGATGAAGGTGGTGTTGAAGAACTACGTGACAGGGAAGGCAAAGGAGAGCGACATGGAGGTGGTGCCGACGTCGGCAGTGAAGAAGGTGCCGGAGGGATCGAAAGATGCGGTGGTGCTGAAGAACGTCTACCTCTCCTGCGACCCTTACATGCGGGGCCGCATGACTAAGCACGACGACACCTCCTATGTTGGCGGCTTTGTACCTGGCGAGGTACACACTAATTGTAGTTCAATAACAAGAGATTTTGATCTTTAAAGGTATATAAGTTGATCGATCTAATCTAGTTTAAAGGTTTTGTCAATTGCAATCTTCTATGTATTACTAGCTTGCATTATCGAAGAAATAGGGGAAATATACCAAAATCAATGGTTCATCCTCGGATACATCGGAGATATTTGCGAATTCTTTTTCTCAAAACACAATGTATTATTTTATTCTTCTTTGGTTGCATGACAATCACTTATTTATCACTGCTATTTTATTTAAAAAATGACAAATTGGGAAGGTTTTACAATAAGAAAATAGAGAACATGTTTCTCTTAACCAGTAATAATAAACAATGAACAAGTTACACATTGGCCCATAAAAGATAAATCATTGCAGACTTTTCCTATTAACCCCCAAAGTATCACAATTTAATTTCTGTCAGTTCTCCATTTGTACATGTTCAAATTGATGGAGTAATAGTACCGGCAAACATGGGCCGATTGTGAGGCAATTCATGCTCAAGCACAATTAAGTTCAGACATTAAGGTTGAGATCAAGACCGAACGCAAATTCACTAAAATTCATTAAAATATCATTAAAAATCTTATTTTTCACCACAAAAATAACTAAAATTACACTAAATTTTGCATTTTAAAAAAATCAAGTGCCCGATCTTGTCCTAGCTCCACCACGGCCGGCAAAACCAGGCTAATTGATTTGTTACAAAATCTAGCATCATTAAATAAACTTCAACTTATCTATAGCACTGCCGTCTATAAGGTGATGCAATCTGATATTTGAAATATTCATTTTCATAGTTAATTTTTTATATTTCTTTTCCTGAATTTAGATTGAATAGCTCACCACTTGAATGCAGCACGATTCAAATCTTTCAAAGGCATAAAACTTGTAGTGAACAGATTGAGCTTAACAACTCATGCCCTGCAACAAATCAAACTCCTTAAACTGGTCAATATATGCCCTCGGTGGTGGAACGAGGACATGCTAAAAGCTATTCAAGATAAAAATGAATGCTACAAGTGTTTGCATCATGACAAGAATGAAGCCAACATAAAGAAGTACAAAGCGGCCAAAAACAATGCAAATAAAATTGTGAGTGAAGCAAGAGGTCGAGCTTATAAAAATCTATATCATAAGTTGGGTACAAAGGAAGGCAAAAGTGACGTCTATAAGATTGCAAAACTTCGACAGAGAAAGACGAAGGACTTCAGCCAAGTCAAATGCATCAAGGATGAGACTGATAGGCTTTTGGTGAAAGATGATGAGATAAAAAACAGATGGAGAGAATACTTCGATAAGTTGTTTAATGAAGAGAATGAAAACAATATGATTGAGTTAGACGACTCGTTTGATGACACAAATAGGCGATTTGTTCGAAGAATTTAGGAGTCAGGGGTAAATGAGGCTTCAAAAGAATAAAATTAGGTGCAAGGCATTAGGGTCTGATAGCATCCCGATCGAGATTTGGAGATGCTTTGAAGACATAGGGATAGTATGGCTCACCAAGCTGTTTAACAACATTTTTCGGTCAAACAAGATGTTCGATGAATGGAGAAGTATATTAGTAATTATCTTAAAAAATAAATGAGATATTCAAAGTTGTACTAATTACTGAGGAATCAAACTTATGAGTCATACATGAAGCTCTGGGAGAAAGTGATTGAGCATCGGTTAAGAAAGATAACAAGCGTTACATAAAATAAATTTGGCTTTATGCCTGACAGGTCGACTACGGACTACGGAGGTGATTTTTTAACAAGACAATTTATGGAGATATAGAGAGAGCACAAGAAGGATCTGAACATGGTGTTCATCGACTTGGAGAAAACATATGACAAAGTACCGAGGAAGGTCATTTGGTGGGCAATTGAAAAGAAGAAATTCCAACAAAGTACATTATAAAGATATGTACGATAACGTTGTGACTAGTGTCAGAGCATATGATGACGAAATCGATGACTTTCCAATTAAAATAGGATTACATCAAGGTTCATCCCATAGCCTTTACAATTTTGCCTTAGTGATGGACGAGATCACAATAAACATACAAGTAGATGTTCCTTGGTGCATGATCTTTATTGACGATGTAGTTCTGATTGATGAAAGTAAGGTAGTCATTGAAAGAAAACTAGAGTTATGGAGACAAACCTTGGAATCAAAATGTTTTAGATCTAGTAGAACTAAATCGAGTATATGAAGTGCGACTTCAGAAGCGTTCAATCAAAAGATGGAGATGTTAGTTTGGATAGACAACTGGTGCACAAAAAGGACACATTTCGAAATTTGGAATCGATGTCATGGGGGAATTTTAGAAAAGCTTTGACTTTACACAGACCAACATATTAGTCAAAAACCATATCTTATAGAGTTGATGTTCTAGAAAGATGACAAGATTGATGAAGATGTCAGCCATAGAATAAGAGCGAGTTGGGCAAAATGGCGACAAGCATATGATATCTTACATGACAAAAAGGTTCTAAAAAAATGAAAGGCAAGTTTCATAGGACGACGATTAGACCTGCAATATTGTACGGTGCAGAATGCTGAGCTACTAAAGTACAAACATCCAGAAGATGAGCGTGACAGAGATGAGTATGTTGCGATAGATATATGGCCATAAAAGAAGAGATCGCATTATAAATAATGATATACATGACAATGTTGAGGTTGTACTGATTGAAGATAAGCTTGTCCAACATCGCTTGAGATGATATGGGTGCAACAGAGACCCTATGAAGCATCGGTACGTAGTGGAGTTCTCAGTCGCGTCGAAAGCACAAGAAGATGTAGGAGTCGACCGCGATTGACATGTGATGAAGTTATAAAAAGAGACTTGAAGGCATGGAACGTCTCGAAAGAGTTGGAGTCAGATAGAAATACTGGAAATTACCAATTTACCTACGAGAATCATGACCTAAATTAGAATTGATATCGGTAGAGTTGTACAAAGTTTCGTCACAATTAGTGACATATGACATTGTTTAGACTAATAGAATTTATAGTATAAGTATTATTGCTATTATTATTATTATTATTATTTATATTTTTCCATCACTTCAATTGCTTTTCATTTCTAACATCCCAATTTGTTTGGGACTAAAGGCTTTTGTTGTTGTCGTCGACCTTTTGTGATGCATTTAGACCAATATATGTCATATTATTTTTTACCATGGATGTCTTATACATAACCTTTATAAATAATTTTGCTATTATCCATATTATTTATTTATTATCGTTGTTATTTGTTTAGAGGTTAGGTCTTGAGCTTCTCTGAGCATTCCCTTTCAAAAAGGCCTTTCAGGCCCATATGGTACAGTCTTGATCTATTAACCTTCCTAAGAAAGTTGATAGAGAAATCTGCATAATATCTCGTTATCTGTTCATATGTCTACAGGTGGTAACTGGCTTTGGTGTAAGCAAAGTAGTTGATTCTACACATGCAAATTTTCAAGTAGGAGATTTGGTTTGGGGCACTACAGGATGGGAAGAATATAGTCTGATTACAAACCCTCAGTTTTTGTTCAAAATTAACCACCCGGACTTGCCTCTTTCATACTACACTGGTGTACTCGGTACGAGTGACCACTTCTCTGATTGTATACAAAATTACTACTCCCATCTAATCCTCTCATCAAGAAGTGACTATTCTTTATAACACCATTATTTCCTACATTTGTAAATTTGTAACTCACAGGGATATGTCTGAAGAAGTATCCTTTGATAGATGAAAAAATGAAGTTTAAAAGTTGGTTGGTTGGTTTTGAAGTTTTTGTTCATATACAGGGATGCCAGGTTTTACTGCACATGTTGGATTTTATGAACTAGCATCACCTAAGGCGGGTGAATATGTTTTCATATCGGCTGCAGCTGGGGCAGTAGGGCAGCTTGTCGGGCAATTTGCCAAGCTGTTAGGTTGCTATGTCGTTGGCTCCGCTGGCTCAGATGAAAAGGTTGGAAATATGATCGGAAAATTATATTTAGCTAAAATATTGGTTAGTTAAATCCTCTTAATTACACCATTAGCTTGGTTTCTGTTTAAAAAAATTTTAACACCTAATTTAAACAGGTAGAACTGTTGAAAAGCAAGTTTGGTTTTGATGATGCATTTAATTATAAGACAGAACCAGACCTAACGCTGGCACTAAAAAGGTAATTTGCATTGGTAATTTGTGTAACTGTCTTCAAAGTGTTATTCATCATTTGGCTGCATAATAATAAAATAAAAATGATACATTAATATGAGGATAAATTGATATTTGTTCGACTATTGTTGCAAGTTGGACCAAAAAAGTACAACCGAAGCAAACTTGAACTATTTCCGGGGAAGGAAAGCCTTGGCACAGCGGTAGCCGATAAAGTTGTCGTCTTGTGACCAAGAGGTCACGGGTTCGAGTCGTGGAATCAGTCTCTTGCGGAAATGCAAACAAAGACTCCAAAGTGGTATAACCCTTCTTCGGACCCCGTGCAAGCGGGAGCTATGTGCACCGAGCTGCCCTATTCTTTTGTTTATTGATGGAACTAAGCACAGTGTTTCAGAAGATAATGATATTATACCTTGGTCCTAACTGGTTACCAATTCTATCATTAAATTGAAAGGAGCCAGATAGTGGAAAATTTTGACAATTAACTACTTTTCAGATTAGATGTCAGAAAAGTTTATGTCACCAAACCATGCAGATTGCAGAACTATAAATTGCTAATGATCTGCACATTTATTTGCTTTATAGAGCTCTGATTTCGATTTATAAAGTCTGACCCAAAAATAACTTCTTAATTTCCGTAGAATCATGTTCCATTGAACTCTTTGGTTGGCTCCAACTTTTTGTAACACTTAACAGAACTTATCAAGAGCATTTTTAGCCCTTCAAACACATTTCTTCTGTTATAAATCACACGTATTTAAAATAAAATTGTTCTGAAATATCACAGGTGCTTTCCAGAGGGGATTGACATATATTTTGAGAATGTCGGTGGTGTGATGCTGGAAGCAGTACTAAACAACATGCGAATTCATGGAAGGATTTCTGCATGCGGGATGATCTCTCAATACAACCTGCTTGAGCCTGAGGGTATACACAACATAGTTCAGGTAAGCTGGTTGCATGTCAGTACTATCCAGTAATTTACCTTTTCAAAATTTGAACTTGTTGCCAGTCGAAGAATTTATATGATCTTCTAGTACCCAAATCAAATATAAGGGTTCTGTCATTCATTTTTCAAATATGATGTCAAACTAATCGACAAGCTGCATTGCAGATCATACCAAAGCGAATCCGTATTGAAGGTTTTATAATCGCAGACCATTTTTCAAAATACCACAAGTTTGAGGAAGTAATGGCACAGCTCATAAAAGAAGGCAGCATTAATTACTTGGAAGACATTGCTGAAGGTCTTGAAAATGCGCCGAGTGCATTAGTCGGCCTTTTCGAAGGGAAAAATGTCGGGAAACAAGTGGTGGTTGTTTCTCGCGAGTGATGTTGTCATGCACTGGTACATGGACATTACTGGATGTATGTAATAAGCGAATCCCACGATGCTGATTGTGTTCAAATAATTAATTACTGTGCTCAACCAATTAATCCATTCTTCAAGTCAAATCATGTTTACATATCTGAAATCAAATGCTTAACAAGTTTAATGCTGGCTTGAAGCCAATGTATGAGAACATTAAATTCTCCCATATACTATGAAACATAAGATTAATTGGTGCAGCAGAAACAATTTGATGTTTTCAAACAATTAATGATAATGGTTCTCTCTTTTTTTTCAAAAAGAAACTTGACGTCCGTTCTAGATTTGGGCCTTAAGCTTACTATCACGTTGGTTGTAGAAAATCTCTCTATGGTGGAAGTGGAACCCACTAGTCGGTAAGCGGAACAGGTTTATTTCGTGCCTGCGATATTTTCACGTAATCACGGTCAAAAACAAAGAAAATATACTGTTGGTGGGTTCCTTACGCGTGACCTGTGATGTCTTTTTAGTTGCCTTCCTTACATATTTTTAGCAGAAGACAAAAACAATCAGACGGAGCTACGTAGGTTCAGGATGAGTCAGCTGATTCATTTTGAAAAAAAATTCAAAATTGATCATGTAACTAGAAAAAAATTCTGAAAAATAGACTTATAATTTGAATCTTTTTTAAAATATTCATGATTTTGAACTACCCGGAAAAAAATCAAAATGTTGAACCATCCTGAAAATTTTCCTGGATTCGCCCCTGAAAACAATTAATACTTTGTTAGTGTTCGCTTCAGTTTCGCTTTGCTCTGTATGTTTCCTGCATGTCTTTATATTTAGGTTTAAAGTTTTTATATTTATATTTGCAACAAAATTGCTGCAAAATTTTTAATATAAAGATTTGGAGCATAATTGATGCAAAAATTGCAAGTTTTTGTATTAGAACAATAAACTCTATATATTATTGCATGCAAATTTTTATATTTAAATTTGCTGAAAGATTGCTACAAAATTTCTAATATAAAGACTTGCAGCAAAAAAAATAAAGACTTGTAGTAATATAAAGATTTGGGAGCGACAGGGCGAATATAACAATTTTGTTGCAAATTTAAATAAAGACTTCAGACTTAAATATAAAGACATGCAGGGGAGCGAACAGAATAGACGGAGCAGACATAGCAGAGCATTAATTATTTTTGTCTTCTAATGGAGACGCGAAAGGGGAGCGGTTAAGGGGGAGGCTTTTAGCATCACCCTTCATATAAATATATGAAAATTTTAACTTCGCATCAAATTCATATTTAATCATTGAACTTTAAATTATCATTTTTAGTCACTAAATTTTAATATTTCTTCAAATTTAACCGGTCTCATTTTTTCCAAAAAAATTAACGAAATTCGACGTGACGATGCCTACTTGACAACTATATTTGATAGATGAATAATTATGAGAGTTTTGAAGAAAAAAATAACCTACTTGTATTTGTATAATATTTAGTGACAAATTTTATTAAAATTTGTTTGAAAATAACAAGAGAGTGACTAAATTTGAATAAATATTTAGTGACAAAAAATGAATAATTTAAAATTCGGCGATCAAATATAATTTTGATGAATTTCAGTGAGCTCAGAAAAAATTTAACCTACTTGTATTTGTATAATATATATAATAAAATGTTATGATAATAAAAAACATTGAATTTGGAACTGTTTTTAAGCTTGGCTAATGGCTTGGACCGAATTATTGTGTTTTCTTGCAAGGATTTCTCAAGGAAATATCGAGATCTGTTGTGGCTTGACTATGCATCTGCGTGTGGCTTCAATGGTCGGACCGCTGAGTCGACCGGTTCAACTGTTGTTTTTCTTAAACTCTTATATTAATCAGATATAAAGTTCATATATTAAAAAAAATTAAACTTTATTCAATTTAGATGAAAAATAACATTCTAAAAACATCAAAATTTACAAATCAATATAGAAGTGTTGATACAAGTAAAAATTGTAATTGGCCGGACGTCTAATCAAGCAAGTCAATTGATGAATGTTCAAATATTTTAATATTTGTGCTATTTTAAGATTGTTACAATATCACCATACACATTATATTTGTGAAAATTATGCATATATGTATTGATTAATTATATGAGACGTCTTGTAATAATAACAAAATTTATAAATTTTTATGAAAATGAATTGTTTTGAGAACATATAAATTATAATAATAATAATAATAATAAAATATCACTTATTATATTAAAAATAACATCTTATAATGAATATACGTGGTTATAACTATATTATATTGTATACATAACTGATGATATTTATAATAATTCTAAAGTGTAAGGTTTTTTGTGCAAGTGTGATATGAATGCATAACTAATTGAAATGAATGCATGTGCACCAACTTCTCATTTTTCATATGCATGCACGTCTTTCAATAAAGTAGAAACGAATAAAAATGAAATGCTTTTTTTCAACGTCATTTAGAATTAAATCGATTTTGCGATACAAGAATTCTACCGATTTTCTTAAAACCGTCAGTTAGTTCGGTTTATTTTCGGTACAAAACTACAAATGCATATGTGATTCATGAACTGAAACAAATCGAAAAATTGACCGGTTCAGATTTTTTCCGGTCGGACCGTCCGGTTCGATTTTAAAAACACTGGAAAGAATGGTATATCAAATAAGAAGAATGACATATGTTGCGATGTTTTTCTTATTCTAAACCAAAAAGGATATATCTTGTATTTTTTTTTATAATAACGTCGTAGGCTGTATATGCCAGATTTTTTTGTAATTATCAAAATGTTGCAGACAAAATAGTCAAGAGGCGAAGTTTTTTAAATGCACTAGTCAGAATGGTAGAAATTATACCGTTCGTTCGGCATTTGTTCTGGAACATTGTTTACAAATCTGGCATGTATAAAAAATAATTACAATTTTGATCAATAATAGAAAAAATTAAGAACATTTAATTAAAATTTTGACCAAAAGTTCTTTAAATTAGACTCACTCAGGTTAATAATACGAAAATAAAAATAAATATATACTGAAGCTGATGTGAACTGAAAATAAAAGAACAAAATTATAATTAAATGACCAAAATTTTTTGCTATACATGATTAAAACTATAGTTAATTTTCTATGCATAATCAAAACTGTAATTAAATGTTCAAAACTAAAAAACTACAATAGCCGAAAGACAGATTTTCTATGCATAGTCAAAACTGTAAAAAATATTTAAAACTAAAAAAAATGAAGGATCGGAGCTCCGTTTAATTATCTGATTTTGTGCATGTGTGGACTCACAGTTAGTTTCTGGGTTGCAAATATCAACATTTTCTTTGTGTCAGAACAGATATGAAATCAACCAATATACATAGTAACATAAAACTTAATTTCCGTGTGGCTTTGAAACCAATGTATGATAAAATAAATAAATTTTCCCATTAATTAAGCAATACATCTGAGGACACATCAGATTAGTGCCATAAGAAAATTGGAAACCTTTAGTGTCCGCCAACCAGTAGTCTTTACTTTGTGAAATTAAATATATTACTCATATATCTTGTCAATTAAAAATATATAATTGCCAACCTAAAATTTATAAAAATGTATGCAAAACTATGAAACATAATAATTGACAATTGTATGTATTATATATATTTAGTCATGGCCGTTCAGTAGGATTATCTCACATCGGCCTCACTTTTGCACACGAACAATTTATGAGAAAGCTAAAGCTTCTCCTTTTCAAAACGAAACTTGATATTAGTTACTAATGGCCCACGGCCCACAGCCCACAGCCCAACTACGGGTGTCAAACGTGGGTAACGACTACGAAAATGCACTCGATCGTTATTTGGTTCGTTTATTGAACGGTTACAATTTATTCGCATTAACCGTTTCGTTAATCAAATAATAGAGATTTTCTTTGCGTCTCGTGTTTCGTTTAATTAAATGAAAATCGATCAAACGGTCAAAAAACGTGATTGTTTATTTTTCAATTCCAGACTGCATAATTTCACAAAAATCAGAAAAAATAACTTAACGAAATATCATTCAAAAAATTAGACAAATAAAAAATACATAATTACTCGATGAGATTGCACAATACAATTGAAAACTTGTATAATTCATATTGTCAACAATCTATACTTCAAAGGATAAGTAATTCTTTGAGGGTCTTTTTGACTCTTAATATAGACGTAATGTCTCGATCCTAAATGAGCTCTTTGAGGGTCTTTTTGACTCTTGTTTCACCATTTGTTGGCTTTTTTTGTTTTAGTTTGATTTGATGATGAGCTGGATCCCTTGGTGAATAGCTTTTGAATCAGCTCTTCTGCCATGGTTGTTGTTGTTGCCTCTGTATGATGATGAGGCATGGTCATTGGAGGATATGTTGTTCTTCAAGTAATGTACATTGTTTATAGGATCACGATAGGTTTGAATATTGGCCATTTTGAGGAAGGAGCTCATCTTGCCACCTATGTTCTTGATGAGCATTTCCACCGCGGTATTCTCTTGAACGATTTGCTCACATTTGATACTTAGGCTTCACGATCCGTTGATGTACTCGGTCATGATTTCGTTTCTTTTGAGCATGGTGCTAAAAAGGTTGGTCAACGTGATTTTGTTCTCGACCACAACAAATTTGGCCCGTAATGTATCTGCCATGTCATCACAATATTTGATGCTTCTTCTTCCAAGGAGTTGTACCATGTGAATGCAACTCCTTGTAGGCTTTGAGAAAACTAACATAGAAGCAAAGCTTCGTTGTACGCGGTGTCTCTCCATGCAGATTTGAAATATGCAAGATGCTCATTAGGAGTCATCTTTGATCCTTCTCTCGTGAATCGGGTAAAGTTTGGCGCCATATAATGTGGTAGAAATGGTCCATTATCGGAGTGAGCGGGATATGACATGCCCATTCTTCAGCTTGGGGTGCGATAGATATACCTATCATTTGAAGTTGTTGGTTGATTATGTTTTGGAGTTCTCTTATTGAGAGGGATATTTGATCTATGTTTTATCTTGGATTGTACTATGTACGAGGATTCGGTGGTCTTTTCATGTACGGTTTCAACTTGAATGATTTGGAGTTGTTTTTGTGCCATTTTGATGGATGAGCTCGGGTCAACGATCGCCTTCCCAGTTATTTTGTCTTCCAATCGGCCTCGGTTAGAAAGTTGGTGAGCTTCACCAAGAGTTCATTTGCTTGGTCTTGGTTATTCATTCTTTTGAGGTTGCCAATCTCCTGAGCGTACTTTGCTTCAGACTTTCGCATTTGTCTTTCAGCTTGTAACCTCACTTCAGCCACTTGCATTTTGTGGTCGAGGTTGAGTTGAACTGGTTAACCAATTTTAGAAGTTTAGAGGTGCTCTAGTCACAACACATATTCAATTAATTGTTCCACGTAATATCAATTTTTTACATTCATAATTACCTTCGTATTTTAGCTTGTAATTTAATCTTGCATCAATTTTCAACTTTCTAATTTTCTTCCAGATTTAAAATGTAATATATTCTTTGAAAGCGAATGGGAGCCTTGATGCAGCGGCAAATCTGTTACCTTGCGACTAGAAGGTCACTGATTCGAGTCGTGAAAACAACCTCTTGCAGGCAGAAAAGACTGTGTACAAAGACTTTAAAATGGTCTGACCCTTTTTCGAACCCCATGCAAGTGGGAGCTATGTGCATCAGGTTGCCCTTTTATATTCTCTTGTAAGTAAGATCATAATTAAATCAAATTATAGAGAAATATGTGATTTTCAAGTATTCCTAAATTAATCCAAAAGAAAAAAATGTAAGTTATTCATCTAATTAAAAAATTAGATCTACATTAATTGCTGATTATTTTTTCATATGAAATAATGTTTATATTGCTTGATTCCTTGTATTTTTTTTCGTTTTTTAAATCAAATTTGATATATTTTGAGAAACATCTTGCTATATAATCTCCAGACTTTAGTCTACCACATTGTTTTAAGCATGGGTATATTTGGTGGAATACAAATGCATGCATGTCTAATTAAATTTAAATTTGCAATGTGAATTTATATAATTACATAAATGTTTTATTTTAGAAACTTATTTCAATTAAAGATGCATTTTCTATTTTGAAATAAGATATTGTCTAATTTTCTATAAAAGGATTCTAATGTTGATCCACACTATCTAGCATTTATAAAGAACATTTTATTTTATGCTAATTTATTTCTATGTGTGCATAAAATTAATATGTGATGAATAAAAAATAATATGTGATTCGTACAGTAAAATAAATTTCAATACAAGAGGAGAATAATTTTAGTGGTCAAGAGGCAGCAATATAAATTAAGTCATAGTAAGAAGGTAATTAATACGGGAAAAGTGGTATTAAGTGTCAAAAGATAATATTTGCTTTTAAAATTAGGACTTGTACTCCAAAAATAGCACCGCCAAAAAGAAATGTTTATTTTGGAAAATTTTATTTTTAGAAGAAATTTTTATTTTAGAAATGAATAAACAATCTACTCTAAAAGTAAATTATTCCCAAATTAACTTCAGATTATTTTTGCCAAAAATAATGACACTAACTTCGTTGTTCCTTTAATTGGCTTTTTAATTAGCGCAATTAAAAGGATACATAGAGTTTTTTTTTGTGTGCTCAATTTCTCATCCATCTGTGTTATAATTCATTTTTCTGTAAAACCCTTTTTGGAGAAAAATGAAATTTTGCGATTTCTAAATTCCAATCCAAATTGGATTTCTATCTCCCTCATGTGTTGAGATCAAAAAGAGATTTGAAATTCTTGTTCTCTTGAAGGTCTAGCAATCTTGCTTCGACAAGTCAAGGAGTATACGTGGTATATACTCCACGCTTGAGAAAATTTCGTGAGACGAGACGAGAACTGACATCCTTGCAGTTGATTCGTGAAGACGCGAGCAACATCTACGTAGAGAAAGCCGTCACACTTGATTACGATATCAAGTAAGATACAAAAATTCACAATCTTATTAGTTCGAATTTCGTATACGTGATTCTTTGAATTTAAATTGACTTTGCATGAAATTTTTTAAAATTCGACATCCTCAAGTAACAAAACCCCTCACTTCACATATTTGTTAGATTAATGTAGATGAAAAGTAGTGGATAGTAGAAAGAAAAGCGGACCAACGTAATAATCACTTCTTTTTAAGGAATTTACATGTAAGTGGTTACATCAATTTTTCAAATTAAGGTATATGGTTTATCTTCCAATGTTTGGATCATACGGTCAAACTCTATCTAGTGCACTGGTGAGACATAAGACCTCTAAGGAGGAGATCTGGGTTCAAATCCTGCTAGGAGTTATTTTTAGGTGATTTTTTCAAATTTATTTTCTAGTTTGTTTGTGGGTGCGTGTTGTAAGTCTACGGACAATGAATAAAGAAAACGTTCGGATCATATGTCATCGTTTTGTTATGAACAAACATTTCTTCTTTTTTTTGAATAAAAACAACACCAAGCTAGAGCGTGAGCTTTCCATTATGAACAAACATATAACTTGTGTTTCCATGCTTAACAAGGAAATTAGAGAAAATCTATGACGTACATAATTAAGAAACCGTTACAAATCCAAAAGAAAAAGGGAAATTTCCAAAATGATTGGAGATTTGAGTGACATGAGAGAATAATTCAATTTCAACTGCATTTACCTTATTAGAGTGGTGACTAGTGGCAAACTAAAATTTACATAAGAGTATAGATCCTTCTTTATTTAAATAGGATAATGTTTCATAGATACCACATTTGATATCAACTATTGATACCGATTTTATTATGCACATTTAATTGAGTTATAATGCACATTATTTGAATTATTATGCATGTTATACCATAACTATTTCAATACAAAAATAACATGTATAACTATTTCATTACAGAAAATAACATGCATAATAACTCAAATAATGTGCACGATAACTCAACTAAAGATGCACGATAAAATCGACAACATGTATAATTATTTCAGTACAAAAATAACATTCATAATAACTTAAATAATGCGCATGATAACTCAACTAAAGATGCATAATTAAATCAGTATCAACAGTTGATATCAAATATGATATCTACGTATCAGCTCCCATTTAAATATTCAGTAAAACTAAACATTACTAAATTGGATTAACACAAGAAATAGCGGGAGTGGTACCAACAGTATCAGAGAAGTGAAATTGAATGCGATGAGTTTGTTTTCTCAGCTTTACGTCTGCATGAACAAATTGTAATTTATTTCAATTAGTAATCGTACTCGTGCACAATAACGAAAAAATAATATACATAAAAACATGGAGAATGGAGCGTTGTGCGGGAAGCGGGGGTGCGGGGAGCGGACAACATGGTGCGTGGAGCGGGATGCGCGGTGCAGGGAGCGGGGAGCGGGGTGCATGGAGCGTGATGCAAGACGCATGATACAAGACGCTTGATGCCTGACACATGACGCATGAAGCCTGACGCAAGACGCAAGCCGCATGCCACATTACGCATTACGCATGACAAAAACAACGCAAGTTACATGACACATGACGCATAACGCAAGAACCAAGACACAAGACTCATGACGCAAGACGCAAGACGCATGACGCAAGACGCAAGACGCAAGACGTATGACGCAAGATGTAATAAATTTAGAAGTACCAAAGTCTCAAGTCTTCATATTTTGGCGTCTGTGGATTAAAATGGACAGTGGAAATATCCGTGGCAAACAAACGATTATCTGCAAAATATTTTATTTATTTAGATGAAATGTATTTTTATAAAATAAATATAAAAGATTAATATTTGTCACATACATGCATGAAGGACTCCCGGGTTGTTCTCGAAGGATTTGCCCATCATCAGCAATGGAATGACACTTCCTCTAAACATTGAAAATAATTTAAGCAATTATGTTAACATTTAAATTTTGATTTGAAATATTAAAATTATAATTACTAAGTAGTGTATAATATTATTACTCATGTCTGATAAAGTAGAAATAGCTTGATGAAAGGCACATGTGGTTGACCATCCCATTCTAGAGTTTCTACTCTCGGTCTGCATAACCTACTCGACCGAGAACATCTAAAAGAAAGTTAATATATGTTGCTAATTATATAGTTTAGTAATGATATTAAGATCTTTAATGAAATTGTTAGACACAAGTTAATTACCTGTGAGATATTTATCGTGTGGTATCGCCTTTATTTGATCTATGGATTGCATCAGTGGGTAAATAGGAAAATTTGGATCGACTTGAGGAGGAACAAGAGTGGTTCGTCTTTCATCAATAGCAATCATGTAACCATCGTTCATCACTATGTGATTTTCGTATCTAACATCATCAATTGGAAGATGTACGATTTGGAAGTATTCCATGCGATACATATCACCAATTTTTACATTAGCACATATATATGATCTCATTCGACATGGAACCCTCCCAACATTTTATCTCTCTAAAATATAAAAAGAGATAGTTAAAAATAACAAGTTGTATTCGAACAAATAATCTAAAAGGGAAGACTCTAATGTTAGTATTAAGGTAACTAAATTGGAAAACATTTAACAATGAAATTCTTACGACATTGTCTAGGAGGATCAAGAATAGACGTTTTTCGTCATAACCGATATCGACCTCCAACATGAAGTGCACTCGAATGTAGAATGTAATTTCCACACTGGAATATTTTCACCAGACATGTTATTTTCACCTCTCGGCGCTCTAGAATGTACTTTCTCTGCCGTTCGAGTGCACTTCATGTTGGAGGCCGATATCGATTATGATGAAAAACGCCTATTCTTGATCCTTCTTGACAATGCTGTAAGAATTTCATTATTAAATGTTTTCCAATTTAGTTACCTTAATACTTACATAGGAGTCTTTCCTTTTAGATTATTTGTTCGAATGCAACTTGCTATTTTTAACTATCTCTTTTTATATTTTAGAGAGATAAAATGTTGGCAAGGATTCCATGTCGAATGATATCATACATATGTGTCAATGTAAAAATTGGTGATATGTATCGCATGAAACACTTCCAAATCGAACCTCTTCCAATTGATGGTGTTATATGCGAAAATCATATAGTGACGAACGATGAATACATGATTGCCATTGATGAAAGGCGAACCACTCTTGTTCCGCTTCAAGTCGATCCAAATTTTCCTATTTACCCACCGGTGCAATCCATAGATCAAATAAAGGCAATACCACGCGATAAATATTTCACATGTAATTAACTGTCTAACTATTTCATTAAAGATCTTAACTATCATTACTAAACTATATAATTCACAACATATATAAACTTTCTTTTAGATGTTCTCGGTCGAGTGGATTATGCAGACCCAGTGGAAACTCTTGAAGGGGATGGTCGACCACATGTGCCTTTCATCAAGCTATTTCTACTTGATCGGATGTGAGTAATAATATTATACACTACATAGTAATTATAGTTTTAATATTTCAAATCAAAATTTAAATGTTAACATAATTGCTTAAAATGTTTTCAATGTATAGAGGAAGTGTCATTCCATTGCTGATGACAGGCAAATCATTCGAGAACAGTTCGGGAGTCCTTCATGCCATTTCTGAAAAACATATTATTTTGGTCACTCGAGTGAAAGTAATTGTATATCCTCCATGTATGTAACAAATATTAATCTTTTATATTTATTTTATAAAAATACATTTCATCTTAATAAATAAAAATATTTTCCATATAATCGTTTGCTTGCCACGAATATTTCCAATGTCCATTTTAATCCACAAACGCCAGAATATGAAGACTTGAGACTTTGGTACTTCTAAATTTATTACATCTAAATACTATTTGTCGTAAAGTAATCAATATTACTCAACTTCAAGTTCCTAGATTATAAATGTTTTTTAATCTCTATAGACTTAACATGCCGTAAGGTGCTAGCAAATGTAGTGTCAGCGTATTCGAGAACAACATATTTGATATGATATGACCTTTTGCAAAAGAAATATTAGACATATTTGATATACAACTATATGCAAAAGACATAATTGATAAGACCCTATTTGAGATGATATCATCATTTGCACATATACTCCTTTGAATTTTTTTCTATTTTCTATTTTAACAATTTTGTGCTTTAATAATTTTCTATTAATTTATAATTGAAAAAAATCACAAAAATTAGTTAGCATAGATTATTGAATTTACTAAGTTTGTGTCACTCTATTCTAATTTTCTGTGAACTACACACATAATATGATATTATATCCATATGATGTACAATTATATACATGATATGGCCTTATCTTGATATTATTAGAATATGTACATAATATGACTTTTATACAATTTTATATGAAATTATATACACGTGATATGAAATTATACACATAGTATTACCATATAAAATAAGAAGTCATATAAAGATCACAAAAGAATCATCTTATATTCATATACTCATATCATTCAATAAAAATCATATAAATACATATTATATTCGAGCATGGCTAAAGTAATATGCATAGTACACTCCATTTTGTACTATGCATATAGATATACGTCATTAAATTGAGATTTAAGTTGCTCAATAAATTCTTCATATGAAAATATTGTAGTAAATCAAATTTTGTGATTTTTAGAGCTTTCTAGCTATTTTTTAAATATTTTTTAAAAACAGTCCAGATTTAATACTACAAAAGTGCCATTTCTGGGCTGTTTTTAAAAAATATTTAAAAAATAGCAAGAAAGCTCTAAAAATCACGAAATTTTATTTCCTACAAGATTTTGATATGAAGAATTTATTGAGCAACTTAAATATCAATTTAATGACTAAATTAAATATAAATGGACGCATAGTACATTATGTGGTGTACTATGCATATTATTTTAGTCATGCTCATTATATTCACGTATTCAATTCATGCACATAATATTACTTTATGAATTTTTATTCATGCAATGAACATATATACAAGGATATATTTTTTATAATTATATGCACATGAAAATGGACTTATGGTTGATATGATTTTTATACGAAATGAAATATGTTTATACATGATATGATTTTGTTTACATTTAAGTGCATGTTTCAAAATTGGATATAGGATCAAGTAGATCTAAGCCGTTCATCTTTAGGATATTGCCTCATGCAGAAACCATCTATCTACAAATGTCTAGTGGTTATTGCTAAGAGCATCTACATTGGTAATTGTTTAGCAATTATATATGCTGATATGTTAATTACTTTTGTAATTGTTGGGTTGCATGTTTATTGCTTATTTAACAAATTTGTTTATTAAGCAATTATTGCTTAATTGACATGCTGTCAAATTGATTAAACCAAATTTTTTTTTCTCAATTCTTTTTACTCAATGCATAGAATTGCTACAATAAAGTGTTAGCAATTTATAATCTTTTTAATTGTTAAAAATAATGACGTGACTGTTTAACAATTAAATTAAATTGTTTCAATGTAGATACTCTAATAACTACCATCCATCATAACTCACTAGTTTATGTCTTTTAACAATAAAACTTCTCTTTTAATAGCTTCAATCGATCTTGTAAAAAAATCCCTAATTCGCATGTGACAACAAAGTTGTTTTTGCGGTATACTTCAATTTTTCTCCAACCTTTGTGGTAATTTGTTTTTCTTTAGCCATGTAATATATACGATAAATTAAATTTATTTTTAATAAATAATTGTTCTGCCTATAATGGTATCCTTGAACTAGTATCTTTATTTTCCCATTAATCCTTGTTCTTTAAAATTGGAACATATGGTTGTGATGACAAAAATCAAATGCTTAATTAATATAGAAATCAAATGTTAATATAGAAATTGCATATAGAATTCATCTTTATTTGGCAGATATATAAATTGGAACATATGGATGTTATGAGAAAAGACAAATACTTAATATAGAAATAAACTTTAAATATAGAAATGCTTGATATAGGAATTGCATATAAGATTCATTTTTATTTGACAGATATATAAATTGATCATGAATTAACACTATGGTATACAATTATCATCTGTGATAGAAGTATAACTTTTTTTCTTTCTTTTCTTCTATTCCTTTTTTCTTTAAAAATCACACAAATGGTTGCAGCTACAGATCTCTTGTCAATGGTGTACATAAAAACTTATATCTGTATATGCATGTTATATTTATTTTTTCTTTGTCCAATTAATTATATGTGCGGAATTTTCTTTATAACTTTGTACCAAAATAAAACCTTGTGGAATTTCATTCTTTTTTCTTTTGTTGAATTGTTTTGTAGAATTTCATGGCACTGCATAGTATGGTAAGTAATTTTATTAAACCATGATTGCACTTTCTTTCTTAGTTCTTACCAGGTTAGCTTTTAATTAAACCTCATGATAGCATTTCTTTTTCGTACAAAATTTTAGCATCCTAATAATTTTTTCGTCTCAATTAAAGTCGCAGGCAATAGATCGTGCCTCCCAATTTGTTCTTATGTTAGATGCATTAGGCATCGAACATAGACATAAGATATCATAATTAGGGTTTGATTGCCTATTTAAATTACAACCCATATTGGTAAACCGTTCTTTAATTGACACTTTAACCAAAGCTTATCACCCTGATACATGAACATTTCAAATCAGTGACCATAATATAGAACTAACCAACTAGGAAGCCCATTTTATTATGGGTTTGAGAAATGTGGGGCTCGTATCGATTTTCAAAGCAAATCTCGTGACAGAGATCTATTAGATATATTTAAGAATTCCATAACCTGAAGTATTTCTTGTAATGATCTTAAGTCTTGTATTGTATGGGTGCCTCAGATAAGAACTTTGTTCGTTTCTATGTGGTGTTGATGGTGGTTGGACTTCTAGCACAACCAACAGACGATCGTATACCTGAGAATAATCTCAACATTGTGGACGACATATTATAAATATGGATGCATCAAATAAGAAAATTGTGACACGTCATCCACAATGTTGAGACTATTCTCAGGTATATATTTGTCTATTGGATGTGATAGAAGTCCAACCACCATCAACACCATAAAGAAATGAACAAAGTTTTTATCTGATGCACCAATATTTACAATACATGGCTTAAGATCGTTAAAAGAAATACTTCGAGTTATGGAATTGTCAAATATATCTATTAGATCCCTGTCAGGAGATTTTCTTTGAATATCGATACAAGTCCCCTCATTTCTCAAACCCATAATAAAATGGGCATCCCAGTTGGTTAGTTCTATATTATGGTCACTGATTTGATATGTTCGTGTATCACGGTGATAAGTTTTGGTTAAAGTGTCAATTAGAGAACAGTTTACCAATATGGGTTGTAAATTAAATAGACAATCAAACCTTAATTCTGATATCTTTTGTCTATGTTCGCTGCCTAATGCATAACATAAGAACAAATTAGGAGGCATGATTGCTTGCGATTTTAATTGAGACGAAAAAAATATTAGGATGCTAAAAATTTGTACGAAAAAAGAAATGCTATCATGAGGTTTGATTAAAAGTTAACGTGGTAAGAACTAAGAAAAAAACTGCAATCGTGACTTAATAAAATTACTTACCATATTATGCAGCGCCGGCCATGAAATTCTACAAAACAATTCTGCAAAAAAAAAAAAAAAGAACGAAATTTCATAAGGTTGTATTTTGGCACAACATTATAAAGAAAATTTCGCACATATAATTAATTAGACAAAGAAAAATAAAAAAAAACAGAAAAAAATGAAGACATCATGCATATATACAGATAGATCTGTAGCTGCAATCATTTGTGTGATTTTTAAAGAAAAAATAGAATAAAAGAAAGAAAATTGCTATACTTCTATGGAAGATGAGAATGTTATATTTGAGTGTCAATTCATGATCAATTTATATATCTGCCAAACAAAAACGAATGTTACATACAATTTCTATATTAACGTTAGATTTCTATATTAAGCATTTGGCTTTTGTCATCACATTCATATGTTTCAATTTATATTTATGTCAAATAAAAATGAATACTATATGCAATTTCTATATTAACAATTGATTTCTATATTAAGCATTTTGCTTTTGTCGTCACAATCATATTTTCCAATTTTAAAGAACAAGAATTAACTAGAAAATAGAGATACTAGTTCAAGGATATCATTGTAGACAAAATAATTATTTATTAAAAATAAATTTAATTAATCGTATATATTACATGGCTGAAGAAAAAAAATTACAAAAAAGGTTGGAAAAAATTGAAGTATACCTAAAAAACAACTTTGTTGTCACAAGCGAATTAGAATTTTTTTTTTTTTTGACAAGTATCGATCGAAGATTTAATTAAAAGAGAATTTTTATTGTTAAAAGACATAAACTAGTGAGTTATGGTGGATGATAGTTATTAGCAATAATCACTAGAAATTTGTAGATAGATTATTATTGAATGAGGCAATATATGCAAGATGAAATGCTTAGATCTACTTGGTCCTATATTTGATGTTGAAACATGCACTCAAATGTGAACAAAATCATATCATGTGCATATAATTATATATAAAAAACATTTCCTTGTATATATGTTCATTGCATGTATAAAAATTCATGAAGTAGTATTATATAATATCACATAAGGTCATATCATGTATGTAATTTTACATCGTATGAATGAATAATATCATATTACGTATGCAATTCACAAAAAAATAGAATAGAGTAACTCAAACTTAGTAAATTCAATAATCTAGGCTAACTAATTTTTTTTCAATTATAAATTAACACAAAATTATTAAAACACAAAATTGTTAAAATATAAAATAAAAACAAAATTTTAAAAGGAGTATATAAGCAAATCATGATATCATCTCGAATAAAGTCTTATCGATTATGTTTTATTTTGCATATAATTGTATATCAAATATGTCTAATATGTCTTTCGCAAAAATATTTTGTGAAAACTGTTACGTAACGATTTTAGACTATTATGTAACAATTTGGAAGAGAAGTTGTTGTTCCTTTCTGTGTCAAATCGTTATGAAACGGTTCAAGACCTTTACATAATGATTTGATTCAATTTCATTTTTTTTTCGAATTCAATCATAATTTTAAGCCAATCTAACAACTTTGGCATTTTTGCTGCTTGTCTTTATCATTCTCAGCTCATTTTCTTTTACTCAATTTTAGTATCTAATCAACATACTTAAAAGCCGTAAATTTACGAAATTACCAAATTATTTCATGCAATTACACATCGATATACGAGACTTATTTACATATAAAATATCCTAAACATATCACATGGAAATACTGAGAATTATTTTTACGAATTTTAGTTTATGTTTTTATTGTATTATTTGACAAGAGCCCCATGTAAGATCACAAATTTGTTTAGGTCTGAGGTGCTACAAATTTGGAATCCGAAATCTCAACCTGAGATTACTCTTTTATAAAAAAGATTTTTTTTTATAAAAAAAAGAGAGGATAAGTGTTTAATCAGTGGCAGAGCTTAGCTCCTTTACGATGGATCATGATTTTCTCTTAAATGTAAAAATTTACACTTGAGTATATATTAAAAAAAATCTGGATTAATTTATGTCTGGATATTAAAAATAGCGTTCTTTCAGTTTCTTTTTAGTTCAATAGTTCTCTCAAGATCTCAATTACGATGCCTTCTCTTAGAAATTGTGTGTTTATTTCATTTTTTTTTGGGCTCCAACCGATCTCCTCTTTAAATACGCTCCAACTCCGTCACTGAACTTAACAGAGTAACGGGTTTCGGTTCTTGACAAAAATAAAAATAAATGTAATGAATGCAGGCACAGAACCACTCCCGATTTTATTAGAATTTCAGATACTTTGAATGCAGTGTCGAAATTGACCTAGTGGCCGCATGAGTTCAAAAAATGAGCATAATAGCGTTCAACTCGCGCTCCGCGCGAAAAAGTTAAATTTTAAATTTTCATATTACAATAATAAAATTATAATATTTTTTTAAAAAAGCAACATGGAAAAAAATTAAAAAAATATTATCAACTGTGTTTTTACTGTAGCATCAACAGTGAAAACACTGCTCATAACAATGTGGAAATAAACAGTGACGACCAATGTTGAATATTATCGACAGTGTTTTTACTGAAACATGAACAGTAAAAAATACTGTTCATATCATTGTGAAAAATGAACGTTAACGACCAATGTTGAGACATGAGTATATAGAATATAGAATACCAAATGTTTGGAAACAGAAATATCGCAACAAAATTAATTAAAACCGGAGCTAGTCGGAAAAAAAATCAACGGCCAGCAAAAGAATTAAAAATGGAAGGAGAAGTATGCAATATTTTATGAAATAGGGGGCTTAACGAAAAAACTTTCAATCAAGCTGGATAATTTCATTTGGGGTAAAACCCAAACAACTAGGATTATTGGAATAAAGTAAAATAAAAGAGAGAGAAAAAAAAAAACAAACAAAGGGAGCGACAAAACCTATCTTCCTCAAGCGCTCTCAGTCGAAAGCTCTCGCGTGGCTTCTCAACACCATTTCTAGGGTTTCTTTTTCTTCCAATCGACCAACGACAAAAAGAGATAGAGAGTCATGGGGAAGAATCAGGCGTACAAGGCGATGCAAAGGGCTCGCGTCGGCTCCAGTTCGACTGCCCCAGAGGGCGAGGATGGCATGGTCGGTCCCCTTCCTTCTCTCCAAATACATCTCCTTTTTCACTTTATTTTCCTTAGAATTTCTACGTTACAATAGCTTTAGCTTCAATCCTGTCGTAAGTCTGCTAATTTATGAATATCCTACTAAAATCTGGTCGATTGGGGTACATTTCTGACCCCCTTTGTTATCTACTTGAGACCTTATTGTACTGTATCTTTTCCTAACTGATTTCAATCTGTTGGAAATCAGTATCGTACTTCAGTTTTAAGTTTCCACTGACGCATTTTTTAGAATCAATCTACACTGCACATAAGGCAACACAAAAGAATTGCAAACACAACACAGTTATTTTACCCATTATTTTGTTTGTTGTACAATATAATAGAAATTCATGTATGCTCATTTTCATATAGTTGTTTCTGCACCAGTAAGGAAGTGTCAAGTCGGTTTGGGTCTGATTTGAAGTTTCTGTTGTACCTGTAAGGTTTCCACCCTCCAGGTGGAGTTGATTTTGAGTTGACATATTTATGTTATATAGGCGATTACTGTGTCTTTTTCAAGTGGTGAATAATGCAATTTTCTCTTTATAATGATGAGGTGTGTGTTTTGTTTTTATGTATATATAAATGTAACTCCGCCTATGTTTTACATAGCCGGTCCCAAGCCCGGAAATGAGGAGGGTTGTGATAGGCTTGGTGAGCCAACAAAAAAATTCAGCCAATCTTATGGAAATTAAATCCAAAATTGGCTTCATTTCTAGCCTACCCCAACTTGTTTTGGACAAAAGGCTTTCTTGTTGTTGTTGTGTATATATAAATGTAAATGAATGAATACTAACCGGAGCGTCACAGGCGGACGGTTCATTTCATTCACCAGAGTGGCATGCAGCTCGATTGGCCAGTCTCCAAACTTCTCACACCATCACCTGGGAAGAGTTCAAGCGCAAACAAAAGGTTCTCTCACACTCACACTCTCTCAAATGAGTTAATTTGTTTGTGCTTCATATCTCTTAGTAATCAGTTCTCTTTGGAAAATTACACATTTTTGTCATTTATGTTTAGAGGCAATTGCAATTTTAAGTTTGTTATAGCCAATTTTAATTGGTGTTGTAGACTCGTTTGGTCCTCTTGAGTAAGCAAGGTGAACCTGGGGCTATTATATTTTTGCAATGGCATGCATGAATCTTTTCCTTTTGTTATGTGCAACACGTTGGGACTGTAAGTAACTACCTATAAACATTCCCACTTGATGTTCTTTGAATTTGTTTCATTTCTATGTAGGAAGATGAATTAAAGAAAGGAGAGCTAGAGGCTGACAAGGATAATATGATGAGAGAATACAGAGCTCAACTAGACGCCGAACGAGCTCAGAAGCTTGCACAGGGAAGAGATCGCTCATCAAAACTTAGTTCTCATTCTAAGAAAGGTAAGCTGTAAGCTAGAAATGTTTCTTTGTTAATGGCGCACTTCCCTTGTCTTCTCACTTACTCTTTTTAAATGGTTATGCAATTTTGTTTTCCGAACCTGCTCACTTCTTCATGCAGACAGAAAGGATAAAGATACCAAGAAAAGAAGCAAAAAAAAGAGAAAGGTATGACATCTTACGATATTAATCGACTATTAAGTGATACATTTTGTAAATTTTTTCTTTGTAGGAATTATGTTTTTTGGATGTGTAGGCCCGTCAAGTGGCCTTTCTGGGTGTCTCTTGAACTAACTGAAAATTATATTTTTAACTGTAAACTGATAGTATGCTAATGTACTCAACATTGAACTTTTTTACCTTATCATTTTACAGCACAGAAGGTCATCGGAGTCTCGTTCATCTGACAGTATATCTTCTGAATATTCTAGCAGCGACAATGAAGATGAAGCAAGAGACTCGAAAAGGTCAAGGTCAAAATCTAGATCAAAGTGGTCCAAAAAGGAAAAGAGGAAGCACCGATCTAGGTCAAAGACCAAACACTCATCCAGCGGCAGCGACAGTGAAGAGAGAGGAGGCCCCGTACCGCTCTCAAAATTCTTTGGACGTGCCAAAGATTAGCACTTCAAATTTTGCATTTGCTGCTTCTACAGATACTTATTTAGTGTTAAATTTGTAGAATTTGTTTTTTTTAATATGTTGTAATGCAGGAAATGTTGACAGAAAATTTGTATGGTGTTTTTAGACGGTTTCTTGATAGCATTTACCTTTGTGATTTTTCTTGGGGAGTTCAAATGTTCGAACAGAGGTTTCAATATGCCTCCACAGCTTTGCCTTAATTTTAAGGCGGGTTGAAATCGGAAACTCAAATTACGGACTTGGACAATCATGACATTTATGTAGATGACAGCTGTAAGATTTTTTGTTTTTGCAGCGTCAAATAGGACTATTAATCGAGTCGAGTTCTTGCGAGTTGGCTCCAATTCGAACTCAATTCGGTAGTTATTTGAGCTGAGCTGACTCGAGTAATCAAGTTACATTCGAGTTCAAACGTCAAATCGTACTCAACTTGGATTTTATTCGAGTCAATTTGCAACTCGCATTTAGCTTAGTTAACAATTTTCTTTTATAGTTTAAATAACTCAAATAGCTCAATTGAGCTCAAATCAGCAACTTAAATAATTCAATTCGCATACTAGCTCAATTAGTAATTCATAATAAGCTTAAGTTAAAATAACAACTCAATTCAGAAGGTTCAAATAGTTTAAACTGGACAATATGATAACTAAATTCAGAAAGTTCATATACGAGCCGAGTATTCGAGTCACTGAGCGAGTCATATCTGACTCGAACTCTACTCAAATAGTATTCGAGCTGGACAACTCGAGCTGAATTTGGCTCGAGTTGAATCTAAGCGAGTTTATCCGAGCTGTTATTCGAGCGAGTCATGAGCGACGAATTATTTGCCCAGCCCCAGCGTCAAAGGAGTTGTGAAGATACCCTGATGCAGCTAAAGATTTTACAGCTGTATTACATTGATAAGAAATTACCTTACCTGTTCTATTTTGCTACATCATCCTTTATTTTCTCAACTCTTCTTGAGATATGAAGCACACAAATTATTTCTCCACATTAGTAGGACGTGACAAAAAAAGGCCTACTAAGTTGCATCAAGTCAGTTTCTAATTTTACATTTATTTTTGTTGTAAGACTCTTACTCATCATGACTTACTGGTAAAGTTGAATCGATATTTGCAACCTGATCCGGAGCTGACAGTGGGTCAGATTCTTGTCTCGACTGAGAATATCTGATTTTCCTTCTTTTTTTACAAGCTTATTCATATGTAATTTCAGAATTTTGTATTTTTAGTTATAGTTTCTATACTTAGCTTAAGTGGCAAGATCTCCACTTAACGGCTAATGTGGTGACTGATACGAGTCTGGCTTCCAGCTATTTTCATCTTTGCAGGAATGCTCATTACTGATATGGTCAGGTATGCACATTTTTATCTTTCTCTTACTCTCATAATTGAATAAATGATCTTAGTTTTCAAATTATTTCTCAAACTGATTGTGCCATCTTTATCTTCTGATATGTATACTGTGTCATAATAGATTGACCAATGAACTTTACACGAGTAATTAATCGCATTTTTTTTTCCAAAAAATGTTATTGTTTCAACTTCAGCACTTATTTGTTAATTTCTCTTTGTTTTCTGCTCGTCTAAATTGCAGAAGAAATTACGAAAGAGAGACTGATTTACCGATAGGCTGAATTGTTAAGATGTCATTATTTTTTTTTTATTATTGTGGTAGGATGACATTTCTATTGTTTATATTTGTTTGATGCTAGGTCCCTGTTGGTACCAACCTAAAAACATCACTGAAGATCGTTATTGTATATGAATGTTGCACAATAATTTGTTTTTCTACTTTAAAGTTTCGCACTATTGCTATGGTTTGTGCATTTGGTCTTCTTTACTTAAACTAACACACGTATCATTTCTGATATAGTAATTTTGTTAAATTTATACTTCTTTACATTTTCTTCTTTACAATGTATATCATATATATAATATTCATTTGTTTCTATCTGAACATAAAATTGAAATATGAAAGTTCTAATATCGAAACAAGAAAGTCTCAATATTGAAACATGCACATTTCAATATTGAAACAAATAAGTTTTGATATTAGAACATGTAAGTTTCAATATTAGAACACACAAATTTCAATATTGAAACATATAAATCTTAATAATAAAACATGTGAGTCTTAATAATAAAACATGCAAGTTTGAATATTGAAACAAATAAATCTTAATATTTGAACAATCAAAACTTGTTTGTTTCAATACTAAAACTTGCATCTTTTATTATTATGACTTGCATATTTTAATATTAGATTTGTTTATTTTAATATTAAGACTTATTTGTTTTCATATTAAGACTTCCAACAATGTTGAATAAGCGAACTAGGAGCGAAAAAAATAAGTCTTAATATTAAAATAAACAAATCTAATATTAAAATATTAAAAAAATAGCGATCCACATGGGTGGTTCAAGGGTGGTTCAGAAAGACAACGGAAGCTGTTTTAAGAAAAGATGCTGCAGCATCTCAAGAGGGTGAGACGATGTATTTCAACCTTCAGCAGCAACAGATGACGAGAGTAGCCTAGATAAACAGTACGACGCAATGATAATTCAGTTGTGACCGTGTTTATCTTTTATTTTTACGATATTATACTTCTCAGTAGTTGTAACTGTTTTCTCCTTTTTATTTTTTTCTTTTCTCTCTTGTAAAACTCTTTTTATTGGTTAAATAAAAAATTCTGTAAGTCAAAATCTTACTTCTCAAAAAATGTTGAAATAGCCATTGAGTACTCCGTACAACCAGCAGGATTGTTTGCCTCCGACATAATATGCGAGTAAGAAACAAGCTATTTATTAGTAACAATCCTTTGCTATCATGTAGTGGTGAGGCACAAGATCTACATGGAGAAGGTCTAGAGTTCATGTTCCGCTAGGGGCTATTTTTAGGGAGTTTTTTTTCAAGTTTATTTTCTGATTTATTTGTGAGTGTGTGTTATAAGCCTACGTACAATGAATAAAAAAAAAAAACAATCCCTTGCTACTCAGTCAAATTAAGAAAGCCTAAGAAAGCAAACTTATCCGCGTTAAAAGAAGAAAATAATATGAAAGTGTTCTAATATCGATCAAACAAATCTTAAAAAGAATAGATTGCATTTTCTTACGAGGGTTTATATATCTACGAATTGTGGAGCCCTTAAAATAAAGAATTGATGCAGGCCGCTAAGGAAAGAGTACAAAAAAAACCATAAAATGAATGTAAACCACCTGTTGTCTTCACTTCACATCCCATAACTTCTTCCCACGTAGCCCCTACCTTATTTTTTGTATATCTGGTTGCCACCTTGGCATGAAAAAAGAAGTGTTCCTATCCCCTTGAAGTTCCACTTTGGACTTAAACCTCTGCCTCCACATATCCTCGATCCTTCATTGCTGATATGAGCATAAATTTTATTTTTATTAATGCTTGGATCTTTGATCTTTCTATCAATAGCCGTAGCCTTTCACTCCGACCGATTATTTATTTTATTACCAGAAACTAACAATAGCACTAGACGCAGCCTCGAGAGGATTTTCCAACTAATGCCAGATCTGATTCAATAGGAACAGAACCTTCAGGCAAGGTTGAAGGGGAAAGTAGAGCATAATATGCAAAACCTTAATTGATTGACCAATCGCTTTCCCCCCTCCGAAAGTGATCAAAGAGAGGAAATTAAGCAGGTAGCAAGTTCTCCTTCTTCACCCAGGTAAGCCTTTTTTACTACTATATGAGAAACCAACCAAACTTAGACTTTTTAATTACTACTCCACCTTGTCAACATGGCTACCTTTCATCCTTGGCCTCTTGAGTCCTCACCGACTGAGCCCACGTACGTGTTTCTCTATCGCCGGCCAATAAATGTTCCATTCGGCTCCCCTCGCTCGGTGCTGCCACGGTCTTCTCTGCCACTATCAGACATAGGCCCTTGCTCTTTGCCCTTTAGTCAAGAGCTCTTTGATAAATAAGCTTGTAATATATTTCGCTCTGACGTTAGCATACAACCAATTGAGCAAGCGTAAGTATATAGGAAAGCACAATTCCCCGCCTTTTACCACTCTTGCCTTAAACTCCAAGTGCATCCCAATTTGATCTACGTGGCGCCGTTGGCGGCCTCTATTCCTACCCTCAAATCCCATCCAAAGCAGAAGCTACTCTCAATATTGAAACATGAAAGTCTTAATATATAAACAAACAAGTCTGAATATTGAAACAAACAAGTTTGAATATTTGAACAATCAAGTTTTAATATGAAAACAAACAAGTCTTAATATTGAAATAAACAAATCTGAATATTAAAATATGCAAGTCATAATAATGAAAGATGCAAGTTTTAGTATTGAAACAAATAAGTCTTGATATTGAAAAATGCAAGTATTAATAATGAGACATGCAAGTTTTCATATTAAAACAAACAAATCATGCAAGTCTTAATATTGAAACAAACAAGTCTTAATAATGAAACGAACAAGTCTTAATATTGAAAAGTAGGTCTTAATATTAGAGCATACAAATCTGAATATTGAAACAAGCGAGTCTTAATATTGAAACAAACGAGTCTTAATATTGGAACAAACAAATCGAAATATTAGAACATGCAAGTCTTAATGTTAAAACAAACAAGTCTGAAGATTACAACAAACAAGTCTCAACATTAGAACAAGAAAGTCTTAACATTAGAACAAACGTTAATTGCAACAAAATTGGAGCAAAATTTCAACAAATTTGTGACAACATTTCAACAAATTTGCAGTAAATTGCAGCAAAATAGGATCAAGTTGCAACAAAATTTCAGCAAATTTGCAACAAAATTACGACCAAATTGTAGAAAAATTGAATTAAGATACGCAATTTTTATATAATATAAAGACTTGAATGCACAATTATTAATACTTCGTATGATTTATAAAGACTTGATTGTGCAATGTTAATTTTCATTCTCAAGAATGAAAATTAACTCTTCCTAACTAACTAGAGGATTGTTAAGGATTATTATTATTATTCCATCACTTTAATTATGAGTTCTAGCCTACCCAATTTCCCAATTTGTTCGGGATTGAAGGCTTTGTTGTTATAATTATGCACTTTCCAAACCAAAATCTTCAGTTCTCCACAGAATGGAAATCAAAACCTTGTGTATTTTTGCGAGTATGGCTAATGTGAAAACGTTTGCACTTCGGTCGAAGTGCAAAAGTTTCATATTAACTAACTTTTTTTGGTCAAAATTTAAATTTAAGATGCTTAATAAATTCTTCATATTAAAATCTTGTAGGAAATCAAATTTCGTGATTTTTAGAGCTCTCTACCTATATTTTAAATATTTAATAAAAACAGTCCAATTTAATATTAAAAAAGCATGACATTTTCAGGGCTGTATTTTAAAAATATTTAAAATATAGCTAAAAAGCTCTAAAAATCACTAAATTTTATTTCCTACAAAATTTTAATATGAAAATTTATTGAACAACTTAAATTTAAATTTTAACCTCAAAAAATTAGCTAATGTGAAACTTTTGCATTTCGACCGAAGTGCAAACGTTTTCACATTAGCCATACTCGTATTTTTGCACCCATGTATTGTGAAAGTTACTTCAAAACCACAAAGTATGGCTGTATATCAACAACCATTATTAGGATTCCCAAAGGAAAAAGGGAAATCTGAAATGAAAAATGTCAACAAATTATTTACAGGCTTTAGTTAAGAAATAAACCTCAACAATAACCAAACAAAATCAAGCTATGCAGAAAGATGCCTAGAAGCCTTATTCTACGTCAGCGCTAAATGTTTTAAAAGTGAATCGATACAAAATTATAATACATGGAAGTTGCTCCCTTTCGGCTCTACTATAGTCTAGCCTTATTCCACCTACAAAACAAGGACATGTAGTTGTGGGTGGCATCAATTGCATCATTTCCCTCTAACTAATGTCTGTGCAAGAGTACCATTTGGCGCCTCTCTTTCCTCCACGAGCTTTTGGCTACGGTTTATCCTTCGTCTTTTCCTCGTCTGTTTTGCTGCATTTTGGCTGGGGGTTTGATTTTCTTTTGACATTTGTGGGAACTATGAATTTGTCCAATTCATACATAAATTAGGATGGAAACTATTATAAACGAAACTAGTAAAAAATAAAGAATCTCGTATACGAAATTGAATTCAAACCTGAAACATATGTTGATAGGCCCATGGTGTTGGTGGCGTCATCGACCCATTTCCAAATGTCTGAGGGTCAAATCCAGCCTACATAACCCAAATTTAATCTGTTACAGAAAATTAGAAAGAGATCCAAAAGGAGTAAAACATACAACGAAATTACATTATCGGGTTAGATCAAATTGCATGATACTGTACCGAGTACTTCAAAAGTCAAAACTGAGAGGGATTCCGCAATACTTTCAGGTGAATTGAGTATTGAACACATATAAATGGCACAATGTTAAACTTACTGGAAACATGTAGACAATGCTTGGTCTCATGCCAGTTGGATTAGAAGCAGATGGCTTCTCATTACATAGATTTGCTTCTCTCTAAAAAGAAGAGTTAACACCGTGAGGAAAAAAGAAACATAAGATAGCATCCTTACCAGATAAAAGGAAAGTATGCACCTTTCGTCAGAATTAGAAAAAGAAAGGATAATGTATGGCTCCCTATTCAAAAAAAATTAGGACTTGCATGTTGCAAGGAGTAAAGTGGAAGTACCAACCGTGTCTGTTCCATCTGAAGCTTGCTTCCCTGAAGGAGCCTGAAATTAAGAAAAACAAATGCTCCTAACATTAGTATTAAAACTAGATGGTCGAAATAGCAACTTCCAAAATTGTAACCCATACCTGAGGATCTCTCTCTTGTATTGCCTGCCCATTGTTCCTAGCGCCATTTCCTTTGGGAGCCATATTTAAATTTCCATCTTTTATCAGCTTTTTTGGCTTTAATACACGTGATTTGATTCTTGCTACTGTATCATCATGCGTGCCATCAGTAAGTAGGAACTTCTCGACCTCTCTAATCAGCCTCAGAGCTAGTCGGTATTTATCAGACAACACTCCTACTTCAGCCAATTGAAGACATCGCATGGATAAGTAGTCATACTGGTCAATTCTATTATTAGTGACCACATCAGTACTATGTGAGTTTCGTACCAACACATGCAACCTTTTGAATTCCTTTTTCCATCGGTCAAACACAAACTGAGAAGGAATTTCGTGTACCTGCTGTGATTTAAATACAGAGAGAGCATGCCTGCATAGAATGCCCTTGAATTGAAAATACCCACAAATGCAATTTACATTTTTTCCCTCGGTGTCATACGTAACAGTGTAAATCTTGTTCAAGGTATTCTTGCCATCATCTAGGAAAACACACTCTTTCACCTCAAAGGTTGAGACGGGCCCATCCATGCCAACTATTGTGGCATGGCAATACATAATGGCCTCGACCTCATCTTGGAATAATTTGAACATATTCAGAGTATAGACCTTAGAGAGTTGTTCTTCCATGTAGAACTTTGACACAGCCGGTCGTCTCTTGTGGAAAGTCTCAAAATCAGCTTGTGCCTCCTTTTCATACTTACTCTGCAAAGCCGGCTCGTATTTACCCAAAAATTGTTTGAGAGTAGTTTTTAAGTCGATAAAGCCTTCAAAAAAAGGAACAACTACATCATTACGCTGAGTCATGGACATGCCAGCCCAGAATGTATCCTTGAGGTAAACTGGAACCCACAGGTACCTATACTCGTACAACAATCTTAACCAATCATTGGTGTGAAGGTTGTTAAAAGTCTCAATCATTCGCCTCCATCCTTCGTCAAATTCTTCAGGAGTCAAGGAATCAAACACGGCCTTTTGCATTGACTTAATTATAAGCCGGCACTCAGAGAAGCCACTCAACCTCTCGGCAGCTCTCTTCATGATCTGGTACAAGCACATACGGTGCCTCACATTAGGGAGCACACTAGTTACTGCACTATGCAAATTCTTGCAATCATCGGTGATTAATGCATTTGGCAAATACCCAGCCATGCATGCAATAAAAGCTTTCAACAGCCATGCATATGCCTCTGGAGACTCATCAGACAGTAGGCCACAACCAAGCAACACAAACTGCCCATGGTGATTAACCCCGACAAACGTCACAAGAGGGACCTCAAACTTGCTAACAAGACAAGTAGTGTCAAGGTAGACAACATCACAGTAATACTCATACGCTGCTCTTGACCTTGCATCTGCCCAAAATGCCCCTCGTGGGCCCCCCTCTTTGTCCAAATCAATCACCGAAAAGAAGCTAGGGTTTTTTGCCTGCATCTTTGTGAAGAACAACCTCAGAGCCTCAGCATCACCTGGGGCCAACCTCAGCCTGCCTCGCTCAATGAAGCTCCTATGCTCGGTCTCTCCAAAGAGCAAATCCTCAAGCTCCCCTAGCTGGTCAACAGGCATTCGGCTCGGCTCCTCTGGTGGCAAAACCCGCCCCACACTAGTGCGCAAACGTCTCTTCTCAGCACCAGGCAGCTGCTTGTATTGATTGAGATAGCGGGCCATGGAGGGGGACACAGGGTGGTTGTGGTCAAGATTGGCAAGCTCCAGGTGGAGGAGGCCATCAGGCCAGAGTTTGACGCGGATTTTGGCAGGGCAGTTGGTCGTGGCAGAGGTGCGCTTGCGGAATTTGGCCTCAGAACGGGGCTGGCCACCCTTGCAGCACATCAGCTCAAGGTACAAACACTTACCACCTTCCTTGGCAAAGGAGGACCGGCGCACTGAGACACCAAATCCAATGCGGCGTGCATATCTGTTGTAAAATTTACTCACCTTATGGTGGTCCTCAAAGACCATACCAACCTCAGGGGCCTCATCATAGGCATCTTTGTCACTGTCATCTGCTTCATCCTTGTCTGGTGCAGAGGCATTATCAGGAGCTATTGTGCCGTCAACACCGGCCAACAGGATGCCACCATCAATTTCCTGGGTTTGGAAAGGGGACGGAATAGATTCAGAAATGGGAAATTTCCGACCGACACCTTCACTCAAAGCAAGAATTCGGTTCACAGACACACTCAAAAGAGAAGAAAGAGGAAGTCTGCAATATTCCTAGTTCTAACAATTTCACTTTTGAGGTTCCAATTCTCTCACTTCTTCCTTGCATATCACCAAATAAGAAAAAAAATGCATTCTATTCACCTCCAATAGTTGATTTTATTAGTAGTCTTATTGAATTTTATTTATGTACTTAGGCCATGGATGCAACTTAGTTTTGTTTACCATATCCAGATTCAAAGCTTCAGTTTTCTGCTATTAGACATGAAAGTAAAGAAGCAAACTTCCATACTATGTTTTCTTCATTCCGTAACTAGTCCTACTCTTAGCTCAGTGACAACAAAACCGCATTAATCAATAGTCAATAACTTAGTGTACCAACAACATATCAGTTAACTTAGGATATCTCATTAATGCATGGGAGCATAGAGTCACATGCATGAATATCTTGTCAGAACCATCAATTTTTTTCAGTTCATAATATGCAATTATTCATTGAATAAGATTAAAATTGGAAGCTTAATCAAGTTTAATTTTACAAAAGCAATACAACTTTCACTTCTGCTGACATCCTTGTACAAATTTTGGAACTAAGAGTCAGTAATGAGGACAATTTCTACCCAAAACCAGGATTTGAGAGAGTACAAATACAATAGAAACAAGAAATCAGAACCGTTACTTCTCAGTAAAGAACTAAAGCACCAAAATCAAACAGCAATTAAGAAAAAAAAGAAGTAAATTACAGAACAGCGCCGACCTCTGAGTTGAGGTCATGGTGATTGAAAGGAGCTTGGCTAGGATTTCTTATCTGGACGGCGGAGGGATCATCCAGTCCCATCCCGATCGATTCTACGGCTGTGATGGACCGGCAGGAGAAAAGGAGAGGTAGATGTGGAATTGCGTAGGAAATTGGGTGAAAATAGACCGGATGCGTTTAATTGTTCGTGAGAGGTCAACAGAGAGAGGCGGAGAAGGGAAGAAACAAACGACACGTGGCTTCGGTGAAGTTTTCCGTGTGGTTTCTTGGTTTCAGAAGTAGCGCTTCCAGATTTTACGAATTAAATGGACCTTATAATTAATTTAATTGGGTTTTACTACTACTACTACAAACACCTATTTTGGGCCGAATCAAAGGAGAATGTTTTGGGCCGACATAATAATACAATGATAATCTATTAAACCAAATTTCTCCGAGGATGCAATCTAATATTTTGTCATTAATTATGAATTTGAATGTTATGGTATTATATTATATAACATTTCACTAATTATGAAGTTGGATGTTAGGGAAAAAGATCAGCTACTCTCAATTTTAGAACCAATGAATGGGTTAGAGAAAACTAAGGGGTTGTGTGAGTGAGATTCAAGAAAGGTTAGGAATGAAGATGCTCAGAAAAAAGAATAGTTCTTTTCATATCCCTCAGTAGAACTAATTAAATTATTTCTGTTGTATTTTTCCTACAAGAAATTATGTATAGAAAAAACCATATAATTTCACTTTGATCTTATTCAATCTCTAGTAATACTCTTTAACCTTTTTCTGGTTTAAGCTCTGACGGAGACAACTTTTAGGGATTTTTTTCAAGTTTATTTTCTAGTACAATGAATAAAAGAAACAGGCATTTCAAAAAAAATTATGCATCAAGATCCTTCAAACAATCCCAATATGCGGTTTTCCAAGGCTTTTGCTGATTCAACTGCAAATGACCCAAGATGGCGATTTTCTTCCAAAAATAAGTTATAAGCAGGAATTATGGTATGCCAAATTGCCATTCTTATCTCTCGCCGGAGTTGCGGGTCAGGAACTTTCCAACTTGATTGTAAGTTGCATGTTGCATCAAAAGCAGAACTAAAACTATTAATCTTCTGTCGAAAGCTTGGTTTATAAGTGGATAAAAGCAACATCAGCCCTTTCCTTTGTCCCAAATTTGTGTCGCTCAAGAATTCCAACATGTTGCCCCAAGATGCTTTCAGGTATCTAGAAAGAAGCTTCTCGATATTCTCTTCTAGTTCTCGGGACCAATCATCTCTAAGCTGCACATTGAGCTCTGAATCTTTCACCGAGTCGAGCACATAACGCGAATTATTGATCAAGAAGATCTCTTGAATTCCTGGATCCATGTTTTTCGATTTGTGCTCGAGTACCGAGTTTAAGTTTGAAAGCAGTGTGAGAACTTTATGTCCTACAGGGGTCATTTCCGGTTGCCCTAGCAACACCGCAACATTGTCGGTAATGAGCTCATCATGCAAGAGTAAATTAAGCGAATGCCGGTGGTTCACCACCAAGAGCGATATGTAAGACAATGCATATTTTGTGAAAGGATGGATACCTTCCTTGCCTTCTACCGAGTGAGAGAACTCATTTTGAGCAAGATCATCTAGCCAAACTGGGAGGATGCGCAAACTGGCATTTCCCAACTCATGAATGGTGCCCTCAATTTCTTCATAAATAAATTTGTCAGGGGCATCGGCTAATAAATGGTGAGCTCTGGCCAAGGCATCCAATAGTGTCTCATACATTGAAAGCCAGTGAAAGATTATCTTCGCTGACCCCTTCCGGTGACAGGCTGCTTTGGCTAATTTAATTAAAAGCATCACAGTGCTCTTGGCGGCTTCATTAAACACAGAACCACGCAGTTCGAGGCTGAATACTTCATCACATAGCCACCTCTTCCTTGGAAGAATGATTTGAAAGGTAACCCTAGTAACTTGAACCCATTTTTTCATCTGGCAACTTATAGCTTCCCATGGTATGGTCTGTGCCTCGTCTCTGGCGAGCTCACGAAGCCCCATAAGCGAAAAGTCATTGGTCACAATCTCAATACATGAAGCAACAAATGCACGTATCAGCCTGGGCCCATGGTTGGCAATGATCATACGGTCTGCAATTGCCTTGAGGTCCAAAATATCTCCTATGAATATTATTTCACTTGCATCAACTATACTACGTCCTAAACGATCTTCGAGTGGGGTATGATACTCGTCTGGATGCTCTGCACTGTGTGTAGAAAAGGACGTACGGCCGGGACTGTGAGTATTGTCGTCTGAATTGGTTTCTAGTGATGAACTATTGATAGCCGATACAATATCAGACTGCTGGTGGTAGTGATCAGAAATCACAATACTGGTATGGTGAGAAGGGTGATTACATAGGTGTAAGATATGTGGCAGTTCTGTCTCGGCAAGGAGGTGGTTTCGCATCATTAGGCGGCAAAACTTATCCTCGAGGCGGGACATAGTGACTTCCAGGATTATTTTGGCACGGGTTTGGAGATGATCTGGGAGACCGAAGGTAGAAAGCGAGATGACTTCATCTACTGTCTGAAAAAAACGTCCCCTTAGTAGAGACAAGTGATAGATCGAGGGGTCGCACAACATGACAAGCTCTTCAACGGCATCTAAGCGTGCAGTTATGTCGGTTAGACTGGGCTCTTTATCCATGGCTACTCCTTCAAAATCGCAACTTCAAAATAGTGGTGGAGCAATTCACATGCAGGACAAGAAATTACTAGTATATTGAAAATTTGAAATTGGGTTCTTGTGTTACAGTGTGCAGAATATACAGATATATAACTCTGCTAATCTTTCATGTGCAAAGCGCGTTTCATTAGTCCACAGGCGCATTGACTTAGCACAAGGCACTTTCATTTGTTAGTCAAGCACTCAAACCTACTATTAGAAGACAACAAATAAAAAAATAAAATAAATAAAAAGGAATGTTACAAGAAAGGTCCTTTTCTTATCACACCGTGTGGAATTTTGGGGTCACAGTAACCCCACAAACAGATTGGTTTGCAATTGTCTAAAAGTATTCATTCCCCTGATATCCTTCTGTCTGGTTTTCACAATCAGCCAATAATCAATCACATCCTTTGGTAATAGAGTTATATAATATAAAATATCCTATAATAGAGTTATATAATAATTAATAGGGAAAAACTTCGGTACGCAGAAAATTGCGTACGCTGCGTACTCAATTAAATCTCCACCGACTGAATGCTTTAAGATTGGAGAATTGAAATGTCGCTGATGAAATTGTAATTTTTGCATAATTGTCCCTCACCGACACTCTCTCTCTTCGCTCTTTCTCTCTTTCCTTTCTCTCCTTCGTCGTCACTGCTAACCCTCTTCGTCGTCACTGCGAACCTTAGCCACCTCCTCTTCGTCGTCCCAGTCTCCCTCAGTAACTCTCTCTCTCTCTTCGCGAAGACCTTTCCTTCCTTTGAAACTCTTCGTGGTCACTCTCTCACCGTGCCAACCCTAGCCACCCTTAGCCGATCTCATGCCAGCAGGAACAATCGCCATCTAGCTATCGTCCGTCTCTTTCTCACATTGCACAACAGATCGCAACACCAAGAGCAACAGATCGCAACACCAAGAGATCGAACTGTGATTGTAACTGGTATTATTTCCTCTTTTGCTCTGAAATTTCTGCATTTTTTTTTTGCTTAAGATTTCATTTCCAGTATTTAAACTGAAATACAGCAAGCTGTTGAACATAAGTATTTACTTTCTGGTACGAAATAAGTATTTACTTTCTGGTACGAGATAAACTGAAATACTGAAATACAGCAAGCTGAAATTTCTGCATTACTTTCTGGTACGAAATAAGTATTTACTTTCTGGTACGAGATTAAACTGAAATACTGAAATACAGCAAGCTGAAATTTCTGCATTACTTCTGGTACGAAATAAGTATTTACTTTCTGGTACGAGATAACAGTGCCCTTGGATCTCAGTGATTGAAACTGAAATACAGCAAGCTGTTGAACATAATTGTGTTTCGGAACAACCTTAACTGGACTCTCTTCAAGCTGTTGAAATACAGCAAGCTCTTATAAATTTGAGACCAAAAAATGAAAACCAAGAATGCTGGAAGCTCAAATTTTATTTCTGCTATATAAAAACTAACTCTCAAATGTGTAGGTTTAGAGTAATTGGTAAAGAGATGAAAACCAAGAATGCTGGAAGCTCCTCATCAGTCGACCCGATGTACATATGCACAAAGTGTAAATTTCCATGTGAGGTGATGCTATCTGGTACCAAAAGCAATCCTGATCGTCTATTTTATGGTTGTCAATGTAGCAGTGGCAGTATTTTTCGTGCTTGGTGCGACGAAGTGCATTTTCAACCAACCAATGTAGGAAAAAAGAAAAGCACGAAAGGATGCAAGTGTGACAACCAATTGAAACATATGATTGTGGGGATAATAATTATTCTTTGTGTGATTGTACTTTTGTTATGCATGTTAATTGGAAAAATAGAAAATTGCAAATTTTAGTTCTGCACTTCTCTTGCTTGTCATTTTGGACTATGTTGTTTAGTTTAGATGAATTATGTTGCTTGCTTTATGTTATGTAATGTTTGTCTCAATTTACTAATATTAATGCCATATTGAGAGATTCTGATGTTTGCATTAATATTGTTTCAAATTATGTTGCTTTGTTAACAGAAAAACAACTTCGACTAATAAAAACTTCAACATCCAGCAAGATCATCTGAAATCCCAACCTTTGGCGCTCATAAAAAATATATTAGGGAGTCATCTTTAGTATTAGTTGGAGTATTTTGTTTAAGACTATGCCACCGAAATGTGAAATGGCCATTGGTGTAAGCTGGTCCAGATTATCCATGTATTTTGTTACAATATGAAGTCTATTTCAATAAAACAAAGAACTAGAATATACTGAAGTCTATTTCATGAAAATAATCACAGCATATATCTTCTAGCGGTTATCTTTCTTTTCCATGCTCACTCATCTGTAGAGTATTTACTTTTCCATGCGGGGAGTCAAACCAGCTAGCAAAATGAAATACCAGAGAAAGCATATAATGAGTAAATACCAGAGAAAGCATATAATGAGTAAATACCAGAGAAAGCATAAAATAGTATACAACATAAAATGAACCTGCTAGCAAATGAGTAAATACCATATATGAATAATGTAGGCAAAATTACAAATGTCTAGCTAAATAGAAATACCAGAGAAAGCATATCAGAGAAAACATCACATGTCTAGTTAAATAGAAATACAAATTATTACTACAACAAGAGAAAACAGCACATGTCTTTAAGCACTTTCTCGCAGTGTCGGACAAGTTGCTCTGTTGTGACCTGATTTTCCACACGCGGAACATTTGTTGAGCCCTCTTGACTGAAGTACCTTCTCTAATGTAGGTTTAAGCCTCTTAGTAGGTGCTCCTTTCGTGCGCACTCGTTTTGGTGGGTGGACTTCAATCGTCTCAGGGACGGATGACCCGATATGCTCAACCAAATCATAGCCATTAGAACAATTAAGATCCTCTAACATCTGGAAGTCACTAATGCATTTGTCAAGAGCATCTAGTCTGTCACTATCTTGAACGATCATGTTAATGCATTGGTCAAATTTAACATATAGACTAGAGACCTTTCTTCTCAGTTCATTGCACAACAGTGGGGGAGTCAAACCCAAAACAATACCATCATGATCAATAACTTGTTTTCGGTTGATTTTTTTGGTCCACCTCTCTATAATTAAACTAGGAGGGAGTTCATTGACCTGTTCATTGCGTAACGCCATCAGAATGTGTTGGCAAGGTACACCCAAAGATTCAAACTTATGACATGAGCACTTGATAACTCCGGCGGAGGCATCATAGCATACTTCTCTTGCTTTAGACTTGGATATGATAGTATACATGTGTACAACCCCCTCTTTCTTCACTTCATTTGTACTACAATTAAAGTACGAATCCAACAACTCGGCTTGAAAAATGCCAAATATTTCGTGGGTGAAAGTTTGGCTGGCCTGTAACAGAACATAATACCATTATTCAGAGACAAGTAACTTAATTAGCTAAATTCAAAACATACACCAAACTAAAATAATTACCTGCTTCTCAATGCTTGATTCTGTTTTGAGTGCCATCATTTTGTTAATACTCTCATTATCCAACTCGTTCTCCTTGTGCCTTTGTCTCTCAATAGCACTTTCAAATTTCATCCAAAATTCAGCCAATGACACGTTATGGTTCAAGAAACGACCATAAAACGAATTTTCACTCTCTGACCTTGAAGTAGTTCGAACTAAACCCGCAAGGAACACATCCCTGAAATATGTCGGGATCCAATTATGTCGAATCTCATATTTGCTTGCCAACCACTCATTTGTACTTAAATCATTCTCAGATAGCAATTGTGGCCATACTTGCTCAAATTCTTCAGGTGTTTCGGACTGCCATATGCATGAATTCAATCGTTTCATAAACTCCTTGTAATCGGGTACCGCACTACTCAGGTGTTGAAGTGGTATCTTTCTCATTATATGCCACATGCACAACCGATGCTTCGTATGCTTGAAAACAGTCTTAATTGCCCGTTTCATGCTCTTATCTTCATCTGTTATGATAACATTTGGTTCCTTCCATGACATAGCCTTCAAAAAAACTCCAAACAACCATTCATATGTCACTGCCTCTTCATTCTCTAGTAATGCAACTCCAAAGCACACACATGACTTGTGATGATTTATACCGGTGAAAAGGGCAAATATCAACCTATACTTGTTGGTATTGTAGGTGCTGTCAAATGATAGTACCTCACCAAACAATGCATAATTCTTCCTACAAGTATCATCTGCCCAAAAAATATTTTTCAACCTTTTGTCATCATCATAGTCAATCTCAAAAAAGAAACTTGGATCCCTCATTTTCATAGAATTCAATCTGTCTAACAGAATTTGGGCATCTGAATCTTGAACCAATGTTCTTAGCTCTTGTTGAAAGTTGGAAAGATCTTTTTGGGTGCATCCAATGTTTTCATACCCTCCAACTTGCTCTTTTACAAGGTGAAAGGTTTGGACAACACCTATATTCACTTTACTACATGTCGCCAAAGCTCTTTTAATTCTGTCATTGACTTTTCGACTACCTTTCAGAAATTTCCTTTTGGTTGGTGAAACTAAACCATGTGAATGTAATTCCTCAAAGTGCGATACCATATAACTACCATTATCCATCCTTTTAAGTTTTATACTTGCTGGACAACCAACTCTCACAACCTTTCTTTCATATTTAACATCTCCTTTAGGTTATCTTCTTTTACCTTCTTTATTGCATACGTAGAGCTTCCATGAGATATGATCTCCTTCTTTCTCATGTTGAGCCTTGCGAACATCAAATCCCACACAATTAGCATATGCATAATAGAAGCTTTCGCCTTCTTCCAGGGTCTCAAACACCATATTTATTGCTGGAACTACTACCTCGGATGAACACTGAAAAAAAAATCAATTACACAAGTTAAATTGTAAATATTTAGTCAGATACATATAATTAGTGACTATAAATAAATTTGATGCTTACATGAGAAGAAGATGGTGTACTATTGCTCCATGTATTCATCTGACCGAATATAGTTATGTTCTAGGATGTCTACAATTATCAAATGTGAAACAGAACTGAAATTAGAGTGATAACATAATATTCAGTAACAGTAAAACTAGTAATAGAAAATCAGTAACAGTGCGTCTGTTGAAAAAACACTACAGTCGGGTACCTGTCGACGAATGGTCATAGGTCATTTCATATGTTGGCTTGTTATATTGGGTATATGGAAAACGAGTTGACATTTTGCTTGTATTGCTAAATAAAGATATGTGTCTATAAAGGCACGTTTTTGAGAAGTGTCTGATGACGGGGCATCTTTTGATTCAATGAAAAAATTGACAGAAATTTCAGAAAAAGCAAATCTAAGCAAAAAATAACAGTGCATCTGTTGAAATAACAGAAGTTTCAGAGCAAAAAATTGAAAAGCAAATCTAAGCAAAAAAGAGGAAATAATACCTGCTGGGGTGCTGCGATCTGTTACTGTTTTTCTGAACTAACAGATTGGGGTGCTGCGATTCTGTCGCTGAGAATGTCGCTGAGAATGGTGCTGCGATTCTGTCGCTGAAATACCTGCTGGTTTTCTGAAGAGAAGCAAAGGAAAGAGTCCTCTTCGCGAAGAGAGAATGTCGCTGAGAGAGAAAGGGATCACGAAAAAACCAGCTAGGGTTGGCAGTGACGACGAAGGAGAGAAAGGAAAGAGAGAAAGAGCGAAGAGAGAGAGTGTCGGTGAGGGGCAATTATGCAAAAATTACAATTTCATCAGCGACATTTCAATTCTCCAATCTTAAAGCATTCAGTCGGTGGAGATTTAATTGAGTACACAGCGTACGCAATTTTCTGCGTACCGAAGTTTTTCCCTAATTAATATATGGATAATAATGTGACCTAGAACTAGCAGCAGCCCAGAACAAATTATTCAATGGGCCTTCAGTCCAAATCCAGTACGAGAGAACATCTTCAACATGGAGTGCACAGGTTAATCTGAATCGTCAGATTAAAGATCAACGGCATCTAAATTATATCAGTGACGGTCGAGTGTTGATTTTTAATTCGACGATTCAGATTAATTTGTACAGAGTAAGCGGAGAAAAATGCCGCACAGGATACGGTTCCAGTGGAGTGAAAACATAACTAATTTATGGAGGCACCATTACCAACCACTTATACAATTTGTGTTCCTGTTCTTCAACATTTTAGAATGTGGGTCTCATTATCACTGATACAGATCAGATTTATGTTCTAACACCAAGTTCTTATTGGAGTATATGTATCTATTTGATTGGATAATTATGCTACATTATTGCAATTTTCTGAATCAAATGATAGGTATAAAAAGTAATTTGATTATATATCTATATCTATACTATCTAATAATGCACTAAAGAATGAAGGCCTCCGTTCAGTCATAGTCTTACCTTTTTAATGGACAAAAATGCCCTCCCAAATCATCATTCAGCGACATTGAGTGATTTTTCGGATAAACTTGGTCCATTGAGTGATTTTTGTCATCGCTAAACCGTCTTCTTCCTTTTCCCACCGCAGCTAAACCTAAACCCTAAAACACCGCCTAAACATCGAAACGCTTAAACCAACTCCATCAGCTCCGCTTTGTTGTTCCATAACTTCTTCAGGTCGATTTACCGACCCCGACCCTGAGTGATTTGCGCGGTTGTTCTCTGATGCGCTCCTCTTCCTTACTTCCTTCCCTTCAGCGATTGGTGCTATAACTTCGCGTTTAGTCTCTGTACCAAGTATCCAAACAAGTGTCAAGAGAGAAAGAGAGCGGCAACGAGAGAAAAAAGAGCGAGGAGGAGAAGTCTAGGTGAGAGGAAATGACGATGCGAATAGCGCCAATCGCTGGGAGCAAATCTTCTAGGTCAGCGTTTGGCGGAGAGGATCAAGATGCCAATGTCCATGGAGCAAAGGTTAAATCTGTCTCTTGCCTTATGTTGTATCCTTTCTGACAAGATAAAATGACATAGATACCTAACCTCATAATGGTGCAGTGCCATAGAACCATTCAATGCACTACGGTGTTAATATGATAGAGCTTTCTGGATTTTCTATTGGGTTCTCAAATTATGAAGTCTGACACCAGTAAGTTTTTGATTTTTTTTTCAGATGTGACTTCTAAGGTTTATTTATTGGTTTATACTGACATATGGCTTCTTCCTGGAAGTTTTGTAATGAAGAATTGTTGAATAAGAAAGAAAAGATTAAGCATTTATTGAGTACAACCTCAATTCTCTCATCAATTTGATGCCATGTCAAATTTAGTGGATTTTCTGTACCCGTATGCATTAAATTGTGTTATTATGTTTCCTTGACTTGAAAGGAAAAGATATTCATAGAATTTCTCGATCAGGTGCTCGGCATCCGCAACCTCGAGTGAGTTTTCATTCTTTATTAAAGATATCCATAATCAATATTTCCCCTTTGATTGATTTTCTTTTGATTAAATCTGGAGGCGGGCTATTGTAATTTGCAAAGTATGTGCTTTGTGGTTTTGGACCTTCGAATTTTGAACTTTTTGCAATAAAATATTTTTGACAGCAAATCCAACGGTCCAAATCACAATAGCCCATGTCTTAAATCTGTGCAAAACTGATTCTTCATTTCTTTTGAAATATCAACAATGATGCAGATCCTTTGCCTCCAAGGTTCTCTTGATGGACCTGAACAGTATGTTTAAACCCTCTTTTTATTTCACTGAAGAAAACATAAAATAATACAGACAAACACACAGTATATCCTATCCTCAGAAAATGAAATAACAATGTTTTGTATTTGTTGTTGTATATTTCCTTGCAGATATGTTGCAGTAATGAATTCAATATTTTCTGCACAGTGATCCATGGTATATTAGATTTAGAACCTTTTACGATAAGATCCTTGTCAGTTCCATTTTATGAATAAGGACCTGTCATTGTAGTGAATTGCAATCCAATGCATTGACTAATTTAAAATGCAACTCAACCTGGGTCTACCATATCATTGTTAATTTGCATCACCAGGCTCTCTTGTGACCATAAGTTATTTCATGACATAAGGTGCTTTTCATAATTTGTTATTCTTTGATGGTGAAATTTCCTATATTATAATTATAATTGTGATTTTTCATAGGAACTTCATTGTTTGTTTATATTTTCAGGTACCGATTGATTCATGTATCGTGGGAACTCAACACTCTGCTTTCTTAAGCAGGTCTGCACTGTTACCGCTTGCCCCGCTTTCGTTCCTCCAATAGGGCCAGAAATTCAGTTTTGCTTCTTTGCTTTTGTTTACCTCGAAAAGATGCAATACCGTAAGATGTTTTTATAATTGGTTACTAATGACATTTTAAAAGAATTGTAGTAGAAATGGTATTTAGAAATGGGCTATACACAAAATTAAAGATTTCAGGCGAGTCTATGTTTATTTTGTTTTATGTATGAGAGCATCCGTTAATCTTGTATTATTGATAATGATACCTTGCAAAAGTGAAATCTAAAATTGGTGATTATTTGAATGTACATGAATATGAAAAGCTTGCTCAACCGGCACTAGGAGATTGTGATTATCACCTTCATGCGAACTAGCTTGTTCTTTCTCAATTAAGGTGCTCAACTAAGACCTTGAGACGTAACAGGGAGCAAAGGAGAAGCAATAGCTGCATCTTTCGAAGCTTCGTACTTGAATCAAGTGCTTCAAGTAAGTTTCATTTTTATTTTGTAACATTGATTGCTTGATCTCGTTGGTTAGTATTGTTGAGTACTGCCTCTAATTCTCTATCACCTTCTTTTTTTTGTAAGTTTTGTTCTTTTATTCGTCAACTAAAATAGACATGATATTAATCTATTAGTCGTCAATTGCATTTAGTTCTCTTACAAGGGACCTGTTTATGTTTATTATGATGTTTAGGAGGTGCCACATGTTTCCTCCATATCGAAATGAATCAGTAAAAAACCAATTTGGAACAATCACTCAATCACTGCTCCATCTCTGGAAGTGTGATAAGCAACCCCTTGGCCTTGATTGACGTGACCGATGCAGGACAACTGTTCAGCGTGGGCTCACTGGAGAGACATCACCAGGGGTGAGAATGTCTATGGTTTGGTGATTTATGCCAGATGATTTGGATAGTACTAAAACCATCGAGAAATATGCTTATGCAAAGCAGTTCCGCTGCTTCTATGAAACACAACAGGTAAATGATATGCTTTTCTAGATGTGAGTTTTTTGCCCGTGTTAGTGTGCTTTTGTGTTATTTTTCATACCGTTTGTATTTGTGCGAATTAGAGAGGGTAACAACTTATTACAATTTGTAGTGAAGCTAACTCATATCTCTATCCAAAGGGCACTCGATGTGCTTTTGTGATGTACCATAACCTTTCTGGGAATGTACTCTTTTCCAGCATATAACTTTATTTCAAGTTGAACTTCTAAAGAAAAAATAAAAAGGGTGATTGATATGTCCAATATTGAAGGTCTCTTTCTTTTTCACCAGGCTATTAAGTTGTTGCTAAGGGGCTGGATTGAAAATCTCGAGTCAGATGGCTCAATTGCACTGCCTTACGTTGAAGAACTCAATATGATTAATTCTGTGTAAAATTGTGGTTTTTTGTATTTTTTTTCTTTCATTGTTTTTATGACTCTGCTTTATGAATGATGATGGTTAGTTTTAAAATTTATAAGGTAGTTATCTTAATTGTGACAAGGACGGTAGGATTTGTTAAATTTTGTTATAAAATCACCCGTAGTACAACGAGCTGTCAAACACATTGCATCATCATGTTTTGCATAATAATTTCATTGACAAATTATAGGGCACTGGAGGAGAGTTTTTGTCTCATTCGACTTGTCACTATACGATTTGTTATTATTTTTTGTTTCAAAATATTTTTCAAACGAATCTATTTGAATTTCAAACAAATCTAATAATTAACTTTTTTATATATCTCTCCTTCACATTAAGAAAACTTGGATGACGAAACACGCAAGGGCTCTGATTTAGGAATATTTTTTGCGGAGAGGAAGCTAACCATCCGATCAATTTCAATAAGGAGCACTTTAGAAGAGATTTTCGGACTTCAACACAAACTCTCACATGGATTCGTCACAGAATCAAATCAACAAAATAATCGCTTAATTTGGTCAATGGAAGCGTGCGCTCTCTCTCTCTCTCTCACGTTCATATTTGTTTATCCCTCCCAAACGAATTGTGCTCTCTCTGAATTCAGGATATTTGTACAACAAAAGTAGTTGTTAAGGATATTTTTAGAACAAAAGAATGTAGCTGTACTGGTTAATATGCGGGCCATTTTTTTAACCAGTGTAACCTACTGGTTTCTTTTTGTCTGTAAATTACATTTTGATAATTGAAATACAACAAAAAAAATCGTGTTTGACAATGAAATTGATTAGACATCATATATAGGCAATTTCACTATACATATACGCATCATATCTTTAGATATGTCATGCATTCATGCATCATGCGACTTGCCTCAGGTGTCATGCTTCATTCGCCATGCAAATTGTGTCATGCGGCTTGTGCCATGCATCTAGCGTCATGCGTCTTTCGCTTGCGTCATGTGACCATGCGTCACGCGTCCATGCGTAATGTGCCTTGCGTCATTTGTCATGCGACCATGCGTCTTGCGTTATGCTTCATGCGTCTTGCGTTATTCGTCATGCGTCTTGCGGCGACGGAGCGACGTCAAGCGTCATGTGTCTTGCATCATGCGTTATACGTCATGCGTCATGGGTCTTGCGTCATGCAGGTTGCAGCGGCGTAATGCGTAATGCGTAAGGTGTCATGCGTCCTGACGCTCCGTCGCTTCACGCTACAAGTTTCACGCTCCAAGCCTCATGAAGCCGCTACAAGCCACAGGACGCTGCTCTGCCGATTAACGCTTATTGTTTCCATCTTCATGCTTCACGCTCCAATTGCTTGTCGCTCGATGCTTCACGCTTCACGCTCGACGCTTCACGCTTCATGCTTCATGATTTTCGCTTCACGCTGCATGCTGCATGCTGCATGCTTCATGCTTCAAGGAGCTTCCCGCTTCACACTCCGGCTCCACGCTCCACACTCCACTCTCCATGTCGCACGACACCGCTCCGCCGCTTTATGAAAAATACTTTAGTAAACTTTTTTCTACTACAAAATTTCCTCCCGTTGTTGTGCACGGACACGATTACTAGTAATTAATATGTTTAGTAAATACGTTTCTTACAAAAATGTTAGAAATTAATCTTAAAATGAAGATTTACTGTGAGAATTAATAAATTGATTATCTAGTTTTCTCTTATAAGATGGTGTATTAGTAGAACGTTGCTCTTCAATAGCTAACTTAAAAGATAGGAATTGAATGCTAGCACCAAAACACGCTCTTCAAAATAATTTCGGACAGAGTATTCTTCCCATAAATTAATGAATTTAAAACGACAGCGAGACCCGCATAAGTCTACAGAGCATCATATATTGGGAAGGCAAAGCAACTGGCATCATATAAATCTTTTTTTACATAATATATATATTTTTTTTGAAGAAAATATGGAGATCTTTACATAATATATATGTAATACAACTACAAACCAAAAATAATTAATATATATATAATTCAAAAATAGATAAATAAATAAATAAATACTAATTGCTAACCAATACATAAGGATAAGATGAGATCTGTTTAATTTGCCCTCCTCATCAAATATGAATAAACTTATCATTTTTTATTGTGTAATAATTTCTTATTATAGAGTTGACATTTAAAAGTGTAGTACACAACTGAAGTACAATGTCTAGCATGTACTTATCCCTCCCAATTTTACTGGCCAATTTAATCCATGGCAAGTCAACCATACACATTTTTTTTTGAAGCCATAAAGGTCTTGAAAGTTCTCAGTTATGGATTATTGCAATGATTAGATAATCATTTTACCATCTGTTTGTATCAGATGTTAAAAAAATTGCAACATCTAAAACAGTTGCCTTCTAAGAACTCATGATCATTGTTGGTAGAGAATTCAACGAAAAAAAAAAGATTGCTCCTGAGTTCGTTGTATATAAAATCAAGTAATATTAGATGCTACATAGTGAATTGTCAGTTGTCTACCATCAACATCTGGCAGCAGTTATCTTGTTTGATTTATTGAGTTATTGTTAGTTCTTCTTTTGTAAATTTATGTACTACAGGATAGATCGATGTGTTTTTGGGAAGTACAAATGGTTGGTTGTCTCTTTCCACCATCTCCTCTTATTTTTAATCTTGAGAATTTCAAACTTCTCCACAGTAATAAATATTTCTGCTATCCCTCTGAGCACCACGAACATATGTTTAATACACAAGCAAATAATGAAAATTGATTAAACAAAAAGATCGGATAATGTTCTTATTCTTCAGAGAGCAGGTCAACAGCACAACACATGCTATATATATAAATGGCAGGATCATCCAAGAAATTCATCATCCAATCTTTCTTCGATCGATCGATCCTATCATCACAAAAATGGATGCCAAAATTTTAAGAAAAGCAGTTTTGAGCTTTATTCCTGTTCTGTTGCTTTTGGGTTCAACAGAAGCACATGTTGAGTTTGGTGCATATAATACAACTTGCCCTCAAGCTGAGAAAATAGTGTATGACGAGATGACAAATATATTGGGGGCATCACCTGATCTAGCGGGTGCATTGCTACGATTGCATTATGTCGATTGTTTTGTCAGGGTGTGCTAAATCATTTTTCTCATTATCTTATCAATATATAGTGTGTTTTATATGGTTTTTTTATTTTTTTCTATATTTTAAAGAAATAGAAATCATCTTCTTCTTTCTTTTATCCTTGCTATAGTTTGATCTTTTTGTCTTGTTATGCGATTTGTTTTAACATTAACAGTTTCAAACTTTTGCTATATTTATTATGTAATCATATATATAATTATATACCTGTATTCAAGTCAGCTCTTTTACCCTGACATACTCATTGAACAAATTTAATATTTAATATGCTAACAAGCAATTGTTTGCTTAAAGGGTTGTGAGGCATCTATATTGTTGAACTCTACTGATACCAATAAAGCAGAGAAAGATGCAGAATTAAACAAAGATGAGAGAGGCTATGAAGTGATAGATAGGATTAAGGCCAAACTAGAGGAAGCTTGTCCAGGTATCGTCTCGTGTGCAGATATTATAGCATTGGCAGCACGAGATTCAATTCGCCTGGTAACTAGCTAATCACAATTCTTAAAAAACATTTTTTCATGGTTTTCAATTGAATTTTCTTTTTCAAATCAGTCATACTTTTTCAAGTAAAATAAACTTTTTTTTTTATTCATTTTAGTCTAATGGACCAAATATACCGGTCGGAACAGGCAGAAAAGATGGAAATGGATCTTTGGCTGCTGATGTGCCACTCAATCTGCCACCTGCCAGTACAAACATCACCCTGCTACTATCATACTTTACCAAATATAATCTTACAGCCAAGGACCTTGCTATTCTATCTGGTATGGAAAAAATAAAATGTTTTCCTGAAACTCATTTTTCTAACAACAGTACTCTTGTACTATCAGTCTATGACTACTTTGTCATGTTAAAATTTTTTTTTTCTCGCAACTAGGTGCACATACTATTGGAAGAGCCCACTGCTATTCCTTCTCGGATCGTCTTTACAACTATAATGGAAATGGAAGCTCAGACCCAAGTTTAGATGTAAATTACCAAACAGTCCTCAAACAAGAATGCCAACCAAATGACATGACAAGCCTGGTTGGCTTGGATGCAATTAATGCAACTGTATTTGATTTGGGATACTATAAAGGTTTGTCTCAAAAGAAAGGGCTTCTTACATCTGATGTGGCATTACTTAATGACCCTACGACAAGCGCTTATGTTTTGCGCCAGGGAAATAGCACAAGCACAGCCGAGTTCTTTGCTGATTTTGCGGTTTCATTTATGATTATGGGAAAAATTGGAGCTTTAACACATTCAAAAGGTGAGGTAAGAAAGCAATGCAGTGCAGTGCTGTTAATCCGAAAACTGCGCCTTCTCCTTCTTCACCAACATCACCACCACCAAAATCGGCAGCGATGAAAAGTGCCTTTTCAAGTCTCCTCCCAGTGTGTATGATTTTAAGCCATTTCTTTCAATTTTATTGAGAGGATTTACGTTGTTTTATTTGGGTATATTCTACATTTCCTCATTTTATTGTCCATGGTTTGTGGGTGCTTCTAAATTTGAGTTCAATATTGCTAATGCATGTCTTGTGTGTGATTTGATTATTCATATACTGCACAAATGACTACTATTTTACTTCTGTTAATAAATTTTTTATGACATGGTATATACAAATTACATTATGATTTCTTTCAGTTCAGTTTTTTTTTCTCCTGTGAAATTTAAGCTCGATCAAAGACCCATATTATTTTTACCCCTGTATAACCAATTAAATGGGTGAATATCAATAGGTAGGCTTAGGTTAGGCTTGGAGTTTAGAAACGGAAAGTGAACTTATTTATCGGTTACTGTAAGAGTGAAGTGGTTAAGAGAAAAGAAAAATGCATACCCTTTTTTGCGGCCTCTTTGCTTCGGGTATCATTTGATTAGGACCGTCAATACATAAGATATGAGTCAGTTGGAGGTATTTTTGTATTCGTATTTATTTGAAATTGATCTTACTCTTATTCTATCATTACTCATTAAAACTTGACTTATTCGTACTCTACCATTACCCATTAAAATTACGTGGTAAGAACGAATAACAGGTGAAAAGAATAATATTTTTCTATTTTTTGTAAATAAATTATCAAATCTATTTATTTAATACAAATGTGTCTCTACATAAATATGAAAAATATAAATATAGATCAACTCAAATCATTTAATCAAACAATCAAATTAAAACAAATATCCATCTCTTATCCATGAATCAGGTTACAAATTGTTTCGGGTCGAGTGAGATTGAGTTGAGTTTCGAGTCCTCAAGTGTCGCTAAGACTCGAGTTATAGGTCATCTTAGATTGGGTCGAGTTTGGTCGGATTAAGGTTCTCATATGTCACGTTGGCTTGAGTTATTGAGTTGTTTAAGTCGAATTGGATCAAATTTTAATTAATTTGACTTCATCAAAATATAAGGTTAGATCGAGTTCGGATCGAGTCGGATCAAACTATTTTTTCGAGTAGAATCAGATTTTGCAACATCTACAAATTTGGGTCTTAATTAATTACTTTTTATTTCAGTTTTTAAGACAAGCTGATGATATCCAAACTTGATTGAAAACTACTCGACATAGTTTTCAACCATCGGCCACTATTGTCTTTTTTTTATTTCAACTATATTTCGTTTATTGGCCACCTACTGTTAAAAACAGTAATATAGAATTAAAGCACTTAGCTTAAGTGTCTAATTTGAAACTAATACACTGGCCAAATTTGCACATTTCAAAATTCTAAAATTGTTTCACAATTAGCCTTTTCTTCTCATCAACTTCCATAACCAAAAGCAAGCTTTGGATCAGCTGAATTTAACTAAATACCTAATTTTGGTTCTCTAATTTACATCACAATACTAGTTTACATAGCAAAATCTACCTAGAAAAAGACTCCGCTCATAGGACCACAATTTGATCAGACAACAAAACTGGAAAGTCTAGAGAACAAGAAAACACTGGAAAGTCCAGAGAACAATAATGAGCTAAAAGAACTATCACATAAAGGACAACAAAACTGGAAAGTCCAGAGAACAAGAAAACACTGCAGAAGGGTAGGCTCCAAAAGGTTCCCTTTCTTTCATTTTTTTTTCTTTGTTGCTGCTTGATACATTGTTTTTTCCTTGCTCACTCATTCTCTAGTTCAGCCACAAATTTCTCTAGCCTCGATGCCTCTTCATCTAAATCACGAATTGCTGCATGGTTAACTAAACCATCATCCTCGCTTGCTTGGATCTGCCTCCCACCAAACCTACAACCATAGAAGAAATTCATCCATGTATCCAACCATTTTGAGTAGACAAATTACTATTCATGCTTGTTAAATTTATGTTAACAACACCAACAAAGCCTTCAGTTCCAAACAAGTAGTAGCTCTAAATGAGACCCAATCAGAAATTCAAAATCATGAAAAACCAACATAGATAATAATTTATGTTAAAGAACTCAAAAATAAGCGAGACAACGATTGAACAAGAGATTTTGCCTTCTCCTTGTATGGGAAACCTTGTTCATGTTTAGCAGGGTTAATTTTGCAGGAGATGTAGAATTTCATTTCTTTCCTTTTCGATTTTGTTTTACCTTTTTATTTGCAAGAGGTAAATGAAAAGCTTACCATCTACCATTCATCAACTAGATACATTTTGCACCATCTCTTCTATCTTTGAACTTCACCAACACAACACCTTGTGGGTTATTCTCGCACACCTGGGTTCCAAAACCAAACTCTTAATGTGAATTATAATCCAGTACTGAGGAAAAATAGTTAATACTTAGAGAAAAAGAATTTCTGACTTTCAAGCTCTCATATTTGGAGCTATAGAAGTTGAGTTATAGCTTGATTTTCTCTCTATACCTTGACATTATCAACAGGGCCCAGCTTCATGCATTCCTCTCTGACATCTGTCTCCAGTTTTGGAAGAAGACTTTCATCTGTCTGATTACATTGCATATAAAATTGTCATAATAAAGCCAAATGTCAAGTGATCAAAACAGTCTGCATTTTGTAATAGTACCATATAAACTTGAAACTATAAAAATGTTAACCCTTAGTTCAGCAGGTGTGAACATGTTGTGTAGAACAATGGTGGCTGATAACATGACCTTTGAATCATCATGCCCACCTAATCATAAGAGATGGTAAGGTTGGAAACCAACATATTCTTCAAACAAATCTGGAAATAATATTAAAATCACAAAAATAATCTATATAAGATAGAATTACCCCATCCAAGGATTTTATCTTCAACTCTCTTGGCTTTCTTTTTCCTCTTGTTATTATCCATTTTCTTTGATATGAACTTCTCACCTACACATGAGAAGGGGCCATCCGAGTCTTTCAGTTTCAAAATGATAAACAAGGTTAAATTCTTCCAATTGTGGACTAAAAAGGACCTTTCTACTCGAATTTTGCTGAGGAGACTGACATAAGAGTCTTTCCACCAGGCCGAAATGGTGTCCCGTCCAAAATTTTAATAGACAAATCAACAGAAGGTTCCTTCAAGAAAAGAGAATTACTGGTTACCACCTTTATGAAATTGGTAATGAAATACAACAACAACAAAGCCTTTTGTCCCAAACAAGGGGTAGGCTAGAAATGAAGCACATATTGGATTTCATTGCCATAAGTTTGGTTGAATTTTTACGTTGGCTAACCAAGCCTATCACAACTCTCCTCCTTTCTGGACTTGGGACCGGCTATGTAAAACATAGGCAGAGTTAAAAATTGGTAATGAAATGTTCAAGTTTTTCCTGTTTTCCCTTTCCTTTTCATCTCTTGGTCAAGCTTTTGATTGTTTTCATCCTTTTCAACTCCGCCTATGTTTTACATAGTCATTCCCAAGCCCGAAAAGGAGGGTTGTGATAGGCTTGATGAGCCAACGTAAAAGTTCAGCCAATCTTATGAAAATGGAAACCAATATGGGCTTCATTTCTAACATACCCCAACTTGTTTGGGACAAAGGCTTTGTTGTTGTTGTTGTTGTAGGTTTCCCTCACACACACACACACGCACATATATATACATATATATGTAGCAGTGTTCCAGTACAACCACTAACAACAATTTCTTCTCCAAAAAAGTCAAAATTCCAGTCTTAAAAAAAGGTTTTACTTTACTTTAAGGTAAGTTACAAGAGCATCTCCTTTTTTCTGTCAGTTTCCTTATCCGCATAAATCTTCACTCGAGGCTTCCGTGTTTCAGGATCCTACATGAAAATGATGTGTTATGAGTGAATCATAAAACATATCAAGTGTATTGAATGAGTGGGACATAAATAAATTTACCTCCTTAATAATACCGCACTTGGAAAACACTTCAACTATCTGCAAAACGTGTTCAAAGTTTTTTTAGTGACCCACTAGTAGAAAACTTAATTTTGAGGGCAGTCCGGTGCACGTAGCTCCCGATTGTGCCGGGTTCGGAGAAGGGTTGGACCAATTTGGGGTCTTTGTACGCAGCTTTTTCCTGCATTTCTACAAGAGGTTGTTTTCATGAGTCAAATCCGTGACCTCCTGGTCACAAGGTGACAACTTTACCGCTGCGCCAAGGCTTCCCTTCAGAAAACTTAATTTTGGCTTGCGAAATTTTTTCTCCACATATATAAGCAAAAGGTAAACATAACTATTTCTCACTTAAAAGGGAAAAACACTTCCACTTTATGCATATGAAGGGTTAAAAGGAGAAATTACCTCCTCAACAATGACATCATCAGGCAAACCAGTGATATAAACATGTGTATTGACCTTCAACTCAAACCAACTATCTGGTGGTTTATTTGCCTCATGTATAAAGAAAGCAATAATCAATCAGAATTAGGACATCAATATATTCCAGCAGTTGAAAAAAGAAAGTAGAACTGAACGAAAAGAAATTTGACCTTCTTTTTTGTTGGTTTCTCAGCTGATTTTCTCTTCTTATTTGTATGTGTTGCTTCTTTCTCTTCTTTTGATTTCTCCATAACAGTAGCAGCATCTGTATCTTTTTCAGGCAATTGGAGCTCTCCGATTGTAGAAGGTAAAAAAGGAAAGACCTCTTCCTCCTCTGCGAATGTCATCAGCTCTACATCATATCCTTCTCCTTTCTCCTCAACATTTTCCTAAGAAAGAAATGAATAGCAAAAAAAGAAAAAACTATCATTCATATGAACTGTATCAAATATTCGCACATAATATTTAGGAGAAAAATCTGGATTTTCCTGTTTTGTTTCTCATCCTTCCTTTTGTTTGTCCTACATCACTCGTGAGAATTAAAAATACAGTATAGAGGTATTCATCAAGTGGATTTTCAGGAGAAAACATTTCAGAACTAGCGTGCGAGTTACTGATAAGGCAACCTAAACCCACAATCTGTAGACAAGTATTCATATGTAAATATTGAATTTTTTGAATGAAAAAACACGAAGGTTGCCAAGAAATGGCCTCAAAACCATTGTATATTACTTACATATCAATTTCATTTTTTTTCCATTTTTGCATAGGCAAAAGAACTCTGTCTATGTTTTACGTAGCTCCCCAGTCCAGAAAGTCCGGAAAGGAGGAGGGTTGTGATAGGCTTGGCGAGCTAACGTAAAAATTCAGCCAATCTTATGGAGATGAAACCCAATATGGGCTTCATTTCTAGCCTAACCCAACTTGTTTGGGAAGGCATTGTTGTTGTTGTTGTTGTTTTGTGCATAGGCAAAAGCAGAAAACAAAGTGTAGTTTGTACATGTTCTTCAAACAAATTGGCAGAACAACGTTAAGGATATGTCTCATGCTTTTAGGTTATGTTTAACATATTAGTCTGTATAAGGAATAAAATCAGCTAATTTTAAGTTTTTTTTTCTCATCCGCACTTTTGTTTTGTTCCACGGTACTCACAAGAACTATGAGGTTTTCACCAAGTGAATTTTCAGGATAGAAGAGCTTATGCATATGCACTAATAAGGCGACCTAATCGCACAACTTTTAGGCTGGTATTATACTGTAAACTATGCTTGCTTATGATGAATTTCAGAAGGCTTCCATGAAATGACCTAAAAAAACATGGTAAATTACTTACATCCCTTTCACTTTCTCATCTATGTAGTGGTAAAGGAAAAGATGAAAAGTAGTTCGCATTCAAAGAAATTAGAAGAAAGATAAATTAAGGAAATGTCTCAAGTTTTGCAGTTGGAATTTTGTTATGATATAAATCATATTAAGGTTTGAAGAGAAACATGAAATTAAACTTATACAATTGTTGATTATGGACATTAAGTTGAAACTTACTTGGGGAACCCAAGCCCGAAGGCTACGTTCCCACTTGTAAACAGTCCCATCATCATCAGTGAACTCTTCTTCTCCTTCTGGTGGGGTTGCCGGCCTATCGTCAGGCCCTGCTTCTCCTAAACCTCCCAAACCGTCAGCCTGCACCTCTGTCTTAACTTGATTAATCTCCTTTTGCCATTTGGTAAAATCATCTTCACCTTCCAGATCACCTATGTAAACAAGGTGACATAAAAATTGATACTATTTAGGGACTGCAACAATCCCCTAGAAAAATGAAAAGAAGAAGGGCAAAATAAGGGAGGCATTGCCTAAATCATCTGTACAATATCACAACAGTTTTGAACTTAGACGATATAGCCTTATTACCTTCGAGCTCTGCATTCAAAAACCATGGTCTGAAATATTGAACAATGAAAGACCATTTGTTGCTTGCATAGGTTGCCATAGGGAAAAAAGTAATAGAAGGAACGATCTAACTGATGGAGTTGATTAAAAGGATGTACTTCTTTACCTTCATTTTGTACATTAGAAGATTGGTTCATGACACCAGAAAATAGTTCAGCAATAGATGAGAGAGGCATCCAATCAATTCTTCCTTCTGACCAGAGAAAGGAGCTCTCATTTAAATAGCCACTGGCATAATACTCTGCCAAAATATTATTAGGTCAAGCAAATTTAATATTCCAAAAGAAGAATATGCATTATTATCTAGCTTACAGGTGTGCTCCTATTACACAAATAATATTGATTGAATTGACATAACTATTTACAGGTTCAAATTTAACTTGTTCCCTCACAAATATTAGAAATTTACGCTTAAGGTTTTAATAAGAAAATTATCAATGGATCCTCCAAGAAATGAGAGCAAAAAGACAAACTTACTTATCTTGACCCTTATTTTGCGTCTCTAAACAGTTTTATTTCATTATTTTTAAGGTGTACACAGCAGTCCTCAATGTTTCTAGGAGCATATGTATATTTCCAGGTTTGCATTAGTTACTGATGAAATAATACCTTACTCTATAAAGGAGCTTATGCAAGGGGGAAACAATCACCATTGATAAAAAAAATTTAAGAAATATTTAAGTACTAACCTTGTAACTCAGACAGCGCATATGGGCCAATACTCTCTTGATTTCCCCCCAAAATATACCAACCAACCTCACTTGTTGTCGTGCTATCTGCATCGCCACTCTTCTCCATTGCTACACATTAATAACTAACAATTAGAGGTTTTCGCAGTTCAATCCGACTCAATTCGGAAAAGAAAACCAAAGGGAAGAGGCACGCAAAAGGGGGAGAGACACAGAGAGCACAAACTTGCATAGTTTGATTCTCCACACAGGGCTCGAAAATGTTATACAAAAAGGTTTTTTTCAGCAAGCATCGCTAGAAGGGATGGGAGGAACGAAGCTACGTTCTCCACATGTTTATTTCTAGGTTTGCATTAGTTACTGATGAAATAATACCTTACTCTATAAAGGAGCTTATGCAAGGGGGAAACAATCACCATTGATAAAAAAAATTAAGAGATATTTAAGTACTAACCTTGTAACTCAGACAACGCATATGGGCCAATACTCTCCTGATTTCCCCCCAAAATATACCAACCAACCTCACTTGTTGTCGTGCTATATGCATCGCCACTCTTCTCTATTACTACACATTAATAACTGACAATTAGAGGTTTTCGTAGTTCAATCCGAATCAATTCGGAAAAGAAAACCAAAGGGAAGAGGCACGTAAAAGGGGGAGAGACACAGAGAGAGCACAAACTTGCATAGTTTGATTCTCCGCACAGGGCTCGGAAATGTTATACAAAAAGGTTTTTTTCAGCAAGCGTCGCTAGAACTAGGGATGGGAGGAACGAAGCTACGTTCTCCACATGTTTATTTCCAGGTTTGCATTAGTTACTGATGAAATAATACCTTACTCTATAAAGGAGCTTAGGCAAGGGGGAAACAATCACCATTGATAAAAAAAAAATTTAAGAAATATTTAAGTACTAACCTTGTAACTCAGACAGCGCATATGGGCCAATACTCTCTTGATTCCCCCCCCCCCCCCCCCAAAATATACCAACCAACCTCACTTGTTGTCGTGCTATCTGCGTTGCCACTCTTCTCCATTGCTACACATTAATAACTGACAATTAGAGGTTTTCGCAGTTCAATCCGACTCAATTCGGAAAAGAAAACCAAAGGGAAGAGGCATGCAAAAGGGGGAGAGACACAGAGAGAGCACAAACTTGCATAGTTTGATTCTCCACACAGGGCTCGAAAATGTTATACAAAAAGATTTTTTTCAGCAAGCGTCGCTAGAACTAGGGACGAGGAACGAAGAGGACAGCATTACGTTCTCCTGTTGTACTGCTGAACCATCGGATTGTGTAGCGGGTCCAGTTCGTTTGAATTTTGAAAGCATCTAACACACTTGGGCCGGGTTCGACATTTATATGTGTATTACCGACCCGTTAGGCCCAACCTCTACAATTTATTGGAAAGAGATTTTTAATCTGAACTGTTGATTTTTGTTTTATTGATTATCACCGTTGATCAACTTCCAGCCCTAATTCCGAATTTCCAATCTATCGCGCTGGAACATAGTTTCTCTCCATCTCTCTTGCTCGCGCTAACGACCTCGCCTCTCTCTCTCTCTCTCGACCTGCCGCCTCACCTCGGCCTTCTCATGCGCCTGAAGTGAGGGGAAATAATGAGGAAGCTTAAATATCACGAGAAGAAGCTCCTGAAAAAGGTCGATTTTCTAGATTGGAAATCGGAGCATGGCCATCGTGAAGCCCTTGTCACTCGCCGTTACCACCTCACTGAAAGAGACGATTATAAGAAGTAGCTTCTTTCTTCTTAAACTTTAATTTTGTCAATTATTTATTATTATCACCAGTTCCGTAAAGAACAGGATATTTTTGTTTGTCGACTTGTTCATTTCTGAGCTATTTGTTTATTATCAATTTCTACTTCTTGCGTGTTATTTACTTGTTTTAATGTTTGTTATAGGTACTCAGGTATATGCCGTAGCGTGCAAAAGCTTGTTAGTCTTATCAAGCAAATGGATCCCAGAGACCCATTCCGAATCCAAATGACTGAAAATCTCCTTGAAAAACTGTAAGTATCAAATTTTATGCTTGTTGTTACCCATGCTTTACTGGTCCCAAAACCTAATATGGTTGGCACTTGGCAATTGAATTTTATTTTTTCTTGTGTTAAATTGGACTTATGAGGCAATATAAGCCAACAACAACAAAGCCTTTTGTCCCAAACAAGTTGGGGTAGGCTATAAATGAAGCCCATATTGGATTTCATTTCCATAAGATTAGCTGAATTTTTACGTTGGTTCGCCAAGCCTATCACAACCTTCCTCCTTTCCGGGCTTGAGACCGGCTATGTAAAATTTTTATGAGGCAATATAAGCCACCAGGAACAAATTGTAGTAAACATGGTGCCGACAAAATCTGTATGGAGCCTAAAAAACCATCAGAATTGTACCTATTTTTTTGACAAATAAATGACCAAAATCCAAATGAACTGATGACTTTGTAGGAGTGCAAACAGGTTTTATCAGAAACTGATATAAACCCGACCTTGAAACCTCTGCAACCTGAATCCAACTGAATTTCAGGTCACAGCCTGTGAAATTACCTAGATTTGACCAAAGCAAGTTTCATCAGTCCAATTAACTTATCAGAGATTCGGAGTTTCTACAGTCGGAGCTTCGTGCTCCTTTGCCCTTTGGCCTCATTTGATTAAATGTTTTATAATTTTTATATTTATATAAATAACAAATTTCAACGTATTATATTATTTTTTAATAATAAGATTTGATGAGACTCGCATATTTAACATTAATATGAGTGGAGATTATAATTTATAAATTAAATAAAAGCTTGAAAAAACATTAAATAGCTTATTTTATTGTCTGATGTTGTATTAGCACATTTAATAGAATATTTTCATTCATATTTTTTATAATCGCTTTAATTTTACTATCAAAGAATTACAATTTTTATTAATAGTAGAATGAGGAAGAATTTTACAATAGATGTACAAAATAATATTTCTACCTTAGAATGCTTAAATAAATTAACAACATTTTGTAATATGTCAGGTGAACACAATATTTTTCATTATACTTTTGCATCATCATTTTAGTAATTACCGGAAAATAGATACACATAATTTATGCTAGGTACAAAGAATATAATTACGAGTAAACTACATTAATGATGAAACATACTTGTTAGTAAATACTAAATAGTAATCATGATTTGGAATTTCGGATAGAAAATTTGTTTCAAGCTCCTTGCCAATAAGATGATGTTGTGTTTTGTTGCAGAAGCTCAGATTTCATTTTTCGTATATGGGTAAAAAACTAATTTGGGGGAAAAGGTTGAGATCAATTTAAACTGCATACCATGCCAATTATGAAGAATTTAGTTTTATATTGTGTTTTTAGACAGAGGATATAGATTTAACAGGACTCATTCTAATCACAAAGGCGAGATGGCCTATTGGAGGGGCACCTGTTCGTTATAGTTTAGACTTTAGACTTTAGATCTCGAATTCGACGCTCAGTGCCGTGCAGTATTATTTTTGTCAAAACTGTATACATATATATTGGCAAATATTCTATGGCACATTCTATGTTATACTCCGTGTAAAAGTTGCATATATAGCAGATTGTTTTGTTTGTGAACTTCAACGCGGAAGGGTTACATGGATTTGAGTCACAGAAAATTGAATCAGGCAGACAGTGACGGTCGCATAGCAACAGGTGGAATTGGGGCAGAGCGTGTGGTTGCCACCCGCAACCCAGAAATCTGGCCCCATTTTCTTTACGGCTTTCAGAATGGCTGATCTTCTGTGGCGCAAGAAACGTGAGGCAGCTGGTTTCTCTGTCCATTTACATGGTTATTTGAGATGGCTATAAAAAATCCTGAAAAGTTTATTGAGGGAAATTGAAAGAAAAGTTCAGAAAAAAGGAGGGGAGAGTAAAATGATGGCTATTGTTAAATAGAGCAGAGGGTATTACCCAGACTGCTTCTAAGCACGAACATTACCAACTTTGACACCCAAATGAACTAGGTCTGCACAATTTAGAATGACCCGTTTTAGAATGTGCTGACCCGTGATCTGAACTATTGAGCTAAACCTGATTTTAACTTAGGACGAAGCTTCTTGCTTGAACCCTTGTGTAGATGTCTCATATTCAGTACTTGCATCATTTTTTATGGATTTTCAGATATAACATGGGGGTAATTCCTTCTAAAAAGAGCTTGTTGAAGTGTGAGAACCTTTCTGTCGGCTCCTTCTGTAGGTAAAAATCTGCTAATTAAATTTTTTTAGTATGATCTCATATGGCATATTTCATCCTCTCACTTTCTCTTGATGTTAAACTAGGCGAAGATTGGCAACGGTTATGGTAAAACAAAAGTTTGCGGAGCACCTGAGGGAGGCAGTGACATATATTGAACAGGGTCATGTGCGTGTAGGACCTGAGACTGTAACCGACCCGGCTTTTCTTGTGACAAGAAATATGGAGGATTTCGTGACATGGGTCGACTCATCCAAGATCAAGCGCAAGGTTCTGGCCTACAACGACCAGCTTGATGATTATGATGCTATGCTTTAGAAGTCAAAATATTTTATTTAGGTTAGTAGTTTATGCTTGAGATCTAAGTGGGATGGAATACTGTAGATTAGTTTAGTGCTCCGTTGTTGGCTGTATTACTTGATTGTGCTTTGGTAAAAATATAATGAACTAGTTTGTTTTTTGATCTAGATGCACTGTTTTGCTCGTGCAGACCATGCCTTAAATTGGTTATATATTGTTGTTCTTATATTTTTCAACAAAGTTATTAGCTTCTTTTTATCATGTGAATCATGCAAATTAAGTGGTAGATATCTTATTTTATAATCTCATTTCTTCAACTTGAGAGTACACTAATACTTGGTACTAATACTGGAGATTATTTTATGGATATTTCCATCAATGGGTAAATGGGACCGCAATAACGAGACTGATGTTTAGCTCAAATTTACAGATCAACTAATATCGTAGTTGTACTGATATAGTTTGAATTCAAATTTATGTAATTATTTATTTGCACTTTGCATCTTTGCTTTGATGATGCCTTCATGCTTTAGCAAATCATATTATGATTGCAGGCACATGCAGCGACTGAGATATGCTTCTTTGGATTCCATAGTGGTCTAAAACATTTTTTTGTATCAATTGCTGGTTGAATGATGCTTGGTGAATTATTCACCATCTAGAATTAATAAAGTCCGTATTGTCATATTGATATTTGTGAATGTTTATTAACATATACACTTTTGTTTTGTGATAGAATAAACACTTAATAATTTTAGGCCATCTATTCTAATTGGATGTAATTAATATCAATGTTTAATTCATAAATTTGTTGGAAAGTTTATCATTAATTTGCAATAGCTACTCTAAACAGAAATAGATTAATAAAAAAATAAAAATAAAAATATGTGTTAAAAACTGTTGGGTTTATGTTTATGTAGTAAAATGATGAATTTAAAAATTCGAGTAACTTGCATCAAACATGCAAGAAAATATCATTATAAAACATACGATCTACATGCTTTAAGTAATAAAGATCTAGTTGAGATATACTACACTTGGATTGAGATGGTTGCTAGCACCGAGTCACCCTTGTTCTACTTTCTTCTCCTCCAAGGAGATGGAGGTTCCTTCAAGTCCATCCTTGTTCTTCTTTCTTATCATCATTGACGTCTTTAAAAAGATTGTATATCATATATATACACACGCATACACATATATACATAATCAATTTGTATATCACATACATACATAATTAATATGATTCATCCATATTAAATTTTTCTTATCTAATATTTCAATACACCTCTCATATCATACCTGAAAATTTACATGAGCCTTAAATCTATGTTGCATAATCTAATTATGTATTATTAATTATAAGCTCAATTAAAGTGCTCATAATAAAATCCTCTAATGAAGTCTTTACTCATTTTTGTATCCCATACTAATATATATTTTCTCATTTATTATGAATAAAAAATATGTCTCACTTATCAATATTTAATGAGGAGGGATATAATGTCTTCATTTTTATTTGTGTGCCTCCATGGTGCCTCCAAATCAGCATCATTTATTTAAATCAATGGATGATCTAGATTTAATTGCATAAAAAACGTGCAAGATGAATGGTGTGGGTTTTGGAGGCACAATGGAGGTACACAAAAGTGAAGGCATTATATCTCTTCTCATATTTAATTCTTAGAATTGCTAATTAATCATTGTATGATTTCTTCAAACAATGAACCTTTTAGGTATGACCATTAGAATCTATATTGTATTTGTAGCATTATTAAATTCAATTTAATTATCACAAATCACAAGCAGTATCTAGTATTGTACATTGTGATTGTCCAAACAATATAGAAGATATTACTCACATAAAATTATGATCCTGTTAAAACAACAGCTAGAGCTGATTTTCGTATTTAATACTATGTCACATGATATCAAATAATAAGTCATAGTCATTTCATATATACTTATTTATTTATACTTGACATTCTAAAATAGATTTTATTTGTATGATTAACTCTTTAATCAAACTGCATGCATTATAATCAAGAATCCAGTGAAATCATCATTTGCATATATAAGCATATGCAAAGGACATGTTCAGTCATATTGATATTCACGAACTTCGTCATAAGTAGTATCATATTGGAATGACACTTTTATGACTCTTGGTCAAGACAAGAGTTTGATGTTATTCACAAACATGCATTTTCTATACGAGAAAACTAAATATCTCATATTGTAAAATTAAATACTTTAAAATATAAATGACAATGAATCTTTATTCATTATATTTCATGTTGGTCATCTAATGTCTTATTATCCAATAAGCATCACTGGGATTAAACATATACTCTTATTTCTTGATATGTGAAACCTGATCAACATTTAATCTCCATGTTAATCTTATCATGGTAATTAGTGCTTCTTGTTAATTACCTTAGTTAGAGATATTTAGAGTATTTTAATTCTTGACAATAGTGTTCCATAATTCAAATTCTTAACTTCTAAAATAAATTATGAATAATAAACTCAAGAAACAAATGATTATCTAATCAATTAGTGAGGCAAATGCATGAGTCAACAGTTTAATCCTAGAACAAGTTCTAGACTAACAAAAACCTCATGATGATGTGTTTTGACTGTGCATTTAATGGTTTAAGTACATTAACATGATTTAATTTATGTCAAATTGAATACTGGTAATTTTAAGAAAACTTTGTAATTTGATTTATAACAATTATTCTCTCTCGAAATATAATAATGAAAATTTAGGATAATATTTTTTTGTGTCACTGAAATCATGCGATGTAGGTCCAAAATGTTTCTTGTTCGACCTATAAAAAAATAAAAATAATAAAAGAGTTCTCTGCAACTCTGCAAGGAACCATCGGGATTTGAACGCTGTAAGTTCCGTTTCTAAATTACTTTCTAGTGACGACTAACGAAGAAAAGCCAGTCTGTAATCCGCTATAATTCGGAAATGTTTTATAAAGGGTCGTAGAACAAATTTTTTTAACTGATAGAATCAAAGGCACTATAAAAATTTCACAGAAAATCAAGAACGCAAGTATTACTTGCAATTCTAATTTTTTCAATTTTTTTCCAACTTCCGACAATTTTTCTTAAGATTTCAATACAAGTTTTACACTTTAGTTGTGTTTTGACTGTTTGTGGTATTTTTAAAGAGCAGTTGGCTCTATATGTAAAAAATGTTGCTTGCTCTTAATCCAAAAATTCTCTATAATCCTCGTGCCTACTGTTCTCCCTTGATCATTTGTACCGATTATCTCCAGTTTCACCAAAATTATTCGACCGAGCGATTGATTAGATCTGGGAGGACGGATTAACTGAGGATGTGCTCCAGAGTTTTTTCTGAAGAGTGAATCGGTAAGAAAGAGGGTGAAAGAGGAGAACGGGAGTTAGTAATTCTGCTCCCGAGATTTTCTCAGCAGGTGAGAGAGAGTGAACGGAGATGAAGGAGGAGAGTTTCTCAGTAGATTTTGAGAGAGATCGGAGAAAATTATTTCCATCCGATTTTTGAGGTAAAGAACGTAAACCTCTCCCAATTTTCTCTATTTTCCAATTTTCTCTCTTTCCCTTCCGTCCGAACTGTGGAGCACAGACTGAATCGCTGGTTCGTCAATTTCCCATAACTGGAGAGGAACCGTAATTAACTCTCTTTTCATCATTAATTAAAATATGGTGAGTTCTAATGTGAGTCAACTGGAACGTTACCTTTCATTTATTTAAATTTAGTTGCTGATTAAATATCGTTCAAAAGCCGAAAACTAGCCGTTGCATTTGGCATCTATCAATTCCCACTAGGCCCCACTACTATCTCAGCCAATCAGGACCCACCTCCAACGGTACAATTTCCCTTCGCCTCCTCTTTAAACCCCACCTCCCCAGTGCTCTCTCATCCCATATTCAATCGCTTTCTTCCCCTCTCTGTCTCACACGCTCTCATCTTCTCTCCCAATCCCTCAATTCAGATTAAATCCTCTCTCTTTCTCTAACATTAATGGGTGGTCTCTCTATAGTCACTTCACCGACCGATGAGATGTCGCCGCCACACCTGCGCGCTCACCGTGCCTTCCTTCTCTCAAACTACCTCTTGCTCGCCGCGGCCTCTGGTTGTGCCTTCCTCACTCTCTCTCTACGCCTTGTCCCCTCTGTTTATGGATTTCTCCTCATAATCCTCCATGCTATGACCATCGGCATCTCCGTTTCCTCCTGCTCCACCATCAATTCCAGCAACCCCTCAGGCCGGTGGTACGGGGCACACATGGTAGTGACTGTCGTTGTAGCCATATTGCAAGGTTCAGTTGCAATTCTTGCATTTTCACAAACCGATGACTTCTTAAATGTCGGGTTGAAGTCGTACGTGAGGCAGGATGATGGGATCGTGATTTTGAGAATGATCGGAGGCCTAGGCGTAAGCATCTTCTGCCTGGAGTGGATTATCCTGGCACTGGCATTTGTTCTGAGGTACTATGCATACGTCGACAACGGAGGTGATTCTAGAAGAAGCGCCAAGGTGGCACAAGAGGAGGAAAATGTGGCAGGAAATTGGCCTTGGATGGTGAAAGTTTGAATGAGGCAGAGGCAAATTGGTTGATTTGGGGATATTTGTGCAATGGCAAATTTGTTTATTCGTGAGGTTTTAATGTCGGTTTGTTTTATATAATCTGTTTTAGATATTAAAGACGTGATGTGAATTCTTTGGTTATTTGTTTTTGTTGATTGTACAAGTCTCTCTTGTATCAAACTATCAATTATATTGAGTAAAAAAAGATGTTATTTTTAATCTGTTTTAATTCTTAATTTTCTGCTTGCATTTTGATTATTTCTTATTCTTGATTTCCTTTGTCTCATTTTAATACAAGGTTATTTGTGAATGTTTTTTGTGACTACACAAATTTCTGCTGGTGCAATGATGTTGTTTCAATACATGAATGTAAAAGAATGTGTACTTTATGCTAGTTGATGATGTGTTGTTTCATTACTGGAAAATACAATTATTCTCTAAAGAAATATTAAAAATCCCAGAACTAGATCCAAAATGACGTTAATTGAAATCATAAACATTAGCTTCCACAAAAAAAAATAGATTTGTATTTAAAATATATTCAATTAAAACTAAAATATTTAAAGATGCAATAGTTTAGACGATTGGGAGTTCTCATAATTTGAAGTTTTTAAACGTACAAGGTGTACTGTTAAAAATTAGAACCTACTACCTATACATGAGTCCATATCTGTTGTTATTCCGCTGCTGACAGTTCGATTTATATGAACGACACAGATAAATTGTACGGAACCCACTATATTATATAAATTATTTGCAAGATCGAAAATGAACGATCGAATATGAAATAACAGGACTGCAAAAAGGAATATGAATTCACAGGACTATTATTTCCTTGAAATAACAACGGATATGAATTCTCCTATACACATATACAATAATTGACTGCATGCAAAAAGGGCTGCAATTAAACCTTTTCGGAGAAAAAAAAACAAATTAAAGCCATATATTGGGAAAAAAGCAAGTACAATTCATATCGTTTGATTGAAATATATAATGCTAATCTCAATGCAAAAAATACGTATTGAGTGGAGTCGTGTTTGGTCATGTGGCCTTTCATGTAAGAGTCACATGAATGATAAGAGGCGAATTCAGTATTTTAATCAGAAGAGTTCAAAATTTAGAATTTTTTTCAAAGGTTCAAAATGATGTATATTTTTTAATGAAATGATACAATATTTTTTTACTGAAATGATACAATTTACACATGCACCTAATATAGTTTACTTATGATGACTGTTGAAACAAAATTAAAATGATACAATATTTTTTTACACATATATCAATATGATATATATTTATAGATTTAAAAATATTTAATTAAAATTTATTTTCATGAACACGATAAAACACTAAAATCATAAACATTTGATTCCTTCTCTTTACTTATTATGCGATTGGTTCTGCCCAATTTACCATAGTATGATTAACTGGGCCAATAGAATTATATATTATATCGGCTCAGTTATCATTTCAGGCCTAATGAGGCTCAAGAAACTAACAATGTATGTCAAAATCATCAAAACCTAAATTCAATTAGTCGTATGCGCTCGCGTTTCGCGCGAAAAAATTAAATTTTAAACTTTCGTATTACAATAATAAAATTATGATAAATCGTTTAATTAATATAAAAAAAGTAAAAAATAAATGGGAATTTTTTTTAAAAATGCTGCAGTGTTTTCACTGTATCACGCTACAGTAAAAATACTATTTATACCCACTGTAGCTAAGCAAGTTCAACTTTTATATTGGTAAAATTTCTTCTACAGTTTCACAAATGCACAAAAAAGCTCATATTCTGACGACAGTAACCAATCGAAGTTTGAAACGAAATCTGTGCGCCTTAATTTTTTTGTGCTCATTCTGCACGTGATTAATCTGAATCATCAAATTAAAAATCAACGGTTCAAATTAACATACGCAGATTAAGCACAAAAAACTACGCGTAAAAATACGGTTCCATCAAAGTTTCCTCTATTTGGTAGGAAACCGAGAGATTGTTTCTTACATGCATAGAAAATCACAGATGATCTAAAATCGGGCATAATTAACGGTAATGATCTAAGATTCTTAAATATTTCACAGATGGTTAAGAATGCGACTTAGTTTTTTTTTTCTTTTTCCCACATTTTTTTATGGATGCTACTATTAGTAACGCTCTTAGAATGATTTAATTTGTTTTTTCAAAAAAAAAAAGAAAAAAATAGAAAAATATTTTAGGGGTGATTCATGATATATTTAAGGTGATATTTTTTATGAAAACTTTGGTTAAATTCGCCGGAAATATAATTTGTGTATTTATTGTTGCAACATTCGAGTATATTTCCATCATGTCATGATTGATGTGCGATCGAAGAAACGAGCGATTCGAAATTGATTTTAACACAAACTTGTGATAAAAAATAACTAATTAAGACATAAGTTTATAATAGAGTCAAATTTGAGATGCACATTTATCCGATCAAAAATTAAACTTGACACAGTGAAAATAGACTCGAATATATACATCTCGGTGGCTTCTGATGATAAAAAAAAACTAGTTACAGTCCAGACGAGCGTAGCCAAGTTCGTAGAAAAAATACTAAGTATGGATCATACCTTTATATTTTTTTATAACAACTTCCTCATCTAGATTGTAGCTTATGTTTTTTTTATTGTTGTAAGTCATCGAGCTGTAAATATTTGAGTCTCTTTCTATTGTATAAAGTTTGATTTGCGGTTGGAGGAAGGTGTGGGTCAGATGTGACTTCATCGTAAATTTTTTTTGTCAATACTTATTTTTTATCATGAGTTTACGCCAAATCAATTTTGAACTGCATCTTCCTCTGACCGCAAATCAAACTTGACTTTATGGAAATAGACTTGAATATCTACATCTAGATGACTTGGGACGATTAAAAACCACTAATACGATCTCGACAATGATAGCCAAAGTTGTTATAAAAAATTATGAAGTATGGTACACGCATTTTTTCTACTAACTGCGGCTACGCTCGTCGAGATTGTAATTGGTTTTTTATCGTCGCAAGCCATCAAGATATAAACATTCGAGTCTATTTTCATCGTGTCAAATTCGATTTGTGGTCAGAGGAAAGTGCATCTCAGATTTGATTCTATTGTAAACTTATGTCTTAATTAGTTATTTGTTATCATGAATTTGTGTTAAAATCAATTTCGAATCACTTGTTTCTTCGATTGGCAATTGCAAATCAACTCTGACACGATGGAAGTAGACTCGAATATTTACAACTCAATGATTTGCGACGACAAAAAACACAAATTACAGTCTCGACGAGCGTAACCGAAGTTATTATAAAAATTTATCATCTTAAACATATGATGAATAATATTAGAAAAATATAAAAAGAAAAGAAAAAAAAGGAAAAACAGTTTAGAGGCCCCGACATATTTTTCTTTTTTATTTTCTTAAAAAATAATAAAAAAGACAAATTAAATCATTTTAGGGGTGTTGCTAATAGTGTCACCCCTAAAATCTTAACTCACGCGACTAATCGTGAAAAAAATTAGAGGTACAACTAATAGTCGTGCTCATTTGTGGAAATATTCAAGTGTCTTAGGTAATGGTGAAAATGGAGCAGATACATAACAAATAGTATTGAAATCATATCCATATCCATACTGCTAGCGTGTACAAATACAAATACGAATACAGATGTTAGACGAATGCTAAAATTCAAAACCAAACCACATAAAACAAATACAGACACGAGGCAAGGATACAAATTAGGTTATAATTATTAACTAAAATATAACATTTATTATTAATAAATATACATATATATATATATTAATTAAGTATTTAAATTAATAAAATAAAAATTTTAATATCAAAATTGATAAAAGTATATGAGTACATCAGCAGCTGATGTTTATAAAAATTAAGATACATAAACAAAAATATTAACAATTTAACATCATTTTGCAAATAAATTCTTAAATTATAAGCTATTATATCGAATTTGAATAGTTCGAATATCCACAACATTTTGACAAAAATATTATCTATATCCATATTCATATCCACGTCATTTTTTAAAATTCTAAATCAAATCCATATTCATATCTATATTATTTCATACCATATTTATGTATATCCATAAAATTTCGGATAAGAAATTATAAACAGAGCAATAATATCCGTATCATTTACACAATTACACCCATACTCTTATTCTTAGCCTCTTAGGTCATTACTGTTCATTGGGTCCGTTATAGGGAAACAGATTCTCTGCCGCGCAGTACTAATGGACGTTCACGATTTCTTACGCTGTAAGCTACGGACGGCTCAGATTTGATTCAGGAAGTCTGATATTATAAAGTTTAACTTACACAAATCTCGATGCAAATTAAAAACTGAGATTTACCGCGCAACACGCACAGTATTTGTACTGCGCTGTAGAAGATCTGGTTTGCCGTTATAGACCATCTATGAAAATTTTCTAATGCTTATCAATTGTCAGTCATATAATCGTCTTGGCAGCTACTGGAGAGAAATTTAACTAGACTTTCGTTTGCGAAGTCTACTTCACTATCCAAAAGAACAAAACCTAAACCTTTGCTTGGATCGATCTCAATTTCTCCATTGATAAGTGATAACCATTAGCAACGAATTCCCATGGCCATGGCTCTCTCGAGCAAACCGGTCTCCCTTTCCAACCGATCGACACTCCTCTCGTCTCCTCGATTCCTCGCAATTAGCAACAAACATTCCCTCGTTTCCACCAGCAATGCTAGGGTTTCTTCTCTTAGTCGATTGAGAATTTCTTGCGAAGCTGTTTCGCTCACATCCGCTGCCAAGAGAATCGAAGGCCTACACATCGCAAAAGATGTCTCGCAGGTTATTTCAATTTTAACTTTGATCGATGCAAACCTAATTTATGTGAATTGGGTATTTGGGTTCACCTCTGAGGAACAAGCGTATTGTTTTTTTAATCTCTAAGTTCCCACTAAAATTGTAACCTTCTGGGCTTGTGGCGCCATTGTTAGCTCAATTTCATCTGTTTATTATTACAATTTCTTGTGCTAATGAAATATTTTTATACTTCATAAACTTGATGGGATTTAATTAAGGTTATATTTTTAAATAATTGAAATCATTTCTGTTGCATATGGTATTTTAAGTAATTGAAATGAATTAGCGCACTGTATGATATTTAATCACAGAAATACTAACGAACTGCATCGAACTTTATGTACTCAGCTTATAGGGAAGACACCAATGGTGTACCTAAACAATATTGTGAATGGTTGTGTGGCAAATATTGCAGCTAAGCTCGAGATTATGGAGCCTTGTTGTAGTGTAAAAGATAGGTAAGAGAAGTTCTGCTCTATCGTTACAACGATCTGTTTCTCATGGTTTCTGCTCTACCACACTATGGCTTCCCTTGTTTGACTGCATCCAAGTTAAACACAAAACACAGGAGCTCCTACAAGCTTACTAGTCTTCTGTTTGTTAAATCCGGTATAAGGTGCAACCTGCTGGTAATCGCTAACATTCTGATGTGATCAATTAGTAGAACCATTTTCAGCAGACATACTGTTTTTATGTTTTACTTCTTGTTTTCTCTCAGGATAGGATATAGTATGATTGCTGATGCTGAAGCGAAAGGTCTTATAGCCCCAGGAAAGGTAATACAATTTTATCATGTTTTCTGTAGATTGGTTTTGTTTGGATTTCTTGCAGACATTTATCCAAAATTTTGTGTTGCACATGGTATCCAACATTTCCCATATACTGAAGCAACACCAGACTGGGATAGATCATGAAATGTTGATATTTATGTTTCGGTAGGAAGGATTTTAGCATTATTTGCTAATTTTCTGAAATATTGAGTACAATTTCAAAAGGAAAAAAAAATCACTATACTTTTTAATTCATTAACTTTACTGTTTATTAACTGAAATTAATTAGACCTTTTCCCCTTGGCATTATTTTAAGGTTTCTTGTTGCGAAATATCTAAATGACATGAGTATTTTAACATTTCCATGTACCTACTGGTGGCCTTTCTCTAAAAGACCAAATTTGTAAAGTTTCAGTTCTACATTTCAGTACATGAATGTCTGCCCATTCCCACAGAAGACAAGTTACTTGTTTTAATTACTGATTTATAAACTTCAATAGAGAAATGAGAAACCTTGAACTGTTTCTGAAGATGTATTAAATTGAGATTAAAGCATATACCTTTGCCATAACCGAACCTGTGTTTCCCTTGAGTTTTTTTCTTCCATTTACTAGTTTACTACCTGTTTGGTATTAAATTCATAGATTGTTGATACATTGTTTTAAGATTTTATCATTTTCTGTACATAAAACCTGACTTTGATAAGTTCCTACTAATCCAATATTGTTTTGCAAGTAGATGCTAGTTTGATTATATTTTACAAATACAATAAATTAGCAACCACTGTTGTATTACCTAGCAAAACCCTTGGATATGTTCCTACTAGATCCAATGTTGTTTTGGAAGTTAAAGCTAATTTGGTTATATTTTGCAAACGCAATAACCACTGTTGTATTTAGCAAAGCAAAGCGAGGGATTCATAACATTTAAATATAATGGTGAGCACAGTGTTGGATTCATAACATTTTAAATATTAAGTTGTCATGTGTGCTTTATCCACAAAGTTGCTTAATGAAATTAGTTACATCTACGGAATGCTGCAGACTACTTTGGTGGAGCCAACCAGTGGAAATACAGGGATAGGACTTGCATTCATAGCTGCTGCGAAAGGATACAAACTGATTCTAACAATGCCAGCGTCAATGAGTATAGAGAGAAGAGTTTTATTCAGGGCTTTCGGTGCCGAGCTGGTACTAACTGATTCAGCCAAGGGCATGAAAGGGGCTGTTGCAAAGGCTGAAGAGATTTTGAGAAAGACCCCTGGTGCTTTCATGCTTCAGCAATTTGACAACCCAGCTAACCCTAAGGTTGGAAACTTATAATCTTTCATATTTTCTCAAAATATCTTCTATTTATTCTTTACTCTGCTACTGGGTGATATCTTCGATACTTTAGAGCTGCAAACATACAATTTAAGTTGAACAAGGTATATTCTATTTTGTAGGATGCCTAAGTAAACATGTTTCCATGTTATCTCTGAAGATTTATCTAATTAGATTTTGTTTGTTTTTGTATGTTACAGATTCACTATGAAACAACAGGTCCTGAAATCTGGGAAGATACAAGTGGGAAGGTTGACATATTTATTGCTGGTATCGGTACTGGTGGTACAATTTCTGGTGTGGGTCAATACCTTAAGGAGAAGAATCCAAACATAAAGGTCCATCTTTTGTACTTGGAGGATTATCATGTCATCTGATTACCATTATATATTGTAATTGTACATAGAGGTTCAACTGAGAAGGGAGCAATACATACAACTAAGCACCAAAATAAAAATAAAAAAGCATAAAAAAAATAATGGGGATAAGGCTTGCTTCATACTTGATTTGTCTGGTACATTACAAGTACATACCAGTACCATATGTCTCTCTGATAAATGAATGTTTTGGATTGTTTCATTTTCATCAGGTTATTGGAATTGAGCCAACTGAAAGTAATGTCATATCTGGTGGCAAACCTGGTACTATAATTGTTTTTTTCTCTTTATTTTTGCTTTGCATTGACTTTTTTGTCTAAGCTTTCTTCATGGTGGTCCCTTGTCCTTCTTTTTCTTTGAACTATCTAGGTCCACACAAGATCCAAGGAATTGGAGCTGGGTTCATACCACGGAACTTGAACCAAGAAGTTGTTGATGAAATTGTGCAGGTTGGTTGCAATTTATACCTTAGATCAACTGTTTTCCCATGGAAGTTGTTGATGAAATTGTGTAAAGATAATACACTATCAATTTATTTAGATTTTCTTTCCTTCTTCAAACATGCTATAGATATCTAGCGATGAGGCTGTCGAGACCGCAAAGCAGTTGGCTCTTCACGAAGGATTGTTGGTGAGTTTTTTTATTTCACCAAAGTTAAATCCGTGTTTATTCATCATTCTTTTGTCTTTCTAATTAATTAAGCTTGGCATCAACCATTTTGCCACAATTGACATGCGATGTGCAGTTAAGCACCAAACAATTAAAGAAATAATAATCTAAAACCTTGGTTGATGATGGGTCACACCTGTACCAGAAGTAATCAATAATACTCTGCTGTTTATGTAAACTGACTTCTGTACTGGTCCTTGAGTTGCATGAGTATTTCTTTTTTCTTCTTCTTTTGCATTAAGGTTGGGATTTCGTCTGGGGCTGCGGCAGCAGCAGCTTTGAAGGTTGCAAGAAGACCCCAAAATGCCGGAAAACTTATTGCTGTAAGTAGAAACATACCAGTTCCTTTGGATTTCACGTGAAATTTTGATTTATATTGTTCTATCTCTACAAATTTTATCTCAATATAGCCAAGATAGATGAGATATTTTCCCATGGATCATATCCGCCCGGGTAAATCTATGTCGGTTGTTGAAAAATGGTTCTACTAATTGATCACATCATAATGTTACCGATTACCGATTACATCAACAGAAAAGGCGAAATATACGTCTGTTGGTGAAAAATGGGGTGGGTAGAGATTTCTGAATCAATTGTATTGGTTATGCACTCTTGGTTATCTTTTTATTTCTCTTTTTCAGGTGGTTTTCCCCAGCTTTGGTGAAAGATACCTCTCTTCCGTTCTCTTTCAGTCAATACGAGCCGAATGCGAGAACTTGCAACCTGAGCCTTGACCATCTGCCTTTTCCTTTAATTGATGTAGCGATTTAGTATAATTGTAAACCCAAAAAAGTATTGCATATGATTGAGGGGTATAAAGTCTGCTTTTGAGCAAGGTCCTCTTCAGAAAGTGTAGGGTGCATAAAATTCGGATAAGGACTATGGTAATAATGTGGTGTCCACCTATATTTGAAGGTTGTTTTCTTTTCCAAGCAGTTACTTTTGAAACCTGGTGCTAATTAGATTTTCTTTATCAAATGGACCCTTTTGACAAATTTTAAGCAGTTACTTTCCGTCGTACGTACCAGTGCGTGCATAAATCCCTTGAAGGTATGTTTTGATCTTTGGAAAGCGTTTGAGTTTCTCCTAATTCCACTGTTTGTGATCAGAACCTGGAAATCTCTTTTATTTTTTAGTCTATGCGGTGGGGATGCGGTTAGGGGGTTAGCAGACGATTAGAGATGCAAATGTCTATCTTTTATATGCTCGCATTTAGGATTTCATAGCTTCGTACTTAAAAAGGAGATTCGGAAAGCACAATAATACTGTGGTACTGTCCTTTGCACACTCCCAGAACTGTCCCCTGACATGTTTGTATAATTGGCTGAATGAAGGTGGCTTATTCCAGTGAAAGATAAGCTGAAAATTTATTAATATCAATTATTCTGAGAAACTGTCAGAATATCATCTTAAGTTTGTAATATATTTCTATATTGTAATCATATCTCTTTTAAAAATTGTTTATGTTTTACATAGCTGGGTTCAAGTCCAAAAAGGAGGGCTGTGATAGTTGTGGGGGAGTCAATGTAAAAATTCAGTCATTTTATGAAGATGGAATTTGATATGGACTTTATTTTCTAATTTATTTTAATTTATTTGGAACAAAAGAGTTTGTTGTTGTTGTTGTGATCAAATGAACACAGATCAAATGAACACATCTTTTGGCTCAAAACAATTTGGTATCAGATCCAACACAGAAAAATTAGGGTTAGAGTTAGCCTCCACAGAAAACCACTGTAAATAAAAAAAAAAACTCGACAGAAGAGAGAACGCGTCTCGACATGGCCAGATCGCGTCTGGCCTGATCGTCGCCAGCAGATCGACGTCTGGCTAGGAGGTTGTTGTCGGGGGGAAGGGTCGCCGCCAGGTAGGTCGGATCTGACCAGGAGGCTGCGCCGCCGCCAGCAAGGAAATGACGCCAGATCTAGGCGCCTCTAGTCGTCAGGGGGGTCGCCGCCAGGAAGGTCGTGTCTGACCAGGAAGCTGCGCCGCCGCCAGCACAGAAACGAAACCGCCGCCTGAAGACTGCAGTTGTTGTGTCACGCCGTCGCCGCCACAGCCCAACCACTAGATCTCGTGCCACCAGCTTCGACCACTACACTGAGCAACAAGCTCTGGCTGTTGGGCGCAATCTGACTCTTGGCAGCGCCTGGTGGGTTTCTGATAGAGCGGAAGTGAAGATTTGGTCAGTACAGTGGTCACGCCAGACATCACGCCACTGTGAAACAGCAAGCAGGCCACCATCTGCTGCTAGGGTTTCTACTGTATTGACCTGTTGTGCTGCGTCGCAAGTGGAGAAGGTTGGAGTAAGGTCAGACCTGCCTTTCTGTCAGGTACGCTTAGGGTTTCTGTTGTACTTTGAGGTTCTGTGTACGAGATGTCAGGGGACGGAGATAGTGCTAAGGGGTTGGAGCTTTTGGAAAAAATGGACCCTGAGGTTCTGAAAGTATTAGTCGGGCTCATACAGGGTGTAAGTGTCTCGACAAAAACCACTGCCCCTGGCATTGTCCTGACCCAACTCAAGCTAGATCTTCCTCCTATAGATCTGAAGCTTGATGGACCGGCTATGTATTTGAGCTGGTCACGTCGGATTGAGGCCGCGTTAACTTGGAAAAGGCTCGAGGGATATCTGACGAGAGGCGAGACAGAGAGTGACAGTGCTCAGTCCGACGAGTGGAGGACCACACATGCGCAGCTGTACAACTGGTTACTTAACACTATGGTTCCATCGATTGCCTCATCAGTTGATGGCATTCGTATGGTGAGTGACATTTGGGCAAAGTTGAAGAGGACCTATGCTGGGACTGAGAACCACATGAGGGTATTCCAGATACAGCAAGGGGTGAATACAGTGATACAGGGTGACAAATCAATCCAGGAGTACGCCATCCATCTGGAGCGACTGTGGGCAGATATGGATCACTTCTCGTCGATGTCTAGCTGTAGCGACCCGAAGTGCAAGATGAGGAAGATCTTTGCAGAAGGGAGGACTATGAAGTTTCTAGGAGGTTAAGCCCAGCCTTTAACCAGAGGAGGTCGGTCCTTCTATCTAAGGCGACGATCCCGTCACTAGATGAGGCCATTGTTGCAATGATACCGGAGGAGAGTCGCATGAAGCTACACTCTGAGTCAAGTGTGGTGTCAGGTGCGAAGGCTTTGGCTACTGCGAGCTCAGGTACAAAGGGGGAGACTCGCAGGTGATACAAATGTGGGGAGATAGGCCATCTAAGGCAGGATTGTCCTAAGCCACCTAAGGAGAGGGATTCAAGTGGAAGAGGTCAGCTTGGAGGCCGGGGTCGTGGTCGTGGAGGCAGGAGAGGTGGTGGAAGAGGAGGCTACCAGACCAATCTGATGGTAGATGAGGAGGAAGGAGAGTTGGTGCCGAGCGTTGTATTCTCTGAGGAGGATCGAGCCTTCCTAGAGATGCTTAGGAAGCAGAAGGCAGCAGGGGTGGGAGATGGTGCATCCACCTCATTCACGGGTAATGTTGCTTACTCTGCAGCGACAGTCAGAGGTACGTGTGATTCACTTGCTCTCGCTACCTTTCCCATCGCTGGTTCATCAGAATGGATCATCGATTCTGGGGCATCTGGGCATGTGACGGGTACTGCTAGGGAGTTTTCTTCCTATACTCGCTTAGCAGTTCCGTTGAGTGTCAAAACAACTGATGGCACAGACCAGCCAATAATTGGTAAGGGTACAGTAAAATGTACCAACACTTTGACCTTGTCCAAAGTCTTGCATGCTCCTTCTTTTTCCATAAATCTTCTGTCTATAAATGTCATTATTTTCCAACTAAACTGTGTTGTTTTGTTCGATATTTCAAAGGTGACCTTCCGAGAGAAGAGGACGGGCATGATTCTTGGGACTGGGACATGGTGTAGTGGATTGTGGTACATGGATCGTAAGGGCATGGACTCGGCTCTTTCATCCATAGTTGAGAGGTCTGTAGGAGACAGGAGTATGGAGGACTTGGTGCTACTTCATCATAGGCGCTTAGGTCACCCTTCTTTTTCACTTTTGAGTAGATTGTACCCCTTTTTGTTTGCAAAAATCAATAGAGACAAACTTGTTTGTGATGCGTGTGAATTGGGCAAGCACACAAGGAGCTCTTATGTTAGTTCTGGTAGTAGGAGCTCGTGCGTTTTTAAGTTAGTCCATTCTGATATATGGGTCCTTGTTCCACAACAACTTTTAATGGATTTCGATATTTTATATCGTTTATTGATTGTTGTTCTCGTGTTACTTGGCTTTATCTTATGAAAAACAAAAGCGATGTGCTTGCATGTTTTAGAGACTTTCACAAAGGGGTCCAGACTTAATATGGGGCAATAGTGAAGATATTGCGCTCCGACAATGGGACAGAGTATACCAACAAGGCATTTGGGGAGTATCTGTCATCTGAGGAAACTCAGCATCAAACTACTTGTTCGTACACACCAGAGCAAAACAGGGTGGCAGAAAGGAAGAATCGACATCTCCTTGAGGTTGCTCGGAGCATGATGATTGCGATGAATGTTCCCAAATACTTGTGGGGGCAAGCAGTCCTGATAGCCACGTTTCTGATCAATAGGATGCCATCACGAATCTTGGATTGGAAATCCCCGTTTCAAGTATAGAGAGGTACAAAGGGAGACATCATTCCTTTGAGGACATTTGGTTGTGTATGTTTCATGCAGGACAACATACCCGGGGTAGGAAAGCTGGATCCACGAGCAATCAAGAGTGTCTTTGTGGGATACTCAGCTACCCAAAAGGGATATGTTTGCTGGAGCCCGGTCGAGATGAGGTTGTTTGTGAGTATGTATGTCACCTTTCGAGAGAGTGAACCATACTTCTCCTCTGGGGTATCCTCAGCATTTGATGACTCGCTCGATACTGGAGGTATACGGCGAGAGGGGAGAGTAGCAGTAGCAGTAAGCCACAAACTGTGAGTGTAGGGAACGTTCCTTGTTCGATTGAGAAGGCTGTGGAGCCGGTTGTTGTACCGGTTGAGCCGGTAATAGAGTTGGCTGATGTGCCGCGTCAGAATGGTGAGGGTGAGACTCAGGCTCATGGGGAGCTGAGAGTATACACAGGAGGAGGAAAGAGACTGTAGAATCGCTTGTCCCACGTCCCTTGTCTCTGTCTGACTCGACTCCGGAGACACCTTCACCATCCACTATAGACCTTGATTATTCAGGTGATATGATTCCTCTCTTTACTCCTCCCAGTCCCCTATCAGTAAGGCGGACTACTCGCAGCAATGCGGGGGTCCCACCTGATCGATATGGGTACCACCATGATCATGATATTTCTCACTCCATCTCTTACTCTCATATATCACCTAGACATGGAGCATTCATTGCATCTTTGGACATTGTCTCTATTCCTAAGTGTTGGCAGGTTGCTAAAGAAGATCCGAAGTGGAAAGCAGCCATGTTAGAAGAACTTGGAGCCCTTGCGAGGAACAAAACTTGGCAGCTAGTGTCACTACCACCTGGCAAGAAGGCAGTAGGATGCAAATGGGTCTTCACTGTGAAGCAAAACCCAGAAGGACGAGTTGAGCACTACAAGGCCCGGTTGGTGGCGAAGGGGTATAGTCAGACCTATGGTATTGATTATGATGAGACATTCGCACCAGTGGCAAAGATGAGCACAGTCAGGACCTTGGTCTCTCTAGCTGCAAATGAGGGATGGAAACTGCACCAACTCGATGTGAAGAATGCATTTCTTCATGGCGATTTATTGGAGGAAGTGTACATGGAGATTCCCCTAGGCTTTGGCACGAATCAGACAGTTGGTAAGGTATGCAAGCTCAAGAAGTCCTTATATGGTCTGAAGCAATCTCCTCGAGCTTGTTTTGACAGGTTCATAAGGCTATGGTTGGCATGGGATATCAGCAGATCAATGCCGACCATACAGTATTTTTCAGACAAGATGGAGCCCATACCACGATGCTTGCAGTGTATGTGGATGACATGATCATCACCGGTGATGATGAGGATGAGATTGCGAGGCTGAAGGTGAGACTAGGAACGGAGTTTGAAGTAAAGGATCTAGGGCAATTAAGATATTTCCTTGGGATTGAGGTGGCTCGTGAGCCAAAGGGAATTGTTTTGTCCCAAAGGAAGTATGTGCTAGACTTGCTCAAGGAGACTGGTATGTTGGGTTGCAAGCCTGCAAATGCGCCCATTGATCAGAAATCAAAGTTGAATGCAGAGGCAGGTGAGCCGGTTGATAGGGAGAGGTACCAGAGATTGGTGGGCCGATTGATATATCTGAGCCATACTCGTCCAGACATATCCTTTGTTGTGAGCGTGGTGAGCTGCTACATGCATGATCCTAGGAAGTGTCACATGGACGCAGTGTATCAGATTCTGAGGTACCTGAAAAGTGCACCAGGAAAGGGGTTGATCTTTCGGAAGAATGGGCACTTGAATATTGAGGGATACTGTGATTCAGATTGGGCCAGTTGTGCGGATGACAGGAAGTCTACATCTGGTTACTGCATGTTCATAGGAGGTAACCTGGTCTCTTGGAAAAGTAAGAAACAGACGGTAGTCGCTCGTTCCACAGCCGAAGCAGAATACCGAGCCATGGCCCTCAATGTTGCATAGATGATCTGGTTGAGATCTATGTTGGTGGAGCTGAAGATGGACCAAGGAGCCCAAATGAAGCTATGGTGTGACAACAAGTCGGCAATCAGCATTGCAAACAACCCCGTGCAGCATGACAGAACCAAGCATGTGGAGATCGACCGGTTCTTCATCAAAGAAAAGTTGAACAGTGGACTACTAGAGTTGGAACATGTAACCACTAGGGAGCAGGTGGCTGATTTCTTAGTTCGCTAGACATGGTTAGACTTTGTGACAAGATGAGCTTAGTTGATATCTTTCGTCCATCTTGAGAGGAAGTGTTGATGTTATTTGTGGGTTTACGTATTTATGAAGTTTGTAGGGACCTATATGTATATAGGTCATTATGGAATAGTCTAGAATGTTATTCGTAAGTTTCTCAAGCTGTAATCTCTATATATGCCAAGGGCTGTGTAATAACAAATATCTCATTTTTTGGCTCAAAACAACTTATTAAATAATGTTCGAATCGTAATTATTTACTTTAATGAATGCATGTCGAATCCCAAAATTGAAGTGCGAATTTCGTCTCAAAGAAGTAATTTTTTTCTAATATATTAGTGTTTTAAAATGAGAAAATTTCTATCCAAAAGAGTCACATTTAATAAATTCTGAAAAACTAAGAACTTTCGATCAACATAGACGAGAAGAAAGGAGCTTATAGAATAAATAGAACGACTACGAAGAGACGTTATCACATGACTTGGGATTTGAAAGTCTCGCTATCTTTATTATGTACGAGATATGTGATCACGCTACGCACAAAAAATACAACATTTTTGAATGACTGCAACAAAATTGATATTGATTTTGAAAAAAATGTTGCAAATATCTTTCTTTCACCGTGCCCTTATTAAGAAACCAGTTGTATATGTGATCACTAAAATAATGTCATCATGTGATAATCTATACTCTGAAATAAATATGACAAACAAATACATAACTGCCTTTTTTTTTTATTAACATTCATTACATTTTGAATGTTTATTGTGGGTTCTGAACATACATGTTACGCAAATTAATATACCAAAGTCTGATATTTGACCAAACATTCCTATATAATCGAGACACAAATTAGCTATAATTGGCAGTGAATGCAATTAATTACAAATATTTTTTCCCCCACTACTTATTATAAGCAAATGCATTACTTTTTGGGACAACAAAAATCTAAAATGCAACAACTGAATTTAGCAAGGAGAATTGAGCAAGGTACTGACAATAATTCCTTGGCCTGGTTTTTATACAAAGCAAGAATATGAATCCATTAGTAATTTAAACTGCATTTTTAATTAACTGTACAAGGAATATATATTCTCATTTCAAAATAGTAACAGTACCATTTCAGCAATTGAATAATAAATAGAGAATGAGAATAACATCGATCCATCCCCACCCTTCAAAACACACAGAAACACGCGCAAGCACACACACCACACACACACACACACACACACACACACAAAGAAGAGTCAGGAAGCCAAAACCCTAAGCAATAGTATCAGCAGTGTCTTCGAGTTCACAACCTGAACAAACAATTCCTGATTCTCAGCCGACAGTTGTTAGTTCTTCAACTCATCAAAAGAACACTTTGATCAAGCCACTACAAACAAAGCATCCTCGCCATTGCAATCGATCTCAAGCCGACCGTTTTTATCCGCGGCCAACCAGCCAACCAATGCCTTCCGTAGAGCTATCTTGCTATTCATCACAGAAAAGAATTCAGGGTATGCTCAAAATTAAGCCACCAACTAATTATTATTAAATAGATCATAGATGATTTACATATTGACAAATGTATTACCATTTATGTATTATCAAAGGTATTTTAAGGGTATACTCACACATTACTTATTACTTGAGAGTTGAGACTTAGAAGATCTTTGGTTATCCAAAGTGATTCAATTTTGATCATATCATGTTTTTCTTAATCTCTCAAATAATTACCTGACAAAGAACATCCATTAATCAAAATCATAGTTGTAAGAACATAACACTGAAAGTGACAGTCAAGAGGAACGAAGTAACTTCATCAATTCAAATTCACCATCAGGATTCAGGAGGCACAAAACTGGCAGTCTTTTTAGGATTGAACCTTGTCAGGTTTACACATTGGTGAAATGTCACATACATCAAGTTCGATTATCTTCCAACCGAAAAAGAGAAATAAAAAAAGCTTGTCAGAAAAAATTTTATAAGCTAGTTTAATCAGCTATCCTCTTCAATGATAATTCTGTTTACGTACGCACATAATGATATGCTTGAACTGTCTAAGATAATAATTAGAATTTACAATTAATGAGCATTTGATCAAGTTAATGGGTGCAACAGTTAACATTTGTACAAATAATTGATAAATGTGTAAGTGTGTAACCATTCTTTTCTAGATTCTTAGGGTGGTCGGTGAAGATTGACTATTTTGCTCCTACTCAACTGATATATATGAAATATAAATTGCACAATATTTATTATTCATAAATCATTAGGCTTTGGCCTAATAATTTGTTAATATTTTTGTTTCAATATATGAACGATATAAAGGGACTCCAAATTTGATGACCAAAATAGCCTACATTATCACTTATTAATATTTTCTTGGATAAATCAACTTTTTATTAACTACATATAATATAAGAAATAATAAATAAAATATAAAATAGCAATTGATAATAAAAGTTAGATTTATATAAGGATTGTCGATTTTACTTATTATAATGCTTGCAAATAGCATTTTAATTTCATTTTGTTTTCTCATGGTTGATTGGGGAAGTATATTTTGATATATATTATCATAATTGAAAACAACTTAACGTAATTATGTATATGTTAGATCATATTTTATTTTTTTATAACTCAACTAAAGGTACATAATAAAATCGACAACATGTATAATTATTTCATTACAAAAAATAACATGCATAATAACTCAAATAATGTGCAGTATAATTCAACTAAAGATGTATAATAAAATCGATATCAATAGTCGGTATCAAATATGGTATCTACGTACCAGCTCCCTTTATGAATAATTGTTAGCTTTTGAAGTTTGTAATGAATAATAATCCAACTTTTATTTTCCACTTTGTCATAAATTCTTGGTTGATCTGTTTTATGTTTATGAAAACCTGTGTATAAAGGGTACTCATAACTGCGCAATCTAGGCTAAATTTTTTAAAATTATTGGGCTAATACGAATTAGTGTTTGGTTATAACGAATAGCTTTTGGAAAGGAAGGATACCTTGGGCCTTAGGAATTTTGTTTTATACCGGTCAAGAGAATGCATATTTTTTATTCGGGCAGTCGGAGTAAAGATCAACGATTTCTTTCTGATTCATATCGGTAGTGTTGATCGAGCGTTGATTTATAATTTGATGATCCGAATTAAGATATATAGAATGCACGAGCGATTTTGATATGCAGAGAATAGTGGTCCGTCAAGAGAGCTACCTAGGACTTTTTGTTACTAAAATTTAGAAAATTTAAAATTTTCACATACTAATTCATGCCTTGATGCTTATACCAGGAAATTGCCAGTATCTGAGTATTATCAGATAATGTTGAATGGCCCATGAACAGCCACAAACAACCCTCCTTTTTCAGTTATGAATAAATGGATTTTCATGTTTACTGTTGTTAAAGGTTCATACTTTTATAATTAACCATCATAATTATTTTTCACTTTAGATACTAAAAATTAGTTTGCTTGTGCAGTATCCAAATGGTTGCATGTCTTGTTTCAGGCCTAAGAGCTCTTAAGACTAATTAATTTGTTCTCCTTTTGTGAGACACGTTCTTTTTTTTTTATCAAAAACCTCGACGAACTTCCAAATATGTGATTTGGGAAAGTATAACACTCTTTAGTGTAAATTATGTGAATGATCATCACTCAAATGACAGATACTATTTTGGTTCTTAAAGTATTATTAGTTTATCGCTTTGGTCTTTAATATTATCTTTTTTTGATAACAGATTAGTCTTACTATTATTTCCTAAAAAAGACTAAATATATCTCATGACATAAATCTATGAGATCTTCAATTTCTTCAATATCTCATAACATATTGTAAGAAATTCTTGCAATATATACTAGAAAAAAAGCCTCATTTCCTAAATTTATGGGGTCTGCTTGTAAATTGTAATAATACCATCTCCAGGTTTGAGTCCTTATCTGCTGTTATTCTTGGGGATAAGTCTTGTTATTCTCTGATCCGACAGTTAGATTTCGATGCAGATAAATGAACGGTACAGATGAACTGCACAGAACCCGATGTATTATATATTTTATTCATTAGATTGAAAATGGACGGCCAAATCGGAGGATAACAGAACCCTGTTATAATTGTCAACTATTGTCGGTACGTACTCTATACCGTTTTTTTGTTTTGTAATAAGGGCGGAATCAGAATATATCTATTTAGGAAGAGTCAGTTTGTAAATATAATGTAATTTTAATGTAATAAAGACGTCAAAAATTTGATTTTGATTAAATTTTATAAATTTTTAATAAAAAATGTCAATTTAAAAAGTTAACTAAAATATGTCTATTTAGGGAGATGGTATGTAGATACCATATTTGATACCGATTTTATTATGCATCTTTAGTTGAATTATACTGCACATTATTTGAGTTATTATGCATGTTATTTTTTGTAATGAAATAATTATACATGTTGTCGATTTTATTATGCACCTTTAGTTGAGTTATCATGCACATTATTTGAGTTATCAGGCATGCTATTTTTTATAATGAAATAGTTATACATGTTAATTTTTGTACTGAAATAGTTATTATGATATAACATGCATAATAACTCAAATAATGTACATGATAACTCAAATAAATGTGCATAATAAAATCGGTATCAATAGTTGATATCAAATGTGATATCTACGAAACATTATCCATTCATAAAATTCATCCTTTCAGCGATTGTCTGTTTAGGTTTCAATCTATGTTTTACTTACATGGGTTTCACTGACATTTGGGCCCCACAATATAGTGATTATATTTCTTGATTTTTGAAGTGTGCTCCACAGTTTATTTCGGCTGTAACAGAAATCCAGATTTATGGCAATGGTAAAATCCTGTAGTGGATTAGTTGAAAAGCTTCCCTTGTTATGATTAGTTTGCATTTGCTACTTTCTTGATTATTAATTAAAGTGTCATCATCACTAATCATTTCCAGGCGCTAATTTATATTTTATTAGCTTCCTTTATTTCACGCTTTACAATTCATCTACCAAATACCATTTATATGTCATAACATGGAAGCAAACAATGCACAAAGAAAAACATGTATATTTTGCGGCTCAAAAAGTTTGAACGCACTTTAAAGTTTAAATTAGAGGTGTTAATGGTATGTATATATATTCTAAGTTTGTACCGAAAATTAGTCTTAAGAATGTTATTCATATTCATAAATAAATTATTCATTTTCATATATGTTCTGTATTTATAAAAGGGAGCTAATACGTAGATACCATATTTGATACTATTGATATCAATTTTATTATGCACATTTAGTTGTGTTATCATGCACATTATTTGAGTTATTAAGCATGTTATTTTTTGTGCCGAAATAGTTATACATGTTACAGATTTTATTATGTATCTTTAGTGGAGTTATCATGCACATTATTTGAATTATTATGTACGTTATTTTTTGTATTGAAATAGTTATACATGTTATTTTTTTTTACTGAAATAGTTATGGTATAACATGCATAATAACTCAAATAATGTGCAGGATAACTCAACTAAAGATGCATAATAAAATCGGTATCAATAGTTGATATCAAATGTGGTATCTACGAAACATTATCCTTTATTAAAATTGATGTGGATACGAATATAGATTTGACTTGAGTTATCAAAATAATGTGGATATATAACTATTCCAATTTGAAATAAATTGATGATATAAGGACCTTATTTGCAAAACAATATCGAATTGTCAAATCTATTTACGCATCTCAATTTCGAATATATTATGAGAATCAACTAATATATGCATGTTTTTTCTATACATTTTATTATTTTAAATGCTGATATTTAATATATTTGTATATTAAATGGTTGGGTCCATCTAACATTCTCCCAATTCCAGTTCCTCACTTTCGTCCTCGTAACTAATTTTGTCAAAAAGAGAAAATCAAAGAGTCAAAAGTGAATAAAAATAGAAAGTCAAACAATCAAACGCGAAAACATGAAAAGTGGACCGCGTGCAATTTTATGAACGTTTCCGTCCTGCACACTATCATGAATATTTTACACATAATGAATGAGGTGCAAACTAATAAAACATGTGTTCAGACTAAATGTTTCAAGTCTAGTTTGCACAAAATGCATGAGATGCAGACTAAATAAAACATGTGTTCATACTAAATAAAATATGTGTTCAGACTAGTTGAAAGAGTTGTTTATACTAATTGTTTCAAGTATGTTGTTGCACTGTTTAAAGTCTGGTTTGCACTGTGTTCATACTAGTTGAAAAAGATGTTCATGCTACTGAAATAAGTATTTATATTCGATGCACATTTATATTTCGTTCTCCTTCTATTTCTTTCTTTTGTGAAAATATAACAATCATGGCGAATACGAAGAAAGTTAGAGGCAATAGGTCGTTCGTTCGTTGCGTTTCGTTTTCGTTCTCAGATCTATCGTTACTTTAAACATTATTTTCGTCTTTGACAATTTTCTCGTTGTTTTTAACAATTTCTCGTCGAAGAAAATGTAAGATAAAAAAAACGATAAAAGAAAGATACAGTTGAAAAAGAAAGAAATAAGTATAAAAAAAAGAAATAAGATAAAATATAAAAGAAAGTGAGAGACGAAAACTGAAGACAGAAGGTTGAGAATTTTCTCTAAATAATTACACATGTTATTCATATTCACAACCGAATTTATGTCCGTTTAGTATCTCCTATGTATCCATATTCATTTAACGCCGATTTAATTTTGCATTTATATATGTATTCATATTTACATCCACTAGACAAAATATGTATAAGAATATGATTTCATCACTATACATTCCGCATTCGCTCCGTATTCACCTCTAGTATAGATCATTGCAAAAAAAAAAAGTGGACCAATTTTACTTTTTACTACACCAAATATGCAGTGTGCTTTGCTTGAAAAATATATATTGCAATCACCAATCAGAAGTCCAATTTGAATTGAATATTACTTATTTTTTAAGCACAAAAGTTCTTATATTAGAACTCCAATTCAGTTTCTGTTGCATTTGATATTTACTGAACTTTTAAAGACCTAATCTAGGACTAGGAAGCATTAAACCTTTTCATGCACGCCTGCATTTGTTTTAATTTAAGTTGGTTCGTTATTTGATTTTTTTGTTGTTATAACAATTCTGTTTTTTGAGGCAAGAAACCTCCTGCTCTTTCTCTCTCTCTGTCTGGTACTCCCTAGAGCAGCATAACAATTTGAATTGTCTCGCAGCATTTAACGACTAGGTGTCTAGGTGGCTGAACGGAACAGTAGATCAGGTTAATATTAGAAAATCAGCGAGACACCATACCGAAGATGTGGCAATCTTGAAATATTCACATACATAAGGGGCATTAACAGACGATATCACGCAATTATAAAAAAAAATATCACACCGTTCTTCCCCGCCAATCTGACACATCCTCCTTTTCGTTCTCTCTCTGAAAAAGCATTTCATTTTAGTACTCATAATCATTGCCAATGAATAGGTTTTATACAAATACAACTCACTCCATAAATTAAACCATAGATAGATCGATTAGTTGTTTTCTAAAGATTTAACATTAGAAATGGCAGGGATCTTAATTCGTTTCCTAGTTCCATCTCTGATGGAGTTGGAGATCTCCATTTCAGTGGCACTGGTCTTATTAGCTGTTCTCCTTTTCGTGGGGAAGAACCCATCGCCTATTAACCCGAAAGAAGAAATTGTTTCTTTAGATGATAAGATTCAGGTACGATCAATTTCTGCTTTTAGTATGTTTTCTGTACAAGATGTAACTAGTTTCATTTTGAATATTTTTTTAATTAACTGTAACAAGCAATGCCATGATCGATGTTCTTATTTAATGTAGACGGATTTGCCACCAGAGAAATCTCAGGAAACATCGTATGTCATCAAGGTTTTTTTTTTCTCATTTTATTTATTTGGTCAGTTATTTTATTCATGTGTGTAAATTGATCACTAATTACATGTTAATTGATATTTTCTTGTATTTAGTTGGAACTGTTAGCTGCCAAGTACTTGATTGGGGCAAATTTAAATGTCACATCGGAACCCTATGCTATAATTAAATGTGGTAAACAAAAGAGATTCAGGTATAGACGTATATTTGAAAATTATGTTTTTTATTCTTTAAATCACAAATTGTATGATGTAATTACTGAAATATGTAATTTATGTTGGTGATTTTACAGCTCTCTTGTGCCTAGTTCGAGGAATCCTTTGTGGGGAGAAGAATTTCTTTTCTTTGTTGATTCTCTTCCGGTCCAGGTCACCTATCTGTTTTCTTTTCGTTTTATTGTTCTTTGGTGAATTTCATAATCCCCTTTGAAAATTATAGGCTATCACTTGGAATTTAGAGTGTAATATCTTTGGTATATTGCAATTTGAAATGTGATAGTATAATGATCCATCAAAAATTCTTAAAAAGGATAAATGAACTCATCTTGTACAAAACCACAATTTTACATAGATTTTGGTCTGGTAAAATTCTTATAATGTTGTGCATTGTGTTGATATCGGAAACTTTTAGAAAACAGTATCAGTTCTATGAAGCATTATGATCTGATATATCCTCTATAAATAAAAAAAGTCGCTACTAATTCCATGTTTTTTGTGCCTGTTTGAGATACTTATATGTGGCTATTTGTTTTCCCATGACTAGATAAATATAGCAATATATGCCTGGGATACAGAGTGCAAATGCAAACTCCTCGGATCAGTGGTTTTACCAGTTGCAAAGGAAGGCCAGAGTGGAGCTATTTGGCATGACTTTGACAGCAAATCGGGACAGGTAACAGCCTCGGATGAAGTTATCTATAATGCTTTTCAATTCTCTTAGATAATGAAACCAAGTTCAATTTTTTTATTCAAGGTAATAAAGAAAACAACAGGAAAACAATTAACGAACATCATCCGAAAATACATGAAATAAGGATTGTTGGTTTTTAAGGTTGCATCTTTTGTAGTACCATTAAAAGAACTGTGATTGTAGAAGTTATGGACGAAAATACCCACTAGAATGATACTGGCTCAGAACTATGTCATTATATACAAAAGACCCTCCAAAATATTTTCCTTTTTTATTTGCTAACTAGGTAGTTGCACACAGGTATGCGTGAATGTGAATTCATTAAAACTCCCCTCGAATTCTAAAAGGTAAGTGTTCCATTTTTGCCCTGCAACTACTGAAAATATGAGTTTTTCATCAATTTCAAACTAATTACTCTCTCTCTCTCTCTCAATAGTCTACTAACAGGTTTTGTGGGAGTTGAATCGAGGAAGAATATGTCGTTCGAAAAACAAAACCCCATTGTTGTCCACCATGAGCCTGGCCCACTACAAGTTATTTTCGGACTTCCCTTTGATGAGGCAAGTGCCTTCTTTTCTTCTTTGTTCAAGGTGTAAATCACCAACTGTGCTGAAAGTTATCACCACTCGGCCACTCCTGTTTAGTGCCGTTCTGGTGCTTGGTGTTTTCCATCATATCTATAACAAAAAGAAGGAAAGTTGAAGTGTTTAAACCATCATTTCATGGAAGATGCTCTTCTAATGAGAAAAATGATCATTCTTCATAAGCTCCAGTTTTGTTTTCTTCATGTACCTTTTGGCACAAAATTATTTGTAGGGACCAAAATGCTGCAGAAAGATCAGTATATGTTAAAAATATGATGTTGTGAAAGAGAACAATTTTCTTGTTACTTTGTTGGCTTAACTACATAGGAACAAAAATTAAATCAGAACAAAAATATTTTTCAGGTTGTTTATCACAGCTACTCTTGTGCTTTTGAGAGATCATTTCTTTACCATGGCCGTATGTACATCTCTGCTTGGCACCTTTGTTTCCATTTTATTATCTTCTCTAAGCAATTGAAGGTTGGTTAAACGATTTGCTTTGTTGGGGAAGAGTTTTTGTTCTTAATTTACTTCCTTCTCGAAATTGTCCAAGTAGAACATTCGACTAATAATGTGACTGTTTCATTGTTTATTTCTTGTATAGTTTAGTATCTATACAAATATATAACACAAAAGTAAGGGTCTTTAATTAATTTCTTATTTACTTTGCAGGTAATCATTCCCTTCGAAGACATAGATGAGGTAAAGGTCTCAGCGAGTTTGTTCCTTTTGGTTGGATATAAACAAATTTTGATCTTAACCTTTTATTCAGAGTTTATTTCTAACTGTATTAACAATAACTTAGATTAAGAGAAGCCAATATGCTTTGTTCAATCCTGCCATTACCATAATTCTTCACGCCGGAGCTAATGGCATTGGTGTAGCTCCTCTGTGTAATAGAAACGGTGCGAAAAACGTCATATGATTTCAATAATTTATATGCGCAACAAAGGAAGTTTTTACAAAAAGGAAAAGATGTAAAAAAAATTGATTCTTATGTTTACAGGGAGAGTCAGATACAAATTTACATCATTTTGGAATAGAAATCAATCATTCAGGGCTTTACAGGATTCATATGAGAGGTATAGGGCAATGCTACAAGCAGCAAAGAAGGTTCGTACGATACCAGGTCATTGTTTGTTAGTTAAAACTTACATTCTCGTTTTAAATTGCTTGTTGATGAATTCAAATCAGATCCTCGAAACTAATACTGAGGTTCCACCTGGCATGAGTCAGAACCAGAAAGAATTAAAGCATGATTCAATGAAGACCCATTCCATAAGTAAAACAAACAGGAATAATTTAAAAGTAATTCATTATTTTCTTTTTAGGTAAAAGTGAGGCCGCTAAGAAACATCAACAAATTGACACGTGCTATAAAAAGAAATGAAGAAAAAGAAACAAGGCCAAAGGTTTTGAATCCTTTCGTCAACCAAGAAATTTTGGCCGATGCAGTTGACGTAAGAACCTTAAAAATATCAAATCTACATTATTTAAAACAGCTGCTCTTTTCCTATTATTTTACTGAGTTTTTCTTTTATCAGGAGATATTCCCATGCACAGCTGATCAGTTTTTCTCTACATTTTTGAGTGATAATTCCAATTTTCTGATGGAGCACCGGTACAGCAGAAATGACACTGACGTGATGGTAATCTGTCCTGTTAACAATCAGTTACCTGCCACTTCCAACCTGGCCAACAATGTATCCGGTTCTAACCTCAGTTAAATGGCTACTTGTGTGTGAATTCATGTGTTTAATCGGGTATTATGGCCTAATAAGGTTTTACTGAGGCATAGGGAAGATAGTTATGTTGCATAACAGCCATGCTGACTGTGAGAATCCTTACTTTACACTTTGTTCAGATAAACAATTGGAGTCCATCTGAGGAGCATGGTGGTCAAATCCGTAAACTTACCTTCAAATCACTATGTAATAGCCCTTTATGCCCTCCGTACACCGCAGTCACCGAACAACAGCATGCTAGCATGTCAACAGACAAAGGGACATTGGTATCTTGATTTTGAAAACCCTTGATCTTCTTTTCTATGAAGATATTTTTTTTCAGTAGTATTTTTCATGCTTTGTTGTTATTTGTCAGTTGTACGAGACGGTACAGCAAGCCCATGATGTTCCGTTCGGCTCTTACTTCGAGGTAGTCTTAACTTCCTCTTGGTCCCTGATACCTTTTCTTCTTTCTTTTTCTTTCTTTTCATTTTTTGTATTGAGAGTACTAATCCAATTCACATGTTCTTATGCGAACCAGATACACTGCAGGTGGTGTCTTCGGACAAAATCCGAGTCTTCGTGTCAGATGGTCATAAAGATTGGTTAGTTGCTTGCACATTTTGAGTTCAGTTACACAGTTACATCTTTATTTTAAATTCTGAAAATACAATTTGATTATGCATTTTAGGAGTGCATATGAAGAAATGGTGCATTCTTCAGTCAAAAATCAAATCCGGAGCATATGAAGAGGTATATTCATATTCTCTCTCTTTTTTCAAATTTGATTTTTTCTAGACCTAGTAAAATACACTTGACTCTACTCTGCTTTATTTTCTTCCCTCTTTTGTTTATTTTTTCTTTGCAGTACAAGAAAGAAGTGAATCAGATGTTGGAGGAGGCTAGGGCTCATCTTATAAAGCAAGAGTGCAAGACTACCCACTGAGGATTCAGCAACAAGACTCAGTTTAACCATGAAATGCTCTGATATTAACGATCATTTATAGTTTTCCGTTTCAAGTCCAGAAAGTTATTCTCACATAGCATCAGTAAAATGTTATGGCATAAGATCAAAGTAGATAGAAATGAAATAAAGCGTTGTATGTTTGTGGTTTCTGCAGCTCTGTTTTCTGCTAATGCGTTATCAATTTGGACAGTGAAGTCTCACAAAACCTATTTATAAACAAAAGATTGAAAGTAAATATACATAATTAGCCCATCTTATGCTTACCATCTATTTGAGATTACATATAGTACATTTCCCTACATGATTTCACACCTTGTGACTGTATTAATTCCCTTGCAAACTACGAAACAAAACCAACAGAAAGAACAAAAACTCTAAACCTGAGCCCGTATATTAGAACATGCCATTCATGCATGCATAAACTCGTGAAGAACTAGTCATGGTTCCATTACTAAACAACTACTACTACCTTATATACCACCAATTCCACGAGAACGTGCTTCTCTTACCAGAAGTTTCACATTTCTCGACCCAACAGAATCCATCACATCGACACACTCTTGGAGATCCAAATCATTGCTCAAGTTGACCCACTCTTCATCATCATCCTTATATTTGACCTGATAAGACCCACTTAACAATTTAAATCTCCTTTCAATCTCCTCAGATAGTTTTCCATACCCCATAGTTGGCACGAATTTGAAACGCACTGTGTCTTCTCTATAAGTAGCCTTAACTGTCACAAAGGGACCGGCACCACTTGTGGGTTTTGCACAGTTAGGTTTTTCCTTGAAAGTGGGATGACTCGATGCACTACCACTAGAAGAATCGGTCCTGCTAGAAGAAGAAGGGTGGCTCTGGTCCTGGATCCCACCATTACATTCTAATTTCAAATTGTCAGTCTGTAATTGATCTTGAAGCTCCTTTGGGTCCTCACTTGGAGATGCATAGTCAGGTTGCTCTAATTTTGAAACTGACGGTGGTACTGCTGGCTTTGCGGGTTCCGAGCCAGTAACAAGACAACCCACGGCAGGGTCATATTTAAAGGCACCTCCCTCAACACCTTGCACTGAGTTTATTACAAGTTGAATCTTCTTCAGTGATCTATTGACTTTGTTTATCTTACGAGATGGCCATCTTGCTATACCATGCTGCCTGCATATGCGTTTTAAGGTTGTAGGGCACACTGCCACAGAAAATTGTAAGCACTTGTTAAAATGAAGAAAAACAGTTAAATCGTACTATCTTTATTAGCTTCAGAATCAATTATTGTTTAGTCAAAATAATAACTTATCAAAACAAGCAAATGAATATGAGGAAAATGGCTGTAAATGTCTGGATTTGTAAGGGCTAGTAACATTGTTTCCCAAGTTCATTGCATTTTATATTGTATCAGCCAGCTTGTGTAGAGATTTGTAATATAGGAACAAAAAAATAATTTGTTATGAACTATGTGCCAAATGCTAATACTGTTCCAGTCATGACTGATACCAGCACTATGTAAAAGAGGAAAGTCCTGCTTTTGGTCCCTGAACTATTTCATTTGATATGGTTCATTTTGCCCCTGAAGTATTGGTTTTGTTTCAATATGCACCCTTTGTAAGGAAGTTTAGGGGGTAAATTGAACCAAAATTCGAGGTAATTTGAACAAGGGAAATTTCAGGTGCAATTTGAACCAAAACCAATAATTCAGTGACTTGATTACAACAACAACAACAAAGCTTTTTTGTTCCAAACAAGTTGGGGTAGACTAAAAATGAAGTCTATATTGTTGATTTGATTTTCATAAGATTAGTTGAATTTTTACGTTGGCTCGCCAAGCCTATCACAACCCTCCTCCTTTCCAATAATTGAGTGACTTGAATGGACCAAAAAAATTTGAAACTTGACTGAACCAAATTGAGTAGTTTAGGGACGAAAAATGAACTTTCCTCTATACAAAAAGAAAAAAGATGGAATTATTTACCCCCAAGGCCCTTGGCTGCATCTTTTAGACTTCCTGAGAAATACTTTTGAAGAACACTCAAGCTTATATTTTTCTCTGCCGTGCTTCTCTTCCTCTCCATATTTCTTGTTAAATAAGAATGAGCCTGAAACCAAAACATTTCAATCTGATTAGTCAAGTCTCTTTAGCATATCAAATTTTAGAAACTAAACGCACAGGAAAACTATCCCTCTTCATTGATATGACCTTTTGTGCTAGCATACCTCTTAATTCTGTACTTGACAAGCTTTGCAATTTTTCGGATTTTGCTTTGTGGATATATCAAAGCTCAAGCAAGTCATTGAGAAAAAAAAAATGAGATATCATAGAGATTAAAGAAAAGAAGGACCTTTTCATTGTGCATTTCTTCAACCTCATCAAAACTCAATTTAGTAAATTCCTCCCTGCCTGCATGAAGATTTGTGCTATCAGAATGCCCCAAAAGCATATTGTTTGCATCAGAATGGCCTGCCTTGTGAACCGTGCTCAGCTTGGCCTCTGAAACTGTCCTGAGGCTCCTGCACATCTTCTGCATCGTACCCGACAAGTTGTTTAGCAACAGCTGCTGCTCCTCACATCCTCTGCAATTCACTGGCAGAAAGAACTCTAGAACATAGTCGTCACTTCCTGTATGATCACTTCTCAACCTCACCGCAACAGCAGCACGTAGTCCAGACTTCCTTGCATGGTGTGCAAGTGGGTAGTCATTGATCGCGTAGTCTCCTACATCAGATGAGAAAAAGGGTACATTGGATTCTAAAGCTTTACCGGCAATTCCCTGACCAGGCTCAAGCATGTGTTCCGCACATGCATGGAGAAAATCTTGTATGTGCGGGTCATTAGCATAGCATGCCTGTTCATTTATCTGGAGCATGGTTTTTGAATGTATGCTGGTAAAGTTTGCAGGTTCACGAGTAGGGACCCACGTCAGGGCAAGAGGGAGCATGTGCGCATGACAGATCGACCGAAGTACGTCTAGGATTTCAGAAAATACCAGCTTTTGTTTTTTTGTAAGGCTCTGCTAATTAAGTAAAAATAAGATGAGAGTTATTTCTAAGGGCCTGTAGATCAGCTTTTGGAAGTTGAGACCAAAATGAAGAAAAAAAATGTTACTTAGCATTTAATTTATTTTGTTTGAAATTAGTAGAGGATTAGTGCATTTATGTACCTGGTGCCGAACCAACTGGTGTTTTGTCGTACACAGATTGACAGCCTGAAAAATGAAAAATGAAAAGATAACTGTGTTATAAGTTTATTGGGCAAAATGACAACAAAAAATGTAGAGGTTTTTGATAAACAGGTTTTATGTGCAACAGGTAGCCACAAATTCTCTTATTTCAAAATCTGTTACATAAGCTAGGAATCTGTGTCAGTAAATCTTGTTCTAAGCTTTGATGCATTCATGTGCGAATTTGTAATTTTTTAGATTGCCTTGTAACTCTGCCTGTGTTGTTTTCAATATAGCCGGTTCCAAGTCCGGAAAAGGAGGAGAGTTGTGATAGACTTGGCGAGCCAACGTAAAAAAAATTAGCCACTCCCAAGGAAATGAAACCCAATATACTTCCGTTGGAACGTAACCCTCTTAGCAACGCGTCATACCAAAACCCGGGTATGGTGTTGAATGTACAAGGGCTGGGTCGTCACTCCCTTGGTGACGCGCTATATCGACACCCAGGTGTAGTGACAAATGAGTAAAGGTCTTTGCACTTTACTTGACGAGTGCGAGGGGTAAGAAAGCTAATCGTGAAAAATAGGATTCGCCTGGGTAATTGGAATGTAGGATCCTTAATGGGTAAGCTACGAGAGTTAGTTGATACTGCGATTAGGAGACGTGTAAATATCATATGCGTTCAAGAGACTAAATGAACGGGTGAGAAGGCGAAGGAGATAGAAAATACTGATTTTAAGCTATGATACACATGAACAGAACGAAGCATGAATGAAATACACGTCTTAATTGACCAGAGCCTCAAGAATGGAGTGGTCGACGTCAGGAGACAAGGAGATCGACTTATTCTAGTCAAGTTGGTTGTTCGCAATTTAGTTTTAGACGTCGTTAGTGTGTATGCCCCATAAATAGATTTGTGCGAGAACATCAAGAAGCAATTATGGAAAGATCTAGAAGAGATGCTTAGAGGTGTGTCTAACGGCGAGAAGTTTTTTATAGGAGGAGACTTTAATAGTCATGTTAGTACAACTAGTGGGAGTTTGGAAGGAGTACACGAGAGATTTGGATATGGTGATAGAAATCAAGAAGGATAACACATCTTAAACTTTGTTGTAGCATATGACCTCATGATAGCTAACACCTTCTTTAGAAAGAAACAATCACATTTAGTTACATTCAACAGTGGTCAACACTCGAGCCAGATCGACTTTGTTCTCACTAGGAGAGAGGACAAACGAGCTTGCGTAGATTGTAAGGTTATATCCGGAGAGTGTGTCGTCCAACAACACAAGATTGTTATCTCAGATTTTTCTCTTTCGAATACACGCTCGACAGGACAAATGTGTCAAAATATCGAGGACGAGATGGTGGAAACTCAAAGGAGATGCCCAACAAGTCTTTAAGGACAAGTTGATCGAAGAAGGAACTTTTAACGAAGATTACGACACTATAACATGTGAAAGAAGATAACAACTCACATTCGAAAGATAGCTACAGAGATATTCTGAATGACTAAGGAAAATAGACGCGAACCTAAAGACACTTGGTAGTGGAACGAGAACGTGCAAAAAGCTATCAAGGAGTCATGCTACAAGTGTTTGCATCATGACAAAAGTGAAGAAAACGTACAGAAGTACAAAATAGCCAAAAAGAACGCAAAGAAAATTGTGAGTGAAGCAAGGAGTCGAGCTTATGAGAATCTATATCATAAGCTAGGTGCGAAGGAAGGCGAAAATGACGTCTATAAGCTAGCTAAACTCTGCGAGAGAAAGACGAGAGATTTTAGCTAAGTCAAATGCATCAAGGACGAGACAAATAGATTTTTTTGTGAAACACGACGAGATCAATAACAAATGGAGATAATATTTCGGCAAGTTCTTCAATGGAGAGAATGAAAACACTATGGTTGAGTAAGATCACTCTTGTGATGACATCAACAAGCGATTCATTCGAAGAATTCAAAAGACGGAGATAAATGATGCTTTAAGAAGAATGAAAGTAGGTAAGGTTTTAGGGCCTGATAACATCCCGATCGAGGTGTGGAGATGTTTTGGAGACATAAGAGTAGTATGGCTAACTAAGTTATTCAACAATATTTTTCGATCAACCAAAATGTCGGACGAGTGGAGGAGAAGTATATTAGTACCTACCTTCAAGAATAAATGAGATATTCAAAGTTGTACTAATTACAGAGAAATCAAGCTTATGAGTCATACAATGAAGCTTTGGGAGAGTGATTGAGCATCATTTAAGAAGACGACAAACGTACTAATTTGGTTTTATGCCCGGACGATTGACTATGGAGGTGATTTTCTTGACAAGACAACCGATGAAGAGATATAAAGAGCAGAAGAAGAATTTACACATGATATTCATCAACTTGGAGAAAGCGTATGACAAAGTACCGAAAAAGGTCATGTGGTGGGCACTTGAAAAGAAGAAAGTTCCAACAAAGTACGTCAACCTTATCAAGGATCATGTGACGGCGAGACTGATGACTTTTTCATTAAGATATGATTACATCAAGGATCAACCTTGAGCCCTTACATTTTTGCATTAGTGATCGATGAGACCACGAAAGATATACAAGAAGATATTCCTTAGTGCATTCTCTTTGCGGACGATGTGGTCCTAATTGACGAAAGTAAGGTTAGGTGGGTAGAAAATTAGAGTTGTGGAAGAAGACTTTAGAACCAAAAGGTTTTAGACTTAGTAGGACTACGACCGAGTATATGAAGTGCGAGTTCAGCGGCGTTCGATCAGAAGATGGAGATGTCGATTTAGATAAACAAGTAGTGTCTAGAAGGAACACTTTTAGCCCAATTCCATGGAAATGAAACTCACGTACCAGAATCATAACAAACTAAAATTTAGTAGTGGTATAGTTGTAGTTCAGAATTAACGACGTAGGACGCTAGCATGATTTGTAGAATAGTTTATTATTATTATTAATATTATTATCATTATTATTAGTATTAGTAGTATCATTACTATATTTCTATTTTTACTACTATTTTACTATTTATTATATTATTATCATATTTATATAGATTTTCATTTTAGATTGGATTTCATTTCTAACTTATCCCAATTTATTTGAGAACAAAGCCTTTGTTGTTGTTATTAGATTCCCTTGTAAAAAATCAAGAGGCCAAATTAAAGCAACACCAGCTTTATTAAACAGTAGAAAGACAGCTTGACCTTTTTATAAAGGAGTTCCAAAAATAGACAACTTTTGTACCGGTAAAGAATACTTCTGATGTAGAACAAGATCATCTGTAGTTCTGTACAATATCGTGGTTTGTGAACAAATTTTGAAATAAGAGAAGTTGTGCCAAATTGAGGCACCAAAACTCTTGGTGAAGCACAATACCACAGGATTGTCTCAGAAGTAAACGTGTAAGCCAAATCAACACCATCTGGTACAGTGCCTGATTGGTTTTGCATAAAAAGGCATGATGAAACTTACTGTACATGATGATTGGTCAAAATAACTCGAGATCATGCAACTTGGTACAGAACCTGTGCCAAATCAGTGTCTCTATCAACCATTTAAGAGATTTTTTTTTAATATGCCATTGAAACCTAATATATCATGAACTTTGCATTCTGTGTTCAGTACCAGAATAAGTTGGCTGATACACATTCCTTGCTCAAGTAACTAACCTGTAAAACATTGCAAACACTGTCCATTTCAAAATCAAAATCAGATTTCTCTCTCTTGGTCACAAGCTCAAGCACGGCCACACAAGACCCCTCTGAAGGATCAAAAACAGGCATACCCATAGAACCATGGACCTCATGAGTAAGGGCATGCTTCTTCCTTATAAACTCTTGATCTCGATAGTAAACAACATTAGTTGTCCATTCAGACATACCTGATGTAAAGACCCGACCAGGTAATCCCTCCTTAACAGGGAAAACGAATGCCCTTGAAATTTCACGGTACCCGGCTAAAACTTGGTCGAGCAAAAACGGCTGGTCTGAGGTGGTTAAAACAGTGTTATCTCCTTGTTTAACAGGAAGCCAAACTTGGGCTAAAATTCCACTGTATGAAGACTCCTTGAAGAGAGAGAGAGCCCTGAGCATCCTTTCTGCTAGAGATATACCAAATATAGGTTTCGGCACCATACTGGTACATTCTTCCAGGTTCTCATCCGTTGGATTAGGATTTGATGCAGCTCCGAACGGTGAGAGGTTGTCAAATATGTTTGGTTCTGGTGAGGCTAACTGAGTCAAATTGCCGAATGCCTGGTGTGCGCCGAGTTCTGGTCCGAGAAACTGGTCCGAGAAATTGTCAAAACTCAAAAGGGTTGAGAAAAGCAAGGGGTCATCGGTAAATGGGCTCCCTGTTTCCGGATTATAAGGTAACAAATTATCCATGTAGAAAAGTTTCTTTCTTTTTCTCTCTTTACCCGTTTTGACAGAGAATCACAGCTAAAGATAGGAACTATCTACTTCAAGCTTAATCAAAGTGATCCCTTCCACAAATTGCAACTATGCGCTAATCCCCAGGTTATAAAAGTATCTCCCAAATTTTTGCGATAATCAACCCAAAATCTTCGATTAACAATTCGTAAGAAACCAACCAAGATCACTTATAGAGATTCCAAATTTTAGATTTCTAGGAGGAAGCTTTCAGCAGAGGAAATTCAAGTAGTTTCGATCCTATTCAAGCTTGAGCTCATGGCGAGTATATACCAGAAAAGCCCCAAATTAGGATCGAAAGTAGAGAGAGTTGAATCTGGTATACACAAGAGGAATCCTTGAGAAAGAAAGAGGAGAGAGAGATAAGATTCGATCGAAGTGATTTGACTAATTTGCCCGTGAAATTCTCTCATATTGGGAAACAATTTACAAGTAGACTCGGTCTACATTTTATCGAGCGGAGACCGGTTTGTGATCCTCTATTCCTCTCTGTTCAGTAACTTGATTATTTACTATAGTAAATACACCAAGTCCATATACAAATATATTCTATTAGTTAGTTGATTTCCTGTTTCTCTGGTTCCCAGTTCTATTCACCTATTGGCTATTGACATTCCTTTTTCGGCTTTCTAAAGTTCCGGATTCTTCTTTTTTCTCATTATTATTACACTTTTCAATTTTAATGCTACTGCCAGAATTGCTTTGCATCTCCCATGAAATACCTACCGTATCCCACATAAATGCATTACCTCGAATTATTTTGTCGTTTATTTTCTGCAGTGAATGTAATGGCCTTCTCGGTTGTGTAATGATGGAAATATTCGATTCTAACTCGGAGGAATTTGTCTGAATTATTCAGATCTGAACTCAATTTTACTCAAAATTTTGAAATTTAAATTGATTCGGATTCGTTTCAACTTAATTTATAAAAATAGTAAACAAAAGCGAAAGAGAAAAACAAAAAAAGAGGGTAGAGAAAAACAAAAGAAAATGGAAAGGAGAAAGGGAAAATAACAAATAATAAAATATTGATAAGCGCTACATATTGCGTGATGATTTGGTAGGATGTTCAATTGGATTTTTTTAGATCATCTCAGGCGGTTCGAGACTTTTTAAGTGTTACACTAATTCAACTCGACTCATGACTCATGACTCATGACTCATTAGTCATTAGTTTGACGAAATTAAAATGATTCTATCTGATTTAGATCCGACTCGTCAAAATACCACCACTAATTTTGAGATACATAAAAAGAGTAATTGATTCTACTTGCATTTCTTTATTTTTAGAAATTTTAGGCCATGTAATAACAAATGTATATTTTGGTTTTTTATATGTTGTTGACGTTTTCCTCAAAAAATATGTGTTGTTGACGTAGATTACATTAAAGTCGTTCTAACAAGTACAAATAAATAGAAAAAAAAGTAGAATCTAGAAAATAATTTAGAAAAGTACTCGCGCATACTTATATACACACAAAAATGTTCATGCACTATCTATTTATCTATCTATCTATCTATTAATTAGATTGTGCTTCTATAATCCCACTAGAAATTTGAACGCGGAATTATAACTGTGGATCAAATAATACATTTCATTTTTTATTAGTTCAAATAATTTATCAAGTTTAGTAATTGGTTGGAAAATCCTAACCAGGATACGAAGAAAACAATAGCAACATTTTGAACATTAGGCGTGAAGTATTAAGTAGTTTTGTTTATATGAGTCCGGCTAGAATGCATGTGTATCTCGAGTTCTACAGTTTAATGACCGATTCGAACTATGGTTTCTGATTTCTATCTTAAAGTTTCGTTGTTGACTGAATTTTACTATTATTAGTATTACTATTATTACTACTACTATTATTATTATTATTATTATTATTATTATTATTATTATTATTATTATTATTATTTTGCTATTTTTAAGGGTGATGCAAATTTTCTAATCTAACCATTATTGGACCATCAAATACAACTTGTTTTATACATCTCTCAAAAATAGCAAAAAAGTTTCTAAAAATGAAAAATTTGTTCACCAATGAAATTTCAATATAAATATCAAATTCAACGGTTCGAATTGATCATTTGAATTCCAATATTTAAGGTACACATGCAAAATGTAGAATAAAATATACTTTGCAAAGCATGATATATTTAAAAAAAACAATTTTACAAATTATCGGATCCGTTTAATATGAAAAAAATAGCAATTAATATTTATAAAAAATCTTACCATTGATTCATAAATTGAGGGAAATTATTTTGTTTATAATGTTTCGTAGAATTGGATGCACCTTTTCTATTATAGAATCGGATCACTTTTACAAATCGGACGAATGCCAACAGCATATAATACGCTGGATTAGATATGAAAAAAAAATAATATCTAGCTGCAGCAAAATCTAAAATAGAGGCACCACCATAAACAAGAAATTATTTTTGAATTAGATTAAATTTCCTCAGATTTGCTTTTTTATATAAGGAGTTCTATTATTCCGACATCTATTATTTTCAAAAAAAAAGTTATGAAACCACTTGCTCATGAAAATTTGAATCTATAATTTCTTGAAAGTCGTCATAATTAGTTATCACTAGATTGTTGAATTATTTGCTTCTCGATTCATCTTAATAGTTACATTTATTGTATAAGCTAAATAAACCTAATTTTTTTAGAGGCATTTTATGGGTACGTATTATATTAGAGAGGTGTGCTATTGTAATTTTGCAAAATATGTATTTTGAATTCTTGAATTTGTTGTCAAAACTATTTGTAATGTAAAAGATACAAAATTCAAAAACTCAAAATCAAAAGGCACATAATTTCCAAATTACAATATCCCACTTCCATATTGTATATATAAATGTATTTAATTTTGTGGCGGTGTCGTACTTTAAATCTGAGGCACGTACGAGACCCGAGATGGCGCAGGAAATCCGGATCCGACCCGTTGTGGTGCTTGCTTGACAAGTGTTCTGGCTTGACACGTTGTCCACATGAAAACATACATGAGTTGGAGATTCAATCAGGGATGTCAAATGAACGAAACAAATATTCAAATAGATTGTTGAGTTTACGTTTCGTATAAGAAAACGATAATAGAGTTATTTGTATTAAACGTTTCGCTAATTTAATGTAAGAAATTTTTGTTTCGTTGAACGTTGCGTTAAAGTTAGACGGTTAAACGTTCGAAACGTTTCATTTTTGTTTCTTTTGAAGCTGCAAAAAAATATTATAAACGTTTAAAATCTTAAAACCTTTCAGAACGTTTAATCTATTTCAAACATTGAAAAATCCATACAAATATATAGTGAAACATATATTAAAAGTTTGAAACATCAATACATTTAATCTATACAACAAAAATGTAATATAACTTCAAAATAACTTGTCATGCTCCAATGCCACATATAGGATCACCTGATGCCACTTCATCACTAGACCATAGTGGATCACCAATCATCAATCATTCTCCTCAAATCAACACAACGAATTAATATTTAAGTTAAACAAAAAGTATAAAGATAAAGAATAAAGAATACAATTTAATATTTAACTTACCATTGATGCAAGCACGCAACCAGTTCTGAACACAAATGAGAGCTTCAATGATCTCATTATTCAAAGTACTCCTAACTGGTGACAATATTCTGCCACTAATGTTAAATGTGCACTCAGATGCCACGATTGATATCGGGACAACCATAATGTCTCGGGGAAGTCGAGCCACTATTATCTTCCATTTTCTATATGTTTCTTTGTTTCTCTCTTTATTTTTTTTTTCTTTCTTTCAGCCATTTTGTGTTCCTTCGCAGAGGTTTATATAGTCAAGGATAATGATCTATCAGAAGGCGAAAGGCCCTAATCACGATCTAGTCACAAGCTTCTCAGTCACCTACCATTCTAGGCCTCTAGCCATGAAATGATAACCTTTCTCTGACCCTTTAATTTTTAATCGTACTAAACCTTTCAAGTACACTAGATGATTGGAAATGATGCAACAGATCGTTGATATCCTGACATATACAGAGATCAAGCCGAAAATAGACGAAAAAATAATTAGGATCTTACAAAAGGGGACAAAACATCCCTGCTCGGGATTGACGGAGCAAGTAAACCAACCGACAATGGCTAGGAAAGAGAGAGACATTTTTAGTGAGAGAACCAAGAAGACGAAGCGAAAATAAGCATAGAGAAGAGTCAACTAGGGTTCGCTTTTAACCTGAGGTTCTATGCAATTGCATGAATTCTATACTCGTAGAATACTAAACATAACAACGCAATTAACGAAATGTAATAGTTGAGTTGCGTTTTCGGTTTGTTTTAATAAACAAAACAACTGCAAATTACGTTAAATGTTTCATTTAATAAACGAAAAAAACTTGCGTTAGCCGTTTCGTTTTGTCCAAAACAAAACGATTAAACTTAAGAATCATTGCGTTCACACTTAGGACTGCTAATGAACACGGCGATTCATGAATAACATGGGCTAGACACTATTGAACATTTACCAAATGGAATTTCTTAGTCTTGGTTGAAGTTTAGTCCAAGTCCAATTGTTAAAACTGAACTGGACTAATTATGGACAATCATGGACAAATTTTGAACTAATTGCGAGTTCAGTGTGGAATTAAATGAAAATATGTTTGAACATCTCAATAGATCAACCAACTTCTAATTTTCAGTTTCACAGAGAGAAAACTAAATTATTCACACAAAGAAACCTAAGTTATTCAATACAGTGATGAAAAAACTTTCATTTAAAGAGGATTATGCATTTGGTGTCTAGAATCTTGTTCGCATGGTTAGCTTATGGACAAATAGTGAATATTATTCGGTTATAAAATAAACTGAACAATGACTAGATATTAGTAGATAATTATAAACTTGATTTGATCATGAACTTTAACTCCTCATCAACGAACTAAGTTGAACATTAATTGAAACTCATCCATTAGCAGTCCTATTAGCACTCCTAGATTCAACCAAAATATTTAGGCCCCACCAAACATGCTGTAACCACGATCGCACGACATTTAATGCCAAAATACTTAAAATTTCGAAGTTACCATTTGACCCCTGGAGTCATATTGCAACATCTTTGGTTACCTCAATTATACCTCCGCACGGATTAACTATTGCTGTCTATCATTAATGATGGTTGTTTATTAAAAAAATTGCTAGTCAAAGTGTCTTCAAGTCGTTATTTCTGTAACTACAAATTTTAATTATCCCATCGATTTAATACTTTATATTAATTTGAAAATAAATTTTTTTAATATTTTATCACTGTTATTTTTGTATTCCGAATCATTTTGGATCGTTCAATTTTGATTTATAGTGCGGATATTGATGTATATAATCATCCGAAGTATTTACTGTATCTATTTTTGGTGTACTCAATTTTTTTTAACTACACGTGATAATATTGTATTTGTTAAAGATTTTTTTTTTGCAATTGTGAAGAGAGAGACAACTACTGCTTGCAAAATATTTGCAAAACTTATATGACAATTTCTGGCCAACTTGATATGACACGTGAGGCACTAAACACATTGGAAATGTACATCAAGGGTTCTCACGTTTGCGCACAAATTTGATTTTTTATTTTATTTTATCTGATTTTATTAATTTTTCATTTAATTAGAGATATTATAGTATTTTAAATGAGTAAGGTTATTGTACGTTGCATAATATATGCTTTGTGATTTTGGGTCACGGAGTTTTGATTTTTTTTAATAAAAATAATTTTGACAATGATCCAAAATCATAAAGTATGTGCTTTGCAAAATACAATAGATTACATCAAATCAATTCGATTAAAATTTTTCATTTCTTCTAAACAGTTTTCTTTTCCAAATTTTATCTGATTTTTTTTTTCAAATGATTTCAGGAAGCCCTATATATTCAATTTTTCTTTTCCTGTTTTTGTAATAATAAAAGAATGAAAAAAACTTGGATACACCAAAAGATAGGGGTGCAAACGGATCGGATACGGACGGATAATAGCATTACCATATCCGTATCCGCTTTTATTTTTCTAATACGGATACGAATACGGATACGGATTGGATGATAAACGAATACGAATTGGATAATAAACGGATATGGATGCAAATACGGATATAATTCGGATAATTAAATGGAATGAGTACATTATGAAAAATCGTTAATATATCATTATTCAACAATAAAATTATTTTAAATTATATTATAAAATAAATTTAATGGAATAATTAAAATATTGCAATGAGTAGTGTCTTTATAATTTATTTTTCTAATATTATAAATATTCGAAACAATTAAATAATTAATTTACTTAGTTATAAAAAAAGAAACATAAATACAATGAATTTGGGTTGACATATTTTCCGGATATCCAAATATCCGAAAGTTCCGGATTCGGATAATTATCTGAATCCGTATCCGTATCCGGTTCAAAATTCGAAACCGCATATGTATCCGTATCCGGTAAAAAATTATCCGTATCCGAAAATATCCGAATCCGATTATCTGATATCCGTAAAAATCCGAATTCGGATCCGGATAATCGGATAAATATCCGATCCGGTTGCACCCCTACCAAAAGATATGTACACCGAGCATTCTTGTTCATCTAGGTCATTCAATCATTGAGATTGACGAAACATGATTCACTTTAACTTCTGTTGTGTTTTCGAAAAAATTACTTTTCATCAATCTCGATGAATAAAACGATCCATATGAGCTAGAGTATCAAGTATACTCATCTTTTATAATATGCAAGTTTTTACCTAAAATAATGATTCAAAACAACTTCAATTCTAAAAAACAGTTGGAAATGATGAGTCCGGCATCAATTGAGAAAACACATCACGACACGACACGACAAAAAAAATCGTTAAATTATATCACTATTGAGAAACAAAATTATATATTTGATAATTCAATAAATCAATAGCGAAAAGAAAACAAAATATAATCCACTACAGTTTTCTTTAATAACAAATCTATAGTTTGATTGGGACAACTAAAGAATATTTAGACTTCTGTTTTACCTTTTAAGTATAATTATAATAACAGAAGAAAACGTTTCATGACCAGTAATGCTTAATCCTTATCAGATATCATAATAAATGTGTAATTCAATTCAATTCTAATTCTTGTTTTTCCAATAGAGAAATTTCTAATGAAATCTTTCTTATACAGAAGATTCTAATTTTTTTTTTAAATTGACATATTATCGCACCGGCATCGCATCGAATACGATACTTTCAGTGTGACGTAGTTTTTAATAGATCAAAACACACACAAGTTTAACGATAGTGATTTGCACAAAAATTATAGAATTTGTTTACTGATAATGGAAGATCCGTATGATGAAATTAACGAATATACTGTTACAACCCAGTACAAGTTGATTGCTATTTCTGGGCTTTTATTGGACTTGCCCAAATTACTCAGCCCATAATAAATCCCAAAAATGGATAATGGTGGGAAATTAGCATTATCGATAATTTAATGAACTATTTCAATTTGGAAGCAGTGATTTGACAACGGACCGGATAGGTTCAAATTCGTTCGGTCTAATGTGTTGGTCGGTCTACAGGTTGGCCAGTCCAATAGGTCGGATTGAGTTTTCGCGGGTTTAAATTTTGTAGGTTGAGCGCAACTCGTCTTAGGTCTATGAGTCGACAGACCGGCGGGTTTAAGGCGGATTCGGGACGAGCTGGTCCGGATTGGATTAACGGGTTGGATGAGTTTTTTTTTATTTTTTTATTATTTTTGAATTTAATGGGGGTTATTCCCGGGTTATATCCGATTATTTCTGGGTTGGGACAAATATTGCACGAGTTTGAATGGGTTTCGACGGGTTTTGGACGAGTTTCCCGGGTTATAATCCCAGACCGAGTTTGAGTCGGATTTTTTCAAAAAAATTGGCCGCAATTCTTCTTTTTCCCCCAATTTTTTTTTGGACAGATCCACACGAGTTGAACCTCGAGGCGGACCGAACCGAACGCGGTCTCGGGTTTCCCGGACCGTATCAGACCCGGTCTAGTTTTGTCAAATCTCTATTCGGAAGAAAACCAGTCCTTTTGTACAATCGACCTTCTACGACGAATTTACTCGTACTATATCTATATGTATCCGAGAAAAATATCTGTTTGCTTTCAAAAGGACTTCGTAAAAAGGTCGTAAGTTTCTAAAGTGAATTCGAATAAAATCAAGAAGAAGATTAAGCTCATGGCAGGAAGGAGACGTCGGACTATTACATGAACACATCTTTTTCCGGATCTACAATGTCCATACCTTTGTCGTCGAATATGTAACGATTTAAGAGCATGTGCAAAACTATTGATGATAGAGATCTGCTACACATCAGATACAATGAAATATGTTATAGAAAGTTCGTGTATAACGGGATTTAACCCCCATACCCCAAAACAAACCAATTACCAAACATAAATCAATCGAGAGGCAACTCACAGAGGTGAGAGAGAGAGGGAGAGAGAGTACGAACTTGAGAAGAGAGAGGAATTAAGGTTTCGACGAGAGAGACGGTGGCGAATCCGGCGAGAGCAGGAGGCGGCGGTGGAGGCGGTGGTGGCACGGGAGCAAACGGGAACCCGTCGTCGAGCAACCAAAACGGTGGGCCCAGGGGAGGTTCGGGAAACCCTAGTAATGGAAGCGGAGGTGTGGCAGGTCAGGGTTTGAAACACGACCCCGGAATATCGCTCGATTGGTCTCCCGAAGAGCAGTCTATCTTAGATGAAGGATTGAACACGTATGTGTTTCTTTTCTTTTTGCGAGCTTCAGATTTTCTTTTGAGGGGTTCTTTGATTTTAGACTGACTTTTCGCGTATCTTGTTGATTGATGAGTTGTTTTGGGATGAATTTCGGTTCAAATCTATCGAATTGCATCTTTTGTAGTGTATTTGTCTGTCTTTTCTGGTATTTCATGGATGTAACTTATCACGTCAGAAGCAGGAGATTGAAATATATTTCATTATTCTTAATGCATTTTCTCCTTGAAATATATCTCATGGATGTAATTTAATCTGGAATCCAAGTCTGTATAATTTTCACCCATCGATCTTAGTTGTGTAATTTAATGCATTGTTAATTTCCCAAATTTCAGTTGGATGAAGAGAATTCTGTCATGGAAAAATGCAGTGGCCCCCCAAATAGCTATTTGTAGTAGTACTTCTGTAGGGAATCAGTTTTGCATGTTGCAATTTTAATGGTTTTCTTCTTTTGAAACAATCAAACTTTCGCCTGTTCCAATTCTGATGTTCCCTATTTTCAAATGACTTGCAGTTATGCATCTGAATCAACTTTAATTCGGTATGCAAAAATAGCAATGAAGTTGAAAGACAAAACTGTCAGAGATGTAGCAATGCGTTGCCGGTGGATGTCTGTAAGCACTTCTTCATGCAAGTAATGGATATCCTATTGCAATTTGTGCTGTCAGTGCAATTGACTTTTGAATTTTCTCAATATGCAAAACAGAAGAAGGAGAGTGGAAAGAGAAGAAAGGATGAACATAACCTATCTAAAAAGAGCAAGGATAAAAAGGTGAATTTTTTATCCTTAGACTACAAGTTTAGCATGTCATTTAAGAATTTGAATCAGTATGGTATTTCGGTGTTTCCTGGTTAGAGTTGTGGGTAGGCCGGTGGTAATTTAAATAATTGATATGGTATTAGAAAAAGCTATATACCTGATTTGAAGTAAAACCTTACTTCATAAAAAAAAGGGCAGCCCGGTGAAGGGTCGGACCACTTTAGGGTCATTGTACGCAGCCTTTTCCCGCATTTTTACAAGAGACTGTTTCCACGACTCGAACCCGTGACCTCCTGGTCACAAGGCGACAACTTTACCGCTACGCCAAGGCTCCCCTTCTTTATAAACCCGTGACCTTACTTCTTTATATACTGCGACTAAAATAAAATCGCAGGGGAAAAGTGCTTTGCTCAAGCATTTTGCAATTAAACAACCAGCCAATTAAAGCTGGTTTCTTGACGGCTGAAAAATATGAATGCAGTTATCATCCCAACAAAACAAACGAACATGGCTCAATACAAATCTGCAAATATGCTCAGTAGTCTACTTGTATGAGACACAAAGTAACAAAATCAAATGAAAATTGCAGTAAGGACTTTTGTGAGTTGTGACAATTAAACCATATTTTCAGGAAAAGGTCTCAGATTCGTCGACAAAACCAACATCTAGCGTAGCAATTCGATCCAATATGCCTCCATACCCGCTTCCCGTTCTTCCCATGGATGATGATGATGTATCTTTTAAGGGTATGTTTATTTATTTTAAGATTTTTCTATGGTAAGCAATATTCCGCAATCTAGCAACTGACAGAACTACATGTCAATAGCTATTTCATGTAGATGCTTATTTTTTTAGTCTGTTGAAGGAGAGTCCTGTAAAAATGCATTTCTTTTGTGTTTCAGCAATAGGAGGGCCAACTGGAGATCTCCTGGAGCATAATTCTCTAGTACTAAACCAGATCTCTTCTAACATTACTAGTATGCAGGTACATTTCTATTGGTACTTATCTCAGCAAGATAGTTTTCTTTTTTCACATTAATAGTTTTTGGGGTTTAAATTCTCATGAGATATCCATTTTTGGTGGCAGATTCAGGATAATATCAATCTATTCTGCAAAACACGAGATAACATCCTTGCAGTCTTGAAAGAGTATGCTTTCGCTCCTTTTTACCTCTTTAATTTTGAGATTTCTTCAAGTCCAGTGCACTATTTATGATAAATGTGCTTTCTACAATAGCACAAGATTTCAAAGTCGTCTCAAAAGATAAAAGCTTCCTTTTCTGATAGATTTGAGAAGAGATTACCATACAAACTGGTACCATCACAGATGAGCTAGTGTATTCAGCAGCATGTTTAAATAAGTACTGAATAATGGATGAGAAATTTAAATCTCGAAGAGTATTTTATATTGCAGGATGAGTGATGTACCGGATGTAATGAAGCAAATGCCTCCTCTTCCTGTCAAAATTAATGAAGAGCTCGCGAACTCTATATTACCAAGAAATAATGCATCCATGCAATAGAGATGGTCCTCATCTGTGCATATTTCTCGTGCAAGTCTTTCAAGCTTAAAGTAGACGCAACAAAATAAACACAAAAGCAGCAACCTGACACAGGTTTTCAACCAGCTTGACCAGATGCTGGTATAATTGTAGATCTTGGGTTACCCCACTACCATCAATCCTTTTTACTTTTTCATATCTTTCTTTCTTTGTTTAATTGTCTAGGTGATCTTCAAAGTATGTTATGTTAAGGACTTCTTAAATGTTAAGATGTCTCTGTTAGTTTCTGTAGATACTATAAAAAGGCAACCCAGTGCATATAACTCTCACTTGTGTGGGGTCCAGGAAGGGGTCAAATCACTTTGGGATTTTTGTACGTAGTCTTTCCTTGCATTTCTGCAAGAAGCTGTTTCTACTACTCGAATCCGTGACTTCCTGGTCACAAGGTGACAGCTTTACCGTTGCGCCAAGGCTCCCCTTCTTTCTGTAGATGCTATGCCTAATAATTTTTTTTTGTAAATCATAATAGCCTGTTAGACTAGAAATGTAATAAGTTGCTGCATGTTCGTCCGGCTGGTCCATCAGATTGGTGAAAATAAATGTTAGATTTCACAAACTGTCAATAGAGATAATTTATTCTTTATTTAAGAAAAATGCACCGGTAACAGTTACCACATAATGAGTAGCATTTCATCTCAATTAGCAGGGCATAACTTGGTTTATTTTCCCCTTGTAATGATCATCACAATTATTGTTTTTTTATATCATGTAAGGAGGGTTGGAGAGCCTTTTATATTACCAATGAACTTGCATCTGTTATGATGCACATCTGAAATCTTAAAAAACAAAAGAAAAGGGGAAAATGGAAGAAGAAAAGAAGTCACACGGCAAATTAAAAGATTGAAAGAATTCATAAATTAAAATGATAAGACAAATATCAAGCCAGATATTCAACAAATTCTTGATTTAGAATTACAAGAAAAATCTCAAGCCAGATGATTAAAAATGTTCTTGAAATAGCAGAATCAGCCTTTTGCAACTTTACTGAGCTCCCTTTCAAGCTTTTTAATCGTTGACTCTTGTTCCTTGAGTAAGTTCTCAAGTGTTTTGGACTTTGCTTCTTGTTCTTTCAACAAAAGAGCCACTGTTCTCAAATCCAACGCTCCCGACATTTCATCCAAACTCTGTGACTGCATATGCCCAAGAAAAACATGATAAAAAAATGCAATTTCCTGTATAACCAAGCCGTATGCTATCCATGTTATTTTCAAAGTGCTCCTACTGAACCAGCTCACACCAAGCATCTTCATTAAGTTTTGTTACCGGTGATAATGGTAGAATTACTTTGTTAAAAATAAAAAGTTTGAAGGACTGAAACACTAAACTAATGATACTTTTGGGACTAAAAAAGATATCTTAAAAACTTTTAAGGATCAAAATTAAGATATCTTAAAATCTGTTAAGGATCAAAATTGTAAAAATGTTATATTTTTAAGGACTAAATTGACACTTTTAAAACTTCAAGGAGATAAAAGCAATTTAAGGATCATTCATGTAGAGTATGGCTAATGTGAAAACGTTTGCACTTCGGCTGAAGTGCAAACGCTTCACATTAGCCAACTTTTTATGGTCAAAATTTAAATTTAAGTTGCTTAATAAATTCTTCATATCAAAATCTCGTAGGAAATCAAATTTTGTGATTTTTAGAGCTTTCTAGCTATATTTTAAATATTTTTTAAAAACAGTCCAGTTTAATATTAAAAAAATTGTGAAAACATGATATTTTCAGAACTGTTTTTAAAAAATATTTAAAATATAGCTAGAAAACTCTAAAAATCACTAAATTTGATTTCCTACAAGATCTTGATATGAAAAGTTTATTGAGCAACTTAAATTTAAATTTTGACCACAAAAAGTTGGCTAATGTGAAAATGTTTGCACTTCGGCCGAAGTGCAAACGTTTTCACATTAGTCATACTCCATTCATGTAATATTATTTTCTTTAGGTGAAAATCAGCCCTAAAATTCTGTACGGGTTTTCTTGCAAAATAAAACGCAAAGATACCTTTGATTTCTTTCAAGTCTAAGCATATTAAGAAGCGATGGGATTGATTTTTTTTTTAAGAACAGCAAAGAAAGTAAGAGAGAGGAAATATGAAAGAGGGGTTCAGACTCTAAAAAATGCACTTTTATTTAGTATTGTAAGTTTGGAATTGTCGAGTCGTGGAAACCTTGTAGAAATGCAAGAAAGACTGCATACAAAGACTAAAGTGGTCCGATCATTTTCCGGATCCCGCACAAGCGGGAGCTACATGCACGCTGCCTTTCTTTCAGTTCAATGGGAATATTGAATTTAAGGGTAGAATTTTAGGAGTGGTAAATTAATTATGTAATGAATTGCTATGAGCTAAGGTATTTCCAAAAGAATTTGTACAAGTGAAGAGTGTTCTAATCTGAGTTAAAGAAATATTAATAGAACTACTAACCTTCTCTAGAAGTTGCACACGCTGTTTTAACTCCTCGTTATGATGTCCCTGTCTCTGCACTGACCGCAACACACACATCAGGTGCTGTTGCACAAAGTCGCTGCAGTGTTTCTCAAGAGAGATGTAAGGGAAAGCTGTCTCACACCCAGCATTAAAAAATGGGCAATTTACAAGCCGCATTGTACAAACTGTATTGCAGTGCTTCTCCATATCATACCGTACAACTCTCTCACCACATACTTGGTCGCATGGCAAAACCTTGAAGGGACATGTTAAATCATGGTTGACATGTCGAAGTGCGGAGAAAACAGCCCCACACCCTTCATTTTGGCAACAAAATGGCCTAAAATCACAGTTTTCTTTGTGAAGGTCAAATTCTGATTCGGTACTGAATTTATCGGGGCAGTGGAATTTTCCTTTTACGTCAATGTTTCTGAGCAGAACCTCAGCTCTGGAGCGAAAGCTGATGGACTCTGCAATTTGTTTGGCAGTGTCTTCGATCTTTGCCTCACGGGTCTCACTTGAAATCCAACCTGAAACCCGTATAAGCAAATTCCTTTTTGACCCAATAAAACTCTCGACCAATTCTGATATGTACTGGACTGGGTGCGTGGAGGCCTTCGTAATTTGTTCTAAATTTGCATCAACTTCTGCAGCGGCATCTGATAAAAGAAATTCGGTTTTCTCCATGAGAAGTTCGACCATTTCTTTACTTACATCGGGGGCAACAGCACTGGGTCCCCTGAACAGGTCACTTGCTGTTTTCTCCACGCAAGCTGTGGCCAAACCGTGGAGTAAAACTTGTTCTAGTTTTTGTACGATATCAATGTCACAATGCTTGCATGGTAGTAAAGAGTATTCTTCATTATTGGCTGTTTCCAGTTCGGGTTCCCTTTCTGTTACCAGTTGGTCTTCCAGTTCGGGTTCCTTTTCTGTTGCCAGTTGGTCTTCTAGTTCGGATTCCCTTTCTGTTACCAGTTTGTCTTCCAGTCTGGGTTCCCATTCTGCTACCAGTTTGTCTTCCAGTGCAGGTTTCCTTTCTGTTACCAATTTGTCTTTCAGTTCTGTTACGGGTTGCGGTCCCGGTTCTGCCACCAGTTGGGGTCCTGATTCTGTTACCAGGTCATCCATTTAGGTTTCAATTTAGGAGAACTCAGAACTTTAGGATCTACAAAGGAAAGGAAAGTATTTTACCAAGCATTGAAATTAAATAAATAAGAAAATAGACAGATGAATGTAAGACCACGGATCCAACTAGTATATCCAACAATTTGTATATAATGGCCAGTATATGTATATTGTACATGCCAGCATTGATAGACCACACAAATTACAATCTTTTATGAAATTACTGAGGTAGTTGCTTCTTTACAACACTGAATAGCAAATCTAATCCATAAATTCGAAACAAAACAATACTTAGTATTGGGGTTAGAAAAGATTGTGGAACCTGGAAATACATTCAACTGAGGTAATCGAATAGAGCAGTTGAACCGACAAATGAAGTCACATTCGACAATAGTTGTTGATTTAAATTGAAACTCGAACTTACACGCAACGATTTCTCAGACAAGACGATGAGAGATCTGCTTGGCGATATGATGCAGCTTCAGTGTTCAAAGGGTTGAACTAAGAAGAGATTGGAAATGTCTGAGTCGGGCGAGGCGCGTGCTTTTATTTTTCAACCAAAGAAGCGGTCCCTTTTTTACAAGAAAAAGATGTACTTTTGCACTTATGTTCTTCTAAAATATGGATATTATTGACAAATCCTTGTTACACTTCTGAGAACATATCCCCTTTTTTCTCTTATATTGACAAAAGGAAAATAGAAGCAAAATATAATTTCTCTGGATTCGGCGATTACTTTTAGGAGAGATGATTACTACGTTTTACTACAAAACATATGAAATGTTAGTTATAATAGTTATAATTTATAAACATCTAATTCTAATTCTAAAAGTATAAAATGACATGTTGATAAATTGGATCTCGGTTACACCGGTTCTTTTGAAAAGATATAAAAATGTTTTACATTTACGAATAATTGTACCGGAATTGTAATCCGGAGGAAATTCTACAATTTTGACTAATTTGATGACAGCTGCTATTGTTATTATTATTAACTAGTAAGATGCCTACGCAATGCGGTGGAATAAATAATATCACAATTTCTTTCATAATAAATATTTACACGATTCAACAACCAAAAATAAATTACAAAATATCAGAAAATATCGAGCACGAGTGCACGACAAAGTTCTACATTCAATAATATTCTACTAAAAAGTCCAATGAAAAAAGATGAAATAACTATTATTTAATGCTCATATCTTCATCTTTTTTTTTTGCAATCACAGATGAAATTCTTTAACAAATGAATAACTTGTATGTTAAAAAATTTAGTAAATCTTCAAAAGTTATTGCAAGAATTTGAAATATTACAATTTCAAAAATAAAAAATTTATGCTTAATAATTACCTCATTATTTTATTAGGAGTAATGTGTAATGCATAATACTTAATCATTACCTCATTGAAAATTGCATAAAGTTGTAATTGATAATTACATAACTCAAACATCGGAAACATAACTGTAGTTATAATTCAATACATCCAAAGTCCAAACAGCAAAAACAAGGCTGTAACGCATGATATCCCCTTTCAGATGTAATTGATTTCAATTATAAATATTATAATAATTTGCAAGAACTATATCTTAATAGAAGGATCTGTTCCCATTTTAGCACAATTGCAAGCAAGTTCAGTGCATATTCTTTTGATTGCTGCCAACAATCAAAATCAAGTTCCAGACTTAAGCCTGCAAGATAATTTAATCCGGAAATTATTTTCTCAAATACTTCTGAACAAATTCTGAACAAATTGAAAACTGAACTTGAAAGAAAGGATGCAAGTTTACCTCTCCCAAATACTTCTGAACAAATTCTGACCCAACAACACAAACAAAGGCAGCAGTGGTATTGCGAGCCACGACTTTAGCAAGCATTGTCTTTCCGGTACCAGGAGGCCCATACAGCAGCACACCTCTAGGCGGGTCAATACCAATCTGCTTGTAAAGCTCATGATATGTCAGAGGCAACTCAACTGCTTCTCTTATCTCCTGTTTCTGTATATCACATCCACCAATATTCTGAAAAATAAAAGAAATGAAGCAAATATGTAAACAACAATAGAGACATATATGACATCTATTTTAATAACTGGTCAAATGCATTTTTGTATCCATTCCACTAATATAATTTCTCAGTGCAGAAATCAAACATTATTTTCATTTGTATGACTAATGATTATATTACCAATGCCAAAATTTCAGCCAGTGACATAAGATACGTTCTGGGTACTACCAGCTCGATCATATTTTAGATCACCTCCTTGTTCTTTCCTTAAACTTCATGCTCACAAAGTGTGAATAGGACAGATATTAGGTCAAATAACAACTCAGTAGAGGTCTCAAAATGGGATATCTTCAATAAGCATTTACAAAGACTATAAAACTCTTTACAAAACACCAACAGCAGATTCATTACGTAACACTAAACATAACTACTTGATAAAAACATGAATAAAAATTACTGTGGTGGCATCAACTCAACAAGGAATCAGAGTTTAGAGTTTAAAAGAACTCACAGTATAAGTCACATCATGCTTCTCAGAACTACTGAGAAGAGAAATACTGGAGTCAGCCTCAGGAGGTAACACATCTACAAGAGCATTGGAGTGCCGACGAAGTGCCACAGAGGCCGAGGGTTTCAACAGCTCTCTGTTGATTATGCTGAGGATCCGAACATAGTAATTCGACCCGGTAGTGGATACGACAATCCCGTTAATTGTCGACCATTTCCATGAACTGGCCTATGACAAGTGGGACCGACTGGATCTGCTTGACCTCCTCTTGCGCATGAAGGAGCTCTCTTTTGAGGTTCTTCTTCTCATCCTTTACGTACTCCTCTTATATGTCGATGAATTCCATTTGGCGCTGGAGCGATTTGTGGCAACCGTAGAAATCCTCTTCGTCGTCAGTGGAGGAGACAGAAGTGGCGGGCATGGCTGAAAAATGGGAAGGGATCTCCGACTACGGTGGTGATGGCGTTAGTTTGGGGTTGAGAGACATGGCTGCGGCCGCCATTTAAAAAGGCTTGAGATCCTGTGTTGAAACCAACTTCTGACGAGGCACGTGAGGAGTCATGGCATAACCTTTTTCCATCACAAAAATGCCTAGCGGAGATTAATTATGAGGTCCAGAACGAAGATTCTCAAATTGACAAAAACAAAAACACAATTTAAGTCGAGATTCGTACCAGTAACCTCCCGATAATTTCCTCATGCCCAGAGTGCACTGCCGCAAAGAGAGCAGTCACCTCTATCTTGAGCTCGGTCCATTTCATACGAACGTGTAAGGGAGCATCTTCTTTCAAGATCAGACCCGTAGACCGTATTCTTAGGGGTGAAGAAGTTCATGGTACTTTGATTTGGTTAAGAATTAGGTTTTTGCAAGGATGGAAAGGAGAGGAGACAGAGAGCAGGGAACTGAGATGCGAAGAGGGAGGGAGACGCGGATTGACGGGGCATTCGTAGTTCCAGAGCCAGGGTTTGAGACGAAGACGGGAGACAGAGAGGGGATGGGGCTAGATCTCCAGTGTCGGCTAGGTTTTCATGGACGAGATGAACTGGAGACGGAGACAGAGACGGGATGGTTTTCGGCTAGGGTTTTTTCTGTCCAACTGGAGGAGAGAGGGCATAAATGAGAGCATTGCGTACTAAAACGCTTCTCCGCTCTGCGAGCGAAAGTGCAAGGATTTCGAAAGTCTAAAAGTAGACGGTTGTGATCGAAATAAACTAAAATCTAATGATTCAGATTGATCTGAGAGGTGAATAGAGGTTTGGAGTCAAAAATTTCAATCTCCTTTTATTAGTAGTAAGGATGTTGCTGCTGCCGTTGGTTGTGTTGATAATATTATTATTGCTATCAATATTGTTACTTGTTATTATTATGTTGTTACTGTTCTTATTAGTTTTTGGTTAATATATTACTATTTTATTGTATACTTATACTTCCTTATAGTCAATTAGTCATCATATCCTGTGTAGATTTTTCATTTTTTCTGAATATTGTAATAAATGATATATATATAATAATTAAAATTTTACTATTGTAAGTCTCATTTATACCATTATGAATTTAGATAAATAATATATTTTAGTAATAACAACGACGGCGACGACGACGAAGACAATAACAAATAAATAACGTTGATGTCGTTATTTGCATTATTGTTGCAATGCCATTGTTATTGTCATTAATTATATAATGATGATTCTCGTCAATAGAAAACTTGGGGAGTAAAATAACTTTTTCCAAATTGTTCAATTAATTATATTGGTTCTTTAAAATTAAGAAGATAAAGTATCTGTATGAAAAAAAAACTTAAAAATGGACTGAAAGAAAAAATCTCAAAATAATTTTCCTTAGCTTTATTTTTAAGAAAGTGCAGTACCAAAAATTAACCTAAATATACTCAAATAGAAACTTGATAAGATGATAACATAATAACTAAAGCAGTTGCAATCGGATAGGTCAAAAGTATAAACATGCATTACGATTTCAACCTAACATCACCTAGCATTGTCATTTCATTGCAGTCAGGGGCGGATTCAGGATTCTGGGTTCAAGATTTACGGTTTTTTCAGGGGTTCGAAATAATGATTATTCTTAGAAAAAAATATTTTACATGGTCATTTATGAAAAAATTTCAAATACATGATCATTTTTAAAAAAATTAAATATATATGATTATTTTTGAAAAAAAATTCAAAGGCTTCAGCTGCACTCCTATCTCAACATGACTCCGCCACTAATTGCAGCCTCATTTTTGCCAAAAAAAACTGAAAAAGTACAATTAAAATTGTTGGCATGTTATTATCTCTTCTAATTCATACGTATTCTCCCCCTCCTTGTATTACTTTGTTTCATAGTTTAACAAAAAAAATAAAATAATTCAGATTAAAAGAAAAGTATATATACGAATGCTCTCTTATTTGCCTCTCCCAATATCTCTATCAAATATAACAAAAGAGATCTTCTATAGTCGAGATTTCGTAGTCCTATCGATCAAGATGAAGAAAGTACAATAGAACAAATATTGAAAGCACTATAACAACTAGGTAACGGCCCGCAGCTTCGCCGCGTCTAAAAGATTAAAAAAAAATATTAATTTTTTTTCTTAAGATATTTTAAAAAATGCAGATTACAATATTTTGTAACAAAAAAATAAGAAATCAATTATAATAATCACACCTTACATTTTAAGAAAAAGAAAAGTATTTCTAGCTATTATTATTTTCTTTTTTGACGATTTCATGAGGAAGTAGAATGTCATATTCAGTTAAAAAATTTAATTGGATATATCAATACTAAGAACATACTAATGAATTATTGTAGCTAAGTGAATGAATAAATCAAATCAAATAGAAATAGAAAACAATCTAAAAATTTATTTGTATATTTTCAATCAATAGTAGCCTCAATTTTTTTAAATAAAACAACTCATATGAAATACGTGGGTATAATTTGTTAACAAATTAAATATCATCCAAAATCAAAGAAAAAAAGAAATTTTGATGTCCTTGATAATAATATAGTACAAATAATAATATGAAGGAATCAAAGCTATACATATACATATATAGTATTGATTACATCAAGGAAAAAACAGAAAGAACGAAAAAATTGAAAAATAATATGGAGGAATTAAATATGATGCTCTTCTACCCTCTCTCGGTGTTTTTACCTTTAAATGCCTTATTTTTTATTTCCTATATGAATGTTGTGCCGAAGTGAGAAGTTATGTAATATATCTATACATAACATTAATATGGTATATGATGTAGTGGAAATTTTCATGGGTGGAAGAGGGAGAGATTGCTGGAAATTTTTATGTAGTAACGAAATTTTTTTAAATTAATGCAAATTATAAATCTTTGATGCAACATTAGTATGATATATGGAGTAACGAAAAATTTCATGGATGGAAGAGAGAGAATGTTGGAAAGATCTACATGGTAACAGAAAATGTGCAAAAGAGGAGGAGATTGCTGAGAAATTGATTGATAGCATCATTAAAATATTAGGTATATCGTCATTAATATGTTGCTGGAAATTATTCATTAAGGCATGCAAATATTTAGGCAGAGCAAACCCACCGCGTGTCAATCTTCATTAATGATAAATCTTTATACTATTGCTGGAAATTATTCATTAAGGCATGCGAATATTTGAGCAGAGCAAACTCACCGCGTGACAATTTTCATCAATTAATAATAAATCTTTATACTGTAAAACAAACTCTAAACTCTAAATCTTAAATTCTAAACTTTAAACCTTAAAGACCGCATTACAAACAAGCACAAACGCTTTCAAGTTTAATTAGTGAATTAATTTGATGTATAAAAAATTAGCCATAAATAAGCATGGTGCAGATGCAATTTCTTTGTCTTGTATCTATATCCTAAAGTGAACTTTGTAAAGGAAAAAAAAAATCGTTCCGCCTTCAGAATTTTAATTTCCATCGAGCAAAAGTAGGGCTCAGTATGTGTCACTTTCTCACAATCTTCTCACCGGACCAGGCATAATAGACTTAATAGTCTTGATTGTATTTCCTTTTCAGTATTAATGTCGTGTCCGCGTGTAAAGGAGAAAGAACACGAAGACACTGATCAAAATTTATTTATAGTATTGATGTCCGTTTGGGATGTACAGAAAAATAATTTTTTCGGTGTGTTAATAAATTTAACATTTTTTGTGCATTTTTCTTTTTAATATAAAAAGTTTTCGATATATTGACATCTATTAGTAAATATCTTTTAACAAAATTTCAACCTTTCTGCATATTAATTTGATAAAAAAAAATTCTCTCTACAATTTCTAATTGAATGCGGCAGTCTTGCTTTCTAATCTTCCATTGTAAAGATTAGGAGACTGTTGCTAAATTAAATAGTGTGTTGCATTCCAACAATTGCAGTGCTACATCAAAATTAGATAGATAATTGTTCTTCATTCCTATATTGCATGCTAGATTGAATTTTTGTTTCCCATATAAATAATTTAAAAGTTTTTTATGAGTTAGGTTAATGTGCTTATCCAAGCTCATACTCTAGCGTGCTTGCGATAGCATATTTAAAATTTGAAAGTGCAAACAACCGATCTAAATCAATGAAAATATGTGCATATAAAATCTACTTGGAAAACAATTTTTTATTTTTTTTTACTATTTTATAGGATTACTGAAAATTTCATTGAATTTGAGAGCCATGTAGATCGGTGTATTAATGAATTTTTCGTCCATCCTATGAAGTCTTGTAACTTTATAGGGTAAATTTTATGAGAGGTTTCAATTTTGTATCAAATTCACATTCACTTAATTTTGAATTATCCATTTAACTTTGAATTATTCATTTTAGTCACTAAACTTTGATATATCTCCAAATTTAGTTCATTTTTCTTTAAAAATTCAACAAAAAATTGGTGTGAAATGCATTTTTCTTCTAATTTTTTATAATAATTAATCTGTCAACTGTAGTTATTATTTAAATGTCATGTCAATTATTTGTTAATTTTTTATGAAAAATGCAGTGACAAATTTTGAATATTTATTAAAGTTCAGTAATTAAAAATGAGTAATTCGAATAATTCAGATCAAATATTCATTTGATAGACAATTTGGTCACCTATACCCTACTTTATCTGCAAAATTCTTTACGCTACTGAGTTTATAATTACAGGTGCCACCTAAAATTTAAATTAATTTCTATGTTGGATAGAAATAGAAATGCTTCACCTCGGTATTTAGGGCTCCGAATCGCCTGCTCGCCTAGGCAGCGAGCAGGGCTGTGATCGCTCGATTGGGACCGTCCAGATCTGACCGCCCAAATCTAACGACTGTATTCGATTCACGGGGCAGACGCTTGAGGCCGTTAGATGGATTTTTAACGGTCCAGATCATTCGGGAAGCAGGTGATTTGGTGTCAGTATTTGGACATTGTAAAACTTTCCGATGGTGTCTAAGGTTTTCTTTGGAGAAAAAAAAGTTGCGAGGGTAAATAAGTAAACTGACAGTCGTTTCTTCTCCAAACCCCAAGTCACACGACTCACACCACAGTATACTCGTTTGGGCTCAAAAATGAGGAAAAGCTTTCTTCTAATAAAACCCCTGAAAAACCCTCCATTTTCTCTTCTTTCCCTCTCTTCCTTCTCCTCTTTCTCATCTCCCAATTCACAGTTCCCTATCCCTCCTTCAAAATCTCACCTCTACGCCTCTTTCTTCTGTTCACTGATCCATGCTTACCTCAATTGCTCTTACCTCGCTAAAGCCACTTCGGCTTTTGATCGGATGCGAAGCCTCGACTTGAATCCACCTCTGCATTCCTGGAATCTTCTTCTTCATAAGTTGAATTCACGTGGTTTTGTCTCTCAAGTCCCTGTTTTGTACCGTGAGTTGCTTGTTTGCCACCAAAGAGGTAATATTTTCACGCACAATGTGCTTATCCATGCTTATTGCAAAATGGGAATGCTGGAAAAAGCTCAGATTTTGCTTCGAGAGGTCGAAGTTGATGTAGTTAGCTATAACACTGTGATTTGGGGGTTCTCTGAAAGAGAATTGGGGGATTTGGCTGTTGGTGTTTTGTCAGATATGATAAAGAGAGGAATTGAATTTGATTCTGTTACCATCAATACTATAATTATGGGCTTTTGTAGAAAGGAATTGGTGCACAAAGCTGAATCGTTGGTTGATATGTTGTGTAAAGGAGGAGTTACTTTGAATGTAATTGGATATAACACTTTAATTTATGGTTATTATAAAATTGGTGCAGTCAGTGATGCCGTTGTGGCACTAGAGAGAATGAAGAAAGATGGAATTGAGCCTGATTTAATCAGCTATAACACTTTGATCAGTTGCTTTTGTAAAATTGGTGAGATACAGGTAGCAAAGAATTTGATCGATGAGGCGAACTTGCAAAAGATGGAACCAGATGTCATAACATATACAACTTTCATTGGGGAATTTTGCAGAAACAGAGAATTAGATGAGGCGTTTTCGTGGTATGATGAGATGGTCAAGTCTGGTATTGTGCCAGATGTGGTATCTATTAGCTCTTTGATCTATGGTCTTTGTAAAGATGGAAAGTTCAAAGAAGCTTATGCACTTTTCAGAGAAATGGTGGAAATTGGCATTTCACCTGACCACGTCACTTATTCTAGCCTAATTGATTCTTTGAATAAATTGGGTGAAGATAGGAACTCAAGTGCAATGCTTGGTGAAATGTTCTCGAGAGGTTTCTCCATGGATTTGGTCTTGTATACCATCCTCATTGACGGCTTCTTCAAAAGCGGTAAGATTAATGAGGTCCAAAAGATGCTTAAATTGATGTCTTCATTTAATTTGATTCCAAGTACCATTACCTGTTCTGCAATAATAGATGGTTACTGTAAAATTGGGGATATGGCTAATGCTGAATCTGCCTTGTTTGAGATGGAAAGGGGGTCAGTTATCCCAAATGTGGTTACATACTCTTCTATTATAAATGGGTATGTTAAAAAGGCTTTACTTGTTAAGGCATTTGACTATTTGCAAATTATGAAGGAGAGAGGTATTACCCCAAATATATTTACCTATGGCACTCTTATAGATGGCCTATTCAAGGCTAATAATCACAAAGAGGCACTACAACTGTTTGATGGAATGCTTGAGAAAGGCATCAGACCAAATAATGTAGTAGTAGACTCTGTCTTTAATGGCTTGAGAAAAGATGGGAAAATGACAGAAGCCAATTCATTGATCAATGACATGTTAGGCCAGGGTGTTCTGTTGGATCAGGTGAACTATACATCTTGGATGGATGGCCTTCTCAAATCAGGTGACACCTCAGCTGCTCTAGAAGTTGCACAAGATGTAATGAAGGGGACCCTCTTACCAGATGTGGAACTCTACAACGTCCTAATAAATTGCTTCTGTTCCTTAGGGAAAGCCAATGAAGCAAAGTCTTTCTTGTTGGATATGAGAAATTCGGGGTTAGCTCCTGATCGTGTCACATATAATACATTTATCAGTGCATATTTAAAGGAAGGGGAGGTTAACAAGGCTTTGGAACTATTCCATGAGATGAGAAGGGGTGATTTAAGGCCTAATTTGACGATTTATGAGACCTTGATTTCAGGTCTTTTCGAGGCCGGGGAGGCTGACTGCGCAAGAAAGTTGTTAAATGAAATGGCTGATTTGAGACTTTCTCCTACCCCATTGACTCATAGAAAGGTATTAAGAGCTTGTTGTAAGAATGCTACACCAGAAATGTTAATGGAAGTTCATGAGTTACTGGTGAGGATGGGTCTCCTGCCCAATAAGATTGTGTATGACACCATTATTCATGGCTTATGTTCTCATGGCAAGGTTAAAAGGGCTATACTAGTGTTAGAAGAAATGAAGAAGAAAGAAATTGCACCAGATACAATTACAATGAATTCTATAATACTCGGGCATTGCAATAGTGGTTACATGGATAAAGCTTTTGACACCTATCATGACATGATTAGACTAGGATTGTCGCCAAATATGGCAACTTACAATACCTTGTTTGGTGGTCTTGAATCTGTTGGAAGAATAGAAGAGGCTGAGAATTTTCTGCGTGAAATGCACAGTCGTGGATTTAACCCTAATAACATCACTTATGACATATTAGTCACAGGTCATGCCAAGAAAGGTGATAAAAAGGAGACCATTAAAGTTTATTGTGAGATGGTGTCTAAGGGATTTGTGCCAAAGGTCAGTACATATAATGCAATAATAAGTGCTTTTTCAAGGGATGAAATGATGAAACAGGCAAGGGAAATGCGCAATGAAATGGAAAAGAGAGGGGTTAAACCGAATAATTCCACCTTTGACATACTTGTTAGTGGTTGGTCCAGAGTTTCTGACAGGATAGAGGTTAGAAGGTTGCTCAAAGAGATGAAGGATAATGGTTTTAAACCCGGTAAGAGTACTTTGAATCTTGTTTGCCGGGCATTCTCTAGACCGGGTTCAAGAAGTAGAGATCGAAAATTCCTAGAGAAGTTGTATGAAATTTGATCGTGAAACTGAAGACGGGAAGTGAGAAAATACCTAACACATAATTTTTTCTCATGAGACTAGAACATAGTTAATCGAGGTATGAGTCTTTGCTGCTCTGTTCTAGGTTTCGCTTTTACTTTTGTATGTACGCCAGGAGGGTTTATCTTGCCTACTGGTACACAAACCTGTTGCTGTATTATCTGATATGATAACAGCTAATTATGGTAATTTGTTGCTATTGGTTACTAGTTGGGATTGATAAGAAACCATAATAGTTGCTCTGCATGATAACATGCGTTATTCCAGGAGGGTTTATCTTGCCTACTTTATTGATGGTATTTCTTTTTACCTAGTTTTACATTAATTTTTAGGTTCTGATGCTCACATTATTATTGTGTTTTTATTGTTATTAGGTAGAAGCACTATCTGTTTCTAGCGACACCTGCAGATTGGATCCAGAGGAAAGAAAACGAAATTGAGCATTGTTGCTGTTGATAAGGTGTGACAGAATTAGTATGATTTATACAACAACAACAACAACAAAGGCTTTTGTTCCAAACAAGTTGGGTAGGTTAGAAATGAAGTTCATATTGGATTTCATTTCTATAAGATTAACTGAATTTTTACGTTAGCTCGCCGAACCTTTCACAACTCTCCTCCTTTCTTTCCGAACTTGAGACCCGTTATGTAAAACATAGACAGAGTTAATTAGTATGATTTATACATTCAATAAAAAAAATATGTTTAGGAATAATTTAGGGTTAGCATATACGCACAAAATTAGTGATGGCACATCTCTTGTAAATTGTTTCATAATGTTGTTAAATCTGTAGATAATTCTCCAGCCTTTGTTAGCAGCTTCTTGCAACTGTGCTATAAATTCCACATTTTCCTTTTGTCATTTGCTTAATTTACATCGGCAGTAGTTGATGCACAACGTCGTTTTGTAACCTCAGAAATAGTTTCTCTTGTTCAGAGATCGCAAATTAAACGTTTCACGTTCCAACCTCATATTGTCTAATCCGATGGATCTTTTTTTTATATCATTTAATCAGCATTTTATGTTTCAGATTGATTGTCTTTATTATTCAGTGTATTAGTTTTGTTATTCAGGTTAATTGCATCAGCTATTATGTATACTGGGACGATTTAGGTTTCACATCGTTTTGTTGATTATGCGCATTATTTACATTTTATTGAGAACTTGAAAGATAGTTGATCAGTCAAACTGGAGACGATACATACTGAGGGCCTGTTCGAATTCGTGGAAATTCTCTTAAAAAAATAAATTTGAAAAAATTATGCTAAAAATAGTCTCTGTCAAGGTTGAACCCCAATCTCTCCATACAATTTAGAGTTTAGATCATGTTCGGCATATATATGTTTTGATGGGATGGATCAGAGATGGAAATGGGCATCACTTTTGCAATCTAATCAGTTCCCAAACTATTTAGAAAATAGTAGTTTGGAAAATAGAATATTCAGTTCAAGTTATTTTTTGTTTTTTCCACGCATTTGTATAGAAAAATGAGGTCATGGAATAAAAATCTGAATTGGGAGTGAAAATGGATGCAGTCGAATGGTGACTGTGGAATTTTTTTTTTTTTTTTCAATTGGGTTGGAATTTCCAGTTTTTCTATTGGAAAAGAGATAACCATACACAACATGAGTCGAATTTTTTCCCAACTGCAAATTCTTCTACCGAATGGGGCTTAAGGGTCCGTTCGGAGACTTCCCGCTCATCAATGTGTTTGATGAGTGGAAAAAAACAAATTCGCCGAGACAATTTGTTTTTTTCCCTCGCACAGTGACGACGAGTGGGAAACTTCCGAACATGCTCTAAAAGTGTGTTGATCCAGTTAATTTTGTGCGTATTGACTTTCATCGATCTACGTATCAATATATCAGCCTCTTTTTAAAAAAAAGTTAGCTAGTCAAAATTTAAAGCTACATACAATGTGAAAATATTTATAAAAAAACTCTTTATGTTTTCAATGTGAGATAGAAATACTGAATATTCATAAAAGTTTTCCCTGGTTTTATATAGATAATAACATTATAAATGGGTCAAAGAAATAACAAAAACAAAAGAGTACATTTCACGGTTTATAATCGTGGAATATTACAATGTATGAAAATTCACCATTTTAGAACAAAAAAAAAATTAGACATCTAATAAAGTAATGATTTATACTTGTGATAAAATAAATAACATTTAAAAAGATCAGTAGATATAAATAATGGTACAATTTTAAAATCTCGACATTCGTTTTTGTTTAGAAAAAAACAAATAATTGCTCTATACTACATACATTTTCCAGACAATTATAGTGTTAGAAAATAGTCAATTGGAAGTATGTGAAACTAATTTTTGTGGAACTTCGATGAATTATACTATAATTACACTATAATTTTATTATTATTTGGCCTTTTAATAGGCTGATTAATTAGATTTGACAACGATCAATTGGTCTCACGTTACACTAATCAATTTTTACGATCGACTAGCAATTGATATGTGCAAGTACAATATATCTAACTCATACAAAGTTTCTTTTTACCAAGTTCTCTTTTTTACATTTCCAAATTCCAATACACTAATTACTCATTAGCACTGCATTGAATCCCGCTTAAGGACCTTAAAAAATAATTTATGAAAGAAAAGGGTCTAAGTCGAAAAAGCCAATGCAGTAGTACGTCTGAATTACCCGTCCCGGATTGGTCGATTCCTTCGACAAACCCTAACCCCAATTCGACCGGCACGGACTAAAACCCTAATCTCAATCCACACACAGAGAAGAGAAGGGAACAATAGAGATCGAGCGAACGAACGAGGAGGGAAGGGAGAGATGGATGCGATAAGGAAGCAACTGGATGTGCTGATGGGAGCCAACCGAAATGGAGAGACGCGAGAAGTCAAGCACAAGTTCTACGATCGGGATGTGTGTCGCCTCTTCCTCTCTGGTCTCTGTCCCCATGACCTCTTTCAGCTCACTGTAACTCTCAATCCTTTCTGAATTTTACCAATTTTCTTTCTGTATTTGTTTACTGTCAATTCCTGGTTTTGATTATACTGTACTTTATGTCTTGATAAAAGTAGGAGTATTTTGTGTATTTTGGTGTGTAGTTTGTTCTAGAACCAAACAGGTTATCTATGAAGCTGCATGACTTTGTTATTTTATTTTATTTTTATACAAGCTAGTTGATTTATGGTTATGCTTTTAAATAGTTTCTTCATAACTGGATTTACATGTATAACATGACTTTGTTGTGTGAAAATTTCAGAAAATGGACATGGGGCCTTGCCCGAAGGTGCACTCTTTACAGCTAAGAAAAGAGTATCCTTTGACAACTCCTTAGCACATTTTTTATGTACTCTAATTGACTTAACTTCATAATCTCACCTGTCTGATGATTTGTGTCTGAACATCTTCGTTGACATTTTTCTTGTCTCCCTTTTGGTCTACCAGCAATGCTATACAGTCGTTGTACCACTTTTTGTTAGTTTTTCCTAAATTTTGAGTAGATATGAAGAGGCCAAGGAAAAGGGAGAAGATAACTATGACAGAGAACTAGAAGACAAAATAGATAGGTTAATCGTAGAATGTGAGAGGAAAATCCAAAGAGCTCTCAAGAGGCTGTCAGAGGAGGATGCAAAAGCTGCAATTGCCATTTCTGTGTCAGAGGTTACTCAGGTAATCATTTTTTTTGTGAGCATTATGCGATTTGGTTATGTTTAATTTAATAATTTCATATTCACTGAAAAACATGTCAAGACAAGTAGCCAAGCTTTCTTTGTTCGTTATGTTTTGGAGATAGATAAAGTGGAGGGATTAAGGGAAAACTCTTATCCTTTGTGGAGAGTGGTGATAAGAGTTATCCACTTCTCACACTTTCTCCTCCGACCAATCATAGACTGAAGTTATTTGTAATTAGTAGCATAGGAATGTCTTTCTCAATGTTTTGTCACTTACCATGCCCTTAGCAAATAGAGCAAATTGATGCATTGAAAACTACAAGTTTGCAATAAGATAGCCTATTGGGTAGACATTGGCACAATATGCTGTAGTGGGCATGCATATGATATTTCAACTAGAAAAGTTTGTCGTGCATTTCTTGCGTCTGTTTGTGGGGTTAACCCTTGCAAAATGTGAATGTTTTGGAAAACACTGAAATATCGTTGTTTTCTGACCTTCCCCTTGAGCCGAGAGTGAGGTGGAAGGGGCTGTCTGATTCCTTTTTTCCTCATCTTTTACCTGATTTATGGAATGCTGTTATTGTAATTTGTTTAGGAGTAAGCGTGGAGAAACATTTTTAGTAGTTGGAGTGTTTTGTGTTGCTGAAATTTATTTGACAAATGCAGACACCAGAAGTGATGGAGCTGTCAAAGAAAATCAAGGAGAAGCTTCATGAGTGCGATGTTTATGGTAAAGTTCCCTTTCTATCTCTCTCTTTTATAATTCCGTTGCTTATTTTACATGAGAAGTGCACTTAAGCATGGATGCTCATGGTTGTGAAATTTTGAAATTTGTCTTTTGTCTGAAACAAGTAGCAGTCTCATTTAGTATGAAATTCTTTGCTAAAGCAATTTAATTTCTCTGTTCCTGAACTTAAGTGAGCATTTTTCTTCCTTCTTAAAAGTTTCTTATTTCAGAAATCTGAATTGTTTTATTTCTCAGATCTGGAAGGCAAAACTGACAACAAGATACGATCCCAGGAAGATGTTGAAGAACTCAAAACTCAAAGAGCTGAGAAACAGGTTTTTGTGTCTCCCAAAGCTCACTGCTGAACTTACAATTCATGATTGGTCTCCTTAAGAATTCTATTTTCTGTTGCAATTTTGCTGCAGTCACAACTGTTGCTTGATGCATTTAACAAGGACAGAGCTGCTTTACTTATGGCCCAAGGTCAAGCCGCTCCTGCTGCTGCCACCATGGGCCCACCTCCAGACCCCAAAACACAGGAGCTCATTAATGAGAAGCTCAAGAAGGCTGAAGAACTTGGTTTGTTTGCAACTCATATCTGCACTCTCAAATGTCAAGTAGTTTATATGGCCCTCTAGAATGTCACAAAATAGACCTATTCGTCCTCCTATGGATAAATAATTTTTAGACAAAATGACACAATTTACCCTACATTATTGGGCTATTTTGATAGTAACTTTTATCTTGTGGGACTAATTTATGTTGCTTCCCTGTGTAGGTGAGACAGGCATGATAGATGAGGCTCAGAAATTGTTGGAAGAAGCAGAAGCTCTGAAGAAGGTGATTACTTTTTAATGATCTTGTTTTGAATTGAATTTTTTCATGTTCCATATGTCTGGTTTCAATTATTGAGATCTGTTTATTTCATTTGCAAAGTTGGGTGCACGCCCAGAACCTGCTGCTTCAGATGCTTCGAAAATTGCCAATGATGTTCGCATTGTAAGTTTGAATATTATTTACTGTTGTACTTGGGAAAATGAAATATTTAACCATAAAAAAATGCTAGTCTCCAATATTATATTCAGTTTTCTATGCATAATACCTTTAAACAAATGTTTGATTAATTCATAATCATTCATTTGACCATGGCTCTCAAATTGGTGTGAATCATTGTTTTTTGTAATGATCCCAAGAAAACTTTTCAAACCAATGTTATCAAATTTGGTACCACTACCAGATGGCAGATACAATGTTTTGGTAATCAAACCGTACCACGACTTCATTGTGTACAAATTCAACTGCTTTGGTTGCAGTTATCTTTATATGTTTATTTTGGAAAAATAATCAATTGCCTCCATCAAAAACCTACATTGCACCAAAACCTGCAAGTTTTGGGCCAATCCGTGTCCCATATTTTGCAAAAAGGCAATGGAGATGTTATGACTAGTAGAGTAGACGCCCTCACTGGCATTGTCTGGCACTGATCACATATCTTTTCTATGTGAAGGCCATTAATGTCTTTGTGTCCTACACTCCTACCCCTCACTGGCATTGTCTTTGATCCCTCATGAGAGCTACATTCACCCCCTGAATTCCCTGAGCAATTCTAGACTAGTCTAAATATGAATTTTGGTGTACAACCAAATGATTAACTTTTTTGTACCTGATTGATGGAACAAAGAAGACTACATATTTCTTTTTCTTTTGGATTCTGCTGACTCCAGAATTTTTTTCAGACTGATCAGAAATTAAGGCTGTGTGACATATGTGGTGCATTCTTGAGTGTCTATGACAGGTATATTAATCTTTACTTTTGTACTCTCTTATCGGTAATACATTACTTCTAAGGATGAATGAGAGAATATATGCTAATGACATTAGTTTTCTTGGATTGCAAATAAACAGCTGATGTTTTCAGTCTCAGTATGGTATGGTTAGACCTTGTGCTTCATGCTTAATTTCTGTCTAGACAGAAAATTAGAATGATATTTCTATTACATTTATAATAGGATGTTTTGGGGAAAAAATGACAATCCCTCCGGGAACCTTCAAACTGTTGTATGTGTAGATCTGAACTTCTCTAGAATGTATATCACGGAAAGTAAATGTGAAACACTAGTATAGGGTATGAAGTTCAACTTTTGACAGTGCATTGCATGCTTTGTTATTAGCAGGCTTTTGGGCCCCAATTATCACAAGATACAACTTTTCCAGCTAAAATCTGTGCGTGATTTTTTCTTTTCCATTTTTTTAATTTGTGGATCAATGTCCTGTATTTAAGCTAAAAAACATTTAAATTGAGTTGCAGAAATAAGAAGCTTAATCTCAAGCGCTTATGCTAAATTTGTGTAATTTTTTTTGGTGAACAGTGACCGTCGGTTGGCTGATCATTTTGGAGGCAAACTTCACATGGGTTACATGCTAATACGCGAAAAGCTTGCTGAACTAATGGTTGGACTTCTTTAGTTTCTTTTAAAATTTTCTTAATTAATCTAATGTAATATCTTTAATTGTTACAAGCAGGCTGGAATCGTAGCTCTGCTCAAGATCTCTTCATGTGATGGCTTATTGTAAGTGAGATGATATTATTGTATTTGATTATGTGCTTTTAATGTCACAGGAAGAGAGGGAGAAGAGGAGGAAGAAGGTTCGAGAAGAGACTGACCGGAGGTATATACCTTTTTATTCTCTTGAATAGTTAATTTCAGTTTCAGTTATACATTGCTGAGAAACTAATTTAACCATTATAAATAATAATTATAGTGGGTTGAACCTGACAATAAACTTGTAACCTCAACTCAACTTAAAAACTGAGAAGAAAAATGAAATTCCGGAATTAATGGTTTTCCTTTGTGAAGGTTCAACAGCAATAATATGATATGCAATTTTTGATAAAGCAGGTCAAAAGAAAAGAGCCTTGAGAGGGGCAGAGGAGGAAGCCGTGAGCGGGAAAGAGAGAAGGGAGACTATGACAGGAGGGACAGGGATAGAGAGAGGGGAGACTATGAGAGGAGGGACAGGGATAGAGACAGGGATCGGGATTATGACCGCTATGATCGGGATCGTGGTTACGACAGAGGTACGGATCGTGACAGAGACAGGGATTCCAGCCGATCCCGCAGTTATGACTCCAGGAGCCGCCACCGCTCTCGTTCTCCAAGGGATTATCGCTCTAGGGATCATGATCGCCACAGGTAGAAAGTAGAACCCAGTTCATTCCAGGAGATGACCACATGGTAGGGATTATTGTTCTAGGGATTACTACATTATACCAAATCATTATATTCGGCCATAATTCATTGTTCTAGTGTCAGTTTTTCTTGAAAAATCTTGGCAGCAGCTGCCAAGGTGCATTGAAATTAAAAAACGTCAATTACAACAGTTTCAGAAAAAATGTCCAAAAAAACAGCAGCAGAGTAATCTCCGCAGCTTCACCTGCATATAAACATCTACAAATGATTCAGCTATACCCTTCTGCTCCGTTCCAGCGAAAAGTACCTCAATAAAAAAAAACCCCTATGGAAAACATCCCGAGAAAAAACTAAAAATAACCCTTCCCCTTCTTGCTTTTGTTCTAGCAACATCTCTGCCATAGTGCTGCATCCTGCTCAACTAGTTCTGCCAGCTTGCTGGGGATGATGCGATTGTGTGTGGGCTCGAAGATGCATTTGTTGCGCTGCCTCCAAATTCCCCAGAGCATCGCCAAGAAAGTTGTCTGGTACGCAAAGCCAGTATTGTTGTGCTGTTGCCATAGCTGTCTGGACTGTTGTATTATGTCGGTAAAGTCGCTTCGCCATTGGACAATCGTTGCCCCCAGGGTGCATTGAAGGTGGAACCAGGCTGCTGTCGCATAGGGGCAGAGGAAAAATAAATGTATCGCTGACTCAATAGGACAATTGTCACACATGGCACAGTGGAGGTTGCACCACATGTTTCGTTTTCGCATGACGTCGTGTGTGAGTATTCTGTTTTGCATGAGGAGGGACGCGAATATTTTCACCGATGGGGGTGTTTTAGTCTTCCAGATCCATAGCCAGTGGGGCTTGATCATTGCGCCACCTGCTAAAACCTTATAGATAGATTTAGTGTCAGTTACTCTTATGGAAATGAAATCCATAAGAGGGTTGTGATAGGCTTGGCGAGCCAATGTAAAAAATCAACCAACTTATGGAAATGTAATCCAATATGGACTTCATTTCTAGCCTATCCAACTTGTTTGGGACAAAAGGCTTTGTTGTTGTAGTGTCAGTTACTCACATGCAATAACATAAGACCCAACACCATAGAATAAAATTTGATTTAATTGTTTTTGCTGAGCAAAAGAATTGTATTATTTTGGCACAAGATCTTATGGTTTGAAATTACATTCAATTTGTGCTTCACTTTCATTTTTGCAGGAGCTACGATCGGTATTGAAGACCCAACCAAAAGAAGGATGGCACTTTGTTGTGGTTTTTTGTGCAGATGGATGTGAAAACTGATAATATTGTTATACTAGTGATCTTTTCTTAGATTCGTGCTTGGTTACCTTTAGCTTGGATAGTATGTTGTACTCCAGCAGTATTACCTTGTTTCCCAGTCCTTTATTTTGAACTTGCTTTAATTGTATTTCTTGCTCCTATGTGCACGGTCTGATGTACCAGTGCCTCTGCATCTATGAATATCATGTACCAGTAATGATTCTTTTAAATTAGTGTTGAGGGCTTGGTTGAGGATTTGCAACTTTTGCGGTTAAGGGTGACTGTATAAGAAGTAATGTTACCACTACATTCAAAATAAACATTTACTATTACCTAAATATTATCTTGCTAAATAATATTAGTCGAGCAGAACTTCGTGAGGAAGAAGGTAGTTCTGAAGTTGAGGGTTCCATCTTGGATATTAGATCTTAAAATAAATAGTAAACTTGTCGGAATTATTTTGTTTTTGTTTTCTATTTTTTTACATATGTTTTAACGGTCTAGCATAAAATGATGGGGCGCAGAATTATAGCTAGTTAGCCACCATACATCTTATATTGTATCGTAGTGTCATTTTAGCTATATGGTATTTTATGCTATTGTAATGTCATTCGTTTTTCTCTAAAAGATAATACTATTTTTTCCCCATAAATCCTTTTTTCTAATTCCTAAATTTTTTTTTGCCACGTGGTCTTTTAATCTAATGTTGGAAACATGAAAATATATGAACACATGTTATCGCACAAGAATTGTCAAATAACAGTTTTACATTATTCCTTGCAACACGAATGCAATTTTGGATAACTTTGTGATAATTATTAATCAAACACTGTTTTGGTACAAATTTCGCCAACTTATTTCAACTAGCACTATTGTACAATTCACATGTAAAAAGTATCAGGATCTCAAGTACCGTTATCTTTGTTAGAGCATTTTCATTTTCGAAATTTTTGAAGTTTTTAAATTATTATCACATCAGTTTTAAAAATTTAATCATTCTTTAATTTCTATACCCATCATTTCTGAAACTAAAAAGTTAGAATTTTTTAATTGTCACGTTAGCAAATGCTATCAATGTTATGAGAGACCAATCAATTTTAGTCAATGATTAAGTTACGTCAGAGTTTATAAACTCTAAAACAAAGTTGCTAAATAAGAAATTCTGGAGCAAAATTTATAAATAAGAAACTCATCTACATCTTTGAAACTCATTTAGAAACTGTCACAACAGATTAGAAATTTCAAAAATTTCAGTGATGAAGATGCTCTTAGGATCTAAGTACCTTCTAATCAAACAAAGTAACGAGAATCTTTCGTCTTTCATTTTTGTTCCTCGTTATTTTTTTTTGTCTTATTCTTGTTATATTTTTTTTGAATAATTTTCTCTTCCAACTGCATCTCTCTTTTTTCTTTTTCTTTATTTTATCGTATATTCTCTTTTCTATCTTTTCTTCAACGAGAGCTTGTTAGAAACGACGAGAAATTGTAAAAAACGACGATCATTAGAAATGGTGAGGTGTTTGAAGTGACGACAGATCTGAGAACGAAGAAGTGATGGCAGATATGGGAACGAAGATGGAAGGCGAAGGACGAATAATGCAAAAGTAGTGCGAGGTGTGCTTCTTTCATGAGATCTTGAGATTGACACCGACTTTCTTCGTACACCGTGGCTGTTTTTTTTCACAAAAAAAAGAAAGAGAAGAAAGATGAAAATATAGACATACATCTAATATAAACACTTATTTTAGCAGTATAAACACTTGGTGTGTTTAGTTAACATATCATTCACGTGATATCTATTACTACACACACAAAATGATACGAACAAATGTTCATTACCTAGATATAAATACGCATTTCAGTAGTATGAAACAAATAAGAACACCTATTTTATTTAGTCTACGTCTCATTATGTGATGAACATTATTATTGAAAGTATTTTGTATTACCATACATATTTCAAGGACACAACATGTTAGAAAAAACTAATACTAAGACTTAAGTGTGGAAGATCAAGACTAACAAGAATAGGCACAATTAACACAATTGACTCAAACAATTGCAATCAAAGAACTTAAAGAATTACAAGAAAGTAGTAAAGAGAGATAGAGAGAGTATGAGAAATTAAGAGAAATGTGACACTAGATGTAACGTTGTTTCGCTGAAATCTTTTCAAGACCTACGTCCACGACACTCTTCGATTCCACACCGAGGCCAATAAACTATCACAAAACGTTCTTGCAAAGATGGATTCTAATTAAGAAGGGATTACAAATTCCCGATCTAATTAAGAAATCAAACAACAAATTCACAAAAGTATTACAACAACTATCCAATAAGGGATCAAAGAAGGAGGATGAGTCCGACACTACCTTTCCACAAGATCTTGACAACTTGGCACTCAATCACTCAAGTCAAAACTCTTAATAGAAGAGTATATTGATAATTAGATGATGGGTGAAAAAAGCTAGAAAATAGTAACTTTTCACTTTTTGCTATTTCAAATAGTACGAAAATAGTAACTTTTGGCTATTTAGGTTAGTGAAAATATTGTTTGGATTAAAAATTTGAAATTGTGACGAAGAAAATGAATAAAGTAATTAGTTATTATTGTTTTTCTAACTGATAATAATAATAATATAATAAATTAATGATATGTTAATAATAATAATAAATTTAATAATTATATAGTAAGAAATATTATAATATAATCATTATAATTATTATTATATAATTACAACACGAACAATAATAAAGTAAATAATAAAACAAAATAAAAATATCAATGATGATGATAATTATATAAAAATAATAATTCTAATAACAATACTATAATAATAAAATAATAATATTAAATATTAAATATTAGTATTAGTATTATTTTATTGTTATAATGATAATATTATTATTATTATTATTATTATTATTAATAATAATAATAGTAAAAATAGTAATTTGATGATGATTAGAATATAATAATGTTGCTAACCTTAACATGTGATATTTTGCTAATTCTGTCATTTTGTTGAGTTAACAAAATAGCACTAATTCAATACTATTCATAATTTATTATTTTTTGTTTAAACGCATTTGGATTGAAATAGCAACGTTAATCCAAAAATATTGCTATTCATGCTAATTCAAACACCGTTTTTTAGGGTCAAAGTAAAAAAAATTAAATTATTCATTCATGAGTCAAATTTATCCTGTCAGATTGACGTGCTTATCGAAAGTAATATTTTAGAAAAGATTGAATTAAAAATTAAAAATGAAAAAAGTAGATTTTCAGAATTTGGTCAGATGGACCGAGCTTCCAAATTAATACTAATCTTGTTTTTCTTGTTCTTAATTAAAAAAATTAAAATTAATTCTTAAATATTCTTTTTCCACTATAATTTTCTTGAAACACAAATTTCCTAACCAGACTGATTGATATTTACAAAAGAGGTACTGATGATATTTACAAAAGATGCATTCAGCTCAACATAACACTAACAGGGATCATTACTATAACATGACATCTCACTATCTCAGTAACGAAGGCGATACAAAATTTTTATCAAGGTAAGATTTATAATTTTTTTCAGGAGACAAAATGACTTAAAATTTTAAATATACACGGTGATTTTGTAAAAAAGTTTGACAAATTATACAAATACACATAAATTTTTGCAAATTTTTTTTCCTTGAGGAGAGCACTTTCCCCTGGTTCATACTGGATCCGTCCTGTCACCGTCCCTGTCAGTACCTCGCCGAAGCAGAATCGAACTCCATTTCCACCGCAATTGAGAAGACAACTCCACATCAACCTTATCTCATGCTCTCAAATCTCAACCCAAATCTAGGTACACTGTGGTGGCCACCACATCAAGCGTGTACACTTTGACTATCATCCCAACCATCGTCGTCGGAGTCTAGCCTGCATCGAAAGGCATGTGTCTGATCACCGCCTCTCCCATCTCCTTCACGGTTGCACCGCCAAACAGATCCAGCGCAAATTTCTTGAATGTCTCTTTTCAACCCGACCTCGGAGGATCTAACCCTGCGATAGGTCGAATCCACTTCGTACTACGAGGGAGTGGAGGGGCCGAAACGAGGGATCAGAGAAAAGAGCTAGTACGGATGAAGATGATCGGAGGATAGGGTGAGGAGATCGTAGAAGGTAGCGTCACAGGAGGTGAAGAACTCCGGCGAGGTGGCAATGGTTGGGAGCCCGTGCTTCGAGGGTTGAGCCCATTCAGAGGGACTCGGTTCCGCTATCGCACAGCACATCCAGTGCAATTTCGGACCTTTCGGGTCGTTCGTCCAGTTCAGAACGATCATCTGCGATGAAAATTAAGAAGCTCCTATTTTTTGAGACACGAATCTCGATTTAGTCGGTCGGCTCAGCTCCAGCGGAGCTATTGTGCGTAGAGATGGAAAATCGGGCGGGTCGGGTCAGTTTGACTTCAAAAGATTATCGGGTCATGGGTCTGATCAGGTCGGACTGGGTCGGATTTCGGGTCATCATGCATTGATATTTGTCGGGTTTCGGGTCTTTCGGGTTCGAGTCGGGTCGGGTTTCAATTATCTAGTTTCAGGTATTTCTCGGGTTTCGGGTCTTTCGGGTTCGAATCGGGTCGGGTTTCAATTATCTAGTTTCAGGTATTTCTCGGGTTTCGGGTTCGGATCGAGTTGGGTTTCAATTATCTAGTTGCAGGTATTTCTCAAGTTTCAGCTCTTTCGGGTTCGAATCGGGTCGGGTTTCAATTATCTCATTTCGGGTTTCGGGTCTTTCGGGTTCGAATCGACTTAAAAAGATTATGGTCACAGGTTTGATCAAATCTAATCGGGTCGGGTCTCGAGTCACGAGTATGATCAAATCTGATATGGGCTTTCAAGGGTAATCTGGTCGAGACATGTTTGAAATAGTAAAAGAAAAGAGGTAGTTCTTATGACAAAAAAAGTTAATTAATGCTTTACAATCCTGAAAAAAGAAATTGTCAAAGATTTAATGTTTAAAGCAAATTTGTCAATTGGACGTTGCATATACTTTTTTATTTGCTCACATTTTGTTTCGTGAATAGACAACCAAGTGAGATGAATAAGTTATTATTATGGAGTATCTATCACTAAGATTCGCACATAATAGAGCTGATGGTAGATCGAGTACTCCAATAATTCAGTTTGAATTGTAGTTTGATTAGGTATTTTGAATAGGAGCAATGGAACTGAGTATTTTGACATTTTGTAAACTTTGGATATTGAATTGATATCTGAGTTGTCTGTGTATTCCAAGTAAATCTTAGCTGTTATTTTGTATCGAATTAAATCGTTGGGATTATATTATGTATCAAGTAAACCTTAACTGTTATTTGACCAGAACAATTAAGTCATAAGCAAGCAACTTTGGTATTTTGGTAATGAGCAAGCAACTTCGTAAGGATACTTATTTGACTGGATACTTAGTTCATCTGGTGTCGGATCATCTCATATTGCGGGTCTTGTCGGGTCGGCGGGTCATGTGATCTCAGGTCATTTTAGGTTTTGGGTCATATCAGTCCAAGTCAGGTCGGGTATCGGGTCATCTGATCTCGGGTCTTTTTGGGCTTCGAGTCATATCGGCCCAGGTCGGGTCGGGTATCGGGTCATCTGATCTCGGGTCAATTCGGGCTTCGGGTTATATCAAATCAGGTTGGGTCGGATATTGGGTCATCTGATGTCGGATCATTTTCGGGTTTCGAGTCATATCGAGCTACTCCAGATCGGACGAATTTGTCGGATCGGGTCGGTTTTGCCACCTCTAATTGTGAGATATTAGATTCGAATTTCACTGAGAGAGAGACATTATTTTTGTGTGCTTCAAAAAAAAAGAAAGGATTGCATTGTATTTGTATCCCACTTGCCAGCTCGAGAAGGTGCTAAGAAAGAAACCTCTTTAATTAATTAACCCGACAGAGAGAAGTTACACAAAGCGTCGATATGTCCGAGTGGTTAAGGAGACAGACTTGAAATCTGTTGGGCTTCGCCCGCGCAGGTTCGAACCCTGCTGTCGACGATCTCATTTTTTTCCGCCAAGGTAGATAAATGTTAATTGCTATATGAGTTCATTAAGGCCCAAACTGTAATATTTTTCTTACAATTTGGGCTGATTAACCCAATTTTGATGGATAACAAGACTTATAGAGTGAACCGAAGTTTGCATCTACAAATTAATTAATACTAAAAGATATGCAGAACTCTTATATTATGAGATGGGTCTATTTTTGGCAAATTGAGAAAATATCACATATTTATTTTTCTTTGAGGAAGCTGCACATCTAAGTTCTAACCAATAAATATAATAGTACATGGAAATGCTAATCCAGCAGTTATTTTAACAAAAGATTTTTTTTTAATAATTTGTAAAGAAAAAAATGAGGGGGTGATTTTTTCATTGAATAGAAAGAAAAATGAATTCTATACTGTTTCTTTCAAATTCAAAAGGACCAATATATGATTCACTGTTTCTTTTATAACACAACAGTTACTGAAAAGTAGTTATTGATAAAGAAACATTGAATTCTATATCGTCTTTTGAAATTTCAAAGAAACGATATAGAATTTACCGTTCTTTTTATTTAATAGAAAAAAAATCACACAATTTGGTTTGGTGACGAGGAGTTTTGTGACATATGTCACTTTTCGTCATATAGTTTTTAATTTTATTTAGAATTAATAGTACATAAAATAAATATCAAATTTATTTAATTAATCCTATAATTATTTAGTTATTTATTTATTTATTTATTTTGATAAAAAGAAAATCATCAACTCATGCAACTTCAATTGTTTTAGAAGAAGCCTACCAATAGACCTGTCTAACGTTGAGAACGGTCACGAAAAATGTTTGTTTCGCTGATCGTTCTGTTCAATGAACGGTTATGAATTCTTTTTTCGTTAACTGTTTCGTTTGAGAAACGACAGAATTTTTTTTTTTCGTTGATTGTTTCGCGACTTAATACGCTCAAAACGATTATAACGTTAAAAAAATTCCTTTACCAGAAATGAAGGTATTATCATTTATACAAATATTCATACCAGTAAATCTCTTTAAAGCACATATATTTGCATCGAAGGGTTCCAGAAAAATAAATCTCGTTACAGAGATTATCCTTAAACCCATTTCAAATTACACGAACCAAACAACATAAAAAACAATAAGAACAATATGATCTCTTTACCAGTATGATTGTTCCAAAAAAAAATCAGAAAACTGTACGAAATTAGAAACAATAAGAACAAACTGGAAATCAGAAAACATTTCGAAAATCAGAAATCAGAAATAAAATTGTCATAATGATTGAAACGAGGTGTAGTCTCTCCTTCTCTTCCCTCCGCCATGCCTTAATTCTTGCTTTTAGTTTGGAGTAAATAGGGAAAGTGCATGGTGTTGTGGCAGATCAGGTTCTCAAGGTGTCAAAAGCAACACACAGTGGGTATGAGAGAGAGAGCGGCGCGATTTTCAAGGTTCTCAAGGGGTAGTCTCTCCTTCTCTTCCCTCTGCCATGCCTTAATTCTCTTCCCTTCGCGATTTTTTGTAATGTTGATGAGAGAGAGCGGCGGATCTAGGGCTTTTTACCCTCTTCGTTTTCTCCGCCCAATTGAACTCTGAAATTAGAAGAATTTTAAACTCATAGAATTGTTAACGAAAACACGAAAACCAACGAAACAAAATTGATTTATTTCGTTTTCCGTTCTATTTATAAATGAAAATGGGCTGTGATTTCGTTTTTCGTTTCGCAGGCCGAAACGAAACAAAAATCGATTCTGTTAACCGTTTCCGGCCCACGAAACGTAACGATCAAAAGGGCGGAACTCCTTTCGTTTACAGGCCTACCTACCAACTGCTTCTAATTTCTAAGAATATTTTTTTTTTGAAATTTATGTGGGTCATTTTACTAAATTGTCAAGCCCAATATTTTTACCATGGATATTTTTCCTCGTGAGTTAAATGATTCAAATTTATTAATAGGATTCATAATATCAATATACATGATTATCTAGTGTGAACTAAATTAGTGTGATTATCTAGTGTGAACTAAACTATTCGCTTAAAAATATTCTTACCAACAGAAGGAATCACAAATATGCATGTACTACTTGCTGCCAAGGCTACATTCCCTCTTAGAGTATTAATGAGATATAATTCTTAGAAAATAATTATGAGTTGTATTTTTTCAAGAGATAGATATTAATGATCATTAAATTCAATCTTATGTTCTATGCCTATAAATAAGTGAGTAGGGGTCTGTCTCTCCTCACACAAACCAAAAACATCCAGAAAAAAAAAATCAGCGAGAGAGAAAGAAGTGTGAAAGTTTTGTGTGCAGGCACTAGGTGCGTTGACTTCATTCCTTTGATTGCATTTTCCTGAATCATTTGATCTCTTACAATTAAATTCTTTTTGTGATCTGATTGTTGATGCGCATGTTTTCTAATGCACAATATTCGTTACATTTGGCATGAAATTGAATATATATATATATATATATATATATATATATATATATATATAGAATCCGGCTAACGTAATAACGTTAGCAAAATCAAAACCGTGCTAACGGATGTTTATCTCGAATTTCAAATAAAAAACAGCCGATCCGAACCGTTGAAATTGTTGTTCATACTAAAACCTACGTGGGGACCAAATTTTACATTTTTTCGAATTTTTTTACTATTTTATCCGAGACATTTAAGAATGTGTTGAAATTGTAAGTTTTTCTGAATCGTTAGATTAATTCATTTTCAATGCCTCGGATAAAATAGTAAAAAAATTCGAAAAAATATAAAATTTGGTCCCTACGTAGATTTTAGTATGGACAACAATTTCAACGGTTCGGATCGGCCGTTTTTTATTTGGAATTCGAGATAAACATCCGTTAGCACGGTTTTGATTTTGTTAACGTTAGTACGTTAGCCGAATTCTATATATATATATATATACATACTAAAAAAAGAAAGTCGTATAGGATTAAAATAAATAAATTAGTAATTCATGAGATACCATTTAGTAGAACTGGATATATGATATTTGTTTCGATGAGATTCGAATTTGTTTTGTCTGTTTCGCTTAGCAATCTTTGTTTTGGGAGTACGTATCTCCGGAGGGCTCTATAAAGTATAGATGACCTACCATCTTATCGGGCACTGGAACGTCAGGTAAGAGATTTGATTTGATGTGTTGAGAGTCATGCTAGTATATCATATGTCTTTGTTCATATTGTGCTCGGGACGCTAGGCAAGAGATTAATTGTAAATTGTGAATTTGCTAATGCGTGATAGAGCGTTTGATGGAAAAATTCGAGTCAACCAGTATGCAGGAAATTTAAAATAAGATATAGTCCAACGGATTCAATAGAAAATTGTTTTAAGCCAAATAACTAGATCTATAAGAGTGATTATTTATAACATTTTAAATTAGTCCTTCGTTTGAAATTTCTAGAAATTATTTCGGTTTCTCATTCGCATAGTATACTTTTTTTTGTACAGGTGAGGAAGAATTGGAAAAAGCCGATGAGTAATTATTATAAACAAATAATCATGTATTTCTATTTTATTTTTATCTACTTTATGTAATAAAAAAAAAGTTGTGATTTAATAAACTTCGAATCTTGTGGTAATAAGGAATGAATTTGCTGACTTATTTTAATTAGATTTTTGTGATATGAAATTGAGATTGCTGATTTGCATGCAAAATTTGTCGCCTTGCGTTATCAAACGCGGCGAACAGTCATGTTTAAAATTTGGGCTGTTGCAAGTTTAGACCCATCTTCGCTGAATTTGGTGGAGGTACAACCGTACAAGAGATTTTCTCCAGTTTGGAGGCCGGCTTTGAGTCGGGGAATGGAGGGCCCAGCTCATATGGAAAAGAAATCCGGCCCACGAACTGGTTTGGAAATTCTCAACAAACAGTGTAGTAGGCATTATTACTGTAATAAGTAATCAATTTAATGCGGTGCCAAAAAATGTGGAACTTAGATGGTAAGGCCTACTGTGGCAAATAAAAATGTTAGAAGAAGTGCCAATAAGCATTTGTATAATTCGAGGCAGAGAAACCACGCGTGAGATGAGACTTTGCGCTGCTTGTGCTTTTCTCATTTTCTCCTCTCAATTTCTTCTCCTTGATCTGTCCCACTGTGATATTGAACGCTTATACTTGTTTATTCTATTGTGCGTGGTACTTTTGCTGCGATTTTGTTGTTTAGTGTTAATATTTGTTGACACATTATATTTATAATTGTGTTTAGCATTCATCTCAGAAAAGGGTTTATGCTATGGGATCTGAGAATTCGAAAACGATTTTAGATCCGGAACCGTTAAAAATAGACCCGATTTGAATTTGGGCTTGGATCGCAAGAGTGAACGCTTATAGGTCCAAATTGGCCCAATAGTCTCCAGTGAAATGAATCATGTTTAAAGGCCCAATTAACGGATAATTGAAACTTGAAATTACTAGAGCGGATCAATTACAAAACTGATACTGAGAGACAGAAGGCCTAGTTGCAATTTGCAAACAGCATACATTAATACATTATTCATATTTCATAACACCATCTTTCACTTGTAGGCTATAGCGTCAGATTTAATAACTTACTGGGTTTTAAGCAGATATGAGCCGTTCATATAAAATGGAACGATTCAGATCAAGTCTCGGCATTTAATAATAAAAAATTGAAGCGTGATGACTGATGAGGAATTGCAATAAATAGTTTTTTGTCAATTAGATTGTTTGAATGAAATGGAGGTTCAACTTATGCTTGAAATTAACTATCTTTTCAGGAGGATCAAGGGGACTCGGATCTGCTGTAGCGCAGTACCGCGCTACAATAGATGGACGGTCCGGATCGACCGTCAATTTCGCGATCAACCGCCAGAGATGAAAATCAGGGGGGTCTTTATATTTGGCACGAATCTTGATGCAAATCATTGAAAATCGGACGGTTCTGATGCTGCGCTACGCCGTCCCGCGCAGCACCGGATCCCATTCCGGATCAAGGATGCATGAATGCTGTATACATCGTGCTACATGATACGCTAATGAAGAATCTTTATAGTGGTCCTATATAAATAAATAATACATGTAAATTGCAATGCACAGCTTATTAACTTCAACAAATTAATATATATAGGAAGGGAAAATATAGCTGCGTGGTACTAACTAAAGAGTAAATATTCATATATACACATGAACAAATGTGACCATAGATATATACGTACGGAGATATTATTAATATTGGTGTGATGTGGCGAGAAGTAATATTATTAATTTCAGTGAGTTAGTTGCGCTGCAACAATTCATGCGTTCATGGAATAGCAGAGGTGGCAGAATCCGATCCGATTCGAGAAATTTGTTCCATCTGATTCGATATTTTGATAAAGTCAAACTATTCGAATCCAATTCGATCCGACTCGAGATGATTCGTAACCCGAGACGAAGCGACATATGAGCGACCTGAGCCCGACCCGAGACGACCTGTGACGACTCGTGACCCCAGATGGCGCGACACATGAGGACCCTAACCCGACCCGAGATGACCCATAACACGAGATGGAACGACACATGAGGACCCGAACCCGACCCGACCCGACCGACTTGACTTGATACAACCTGTAAATTGATCTAATTCTATCTTGCCCACATCATAATCTAATTTTACTAACAAATTAAGATTAGAAAAAGTCAAGATTTACTAACACAACTCAATAACGCGACCCAGTCTTTTCCGATTGAACTTAAAATTCAAAATAATACTTGAAAGTTGTCGGTGCAACCCGACTCGAACCCGACCCGGTCTCGCCCGACCCGACCCAAGACCCGAAAGTTGTCGATGCAGTCTGACCTGAAACCCGACCTAACCCGTCACTTGAAAAAGACCGACGCGATCCGACCCGAAACCTGACTTGATCTCGCCCGACTCGATCTATAACCTGAAAGTTGTCGATACATAACAATCCGAAATCCGACCCGACCCCAACCCGACTATATAGACATTCAAACTAATCCGATCCGACCATGAATAGGCGATGGTGCAATTATATTGTAGTTACGCTGTCACGCATGCATCATATATTTTAATATCAATTAACGAAAAAGTAAATGCAGTTCAAATATATAAAAAAACTTTCGTCAAATCAACAATTTTATTATAACACAATCAATTAAAGTAAGCTCTTGCTTTGATCAAGTCCTGAAAATTTGACGGTCTAAATATTATATTTTTTAACTTAATTAACGGTTTCTATAAAACTGATGCTACCATCTACCGACTTTTCTTAAAAGTAAAAAATAATAATAGCAGTAGTAGTATAAAAAATAACATTTCGTCACCTTGAATTTAGACCACATAAAAAAAGTTCGAAGGAGTAAATTTATTATAATTTGGTCCATAAAAGGGTTGCTTTTGCGATAAGCTATGCTGCAGTCAAGCCCAAAATAATATGAGTGAAGCTCAAATGCCTTTAATTTTTTTATTCCTTTGCTTTCAAATCTTAACCACTCATCAAAAATCAAAAAATAAAATTGAGAATAAAATTTGAACAAACGCGTGGACCCGGTGCATGATGACAATAATCAGTTGTCACTGATTCACGGCGTCGTGGACTTTATCTCTTGCTGAGTTTATCTTGAATTCCGGCGGTCCCACATTACAGCAAGGGCTACGTGTGCTGCTATTGAACGGACTCGGTCTATGCAGGGACGAATTCAGAATTCTCGTTAGGGTTTAAGATTTATAGTTTTTTCAGGATTCGAAATGATGATTATTCTTAGAAAAAAATTATTTTATATGGTCATTTATGCAAAAAATTCAATTACATGATCATTTTTGAAAAAAAAATTTAATATATGATCATTTTTGAATTTTTTTCAAGAAAGTTCAGCTGCATCCTGCATCAACGTGACTTCGCCACTAGATCTATAGACTTGGAATTAGCTGGAGAAAGGAGGACTGCAACTCGTTTAAATAGATGCAAGATTCTTCTTCACATCACGATGTCATGCACAAATAGAACTGTCTATGTTAATGGATGGGGGTAGACTGTAGAGTAAGGAAGAGTATTCTGTGTCGCGCAACAGCGACGAACGGGTAGGATTTACCGCGTTGATAGTAACAAATGGCACATATGTAATTCAGAAGGTCTGATATTATAAAGTATAATTTGCACAAATCTTGATACAAATAAAAAATTGGATTTACTGTGCTAAACACACAATGTTCGTGCTGCGTGACAGAAGATCTCTTTCCATAGAGTAAGGACAAAGATATTTTTATATCCACATCTAACAAATTATCGAAGAATTTTTTATTCATATTCATATTCGATAAACTAATAAAAATAAAATCTTACCCATTACCATCCGTCTTATCGATACGATAGGATCGATGGTAAACGTACAGCCAAAAAGAGTTTCATTAACATTCTAACTGTCATTCAAACAAAAATGTATGTCAAATGTGTACGAATTATATAAATATCGAAATTATATACATTAATATATAGCTTAAAGCAAAGTATGTAATTATTTATATTATGTATAAATTTTGTAAATATGAATTTAGTTTGATTGTTATTAAGGTAAAAATAAATTATTGTATTTAATTATTTATATATATTTATGTAGAGTTATACTAAAGTTATCACTTTTGAAAATATGCTAACGGATGCTTATTTCGGATTTCAATTCGAAATTGACAGATTCGAATCGTTAAAATTGTAGGCCATATATGTAGGGACCAAATTTAATAATTTTATATTTACTATTTTATTGTGACGTTAAAAATGCATTAATCTAATGATTTAGAAAGACCTCCAATCTCAACACATTTTCAATGTCTCCAATAAGATAGCAAAAAAGCTCTAAATGTAAAATTTAGTCCTTACGTAGATTTTAGTATGAACAACAATTTTAATGGTACGGACCGTTCGTTTCTGATTTAAAATTCAGAATAAACATTCATTAGCATTTTTTTATTAATTGGTGCTAATATTAATATATTAGCAGAACTCTATTTATCTATATATGTTTATAAAATTTACTATACAGACAACTCTTATCCTTATTCTTATCCGATAAGTTAACGAAAATATTTTCTTACTCAAATTCATACTCGATAAGCTAATGAAAATAAAATATTACTCATATCTATCTTATCGGATACGATATGAATCATATAAACGAACAAAAGAGTTTCATCAACAACTATGCACGAATAAAAATCGTAGGATAGTCTCAATCTCAAATTTCGAGAGGTCTGTATCCTCAGTACATACAGGATCTAACGGTTTATGTAACTTAGAGATTCATGCAATATTCTGGATCTGATCTGGATGCTACGATTGCAGTCTCTATATATTTTTGCGAGCTGCTTCCATCGCAAGAGGTGAGCATGATGTCATTTAAATTATCTTATCATACTATAGAAACTCGAATATATTCTGAGACGAAAATCCGATGTATTTTCTATTTTCTTTTAGATAAGAGTCAAGAGCTAGAATAAATAGCCGTTCATTTTACAAGCGTTTATGTTATAATTATTTCAGACAGCTACTGCCAAGTTTAGGAAAAAAAGGAGCAACGCTTTTAACAATATTTTTGGTTTTTCCTAAAAAAAACAATATTTTTGGTTTATTGGTACAAAAAGAATAGAAAAGGTTAAAATAACATTGCTATTTCGATACAAAGAAGTTGCTAAATGCAAAATAGAATCAGAATAAGAGCACAGAAGAATGTAATTTCTGAATTTCAACTAAAGAAGAAAATAGAAGAAAAATATATAGTAAGAGTAAATAACACATGTTCTAACAAACTTTTGTGGAAGAATATTATCACTCAGTCAAATATAAAATAAAATATTTTTTTTGACGAAACCACTGAAAACCTTCATTTCTCTAATATAGTTCTCTCTAATAACCTTCATATATATATATATATATATATATATATATATATATATATATATATAGTCTCTATCGCAAAGACAACCAAAGCAACATCAAAGTGTAAACAAACTAATTATAAAATTAATCGTACGGCGGTCAATATGAATTAATAATTGATAACGCCTCAGTCACAAATAAATTAATTGATAGCAGTTGACAAAATAATATTAAATGGAAATCTAAACTACTGCACCAACGAAACATTACTATCAATTGAATTAAACAACAAACTAAACAAAATCATTAATCCTAACGTATTTAATTTAACCAATTAATAATGTATGAAAAACTAATTTTGTAAGAGAAAATGATTAATACTAACTAGCTAGCTAATTTACATATTGATCCCGACCACGTGAATTTGAACCGAGAGGAACAAAGAGAAGACCGGATGGTAAAAATACCGAGAGGAGAAAAACCAATCTTTATTATTTCGAGCTAAAGGATGGGTTACAAGAGAGAAAGTAAAACAGTAACTAATTCTTAGTCAAATGTAGCCGTAAATTATCTCATAATTCTTGTATTTATAGGCCAACTTAAGCATGAGAACAAAAATAAATCGATACCAGGCAGGAGCGGATATTCCACGGAGAAGATGTTTTTTGTAAGGAGGTCATTTCCATGAATCGTTTTTCATAATTATTCCATGCAAAATGTATCTTTTCCATCTTTATTCTCACGCAAAAGCCTATTTCTTCAAATTTAAATTGATTCTTCAAATAAACAAATTGGCACAACAAGTCCTAAATGTGTATACCACGATCCTCTTCAATATATAACCAATTTCTTAATCGTTTCAATTCTACTCACAGCTGGATCCTTTTGAGTGATTGGCAACAACATATAACGTCGTTGAACCATGATACCCGAAACAGGTTCTCATGCATGTAAACTTGCAATATTTAAGAAAAGATAGTGCAAGAACAAAACACGCATAATTTGGGACCACTATACATCTGTTTTCCTATTTCTTTCTTTTATCTTTCTTTTTTTTTTTTTCTCTATCTTCTCTTCAGCGAGAAATTGTTAGAAATGCTTCAATGAGAAATTATTTGCGAGGACGAGAAAACTAACAAAGATGCAAATATTGTTTGAAGTGACGATAGATCTGAGAATGAAGAAGTGATGATAGATCTGAGAACGAAGACAAAATACAACGAACGACCTTGAGGCTGCCTCTGACTTTCTTCGTATTGACATGCCTGTTTTTTTCACAAAAAAGAAAGAGAATGAGAAAGATGAAAATATAGACGTGCATCCAATATAAACACTTGTTTTAGTAGTATAAACACATTTTTCAACTAGTCTGAACACATATTTATTTAGTTTTTGTTTATTCTGTGCAAAACACATTTGGAACAGTACAAAAATATATTGAAAATAACTAGTATGAACATATCTTTCAACTAATCTGAATACATGTTTTATTTATTTCGAATACCTGTTTTCTTTAGTCTGCACTCCATTTCTGTGCATAAACAGACTTGAAACAGTGTAAAAACAAACTTGAAAAAGCTAGTATGAACACCAATTTTGTTTAGTCTGCACCCCATGCATTCTGTGCAAAACATACTTGAAACAGTGCAAAATAAATTTGAAACAGTGCAAAAACAGATTTGAAGTAGCTAGTATGAACACATGTTTTATTTAGTCTAAACACATATTTATTTAGTATGGACACCTATTTTATTTAGTATGCACTCCATGCAATCTGTGCAAAACAGACTTGAAATAGTGCAAAACATATTTGAAACAGCTAGTGTGAACACATATTTTATTTAGTCTGAACATATATTTTATTTAGTATGAACACCTTGTAGTTATTATGAACAGCTGGATAATTACTATGACCACCTTTTAGTTAATATGACCATCTTGTAGTTAGTATGATCACTCTGGATGTTAGTATAAACATTCTGGGTGTTAGTATGATCACCTGAAAGTTTAATATGACTACCTGTTTTATTTAGTATGACCATCAGAGGAGCTAGTATGACTATATCCTTAGTTATTATGAGAACTTGAGCAGTTAGTATGATAATCTATTTTATTTAGTATGAACATTGGAGTAGGTAGTATGATCATATTATTAGTTAGTATGACCACCTGAGAGGTTAGTATAACCATCAAAGGAGTTAGTATAACCACATTCTTAGTTAGTATGAGCACATTTCAATCGTTTTAATCGTTTTAAATGTTATTTTTGCCAAAAAAAATAAGCACAAAATAACGTTTGATCTTTGAACGGAAACGTACTTTTGACTCATAACTCCATTTCATGAGTATGAGCATTTTTCGGAAATGACAAGACACACCGCACATACTTTATCGGGCTATAACTCGCAACGATGCTGTTTTGACCCAAAAAATGCTTCTAAAGCCTCCAAATCCCATTTTTAGTTTTTTTTTGCTCAAATTTTCTCAAAAAATGCTTCAACAATACAAATAACATATTTGAAACAGCTAGTATAAATACCTACTATATTTAATCTGAACACCTATTTTATTTAGTCTGCACTCCATGCATTCTGTGCAAAACAAACTTGAAACAGTGCAAAAATAGACTTGAAACAACTAGTTTGAACACCTGTTTTATTTAGTCTGCACCTCATGCATTCTGTGTAAAACATTCAGGATATTGTGTAGGGCGAAAACATTCAGAAGAATTTCACATCACGTATTTGATTTTTATTTAGTCCAACTTTTTATTTTTATCTGTATTTGATTGACTTTTTGTTTTTATTTGCGTATGACCGTTTGACTTCATGGAAATTTAGTCTGATTTTGTCCACCAGTAAAGTGACATCACGTGTATACAAATGAATAACAAGTGACAACTCTGTTGAGATGAAAATTGCCAATACTATAAACCAAAAAGTATCAACATTGTACGATTTCTTCACAAAATATTTTGAATTATCAACATTTTAGTTGAAAAAAGTGTCAATCTGTCAACAATATCATTATGAGCTTATTGACAGAGAACGTCGAAGAATGTCACAAAGAACGATACCGACTATAGATCTCATCATGAGCTTTTCAACGCCATGAAGAACGTCAAACTTGAAGTTACGAGTCGAAAGAAATGGGCAACTGAAGAATGAACTAATTCAAGATCAAGTTGAAGAATTCATTGGGTTATCTGTAACTGAGAATATTTAAATTTTAGATGCAAAAGAGCAAAGAAATAAAAAAAAGCCTCTACTGTTATAACGTTATCTTTGGCGTTGTAACGCCAGATTGTTTGAATCCTCGAATTAGGCACAAAACAAAATCACCCTCGAAATTCGTTATTACGCTATCTTTGGTATTATAACTGTTGGCTCAAACTTTCTTTAAGATTTGTTGATTTGCAAAACTATTTGAATTTTATCATTTCATGTGTTTTGAGATTAATTGTAAGGCATTTAAGTAAATACACAAATGAACGCAAGAGATGATCAAGGATGACCTAAAAGCAAGATAAGAAGATCAAGATCAAGATGAAGACTTGCTTATATTATTTAGATTTTAGTTTATTTAAATTTGGGATTGAAAAGAGCAAGAAAATACCAACCAAACTGGCCAAAACCACACCACAACAACTTGGCGTTATAACGCTAGATGCGTGATTTTTCAAAATGGTTTGAAAAATATAAAATGGACAAATAAAATATCAAGATACCAAGAATACATCTTAAATATTGTCAAAGAATATCAACATGAATTTTATTTGATTAAAAATATTATTTGGCTTAGTAGCAAAATCATCAAACACAATTCCAGAAGCACTTGGTGTTATAACGCCAGAGTGACCAGAGGCCAAAATTTGGCTAAGTTCTGGAATTTTCTGTAGCAGATTGGGATAGTGTTATAACGCTATTTTTGGCATTATAATGCTAGAAAAAATTCCCAACGGTCAAATTCTTTGTACTGACATGACCTAGCGTTATAACGGTATTTTTAATGCATAATCTAGCATTATAACGCGATATAAAAGTTGTATGATTAAACTCTAACGGTCAAATTATTTGTCCTCACTTAAGATAACATTATAACGGTATGGATTACACATGAAATAACGTTATAACGCTAGATTTCGCAAAAATGCTTTTGGTCAGGATTGAATCCTATATAAACCTTTCTTCTCCAACAATTGCTGTTGATCTGTTCCATTAACTCAATACCGTTACCAACAACATTGTTGTGCTCTTTGAGAATAGTTTTTAATAGCCAAATTCTTCCTCTAATCCCAAGTTTAATTAGCTAAATCTAATCTAGGGATTATAGAGAGTTAGTTTGTTTGAGTGATTATCTTTGTTTGTCATCCAATTAGCAAATTATCTATTTGATTGTGAGTGTGTGTGTTGTCTTGAGCTTCACCGATGTGTGTAAGTGAGCTCAAGAAAGTCAGCTCGATTCTCCACCGAAGCGTGTAAGCGAAATAGAGTTCAATGTCGTGTTAGGGTTGGTGCTCCACCGGTGTGTGTAAGAGAGCATCAATTTTGAAGTTGTACATTAAACAAGCACATTTTTGTTTAGTGGAGCGGACCGTGCTTGTTATCGCAAGAAGCAGGGGCATTGGGGACCCGGAGACGTAGGCGTGGCCGTTGTGCAAGCCGAACTCCGTCAACACTTGATTGAGCCATTTCTCTTTCCCTATCTCTATTTACATTTGCTCAATTCAATTAGTTTAATTGCTTGATTTGTTAATTGTGAATTGAATTGAGTTGTATTTAGTGCTTGATTGTGTGTTTGCCATAATTTATAGAAATTACAATTAGATCCCTTTTTGGGTAAACCAGGCAAAATTAGTTAAGTACCTAGGTGCCTAGGTTCTACAATAACGCTAGATTGTGAACCCTCGAATCAGACACAAAACAAAATCACCCGCAGAGACCGTTACATAACGCTAAGATGACGTTAGACCCAAAACTGACCAAAATTTGCCTACGTACTGAATTGCCAGTTGTATCTATTATGTAACGCCCAGGTAGCATTATAACGCTATCATGTTTCTTCTGAAATATCTGAAATTAAAATAGGAAATAATCTGTCCGATTTGAGATGGCGTTATAACGGTAACATTTGCACATAGATAACGTTATAATGCTAGATTTAATTTTGTCCTAATTGTGCCTGATCTGGAAACTATAATTATGGGGGTCTTGGTTGTCTTCTTCTCCACGAATTTGCAATCCATTTTTCTCTTTGTTAGCATCAGCCAAAACCTTCATTGATAAACCCTTGAGCCTTAATTCATATTGTAAAAAAGCTTTGCTCTACTTCTCAAATTTATATATTCAAACTAGATCAAAATCAGTGTGAGATTTGAGAGATTATATATCTTCTTCCTTAGTTAAAGTAGCCCTGGTGCTACTTTGTTTTTGGCCTTGTCTCTCATCCTTGGTATATAGTGCAAACAGCTCGACCTTGTTACCGCATGGGGGGGGGGGGGGGGGGTCAGGAGTTTCGAAGACGTACGTAGGCTCGTCAATAACCGAACTCCGTTATCATATTGGTGTCTCTTGTGCATGATTGCTTTGTTTGCGCTTTCTTAAATCAACTCTTCTACTTATTTTAATTGCTGTATAATTTTTGTAGAAGAATAAAATTGCTATAGTTATAATTATCTCGAATTGTATTGCTTGAATTAAATTTCTTACAATTGTTTACGCTTTCGCAACTTAGAATAATCTTAAACCAAAACGATTGTTTGTGTAAATTTAATTGATATAGATTGTTGAGACTTAGGAATTATCATTAGAAATTGAATTGTGCACCTAATTTGCAAAAGAACCCCAGAAAATTCTAAACAACCCTATTCACCCCCTCTAGGGTTGAACAATGGATTCCTTCCCTCCAAAAGTGTCAGCATTATTGCGAGAAAAATGAGATATGCTTGCAATAAGACTGACACTTCTGGAGAAAAGAAATTGAATAACATATTTCTCACAATTTCAAATAAGAAAGTAACCCAAATACATGCATTTGCTATCTTATAAACAAAAGATTTACAACGACACAAATGCAGAATCTTTTGTTATTTTTTTCCAGGAAATTGAACCCCTCTATTGGTGGGTCTTGATGCCTTGAATGCTTTGAATGGAATGACCTTGGATGCATCAGGTACCTTTGCATCAAAGGCCATTAAGAAACTTACTGGGTGTATCAAACATGATCAATGGCTGACATGACACACTAAGTTTCTTGATGTCTTTGATGCAAAGATATCATGTGCATCTAAGGTCATCCATCCAAAGTACATCAAGTCCCACCAAATAGAGGATTCAATTTCCTAGAAAAAACAACTAACGAGAGATCTAACCTTATTTGACTCGTGTTGTCCTTTGTCAGCTAAGACATCAAATGCATCTTTTGAGCTATGTCATTCTTTGAAACTCTAAGTAATATGCCAATCAGTAGCTCTCGCGAGACACTACCTACAGAAATACAAAAATACAAACAAGTTGGTACTTTCGATGTAATTGTACAGTGATAATAAAATATGTGGTATGTATGCTTTCTATGTACTTTAAAAGATTCTTACCTCAGTTTCTATATATTTTTTCAACTTCATTTAACCTCACCTTAGTTTCTTTCTGCCTTAACTCAGCTTCATGAACTCTCTTGTCACTCTCACTCGGTATTACCTTAGCTCTCGCAAGGAGTTACCTACAAAAACACAAATATAATATAAAATAATAAAACACATGGTTCATATGCTTTCTATGTATTTTAAATGCTCATTTAACTCCTTAAATAAGTAAGCTAGAAATCACAGAAAATGTCAAATGGAAAATATATTAAACAACATCTTCTTTAGATTGAAACATAGAAGTTTCATCAAGTTCTACACCTACAAAAGTGTTGTAAAAATAATTTTGATTAGCATAGCTATTTGAGAAGAAAACTTCTTTGAGCAACAACAACCTAATTTTAAAATCAAACAACAACCTTAGCAAGTATAAATCCATGACAATAAGTATACATTCATTACAACAAGATTAAATCCATACTAGCAAGTATGAACCCAATAACAACAAGTATAAATCCATAACAATAAGTATAAACTCATAACTCTTAGCAAGTATAAACCCATAACAATAAGCATAAAATCCATAACTATTAGCAAGTATAAACTCATAACAACAAGTATAAATTCATAACAACAAGAGTTGACAAAAATAAAAAATTACCTTCAAGAAGAGAAGGCGTCGGTGAGAGGAGTAATACACAAGAGATATGTTAATGAGTCCTCACCTACTCAAGATCGAGCAGGTTGAATGCATCGACGAGAGAAGAAAAACACAAGATCGGTGGAGGTGTCCAGGCCGGAAAAAGAGAGATTTGTGGATGCAACATGTTTGTGTGTGTATGTGATAGAGATCGAGTTTGATCGCCTTCATAACTCAAGCATATCAGATCTGCTAGAGTTGTTGAGGCGGCTAGATGGGAAAGAGAGTGAGGAAGAGAAGAGACGTTATAGCAATATTTTAAGAGCTAGAGTTGGAGAAAGGACAACGATTTAAATAACAGTTGACGACGATTATTTAAAAAACCGTTGTCTTAGATTTAAACAAAAAATTTGAAAAGACAAGGTAACATTTATTTTAGATAACCATTAGCGTAGCTCCCACCAACAGCAACGATTAAAAATATTCATGTCCATATCTAAAATATTGAGCATAAATAAATTATGATAACTCATAGACAACAACGGGTTGTTTATGTGATTGATCAGCTCTTAGACAACAACGGAGCATAACTGTTGATGAAGATGATTTTTAATCATTAATAGATTTTTTTTATGTGGTAGTGAGAGCTGAAAGATGTACCGATAGAACCTTAATTTCTATAAACAAAATATATGATGTAAAAGCATGCAATGCATGTCCACCACACTCTTCAAGTTTTCTGTAAGTTCGAACATCACATGCACAACCCCAAACATGAACAATTACATTTTATTATTATAATAAAATATATGCCCATAGAACTTTATTAATTTCTATATGAACAGAAATAAAATATAAAGAGAATGTGCTGAGAGCTGCGAATAACACAGAGAAGGAGAGGAAAGCGGTTACAGCGATTAAAGATCGACTTCAGATCTCATCGGATCAATGCATTAGATGTGGTGATAGAGGGCACTACGCTAGAGACTGTCGAAACGCTCAAATCCGCTTCGACTGTGGGGGTGTGGGACATAGATCGTGGCAGTGTAGAAGGAGACATCAATATAAGGCGATCGTTCCGCCGGCTGAACCGATTGAGAAGAAGAAGAGTCTAGATTCAGATCCTAATCTGAAAAGTGAGACTCAGATTGCTAAGGCAGAAGCTGAAATGGATAGCAAAGGTATTCTATTCTTTGAGAACACTAGAGAGTCTCAGCACATTGAAGATAATCTGAAAAAATGTGTAGTACTCCATGTAAATCAGGAGTTTGATAAAACTAGAATTGAGAGGGGGTTACGGAAAATTGCTCCTACCTTCCCTTGGAAGGTAGCAGAAATAGCTGAGTATAGGTTGATAGTAGAGGGGCCAGGCTGGTGGAGAGATAGAGTAATTCGATTTGAAAATGCTAAAATTGAAGAGAATAACTTTAGAACAGCACCATGGGATCCATCGTTGGAAAGTGGATCAAGGCTTAAGAGTGTCTGGGTTACTATTGTAGGCTTCCCCAGGAAGTTCTGGTATAAAAAAGAAATAGAAAAGCTAACTGAGAAGTTTGGCAAGGTACTTCAGATATATACACATACTCTTAACAGAACTTATATGAAGGGGGCTAAGGTGAGACTGGGAGTTTGTGATATGGAGGATATTCCCAGATTCTCAAAAGTTATGTTTAGAAATGGGAGGAATGAGATATGCTGGACCAAGGTTAAATTCTTTTGTGATAGGTCCTATGAGTTGAGGGGGGATAACATCAAAAGAAGGAGGGGAGAAGAGAGGAGGGACCCACCTCCCTCAGATGATAAAGGTAGAGAGGGGGATGGCAATAATGAAGATATTCGAGATGATAAGAATGAGGGTGAGGAAGGGTTTAGTGATGTTGAGTGGGATTTGGCAGAAGATGATGTGCAAAGAGGGGAGGACAATGAGATAGAAGAGCAGGTAGAGCCGAAGGTAGCTACTGAGGAAGTAATAATCAGTAAGTCAGCAGGTGAAGAGGGGAGGGCTCAATTGGAGAAAGGTAAAGGGCTAATGGTAGAATATGAAGGGGAAGCAGATAGGGGCTTTAGTCTGGAGTTGGTGGTCAGGGAAGAGGGAGAATCCTCTTCAAAAAATGAGAAGAAGGAATGGGACATAGGGGATGCCAACAGTATGATGGAGGTGGGATATCAAGAGAACTTGCCCCCAAGTGAAGAAATTGAGTCTCAAGGGGTAATGGTGAATGTAAACAATGACAGGAGGATGGTACAGTACCCTCAGGCCACAAGACAAAGTCTTAGGCAGAGGCTCAACAATCCAGAGGGCTCAACATTGGAGAAAGCTATCAACAACAAGGCAAAGCCCTCCAGCATGATTACTAAAGAAGGTACACATACTTTAACTCAAAAATTTCCTTTTACTGAGCTAGCCGATGAAGAGGTAATTGAACTATTCCACTGTTTTGGGTTTAAATTGGCTGCTGATCTAGGGGAGTGTATTGAGTTTGTTAAATTTCTGAGGACTTTAAATAAAAAACAATTTGACTTTGCAGTAGATGAGATGACATTCAAGATACAAGCAAGAACCAAATTCAATAAAAAAGAAAAAGATAAAAGGCACCAATTAGATAGAATAATTAGTAGGGTACAACCTTTTGTTATATCATGAGAGTTCTATCTTGGAATTGTAGGGGGATGAATAAAAGCACAAAAAGAAAATACTTAAAAGAAATGTTAATAGATAAGAAAATTGACATTGTGGGTATTCAGGAAACAAAAAGAGATAAGTTTTCAAAAAGTATGATTAGATCATTCTCACCTAATGGCTTTGAATGGCAATTTGTGAAAGCAAGAGGGGCATCTGGGGGGATACTGATAGGATATAACAGCAACCAATGTACATATATAGCAAGTTACATGGGAAAATATAGTCTATCCATGGTACTTCAGGGGGAAAAAGATAAATTTCTATTTGGGGTGACATTTGTATATGGTCCAGTCATATATGCATTGAAAAAACAATTCTTCAAGGAATTGTCTATGCTACAAACCATGTGGGATGGACCATGGTTAATTGGGGGGGATTTTAATGCTATAAGATATAGCTACGAAAAAAATAAAGATACTTTCAATATTTCTGGGGCCAACATGTTTAATTCCTTTATATCAAAGTCTGGTTTGATGGAATACCAGCTACAAAAAATACAGGTATACTTGGTCTAGTAAGACAAGTACACCATGTCTGGTGTTACTGGACAGGTTCCTCTATAATAAACTGTGGGATGACAAGTTTGCACAGACTGAGGTAAAAGGGCTAGTTAGATACAAATCAGATCATATCCCATTAGTTCTAGATACCCAGGCAACAATGACTCAAAAACAGATATTCAGATATGATAAAACTTGGGCTAATGAACCAACTTTTAATGAGTTGATGCCTGGATGGTGGAATTTACCAGTACAGGGAAAGAAAGACTCAATGTCTAGATGGGTGAAAAAAATGAAGATATCGAGAAAAAAGATGTCTGGCTGGGCCATGAATCATTATGGTGAGGCAAAAAGATTGAAAAATAAGCTGAAATGTGAGATACAAAACCTAGAAATGATTCAGGAAGATAGAGAACTGAGTGATAATGAGTTCTCACAATACTTTGAATATAGTGCTACTCTTGACAAGATTTATGAAACTGAAGAACAATACTGGAAAGTGAGATAAAAAAGTAAATGGTTGACACAGGGAGATAAAAACACTGCTTATTTTCACAAGATTGCTTCTCAGAATAAAAGGAGAAATTATATATCACATATCAAGATTAATGATACAGAAACCAATGATCCACAAAGCATTGAAGATCATATATTAGCATATTATACTAATCTCTTTGGTGTCCCAAGTATACAAATGATAGAAATGGAGGAAGATTTCTGGCAAGAGGAAAATTTAGTTCCTGACTCAGCACATTACCAGATTGTTAAACCTTTCACTGAGGATGAGGTTAAGGAGGCATTGTTTGCCTGTGAGGGATCTAAAGCACCTGGACCAGATGGTATGAATTTCCACTTTTATCAGCAATATTGGGAACTTGTTAAGGGAGACCTAATGAATTTATTTGATAAATTTTATCAAAATGACCTTGATATTTCAAAGGTGAATAGGTCTATGATATGTCTGATTCCAAAAGTCAAGAATGCAAAGAGTATAAAACAGTACAGACCTATCTCACTTGTGAATTGTATTTACAAACTATTCACAAAGGTGTTAACAAGTAGGGTGGAACCAGTTATAAATCAGTTGCTTGACCCATCACAATCAGCTTTTTTGAAAGAGAGATTGATATTAGATAATATAGTATGTGCATCTGAAATTGTATATTCAACCAAAATTGATAAGAAAGAGGGGGTAGTGTTAAAGATAGATCTTGAAAAAGCGTATGACAGAGTAAGTTGGGAGTTTCTTTTGGATATGATGAAAAAGAGAAACTTTCCTGATAAACTGATTACTTGGCTGAGGAATTTACTAAAGGGGGGACATACATGTATAAATATAAATGGGAAAGCAACTAGGTATTTTGAGGTTAAGAGGGGTTTAAAGCAGGGAGATCCATTATCTCCTGTGCTTTTTAACCTAGTAGCAGATACTCTGAACCAACTGATCAGAAAACTAAGAAACAAAGGGTTTGTTAAGGGACTAGGCCCAGAAATTAATGAAAATCAAGCTATTACTAATCTGCATTATGTAGATGATACAGTGCTATTTATACAAGCTAATCTCAAGATGATGGAGATTGTCAAGTGGGTTTTCATTGCTTTTGAAGCAGCTGCTGGCATGAAAGTGAATTACAGCAAATGTGAGTTGTATGCTATAAATATTTCTGATGAAAAAGCACATCAACTAGCTGAATGCTTTGGTTGCAAGGTAGCTCAGTGGCCCATGAGGTATTTGGGTATACCAATACATTGGAGAAAGATTAGGAAAAAAGATTGGGAGCCAGTCATTGAAAAATTTCAGTCCAGGCTCCAAGGCTGGAAAGGTGTGCTCTTATCAATGAGGGGGGGGGGGGGGGGGGGGAGAATTGGTGCTTATCAATATTGTACTTTCCTCACTGCCACTCTACATGATGTCAGTGCATCTCATGCCAATTGCAGTAAGAAAAATATTAGATGATATCAGAAGATCCTTCCTATGGAATACAGGAGATAAGAAAAAATATGCACTTTGTAGCTGGAAAGAAATATGTAGACCAAAAGAGGGAGGGGGTTAGGGATAGTAAGCCTTAAGGAAATTAACATCTCTTTACTATGTAAATGGCTCTGGAGACTCAAAGATCCAGAGGAAAAGGGATGGTGGAAAAGTATACTGATGAATAGACACCAATACAATAGAAATAATAGTAAAAGATCACCATTCTGGAAAACTTTACAACTTTTTGATCAGATTGTTAATATAAATAAAACTGTGATAATTGGTAATGGGATTGATACTAAATTCTGGACAGACTTGTGGTGTGGTGAGAGACCTTTATTCATTGAATTTAATAACCTCTATCAAATTGCAGATAATAAAACTGATACAGTAGCTGAAGTTATGGAAAAAGGTCTGGATCAGATGAAATTCAGGAGACAACTGTCACATGTGCAAAAACTTCAATTTGAGAACTTGACAGATAAGGTAAAAGCTTACCAAATAGATAGAGATGCTTATGACAGGATTAGATGGCAAAATTCAACTAGTAAAAAAGTGAGAACCAAAGATATATATATGTGGATGATGGAGGGGGGGGGGGGGTATCAAGCAATGAATTTGAAGTGGTGTTGAATCTCAGAACCCCAAATAAGATTCAAATTTTTCTTTGGTTGGTGATGAAGGGAAGAGTTCTGGTAAGAAGCAACGTGAAGAGAAAAGGCTGGCAAGGGGAAATCAACTGTGTATACTGTTCACATGAGGAAACTATTATTCACCTTTTTATGAAATGTTGGCATTCTAGGGAAATATGGGTTTGGGTCCTAAATTCATTCTAGATTAGTGTTGTTCCTAATAATTTCAGCCACTTATATCAGATTTCTAGGGATCTGGAAGGGCATAATAGGAATTTCTTCTATCATGTGTGTGTGGCTACATTATGGTTGATTTGGGTGCAAAGAAATGAAGTGTGCTTTCAACAACAGAAGGTGAAACATATCAAAAGTTTTGTGTTTCAAATTAATGGATTGCTATGGTACTGGGCAGGGAACTGGAGTGCAGTCTTGCAGAGACAGCTGGAGTCATGGATGGGCAACATAAGAGCAAGGGAAAATGGTGCTGCAGGGGCATTGACGCTGGGACAGAGGGAATCAGCATGTGCAGATGGATGCATGGAGATATGTTAGGATAATTTTTCATATGTTGTCAATAAATTGGGCATGTAACCTTCTGAAGGTGATAGTAAGAAGTAGAACAAGGATAAGCTGTGTGTGTTGGATTAGTTCCATAGTTTTAATTGGGATAGTCAGGGGTTTTAATAGTATAGAGTTAGGTACAATTGATAGATAGCTTTATGGCACCAGCTCTCAACCCAAAGACTGGTGCCGATACTGGTATATGGGGCGGGTATAAAGGTGCAAACTAGTGAAAATCAGGTGATATGAGATGTGCTGGCTTCCGTTTTCGTAATGAAAAAAGAAGTGGTGGGATTTCTCCCACTTATTTAAAAAAAAAATATATATATATATATATATAAAGAGAATGCGCACCACAGTTAAGTCATCTATATATCTATAAGTTGGAACATCACATGCATAACCTCAACCTATTCAATTATATTTATATCATATAGCCAAACTAATCAAAAGTATACCCTTCAGCCTTCGTAGTCTTCATTGTTTTGCAATGTAAATTAAACATATTCAGGAGTGGATGCAGGATTCTGACAGGAATGCAAAATCTATAAGAAAATTTCGAGAGAGCAAAATAAAACACATTTTTATAAATACATGATTATTTTAAAAAAAAATTCAAATTGTATAAAAACATGAATATTTTGCAAAATTTTTTTTCAAAGAAAATGGCTGTCCCCTCCCTGCACTACATAGATCCGTCCCTGAACATATCGGTGTCTCAATCTCTGAAAGCGAAATGCCATCAGGCAACAACTTTCTACGTACGTACACAGTTGCAAGTTGCAAATTTCATTTGGATGTGGAACAGTGGCACAAAAACTGAACGGCTCCAAAAGTACAAGTTCACAGTTTGAAGAAATATGAAGTAGAAGAGGTCGAAAATGAGTTCCCAGTTTGAATATCGTTTGCGTACGAATGCATGCAGAAGGTAACCAGAGGTCAAAAGAAAGGATTATATATAGTTATAAAGTTATATACTGTGGAATCTGCCAACCCGACGATTTCAGAATTACCGAAACCGTTAAACATGATATCTATATAAATATATCATTGTGGCGAGAGATTACTGTTCATTCGCACTGTAGCTTCTATAGTGCGATTTTTCTTTTTAGTGAGAGTTAACTGTGGGGCCCACAAGAGAAGCCACTATATAGTGGCTGGAGATCACTGTTCATTCGCACTGTAGCTTCTACAGTGCGAATTTTCTTTTTAGTGAGAGTTATCTGTGGGGCCCACAGGGGAAGCCACTATATAGTTGTTAGGGTTTTGCCATGTGTAAAGATGCGGAATTTTAAAATTTTTACACAAAACCCATGTTTGCCCAAGGATCAATTGCATAGATCAATTTAAAACACAAGATCATCATAAAAGAACAATAAAGATTCGACCTTTATGATGTGTAGTCGCGATCCTCTTTCTCCAACCGACAGCAAGAGATCGCAAGCTCCCCAAGCGTGAAGCCTCTACAAGGAGCGCACCCCGACAAGACGAAGCACGACTGCTAGATCGTCAATGGAAGGGTTTTCTCTCTCTTTAGGGTTCTCAACACATGAGAGAGAGAGGAGATGAATCTAGGGTTAGGTTTTGGATGTTAACCAGGGAATAACCGTCTTAGATCTCTGTCTAATCTTTGGAAATCGATGATAAACCTCAACCTGGTCCCTTCTATTTATAGCAGAAGGTCAGAAACCGACTTAACCTGAACCGACTTGCTTCCTGCGGTCCGCAGGGCCCTCCTGCGGTCCGTAGGGACAGCCTGCGTCCAGTTAAACCGACATAATCAAGCACTCTCAGCCCAGCGGCCCGCTGGACCCTCCTGCGCCCCGTTGGTAGTGCCCTGCGGCCAGCAGGACCCTCATGCGGCCCGCAGGCAACCTGCATAAATGCAGATTTTGATTGTTTCTGATCCAAAACCAAACCCTTATTCAAATCCATTTAATTATGTCCCACATAATTAATTTATTCCATGCTTCAGTCCTATCTTAAGGTGTGACCCTGTAGGATCCATGTCTTGATCAGCAGTAAATAAATAAATATTCACAAGTTCATAATTGGCATCTAGCAATGCATTATGAACATCTGATCAAACACAGACATTATGATCCCTTATATCTTTTTATATTAATTCCTTTGTCACATGATAACCAATGTTCAATGTCAAGACTAGGTTTAAGTCATTCTTGACAATTAAATCACTTTCTTGATCTCCAATGCATAATCATCCATTTGTATTATCCCATAATCACAAATGTGCGCATGATAATTACCATTGCATCAAGGGGCCCAGGGATATCATTGCTTTTACAAGAAGTAAAAGGGACAAATGATCATTGTGATAATCTTACAGCTCTTGACATAATCTATGTATATTGACAAACTATCTTTATAACACTCGGTTAAAAGTGCGTTTGATAATTGCACAAATATACACAAATTATTCAAGACTATAAACTATCTCAATGAAAAGAATCAATATTATTTGTGACATGCTAATGACTTACACAAATCCTATAGCAAGTCAACGCGGGTCATGTCCAATATCATGTATCCCATACATATATTCGTGTGATTGATTAGATACCCCGTATCAATGATCTGTGAAACATGATCACATATCAATCCACACACTAGCTTATATATTCAAGCAGTGTTCCTTGCTGATGATTTAGCTAGGGACATATTTAGAGTTATAAAACTTAAAAGAGTTTCACAATTCCAAGTTATCAACACAAATGATCTAGTAATACATTTATAACTCAAGGAACAAGATAAAATATCCAATGCATATGACAAAACAAGAGTACAATAATTGGTCCTCTAGGCCATTATTCCAACAATCTCCCACTTGGACTAGAGCCAATCAGATATCCCATATCCAAACTCTATCCCTTACAGTCATAGAAGCCAATCTCTCATGACCCGTATTCCCATAGCTCGAACATGCCTCTCATGTTTGACTAAGGGAAGTGGTTTTGTTAGTGGATCAGCTGTGTTACTGTCCGTGCCTACTTTACACATTTTTATGTCTCCCTGTTCAACAAGCTCACGAATCAAGTGATACTTGCGCTTGATGTGCATAGTCCTCTTGCTGGACCTATGATCCTTTGCGTTAGCAATTGCTCCCGTGTTATCGCAATAGAGCTCCACCGGCTCTACAATGCTGGGAACCACACCAAGTTCATCAATGAACTCTCTTATCCACACTCCCATTTTGCCTGCCTCGCAAGCAGCCATATACTCAGCCTCAACGGTGGAATCAGCAGTGCTGCTCTGCTTGGAACTCTTCCAACAGATAGCTCCACCATTAAGTGAGTAAATATACCCTGTCTGTGACCTCGAGTCATCACGGTCGGTCTGGAAGCTAGCATCACAGTACCCTGTAACTGCGAGATGCTCCTCACCACCATAGACTAAGATCAGATCCTTAGTTCTTCTCAAGTACTTAAGGATATTCTTAACAGCTGTCCAATGATCCTCCCCGGGATCTTTCTGAAATCTGCTAGTCATGCTCAATGCATACGACACATCTGGGCGAGTACATAACATGGCATACATGATGGATCCTATGGCCGAAGCATACGGAATCCCACTCATTCTATCTCTTTGCTCACGTGTTTTCGGACACTGAGATTCGCTAAGAGATATGCCATGCGACATAGGTAAGAATCCTCTCTTGGAATCTTGCATGTTGAACCTCTCCAACACTTTCCCTATGTATGTACTTTGACTCAAACCTATGAGTCTCTTCGATCTATCTGGATAGATCTGGATACCTAGAATATAGGTAGCCTCACCCAGGTCTTTCATCGAGAACACCCTGCTCAACGATGATTTAACAGACTCAAGCATAGGAACATCATTTCCTATTAGCAGAATGTCATCCACATACAACACCAGAAATACAATAGTGCTCCCACTCAATTTCTTGTAAACACAAGGTTCTTTTGGATTTCTGACGAAGTCCAATTTCTTGATCTCATCATCAAACCTTATGTTCCAACTCCGAGATGCTTGCTTAAGTCCATAAATGGACTTCTTAAGCTTGCACACCTTCTCAGCCTGTCTTGGATCGGCAAAACCGTCGGGCTGTACCATGTACACGTCCTCATCAAGAACCCCGTTCAAGAATGCGGTTTTGACATCCATCTGCCATATCTCATAGTCATGAAATGCAGCAATAGCTAGAAGGATCCGAATTGATTGAAATTTGGCAACAGGTGAGAAAGTCTCATCATAATCGATCCCCTCGATTTGTGTGAAACCTTTCGCTACCAACCGTGCTTTATACACAGTCAAGTTGCCATCCATGTCGGTCTTTCTCTTAAAGACCCATTTGTTCTTGACAGGTTTTACCCCATCAGGCAGATCAACCAGGTCCCACACATGGTTATCTTCCATGGATTGCAATTCGGATTTCATGGCTCCCAGCCATTTATCGGAGTCATCTCTTGACATTGCATCATTGTAGGTCAAGGGTTCGATATCATCAACATGTAATATCTCGTGGAATCCCAAATACCTCTCAGGTAGTCGGACCACTCTCCCCGATCTTCTAACATTTGGTACCTGCTGAACTTGTTCCTCAGCCCCGCTTGGAACGTGTTCAGCTTCAGTTTGACCCGAAGCATCAGGTAGTGGGTCTCGAATTTCTTCGAGTGTTACCTTGCTCCCACTACTTTCTTTGGAAAGGAACTCTTCCTCCAAGAAAGTACCATGTCGTGCAACAAATACTTTGTTGTCCGACTTATGATAGAAGTGATAACCCTTGGTTTCCCTTGGGTAACCTATAAAGAAGCATTTATCAGATTTAGGATCAAGCTTGTCAGATGTTAATCGCTTAACAAAGACCTCGCAACCCCAAATCTTGAGAAACGACAAGTTAGGGACCCTCCCTGTCCACATCTCATATGGAGTCTTGTCTACTGTTTTGGTGGGTACCCTGTTAAGGGTAAAAGCAGCAGTTTCTAGAGCATACCCCCAAAAGGACAAAGGTAGTTCCGCACGACTCATCATGGACCGTACCATGTCTAACAATGTACGGTTCCTCCGCTCGGACACACCATTCCATTGTGGTGTTCCAGGTGGAGTCAACTGTGGAATGATCCCACACTGCTTAAGGTGATCTTTAAACTCATTGCTCAGGTATTCGCCACCACGATCCGATCGTAGTGCTTTAATCTTCTTCTCAAGTTGATTTTCGACTTCACTTTGGAACTCCTTAAATTTCTCCAAGGATTCCGACTTATGTCTCATCAGAAAGACATAGCCATATCTACTGTAATCATCAGTAAATGTAATGAAGTACGAATACCCGCCTCTTGCACTAGTCCCAAAAGGACCACATACATCAGTATGAACAAGTGCTAAGAGTTCAGTGGCCCTTTCATTGTACTTATTGAAAGGTGCTTTGGTCATCTTCCCAAGTAAACATGACTCGCATCGGTCCATTGACTCCCAGTCAAATTGACCTAGAAGTCCATCATCTTGGAGCTTCTTGATGCGTTTCTCGTTTATATGACCCAAGCGACAATGCCACAAAAAACATGAGTTATTATCACTTATTTTGAGTCGTTTAGTATTTATGTTGTTGATGGGCGTTCCTTGGTCTATCACATACAAACCATTCACAAAGGAAGCGCTAGCATAATATAAACCATTACTACTAATGGTGCAACATCTGTTCTTAAAAGCAAACTCAAAACCATGAGAATCTAAACAAGACACAGATATAATGTTTTTGCTAGCACAAGGAACATAATAAACACTAAAAAGTTCTATTATTAGCCCAGATGGTAAAATCAACTCCAAGTCTCCTACAGCTACAGCCGCAACAAGCGCGCCATTGCCAAACTTGAGTTGCATTTCACCCTTTGCAAGTCTCCTAATTCTTTTGAGCACCTGCATATTTGAACAAATATGAGCGCCTGCTCCTGAATCCACGATCCAGGAACTAGAAGAGGAAATAGCAAAGTTTATTTCAACAACATTAATACCTGAAGATGCCACCCTGGCAGTCTTCTGTTCCTCAAGGAACTTCGGACACTCCCGCTTGAAATGACCCTTGCCATTACAGTGGAAGCAAACCGTGTCCGCGGTAGGTGTGGAAAGCTTCACTGGCTCAGGTGTGCTCTTGCTCCCAGCTTGAGCGCTCCCTTTGCCTCCGGTCTTAGCCTTCTTTTTCTTCTTGCCCTTCTTACCAACCTTCTTGCCAGCTTTGTTCACCGCCATGACCTCAGGAGCCTTCCTGATGGACGACTCAGCCGTGGAGAGCATGGAGTGCAACTCATTCAACGGCTTTAGTTCTCCCGCCATGTTGTAGTTCATCTTGAACATACTATAGCTGGGAGGCAGAGAATGAAGGATCATGTCTGTGGCCATCTCTAGGTCTATCTTGTAGTTCAGCTTCCCAAGCTGCTCTACCAGACTGATCATCTTTTGGACATGTGGACGAACTGAGGCCCCCTCAGCCATCCTGCACTCAAAGAGCTCCATTGCCACACGATGTTTCTCAACACGGGCTGGCTCTTGATACATGCCCTTGAGCTCTTGTATCATCTCATAAGCTGTCCAATCTTCCAACCGACGCTGCAGGTCGGGTGTCATGGACACGAGCATGAGACAGCTCACTTCATTCGAGTCATCTCTAAGTTGATCATATTCATTCTTTTCAGCGCGTGAAGCGTTAGCAGCAGGTGGGTCAGGTAAAGGAGCATACAGAACTTGCTCTTTCTTTTGGTGTTTTAGGACAATTTTCAGATTACGATACCAATCGTTGAAATTAGTACCGTCCAATTTGTTTTGTTCCAGGACAGATGAAAGTGGGTAGGAGTGTGTTTTAGAAGCCATTATCTAAAAGACATAAAAAAATAAAGATTTAGTCTTTGTCATATGTTTTAGTGTTCACAAACTTTAAGATGAACACACCTACTGTACAATCATGTGTGATGTCCCTTGTACAGCAGGGCCGAGATCCATATTTTACCAAATCAAGCCAGCGTCGGCGTGAAACTTGAAAAGGGTTTATTTAGGTAAGACTCCCAGTCTAATCATGTGCCCCGCAACATGACTCTCGGTGTGTCAGAAGCATACCTCGTATGAATTGACACTACGCATTAGGGCTCAGCGGCGGCATGACAACCCTACTAGACAAACCTCACTCTATGTGCCCCGCACGACCCCAACTCCCAAAGGATAAAAGGAGATGCCTACTGAGTAGGAACACATCAACCTAATGCCAATGGTTTGAAAGGGATAGAGTAGGAAGTGCGTTACGCTCTAGTTTTTAAGGGGACAGTTGTTTATTAATATGTTCAGTTGGTTCAAGTCTGGTTAAGCATACACCCATACTTTTAAGACTCACAACTACGGACTCAACATAAAAATAAACAATAACAAGCAGGGGATCAATTACATCCCATGCAATCAATCAAGCATTGAGTAGTATGGCATCTTGATATGTCTTGAAGCGCCCTTGCACACCATGGTAAAAGCTCCACCTATCTAGGATCCTATCTATGTGTAAATCTAAATCCTTACTCTCTCAGAAATAAATAAAATACATAGACTATCCTAATAGGCATGCAAGCCCCAAATCACAAATATTGGCTTTTAACATTTGCCATTAATTAATGAAATAGATTAATTATCATGGGGCACCTTAGGCCGCTTACACACATCAATCATATCAATCAATTACAACACACAAGGCATTGATCATTTGCCATACTACTCAATTCCCTGCAAAATAGAGTTAGTATGGTGCGCCATATCACACAAATGGCACACCTTTCATGTAATCACATGCAATCTATGCATATAACCCTTGTGTTTTCCCAAAACAATGATTTTTCTAAAAATAACATTACTATGTACTCTCGTTCCCAACCAGAGGCCAAAAATAACTTCCCTGCGGTCCGCTGGAGGACCCTGCGGTCCGCAGGCAACCATGGTATCCTCTGTTTCCCAAACAGATGGAAAAATAACTGCCCTGCGGTCCGCTGGAGGACCCTGCGGTCTGCAGGCAGCCCCTGCGACCCGCAGGTGGTCCCTGCGGCCCGCAGGCAGAGTCGGTTTTCTGGTTTCTTCTCCGTTTCCCAAACAGAAAAGATTAAATACCCAATTCTAACCCTAGAATCGTATTTAACTACCAGAAATACTTAAACAAGTCATTCTAAATAAAATAATCCCATTAATTTATTCAAACTTATCAAAGTAATCTAGAATTCAACTCTTAGGATCTCAAAAGACCGAAAGACTCAATTCCTTATAGATCCCATCTATAAAACAGTTCTAAACAGATCTTAAATGCAAATCCTATGCTCTGATACCACTGTTAGGGTTTTGCCATGTGTAAAGATGCGGAATTTTAAAATTTTTACACAAAACCCATGTTTGCCCAAGGATCAATTGCATAGATCAATTTAAAACACAAGATCATCATAAAAGAACAATAAAGATTCGACCTTTATGATGTGTAGTCGCGATCCTCTTTCTCCAACCGACAGCAAGAGATCGCAAGCTCCCCAAGCGTGAAGCCTCTACAAGGAGCGCACCCCGACAAGACGAAGCACGACTGCTAGATCGTCAATGGAAGGGTTTTCTCTCTCTTTAGGGTTCTCAACACATGAGAGAGAGAGGAGATGAATCTAGGGTTAGGTTTTGGATGTTAACCAGGGAATAACCGTCTTAGATCTCTGTCTAATCTTTGGAAATCGATGATAAACCTCAACCTGGTCCCTTCTATTTATAGCAGAAGGTCAGAAACCGACTTAACCTGAACCGACTTGCTTCCTGCGGTCCGCAGGGCCCTCCTGCGGTCCGTAGGGACAGCCTGCGTCCAGTTAAACCGACATAATCAAGCACTCTCAGCCCAGCGGCCCGCTGGACCCTCCTGCGCCCCGTTGGTAGTGCCCTGCGGCCAGCAGGACCCTCATGCGGCCCGCAGGCAACCTGCATAAATGCAGATTTTGATTGTTTCTGATCCAAAACCAAACCCTTATTCAAATCCATTTAATTATGTCCCACATAATTAATTTATTCCATGCTTCAGTCCTATCTTAAGGTGTGACCCTGTAGGATCCATGTCTTGATCAGCAGTAAATAAATAAATATTCACAAGTTCATAATTGGCATCTAGCAATGCATTATGAACATCTGATCAAACACAGACATTATGATCCCTTATATCTTTTTATATTAATTCCTTTGTCACATGATAACCAATGTTCAATGTCAAGACTAGGTTTAAGTCATTCTTGACAATTAAATCACTTTCTTGATCTCCAATGCATAATCATCCATTTGTATTATCCCATAATCACAAATGTGCGCATGATAATTACCATTGCATCAAGGGGCCCAGGGATATCATTGCTTTTACAAGAAGTAAAAGGGACAAATGATCATTGTGATAATCTTACAGCTCTTGACATAATCTATGTATATTGACAAACTATCTTTATAACACTCGGTTAAAAGTGCGTTTGATAATTGCACAAATATACACAAATTATTCAAGACTATAAACTATCTCAATGAAAAGAATCAATATTATTTGTGACATGCTAATGACTTACACAAATCCTATAGCAAGTCAACGCGGGTCATGTCCAATATCATGTATCCCATACATATATTCGTGTGATTGATTAGATACCCCGTATCAATGATCTGTGAAACATGATCACATATCAATCCACACACTAGCTTATATATTCAAGCAGTGTTCCTTGCTGATGATTTAGCTAGGGACATATTTAGAGTTATAAAACTTAAAAGAGTTTCACAATTCCAAGTTATCAACACAAATGATCTAGTAATACATTTATAACTCAAGGAACAAGATAAAATATCCAATGCATATGACAAAACAAGAGTACAATAATTGGTCCTCTAGGCCATTATTCCAACAATAGTGCGGTTTTTCTACAGTGCGGATTTTTCTTTTTAGTGAGAGTTATCTGTGGGGCCCACAGGGGAAGCCACTATACAGTCTACAGTGCGATTTTTCTACGTTGCACCTCTCTCTCCTTTTATAACCCCTCTTCCGCTTAATTCATCTCATGTGGGACTAACCAAGCAGAAGTGCTGTAAACCGGACATAGATCCTGTTGGTCGGTACTTGCTTTTTCTCCTTTTTTAATTAAAAGCACTCTAGCTCTGGTGTCATCATAAGTATATTCCACAATATCATATCTAATCTAACCATAGAAAGCACACTATTTCATATCTAATCTGCTAAAAGCGCACTGTTCATTACTGAAAGGAGAAAGCCAATTGTAAATAATGAGATGTTGATACCATTGCCATCAATTATTTACTACAAAATAAAACAAAAAAATGCCAACAAAATTCATTCCTTATCTTTCTCACCAATGCCTGCTTTACCTCCAACAAGCAACAACACCGCAACAAGAAACAACAACAAAATGAAAAACATTAATAACTATAAAAAAAACCCTCTGTACTCCAAATAAAATAATTACATTATACATGCAAAACTCGAGCTGCCATTCTAACATGAAAAAAACACCAAATATCATCAAACCAACTATAAAAAAACAGCACACTGTTCATTAAAGACAACATAACAAATTAACTACTTGCAATAATATCTAATTTACAAACCCGTTATGCGTCATCAGTCAAACATCATGCGTCATGTGTCCTCTGACGCATGCATCCTCCTGCGTCATGCAGCCTTCCGCTTTATGCGTCATTTGTATTCTTGCATCATACCACATGCGTTTCATGGTATGCATCAAACGTCAAGCATCAAACGTCATGCATCGGACGTCATGGATCACACATCATAAGTGATGCATCAATCATCATGCATCACACGTCATGCAACCTCTTGCATCAATCGTCTTCCCATGCGCCAACCACCATGCGTCTTCCTGCGTCCTCCTGCATCATGCACCATGCACCCTCCTACATCATGCATCATGCATCACGCATCGTGCGTCATATGTCATGCATGCATCATATGTCACACGTTCAACTTGGCAGTACAAAAATTCGCAAAATATTCTACATGACAAACGCATGATGCATCACGCAAAACGACGCATGACGTGCGACGCATGATGTATAAAATGGGAAAACACATGATACATGAAGCACGATGATTGATGCATGATCCACGATGCATGAAGCATGCACAAGAAGACATATGATGCATGACGTTTGACCCATGACACATGCTGCATGACATTTCCCGCACGGCGCATGATGCATGATCTATAACTTCTAACGCATGATGCATGTCGTTTGATGCGTGATACTTAATGCAAGATGCGTGGCGCATGCTGTTTTACACAAGATGTTTGCCGCGACATGCATGACGCATACCACATGACGCATGATTCATGACGTTTGATGCTAGACGTGTGATGTTATGTGTCTTGAATTTTCACCGTACCTTAAGCGTCACACACTGTTCGGTGCCAAACGTCATGCAATGACATTGTGCATCGCGAGGCGGCGTTACATGTCGTATGTCATGTGGCAACATTAGCGGCATCATGCGGCAGCGACATGCGTCAGCGTCATGCAACAACATCATGCGTCAGCATCATGCGACACCGTCATGCGTCAACATCGTGAGGCAGCGTCAGGCGGCAGCAGCGTCATGCAGCAGCATCATGAGACAGCGTCAAGCGGCAGCGTCATGCGCCAACGTCATGCAGCAGCGACTTGCATCAACGTCATGTGGCAGCGTCATGCGGCACCATCATGCATCAGCGTCATGCGGCAGCGTCATGCAGCAGCATCATGCGGCAACAACATGTCGCAGCGTCTAGCAGCAGCGTCATGCGGCAACGTCATGCAGCAGCGTCATGCGTCATGCATCAGCGTCATGCGACAGAGTCATGCGGTGCAAACTTCGATCGCGGTTTTTTACGTCTGCCTTTAGCGTATTTGCGATTCCAAACAAACAACAATTTAAAGACAATATATAATTAACTACTTGCAATAATATCTAATTTACAAACCCGGTATGCGTCATCATTCAAACATCATGCATCATGTGTCCTCTGACGCATGCATGATTCATGACATTTGATGACATATGAAATTTGATGACGCATGATTCATGACGTTTGATGACGCATAACAAAACATCATACCACATGACGCATGATTCATGACGTTTAATGCTAGACGTGTCATGTTATGCGGCTTGAATTTTCACCGTACCTTAAGCGTTACGCGCCGTTCGGTGCCAAATGTCATGCAACAACACTGTGCATCGCTAGGCGGTGTTACGTGTCGTATGTCATATGGCAACATTAGCGGCATCATGCGGCAGCGACTTGCGTCAGCATCATGCAGTAGCGTCATGCGTCAGCATCATGCGGCAACATCATGCGTCAACGTCATTCGTCAGTATCATGCCACAGCATCAGGCGACAGCGTCATGTGGCAGTGACATGCGGCGGCTTATGCGGCAGCATCGTGTGGTAGCATCATGCAGCAGCGTCATGCGTTAGCATCATGCATTAGCATCATGCGTCAGTGTCATGCGTCAGCATCACGCGACAACGTCTTGCGTCAGTGTCATGCGGCAGCGTCAGGCAACAGCGTCATGCAACCGCGTCATGCGGCAACCTACATCATGCACCATGCACTCTTCTGCATCATGCATCATGCATCACGCATCTCGCATCATACGTCACGCATGCACATGCAGCAACTTCATGCGGCAGCGTCATGCGTCTGTGTCATGCGTCAGCATCACGTGGCAACGTCTTATGTCAGCGTCATGCGGCAACGTCAGTCAGCAGCGTCATGTGGTAGCGACATGCGGCAACCTACATCATGTACCATGCGCTCTCCTGCATCATGCGTCATGCATCACACATCCTGCATCATACGTCACACATGCATCATACGTTACACGTTCAACTTGGCAGTACAAGAATCTGCAAAATATTCTATATGACAGCCACATGACGCATCACGCAAAAAAACGCATGACGTATGACACATCATGTATAAAACGAGAAGACACATGATACATAACACACGATAATTGATGCATAATCCATGATGCATGGAGAATGCGCAAAAACACATATGATATATGACGTTTGACTCTTGACGCATGCTGCATGACATTTGCCGCACAACGCATGATGCATGATCTATAACCTCTAACACATGAAACATGTTGTTTGATGCAGGATGCGTGGCGCATGCTGTTTTACGTCTTGATTGCTTTCTTAACAAACTAATTGCATTATTACATGAACATCTCAAACACCAGTTCTAACAAAAACAAAAAAGATCAAATGACACCAAACCAACTATAAAAAACCAACCCAAAAATAACACCTCTCCAAAAATTAACAACACAAATAATATATGCAAATTAACTTCCAAATTTTCATCAGAGCCGATTCGCGCGAAGCGCGTCTGCATACCTAGTATAAATACATTAGGGTTTCGATCGCATGAGAGAACGTGCAGAGGCCCAAATTTATTTAATAGTCATCAGGAAAACAAACTATTTCCAGGCTTCGTAAGGTCCAAATTTCTGGACATTCAAAATGTGTATATTGAAGCAGATAAAATGCAAAACTGCAAGGTAAATGCCCATTTGTGAACAATGACGGAGATTGACACTCTCATGATTTGTAAAAAAATATTTTTTAATAGTAATATCATAAATTATTCTTTACTTCAAATCAAAAGATGTTTAAATTAGTAGTAATATCTGATGCAGTATTTCTATACAATTATAATATCAAGTTTTAACTCAAATACCGTCGTTTATCGCAAGTGTACAATTATCGTTGAGATTGAGTATTGGGTATCGAACACAGGAACAAGTCGATCTCTAAACTAGAACCGAACGATTAAAAACTCTAAGAAAGCAAGATGGTTGGTGTAGAATCTTTGTTTAGTAACTAATTAAAATTAAAATAAGCAAAGCAATTAAGAGTTTTTGTGTGATCAAGGTTGGAGGTCTAGGCCCTCAGGTTCACTATTCAACTTCTCTTTAGCAATTCAATTGATGTAACAACTGCTATGGAATAGGTCAAGGTGAACAATGGTAGGTATTAGCGGTTGGTCTCCTGAGTTAATACCTACTCTAACGTAAATCGAAGTCGAGGGTTAATCAAACTCTAGATTATGCTAGAATTGACGTACGCACCATGGTTAATTATCCCTAAACCTCGGTATCGTGCAATTACGCTATGGTATCGCAATTCAAATATAATTAACTCGCCTCTCAATCAACTAAGGTCCTTCTCGGGTACGATAACGATTAAGTGCTTCTTCTTAGTCGGGATTCGACAAACGATTTCTCAATTCAATCTATCAAACCCTAAGATGAACAAATTAAATCAAAGAAGCAATATCCAATAGCAAATCGTTTACAACAATTCAAATACTAAAGAACAAGTTTCATAGCTACCCCTAAGGTCCTAGAGAGGTGATTAGCCTCTCATGGCTACAACAAATGTAAGAATAACTAAGAAAGCTAAAACAAACATCTCTAATAAAATTAAAAGAAAAGAGAAAATAAAACCCGTTTCTTGCAACTCAAGAAGAGACGCCGGCTTGCACCGTTAAGCCCACTTGCTCCTATGAAGACCTTTCCAATGGAGGAAGAAAAATGATTTTCTCGGCCAAGAGCAAATGCCTCGGCCAAGGAAGAAGAAGAGAGAGTGAGATGGAGTGGGATGAGAGGATTAAAATGTGTGGCTTGGCAAGATTTATATATGAAAGCAAGAAACTTGAGGTGCAATAACTTGCAGCATTAGGACAATTCATTTTAGAAACTGGATGAAAGAACTATTAGTTGTTATTTCGTTGGATACCTTGAAAGATCTAGATGATATAAATTCTATAATCCAACAGAACGAACGATATTCGAGTCAGGAAATGCAAAATTTTTCGAGGATAATGAGTTTGTGGGGGGAGAAATGACCATGGATGACATTTTTGAGGAAGAGAGGGATAATGACACTTTGAACCTTCGTCCGAACTTAGTCACTATTCCAATATTGATAAATCTTGAATATGCATCTCATGTCAATAGGCAAACTACACTCCCTTCTCAAATTTCACAAGATAAGTTGGACACAAATGGACCCGAATCTATCCCAAATAGCGATGTTGTCATGAACAATGCCAATGGCTCTGAGCCTGTAGGAGATTCGGAATTAAGTAATGATGTTCATGAAAGTACTCCTCGAGAAATTTCAGAGCCAGTCCAAATAAGAAGATCCACTAGAGAGAACATATTTACTACAAGATTTGCATATCTTCAAGAACATGAATTTGACATAAGCATGTTTGAAAATGACCCAATAGATATCAAGCAAGCTATGGAAAGTTTTAACTCTCATAAGTGGATTGATGCGATGAATGAAGAGATGAAATCAATGAATGACAATGATGCGTGGGATATTGTTCATTTGCCTAAGGACAAGAAAATTGTTGGTTGTAAGTGGATTTTCAAGATCAAACAAGATTCTAAAGGCAATGTTGAAAAATATAAAGCACGTCTTGTCGCTAAGGATTTCACACAGAAATAAGGCATTGATTACAATGAAGCCTTCTCTCCGGTTTCATCGAAAGATTCGTTGAGAATTATATTGGCACTGATAACGCATTATAACTTGGAGCTCCACCAAATGGATGTAAAGACGGCTTTTCTCAATGGCGACATTGAGGAAACCATCTACATGAGGCAACCAGAAAACTTTGTGGTCGGCGACCCAAAGTCCTTGGTGTGCCGGTTTAAGAAATCCATTTATGGGCTCAAGCAAGCATCTCGACAATGGTATTTGAAATTTCACAACATAGTTAGCTCATACGATTTCGAGTCTAACTTAGTTGATGAATGCATATACCTTAAGTTATGTGGGAGTAAGTTCACATTTATGGTCTTATATGTTGATGACATACTACTAGCTAGTAATGATAAGGACATGTTGCATCAAATCAAGAATTTTCTATTTAGAAACTTTGAGATGAAAGATCTTAGTGATGACTCATTTGTTCTAGGGATAAAGATACTGAGAGACAGAACCGAAGGTGTTCTGAGACTATCCCAAAGAAATTACATTAATAAAATACTAAGTAGGTATGACATGAAAGACTGTAAACCAGGTGATACACCCGTGGCTAAGGGAGACAAGTTCAGTCTTGCTCAATGCCCTAAAACAGATTCAGAAAGACTTGCCATGAAAGACATCTCCTATGCGTCCGTTGTAGGCAGTCTCATGTATGCCCAAGTGTGCACAAGATCAGACATAGTCTTCATTACGGGAATACTAGGGCGATATTTAAGTAATCCAGGATTAGAGCATTGGAAAGCAGCGAAGAGGGTGCTGAGGTACCTGAAGAAAACAAGAGACAATATGCTCACATATCGGAGATCGGAAAAGCTCGAGGTCATTGGATATACTGATTCCAATTTTGGAGGCTGCGTAGATAGCATGAAGTCGACATTAGGATACATCTACATGATGGCAGGAAGAGCTGTGTTGTGGAAGAGTGCTAAACACTCGCTTATAACACCTTCTACCATGGCTGATGAGTTCATTGCATGCTACGAAGCCTCAAACCATGGCGTGTGGCTAAGAAAATTTGTCACTAGGCTACAGGTAGTTCCTACCATCAAGAGGCCACTTATGTTGATGTGTGTCAACAATTCAGCCGTACTCTATGCAACAAACAACAGAAGCTCGACAAAGTCTAAGTACATAGACATCAAGTTTCTAGTAGTAAAGGAAAGAGTACATAACAATCAGTTAAAGGTGGAACATATTGATACAGACTCCTTGATTTCATATCTCCTTATAAATGCATTACCACCCAAGAAGTTTCATGAGTATATTGCTCATATGGGCGTAGTACCTATGTTAGGATAGTTTAGGGAAAATGTGGAAGATTGATTTTGTTTTAATGTTCCATGCTGTGTAATTTGTAACAAGTTATAATATATGCAAATTATGTTTTGAATCTGATTGTTCTTTCTTTAAAGTTTTTTTTTACTTCACTAAAGTTAATAGATAAAGGGTGACCCATTCAGAATTAGGTATGTAAAATCACACTCTCGTGTAATTTCTGAACTATATGACCAAAGTCTAATTCATGTCATCTAGAAGTATTTGGTACTGTGATATATATCGATAAATCCACGAAGAAAATATGGTGACTATCATTTAAGTCATGTGTTGGTATGACTAGTGGACCAAATTGTTTAAGAAATACAAACAAAACGATAGAAAAGTTTAAAGTGATCTGGCTAGATCCAAAACATGTGTAATCAAATGGACCACACTTATCCATGTGAGAGATTGTTGGAATTGAGACGTCAATTCCAATAAATTAAGTTTGGACTACGTGTTATATGATTATAACATGTCATGTATTGTCGCTAATGTTACGAGGAGTAACATGTGGAAATGTTGCTAAATGTGATTAATTAATATTCAAGGCATTATACATATTTCACAAAGATTTTGGAAACGAATGCATATAGAACATAATCAAATTGATTATAATTATTGATGGACTGATTATGATCAATTAATGTATATATGGGTCTTAGTGTAAAGTCAGAAATATTGTTTGGGCTAAATCCAACTTAATTTGGATCAAAGCACAAGCAAAACAACACAAAATGAGATCTATTGCTGTCGCAATAAGATTCATTGCGATCGCAATACAATAGAAGAAGATGACAACAAAATCAACTAAGTTTTGGCATGATTGATTGCAGTCGCAATGCGGTCGCAAGAGACTTAGCAGAAAGTTGTCTAGTCTGGAATTGCTAAGTCTACTGCGACCACAATGATATTCATTGCGGTCGCAAGAGACCTACTGTAAGACATGTTTTGACTGCCTAGATCTCCTGTTATCTTTCTGATTGGATTATTTAGCTTTTGTACCAAATTTGCGAATATATTTACAGCAATAAATTTTAGAATTTGGAATAAAATTGGAGAGAACATAATTACAAATATTTGATGAATATTTGATAATTAATTTGACATCTTTCCAAGATACACTTAGACCCCTATAAAAGGTCATGGGTCTCCAAACGTTAGGAGTAACGATTACATTTGAATTTTACTGTTGATAGGGCACATGGATTGTGCATAACCACCTACACACTCTCCATTAAGTGTTAGTACTCTGTCGGGAATTTTGTGACCGTCAGAGAAAATAAAGGCAACCTCGAATCGTTTGGAAGGACTCTTCGGGAAACATGACGTGAAGCCGCTTCCGTGATTCAAGACATCTCCAACATTGATCAAAACTAGAGATCGGAGACAACTGATGGAGATGGAAAGTAAGTAAAACATGCTTCTGTTATTTTATTATTTCATTCATGTCGTAATGATTTATTTGATTGATTGAACTGCAATTGTATTAGATTAGAGAAATATTTTGTATGATACTCTAATGTGAATTACACAAATTGATTATCCAACATTACATTCTTCTGTGATACATATTTTTATTTTAGAGAAGAAGTCCGAAAAAATAGTTCGAATAACTTATAAGAAATATCTTATTAAGGTATTATTGTCATCAATATTTTAAAATTATGATCCATTATAAATTCATATTTTATATCTTACTTAATTGTCTTCATAACTGATGCATCAGCTTAATATTTTTATATAATTTTCTTAGCTTATTCGTGCATGATAAATCTCATTCTACCTAACGCTAAACTAGTTCGTATAAGTGCAATATATCATAAGATGGAAAAATGAATGTGGGTATCTTTTTTTAACTTTACTTGATACGTTTGTTTTATAAATCTTGCATAAAAAAGAATTGAAAATTATGGATTTTTTTAATATGAACATATATCCCTCTCCTACTCGGAATTTTTAATTTTGAAATATATATTTAAAAAATTATGGTGTGACAACATGTATCGAAAAGTTGTGGCATTAAATTATCTTCATATATAACTTACAAATATGATTATTTTTGTTTGATATCACATTGTGAACTAATACAAGTGCGCAACACTTTGTACTATTTTTAATAAATTATCGTACGGTAGGATCTTGACTCTTATGTTATTTAAAAAAGAGCTGATACTTTGATAACACATTTAATATCGACTATCGATATCGATGTTATTATGCACACTATTTGAATTATTATGCATGTCATTTTTTGTACTAAAATAATTATGCCATTTGAGTTATTATATATATTATTTTTGTAATATGCATAATAATTTTTTTAGTAAAAAAATAATATGAAATAACATGCATAATAAATCAAATAATGTGCATAGTAACTCAACTTAATGTGCATAATAACATCGGTATCCATAATCCATATCAAATGTTGTATCTACTAAACATTAATCTTTAAAAAAAAACAAAGGAATGACATTTGGTAGTAATTACTAAACTCATTCAACCAAGAATTTCCATAAGAGACAGAGTCAGAAAATAATTCAAACGAATCAACAAAATAATAAGATGTTTTTTTTTTTTTTTCTGGAGTCAAGAGGAGATGGATAAAGAGCAAGTACCCCATGTGCCATGCATGCCCTTGTAATTCAGCCCCTAGATTTCATGCATGTTCTAAAAAAAATTATAAAATGCATATGAAATAATCCATTTATGTGCACAACATGATCAACTATTTGAACACAATATATGTGTATATATAAAAAAAGCTGGTGCAGAAATAAATTACATAATTTATAGATAGAACTAAAAGAAGTGTCGTCCATAGAACCACAATTTCTATAAACAAAAGATTAAGAAAATGTGCACCACTCCTCATGTCAGAACTTGAATAATTAATGGAATTTCACACATACATGCATAACCTTAATTAACCTCAAATAGTTCAAATTATGTTTATCAATTACAGCAACAATAAGCACAACTACAGTCGGTGTGTCAATGTCTGAAAGCAAAAATGCCATCAGACAACAACTGTCTAAACAACTACTTTGAGCTACCATACAAATTTTAATTATTTGGATGTGAAACAGTAGCACAGTAAACAGAACCTCTCCAAAGGTAGAAGTTCACTATCATGAAAGTTTCTTTCTTTTTTTCTTTCTTTTCTTTTCCTTTTTTTTGGCAGTGGAAGTTGAAACTGTAGCTTTTAATATCTTTCTCGGTTTTTTATACGAGATATTTTAGATTTAACAATTTAATGAACGGTATAAAACGCCATACAGATCATATAGATTATGAACTTATGTATTATATAATTATATATTAATCATATGTCATAATATATTCATAACAAGTGATCGCTAAAGTATAATTAATATGAATATAAAATGTTATAAAAATGTGCTCTTAAATGTTTAGAAACAAAAATTTGATAATTATTTGATTTAAGATGAACTAAATCAGAAATTGTCACGTACTTTTTTAAAAGGTTTCTGGTCTCCAAGACAAGTTATGTCGAGTTTCTACATCGGATTTTACAACAATGTCGTCGTGTAATGTACTGAAAAATCGACAACAAAAAATTTACTCTCGAATGATCTCACAACTACTGTTAATGACTTATTGTGGAGTTGTGCACACAAAGAGAAGATAAAATTTCAGAAGAAAAAGAACTGCAAAACATTCGGATTAAGTTCTAAGTTCAGAAAACGATAATCATGAAACAATACTTCCGCTTCAATTTACGAAATCAAATCTGCTGCTCGTATATTCTTTCTAGTCTCCTGCTTGTTTCGATCTGGATCGTTCAAAACTCATCTAACGATCAAAACATCTGTCTCTGAATCAATTACAGCTGTTTGTGACGATCGATTGATTCATTATGGTCAAATTGAAGCAAGTACAATCCTGCTCGTATTTGATACGAACAGCAGATTCGAATCCCCAATTTACTATACTTGCCTCTTACAGTAATAAACAAAAATTTATGTGGACCCAACTCTTCATGTGAGTTGTTTCTTAGCTGTCATCTGAGATAAAAATAAGAGAAAATTCTTTTTTTTTTCCTTGTGAGAGGAAAACCGTAGGTAGATGAAAAACTTTAGTTCAGATAAAAGTGTTGCTATAGCACTGAAGCTGATTTTGATTCACTTTTTTAGGTCTTCTAAAGTTAAAGGAATGGATAACTCCATTATTTCTTTTAATCCTGGTATGAAGGCAATAATTAAAATTTAAACCAGATAAAAGTATGAAGCATTTTCTTGCAAATTGTATGCTACTCAAACATAGCACATATTTGAGAAAATTTATGGGACCATTTGACTTTTTCTCTTGAACGAGGTAACAATGTAAGTTTGAAATATTTGAAATAGAATGTGGATTAATGGATCCATTCAATGAATATATATTTGTCCTAGACAACAATATTAGAAAATTACTTCATATATTTTAATATGTAAACTAAATTTATTATTAAGGTGGTCAAAATAGATAATAATTATTTGAAACAAGATACGTTTAACTTTAACACTAAGAAAATTTATGAACTTAATTAAAAAAATATTGGATTCAAATAATAAATTCAAACAATAAACTACACAAAGTTAACAAGCCAACTATTGATATTATATTTTTTTAGACTATTTTGTATGATATCAAGAGGTTAAGTAATAATATTTGGCCGGGGCATGTATTCTCTGATCATGTTCAATTTCTTTATTATGTAAACTATGAAATCTAAAAAAAAAAATTAAGTATTCAAATTGAAGCGGATTCCAACTTTTTTGAGGCTAAGAACAAAAACTTTATTGGTGCGGTGGAAACTGAATTTATTCAATTATATATTAAAAATAATAATTCTGCTATGCATTAAAAAGAAACACTTGGGTAAATCAAATATAGATAAACTAGATACTTCAAATCTTTTCAAGTGACTTGAAGTATCTAGTGTTTGTGTACTACAAACGGGTCGGGTCGGGTATCCGTGAATCCAACTCAGGCGGATTCACGGGTATTACGAGTCGAGTAAGCACGAGTTCGTAATGGAAAGGGTCAATCCGATCCGTGATAAATCTGGGCGGATTGGACGAGCACGGGTCGGGTCGGATCCTCGCCGGACTTTTTTTTAATTTTTGAATTGAAAAAGTTGGGAAAAATGGTACAAAATGACTTGGAATTTTTTTAAATTATTTTTTGCCGATATTATTTTTTTGACACAAAGTGACTTGAAATTGACCGATGGTTGTCATGGGTCCACGGGTCTGTCACGAGTTCCATGGGTCAGGCACGGGTCACGGGTTGGGGTGTGTTTCGAAAAATTTGGCCTACACGACTCGCCCTAGACCCACAGTTCCATTTTCCACGGGTCAGATCAGGTCTTAGCCACGGGTCGAGTCGGTCACGGTCCGAGTACGGGTCGGACCACGGGCGGATCAACCCGCCCGGATATTGTCACAATCCTATCTAATGTACCAATCTTTTGATATATCCAAATTTTATTTTAAATTGAAATCTTAAACCCACTATTGATAAGAATCAATAGATATAATTTATACTTAAAAAGAATTTTTCGTTGGAAGTTTTGATGCATGAAAGATCAACTCTTATGATTTTTTTTTATTTCTATATAAGTCTCAGAAGAAATGGACATCTCCATTTTATGTAAAAATGAGAAGACGATCAGGTACAAATACATTTTTACTGAAATTTTTTCATAGAGGGTCAATGACCCAAAAAGTTAAACAGATAGAACTAATGGCATCCTAAAAATTGCACAGAGTGTCAAGAGCTCAACTATTAATTGCGTCCCGGAAAAGATTCTTTTTTTGCTGAATTCAAGGCATGCTGCAGCAACTAGGTCAGTTGTGGGCCCTACACTTAGGGGTGTAAGTAATAGTTGCGCTTCTAAGTGCTGCTGTGAATTTTTTTTTGCTAAGTTTATAGTATTGATATACATTATAATTAGTAATAAATAGTATTAATATATAAATTATTTGTATTTACTAATATACAAATTAATACAAGTAATATATCTATATATAACATTACAAATAATAAATAATAGAAGTAATTTATAAATTATTAATAAATAGTATAACTTGCATTATATATATAAATATTATTAATAAGTTAATAATATATTGATTATATTTAGTACTGTGCTAAGGTGTAATATGTTAGTTATTAAACAAATTAATAATAAATTGAAAATAAAAATTAATTAAACATATATTAGTACAAAATATTACTTTAATATAAAACAAAATTATGAATATATGTATAGTTATAATATATTACTATAAATATTAAACATATTATATTAGTACCAATTGAACTATTTAATTATTGCAACTAAATTTGGTACAAATTCAACATGCAATAGACAATAATCAACAATAATCACAATTAAGCACCAATAATTCATAAAAATCTATAATAATCGATAAAATTAACACTAATCCAATAATAATCTACCACAGTCAATAATAATGATTAAATAGTACTAAAAACACCAAATTTCTAGCCATGCAACTACCATGGCTAAATTTTACAAAAATAAATAAATAAATTACCTTTAATTGAAGAGGAAGATCAAGGAGAGGAGATGGAGAGCAATCAATAGCAATGGAGAGCAAGGAGAGGATAGGAGAGAGAGAAAGCTTAAGCAAAAACAATTAAGGAGAAGGAGATGAAGAGATAGGGAGTAGAGGGGGCGAAATTGGGGGAGAATTTAGATTACGGGCGGGTTTGAGGAAGAAAAGAAGAGGTACGTGAGGGTTTTTTGGATTTTATAGCTGCAGAGACCAGGAGAGCAACTATTACTTGTGCCCCTAAATAATGGACAAACTGCGAGCTCTCTGGATGCGAGAGCACATCTGTTAACATTAGGGGCACAACTATTACTTGCGCCCCTAAGTTAATTAAAAAATGGTCAGCAAGGGGGTTCGAACCCATGCCCTCACTCAAACCCAACGCCTCTAACCAAACCCTCCTGCCACTAGACCATTTGTACTTCTCGGAAAGTTTAGGAGTTGTTTAATATTAATAGGTTCTAAACTTTTGAACTTTTATAATAATAAGTACTTTACTATAAATCTATTATTAATTTTGAAATAATATGAAAAATATATGTTATATCATTTGAACTAATATATGTTTAATTAAAATTGTTTATTGTTTATAGTAATATATTTAATATTATAAATGATTATTATTTAAAGTAATATGTATATAATTATATATTAATTAAAATTGTACTAATATATGTTTAATTAATTTTTTATATTCAATTTTTTATTAATATGTTTAATAACTAATATATTACAACTTAGCACAGTACTAATTATAATCAATATATTATTAACTATATTAATACTATTATATATATTTAATGCAAGTAAGACTATTTATTAATAATTTATATATTACTTCTATTATTTAATAATTATTAATACTATTATTACTTGTATTAATTTGTATATTACTAAATATAAATTATTTATATATTAATACTATTTATTACTAATTATTAAATTGTATATAAATACTATAAACTTAGAAAAAAAAATTTCAACAACACTTAGGGACGCAACTATTACTTGCGCTTCTAAGTGTAGGGCCCACATCTGACAAAGTTGTTGCAAAATGTCTTGAATCCAGCAAAAAAAAAAACGAATCAGGGTCGCAACTAATAGTTGTTATTACTAAATTCTTGGTCAGTTGTTATTACTAAATAGTTGCGTTCTTGATACTCTGTCCAATTTTTAGAGTATCATTAGCCTTATTTGTTGAACATTTTGAGTCTCTGGCCATCTATGAAAATTTTCCCAGTTGCACCCTTCTATTTAGTAATAACAACTGACCAAGAACCCTTTTATAAATATGGAAAGCCCCTCACCGTCTCCCTCAAACCCACATCACAATTTTTAAACCTCTCTCTCTCAGAGCATCCTTGGAGAAACTTGTGGGATTATCTTGAGACTTCGATCTCTCGCCAAGTGCTTCATTTTCCTTGTAAGTCTTCTACTCTATCAACATGCAATTCTGTTGAGGATTTTGAGTGCATGCAAAGCAAAGGCTCACCATTGAAAGAACGCATCGCATCTGTTTTTGTTTTATATTTTTCTTCTCGTTTTCATGAATTTGAGATTTATTGAAACGATGGAGGATTGACAAATGACAAACCCAAATCATGTGAAATTGAGTTTGTTATTGAAATTAAATTGAGTATGAAATGTGTTAGCATTACAATTAATACTGGCACTGAGAGTCTGAGACCAGAGGCATTAAAATCATTTACGAACAAATCATAAACTGTATAGGTTAGATTCCTTTGACGCTTTGTGTTTGTAAAACTCGTAGGAAAAGAGAACAACGTTTAGAAAAAAATGTCGAATTGTGGCAACTGTTCTTGCTATAATGTAGAACACTGCCTTAGTTGGCAAATGGAGATATCCTGTTTATATCAAAACGGAGAGAAAACAAAATTTGTTTGGAACCGCTTCATAAATAGAGAAGCCTTTGGCAGTACGCATCTGGTGACAAGGATAGGCATCTCATCATAACCTGGAAATGCATTGTGTATAAAAGGACAAATGCATTAATGGTCCAGTAATTTCCACAGTACTTTTTAAGATACAATTTAATTTTAGTGTTCATAGTGTTCTGGCTCTTTCCATTCTAGTACTTTCTGATAAACTTTTTAGTTGGTGCCATATTGACATATTGTATTCCTCTGTTTATCACTCAAACAATACCTATTGATATATTGTATTTTGGTCCATTTGAATCGTTAATTTCATCGATATTAGTAAAAAATATTTTTTTGAAAAACACAACAAAAATTAAAGTAAATCGCTTTGTACCAATCTTGATGAATTAAATAGTTGAAATAGACTGAAGTATCTAGCATACTCATTTTTCAAAGTATTCAAGTTTTTGCCAATTATATAAACAGCTAACAAAAAAAGGAACAATCTCTCTCTATTTCATTTCTCTTTTTTTAACCTCTCTTCTATCCAGTTCATATTTTTTCCTTGAACTTTGTTTTTTTTTTTATGGATTTTGCTATAGTGTTTTCTTAATTATGATGATTTTGCCTATCATTATCGTTTAATCTTTTGAATTTTAAATGATTGGCAAAAAACAAAATAATTAATATAACATTTAATGTTAAATCATTTCTACATTCCTAGAACTAGAAGGAGAACAATATAGATTTTTTTATTTTATTTTGAGAATAAAATAGGGGTCATGTCCGATTCTTGAACTTAATTATGGTCAATGTGTTGTACTTAAAAAGTACATTAATTCTAGCAAATGCCCTAATAATAATAATAATAATAATACATATCTAATTATCTATGTGTATAATATTTCATACTATGTTGTGTTCCTTGTAGTAGAATTGTTTCTCTCGGAGTATAATATTGTCAAAGGAATCTTGGATCAAGTCTAGGGAGCACTAAATGAACATTTAGAATCTATTTAATAATATTTTTTCAAGGTGGTTACCAATAAAATTAGTGCATGCAAGTGCTAATTTTGGTGTGATCCATAAATCCATTCAAGATATTAAAGAACCGCCGGACATTACTGTTGACATATTGAAAACATGATTTTTTTTTTTTTTTTGACAAAAAGCAACCTCAAATTGAGGTGCCAGCTTCCATTAAACAGAAAGCAAAATAACAACAAATGTACAACAAATGTGCATGACTGACATATGAGAATTATGCCAATATTGATAGTATATGAGTAATATACTATCACCAAAAAACAGAAAATAAAAAGAGAACCTGATCATACTTCTATCCTATCTTGCATAGTTTGAAACATAACAAAAATAATCTTCACTACTTAATCAAAAATACCACTGTCTACTAACTACTTCTCAATTACTCCTCACTGGCATCACTTGATTCAACCAATAAATCCTCATCCTCTGATTCACCGCTCAGCACATGGTTTTGCTCCTCATTGCTAACCATTGCTTGATGCACCACCATTTGATTCTGATCTCTCTGCTGCTGCCTAATGCCTTCAATCAACCTAGACTCACTTTGCCATGTCCAGTAATTAACTGTATTTATAATGTTATTATAAATATTGTATTTATCTTTAATTTTTCTCCCTTTAAAAATTATATTATTCCTCTCTGTCCAAATATTCCAAATTAATGCTGATAATATATGACCCCATTTTATAAATTCTCCCTGAGGCAAAGTTAATATATATATCCAATATTTTTCTAAACTATTAATATTCAATGAAGTATTGAATATATCAATCTCCAAAAATCTTGAACAAAATTGCAATTCATAAAAAGATGATCAATTGTTTCCCTTTGATCACAAAATACACAGTTATCCTCTATATTACAACCTCTTTTTAGTAAATTGTCCCTCGTTAATAGCTTATTCTCCGAGGCAAGCTATACACATAATTTTTGAAAACATGATCTTAAGTCAAAAGAATAACAATAATAATAATAATAATAATAATAATAATAATAATAATAATGATATTAATAATAATAATAATAATAATAATCAAATAACTACAGACATGATTGAACGTCTCGAGAGACACTGGACACATCCTGTTCGTACCACTTCAAATCAAATATCAAGTCATAACTCATAAAATATTTAAAGATAAAATAAGGAAAATAAATGCTGGAAGGCACTTGTGTGTAGCTAGTATCAACTACGAAGAGGGTGGCTCCACAAGCGCATTTACCGGTACGCGGTATTTTGTCGTTTCAAAACAAAACAAACCCAAACGTAAACGTAGGGAAATTAAACAGGAACTTTAATTATACTAGAAATATATTAATGCAAGTTGACCACCAAACCAATTAATCAAAGTGTTTGTTTGCATTTGCTGCTTGTAACAATCTTCATGATAAGAAAAAGTAATATTATACAACTAATTTCTTTGGTTTAGATAAAAAGCAGTTCTATTTTTTTTAAAGAAATGAATACAACAGATTCATCATTCATGATTATTTATTTCTCGTGGACTAGACCTGTCTAACGTGTAGACTTATCACAAAAGATGATAGTTTCATTGATCGTTTTGTTTTATGAACGATTAACAGATTTTGTTTCGTTAATTGTTTCATTAAAGAAAATGATCAAAACAATCGGGATGAATCAAAATAATCAAACTCATTTCTTTCGCTCTTCATCCATCTCTCTCATCACACTAAAACAAATCAGAAACCAGTGATGAACGATTCTAACCATACACAAAATCAAATTCTTCATCTCCTTGTTCGAGCAATCATTCATATTCTTTCTCATCACATTTTTCTCAACATAATTCTAACAATATACAGTCACAAACGAAACTACGAAACAAACGATCACAAAACAATATATTTTCGTTAATCATTTTGTTATTTAAACGAAAGAATTTTTTTATCGTAATCGTTTCATTATCACGAAACGAAACAAAAAAAGTTACTCCAAGATCGGTTGCGCAAAAAATGTTTTGGACAACTAATCTTATATATATTTCATTTGCATGTAGTTTTATCATTATTTAACACACTGAATTTCATGTTGTGAGTAAATAAATTTAATTTACATTCGACTTTTGTGCATATATTTCATATCTTTCAAAATATTGTTTAAGAAAAATAAATAAATTATGGCATGGTTATGTTAACCGAATTAGATTAGGTAAACTGATCACATTATTAAGCAAATAGTAATTTGGAGCATAATGAATATAACTAAAACTAAGATATTAAATTAATCTGATTAAATAAGAATAAGAAGCATAAGCTGTTAAATAATCCATGAAACAAAATGATGTATGTTATAGTTAAGGATAAATCAAGATTGTAATTATATAATACCCTTTCCACCTTTTCTGTGTTGAATCCCTTTTGTGGGGTTCCATTTGTCTTACCATTACTACTTAAAAACCTTTCTTTCCAATCACTTTCAACTCCTGTAAAAACTTCATCTCATTATATTGCTTAAGATATGGTCGGTTTGATTTCGGTTGTCTAACATGATAATGATGGATATCATTTTTCCTGTGCACAAGTCAGCTGCAATCACATTCACCATGTTGATATGTTCTGTGCTTTTTTGTTCTGTTAATTATTTTATAAAATTTTAATTAATTATTACGAGAACTTGTCAATTCTCTACGCTCCTGAATTTTCTTTCAGTTAAATAGTTAGAAATTTGAAAAGGTATTGATTCTTATTTTTCAGAAAATAGATAGAAAGTAGAAGATGATGATGGCTCAAACAGCAAATCATAAGAGGAGCTACAGTTACAGCGACGACTATCTCCATTTCGGCAACATCACTGCAAGCACATCAGTAGATCTGGATTATGAGGATAACATGGCCTCAAAGAGGCTCAAGTCTGTTACCGGCACTGCCTCTCTCCCTCCTAAGGTATATATTTGTGTATTATCTCTCTGTCTTTCTCTTCTTCTTTTTTCTCTCTGCCTTCCTTTCTCTATCTCTCTAATGTATGGTGCTAATGAGATGGTCTTCAAATGATATGAGCAGGAGAAAAAGGATAAGTTAGGAGAGAAGATATCATCATTGCAGAAGCTTGTCTCTCCTTTTGGCAAGGTATAGAAACAAAACCTGTGTTTGTTTGTTGATTTGTGTAGCTCAATTTTTTTTTTCTTTAGGAATGTTATCTGATTAATTACCACTGTTTCATTTGTGTAGTCTGACACGGCTTCAGTTTTGCAAGAGGCCTCTGGGTACATTAAATTTCTACATGATCAAATTCAGGTACTTGTAGGAAATGTTATAAACTTTCAAGTCTCTTTAATCCCAAACAAAGGAAAAAGAAAAGCTTTCCGAGTCTCTTCTTCTTTACTTATTTGTGTATTATATGCTTTATTAAAATCTGCAGGTTCTGAGTTCACCTTATCTAAGGACTTCTTTACCTGGTAATAATGAGGTGAGGTCTTATTCTTTCTTTCTTTTTCTCTTTACTCGGTCTTTTTTCTCTTTCGTTTGTCAGGTTCGCAACTAATTAGTGGCGGAGCCACTAAAAGCCAGAGTAGGTCAACTGACTTATCCTAAAAAAAAATCAAAATTTATCATACAATTGAAAATTTTCTGAAAAATATGCTTACAATTTGATTTTTTTTTACAAATATGCATCATTTTGAACCATTCATTTTGAAAAAAATTCTAAATTTTGAATCCTGAAAAAATCCTGGATCCGCCCTTGCAACTAACCTCATGTCGGTAGGGGTGCTTTATGAGTAAATAAATACCACAAGCTGCTATTGTCACCCTAATTCAACCAAAAACAAACTACAAAGTGCCACAAGTTGCCATTCTAAGTCAGTCTAAAAAGCATCGTTCTCATTTAAATTATTTCTCATGTAATACAGGACCCAGAATACTATAGTTTAACAAACAGAGGCCTCTGCCTAATGCCAGTAGACTTAACACTTCGCGTAGCAAGAAGTAATGGTGCAGATTTATGGGCACCGATCAATTCAAGGTCTCGCCAGAGCAACCAGTGAAAGCTAGAACAAACCTTCTTGGTAGAATTTGGAGCTACCTAGCTAACATCTGAAGAAAATGAAATAATATGTTTGTATGGTTGAAGCAGCAAGGTCTAGAAGAAAAGATCATATATTTTGGTTATTAATTCCTAAAGCCTAACAAATTATTTTCCATCTAACAAACTTCTTTAAAAAAATATGTAATTTGAATGTTTCATTTCATGTGTGATATCTGAAGTAAACTAAGGCTTAAATTTTTTCTAGTTTGGTGTTTATTGAATTGCATCAATTCAATGCTGTCTGAAGATGCGACAAAATAAATTCCAAACTGATGCAAGAAGATGTCCTTTCTTTATTGTATTTTCTGATTGAAGGATGCAATATGTACTTCTAAATCTCTGAATCAAATTCAGCCTTAATTTTGACTGCCGTGTGTCTCATCAGTTTTGTCAAAAGTACCGTGCATTCAAACAAATGCATCTACCACCATAAAATTGCACGCACATAGTACACTATCTCTGATCAAATATTGATTTTTTTTGGCTTCTTTCGTGCTTTTTCATGACGAGTCAACTATAGAAGCTTGGTCCCACTTCTTTCAGGTGTGAACAGTTAACTGGTACGTCTCAGGTAAAAGCCAAGAAAAAGGTTGATTCTCAGGTTCTCTGATCTGATCAGTATATAGAATGGATTTACAGCTTAGTACTGGATAAATTTTGCTAGCGAACTTTGTGTATAATTAGTGTTTTATACCGCACTAGCTAGTGACATAACCATTACTTTATATTGATTTGTCGAACTCTTAAGAAGAAAAACTAATAGTAGTAAGTAGTAACATTGTGTTGGTGTCAAGCCATCAACATTCCCTTCCGATGAGATAACTTAGTTTTGGTGACAGACACACCTCATTAGCTTTTCGGCACTGATAATCATTCCAGCATTCCCTCCATATCTGAGTTCATATCCTCCTCTGCCAGAAAAAAAGATAATCGAATGCACATCTCAAAATTTTCAGGTTTCTGGAATGAGTTACCATGAACTCGAAAGTGAACATGCCGACCGTATTGCTTGGCTTCAACTCATCCCCACAATGGAAGCTCGCCTCGAAATAGCAGCATGCCGACTGCCCCCAACGATTTTGTTTCATCTGCCCGCAGCAGTGAAGAACTTGAATTGGAACATATCAAAGCCATTAATTAAACAGGTTAAATCAAAATTACACCTTAAAAGCTTGGAATGTAAAGCTATCATAGAGAATTAGAGGTCTATTGGCTAAAACGACTTCATATCAGCCACAGCGTACAGCCGCACATACTCCCACTTCTCATCCATTTGTTTAAACTTTAAATTACGATGATATGGTCAAACAAAACAAAACAAAACGCTGTGATAAGATCGGGCAAAATATAACCAGATCAACTCAGACGGTCAAAATCTATTTATTTTATGCAATATCATAATGCAAATGCAGCTTTCGGATATAGAGGGCAGATACCACCCACAAGCTTAGAAACTCAAAATCAGGGGACAATTACCAGCTTACATAAATTTGACAAAAACTGAATCTTGGAATAAAAATGCTAGCACGTACTGGAAATTGTTTGCTACCAAAGGCAACTGTCAGATAATAAATCAGTTAAATGGATTTTTTTTAATCGAGGGAAAAATATTACAAGGTTACAAAAATAAATCAGAAAAGAGAGGAAAAGACAATAAATATCACAAATCTACTTCAAATTATGGGCTTAAAGAATAAACAAACATGCAGGGGCAGAGCTAGGTACACCCAGGGAGAGCGGCTGCTCCTCTTGGAATTTTTTTTGCAAAATATAACGTGTATATTTATACAATTTGTCAATTTTTTTTAAAAAAATATGTTTATAATTTGATTTTTTTAAGATGTGCCTCATTTTGCGTTCTCAGAAAAAATTATAGATCTTGCTCCTTCCTGACGGAAATTATGAATCCGCCTCCGCAAACATGTTATGAAATGGAATCACCAGAAGCAAAGGCTGACTGATTCTCTTTGAAACATTCTTTTGGCAACCTGAAGCTCAAACAAAACATGGCCTGGAAATAGAAAGGAACAACATGAAATGAGTAAAAAGCACATCTTATGAAGTGAAAAAAGTTGTGCCTCACACTGCAGAACCTAATTAATAATGCCTCATTTTAAGCTGCAGAGCTAAAAGTTAAAAGCAAACCCACAAAAGAGAGGGTGCAATTTAAATTAAAATTGCTCGGTGGGGAAACTTGGAGAGGCCAGATATGAGATATATCTTCAACTCCATAGGATTTCATTATTATGGAAAAGATGTTACCTTGTTAGGTGTCATGTCCCGAACTCTTGTGAAAAATCGGATCTTCAATTTTAGCATTTAAAGCCTTCTCTGCCACCTATATATAACACGATTATTCTCAAGAGTAAGAATTAGGATTGATCTAAACATAAAATTTGTTTTTAAAATAAACAGTAAAACTATCTTCTCTATCACTGTATGTATACATTTTTTTGAGGTGAACGAGATGCTGCTGACATTGAACTAATATATACTGGAGCATGTTTTATTCTTAAGGATGCATAAATCTCTTATAAGTGCCCATTGAAATAGTTCATAATTAATAACTTAAGTGCTGAACAGCTGAAAGATAGTTAATAGTCATTAAGGCTGGGGCCAATTTATATAATAAATAAATATATTAACCCCAACATAGTTCTCAATGATTCAAGGCCAACAGAATTTCTGTTTGATATTTCAAGAACTATTAATTATTTAATTTCACTACTTGGTAAGGAGTGAAGAAAACTGAAAGAAACTCTTTTTTTGGGGGCAAAATATAAGGGAACTGGACATTTTTGTCCCCAAAAAGTTCATAAACAAACCAAAGAATACTCATTTACAACCTTTTTGTTCATTGGAAAGCCCTTTTTTTCTTTTTTGAAAGAAACCGGTATTCTAGTACCATCATTTTGTATTAAATATACAATAAAGTAGAAAGCAGCTTTTTCTTTCTCAATAAAAGAACACGGCTTCTGCAATTAAGGACACATGGTCTTTTGCTTAATTTTGCAAGAAAACCAGAATAAATAATAAAAAAACTCACAGCCAACAAGATTTCATTGGATTCATTTGCACATATGAAGCAATGTATTAGCTACTCTCCATGAACATCACTTGTATGTCAAAACTTTCCAAATGTGCTTTTGGTTTAGAGCGTATTGATTATTTGGATCACATAATTTTCAATCAAGAGATAGCCATTTTCCCTAAAAGAATTGAATCAATGCTAACTTGGCCTATACCAAAAAAATGTGAAACAATTGAGGGATTTCCTGGGACTTACTGAAATATTACAGGAAGTTTATCAAACACTATGGTCTCATTAGTAAAGCCCTGACTGATTTCTTGAAAAAGAATGCTTTCACATGGATTTTTGAAGCTGACCAAGCTTCCAAAGCACTCAAGGAGGTAATGTGCAAGACACTGGTACTGGCACTTTCAAATTTTGACAAGCCATTTGTCTTAGAAACAGATGCTTGTAGAATTGGCATTGGGACAGTCCTTATACAAGATAGACAATCTATAGCCTTCGTGAGCCATGCCTTGAGTTACAAACACCAAAGTCTTTCTACTTATGAGCCTTGCCTTGAGTTACAAACACCAAAGTCTTTCTACTTATGAGAAATAAATTTTTGCCCTTCTTACAGCTATTCAGAAATGGAGACATTACTTTCAAGGTCAAGCTTTCATCATCAAAACTGACCACATCAGCCTTAAACACCTATGGAAGCAAAGATTAACACACACAATGCAACACAAGGGTCTTTGCAAATTAATGGATTTGAATTATACAATTCAATACAAAAGGGGTTGAAACTATTGTTGCAAATGCACTGTCCAGAAGAGTCAATGAGGAGGATGTTGAGTTGCATGTTGTAACTGAGGTCATTCCCACTTGGATACAAGAATTGAGGGACAATTACATTGGAGATCATTGGGTTGAAGGCATATTACACAAAGACACAGTTCATGACCCACAAGAATAGGGTGTTATAGTACAACATGGAGTGATCAGAAAGAAATCCAAATTATATGTGGGAGTGTTAAATATTGGAGAGTGAAAATGATAGAGGTCATGCATGACAACAACATTGGTGGTCATTCTGATATATTGGGAACTAATATAAGGGTAAGAGAACTATTCTATTGGGAAAAAATAGGTCTTCAGTGGTGGAACATGTGAGTCAGTGTGATATTTGTCAAATGAACAAGTCAGAGAGAGTAGCCAATCCTGAATTACTAGAATCAATAGCAGTTCCTCAAGGGGCTTGGCATGTCATTGCAATGGATTTTGTGATTGACTTACCTAAGAGTAATGAGAAGGATGTACTTATGGTTGTGATTGACAAATTCACCAAGTTACGTCACTTGGTCACACTTACTCATTCCTTTAGTGCTAAGGATGTAGCCTTGTAATTTTTAGACAAGGTGTACAAGTTACATGGGGTTCCACTTAAAGATCGTTACAGATAAGGATCTTATCTTCACAAGCCATTTTTGGAAGGAGCTCATGAGTCAGATTGGAGTCAAATTGAATTTCAGTACTGTATATCATCCATAAACAAATGACCAAAGTGAGAGACTCAATCAGTGCATTGAAACCTATCTCAGGTGCATGATGTTCTAACAGCCAAAGACATGAGCAAAATGGATATATTTGGTTGAATGGTGGTATAATATCAATTTCAATACTTCTATTAAGATGACTTCTTTTGAAGCCCTTTATGGTTACCCCCTCCTCATCTTTCACATATTTGATGTCCTGACCCTTCACCTTCTTCAACTTGGACCCTTTCATGAATAGGGTTAGTTTTCTTCTTGGCTACCAACTTGCGGGATTTTGGAGGACTTGGTGCCATAAGGAATATCAAGGCAATAATTGTTGAGAAAATCATTTTGACTTTGATGGAGAAAGAAGGAACTGATTGGAATTGAGTTTCCTAGGGTGTAAGTTCTTTGAATAACTATTGAGAAAGAATTTTTCGCTCCTAGGGTTGAAATGACGAGGTTTGGAGAAGAAGAAAGGGTTTAAATAGCAATATGTACTCTCCCGACGGGTTGCTCATCTGTTATAATGAATTCTCAACCATTATAACACATCTAACATTTAAACCTCCAACATCTAGTTTTTGATGTTCTAACCGGTTATAATGGGTTCCCAACCGTTATAACGCCTTCCTAACCCGTTGTAACGGGTTCCATAATGTGAGCAATTATTTTTGAATTTATTTGTGAATAAATTTGCTGGTATGCTCCAAATTTGGTCTTTGATATTTATAGGACTTAGTTCAGCTGTCATAGAGTGTTTTAAACTCATGCAAATGCTCAGAATGAGTTATGATTTGGATATAAAGATCAACCAGGATTCACAAAACATATGATTCAATCAAATGGACATTAAATTATACATTTTGTTGCATGACTCTCCCTCAACATAATATTAAAAAAGGAAATCAAATTGGGGGAGTCTAGTGACTCTCTAAATAATTGGTTTAGTTTTTCTTGTGCTAGGCACATCAAATGGAAATATATTCTTACAATTCTTAACACGACAAAATCGATCTTGATGTCCAAAATTCAAACAAGATGAACAAAAGATAGCTTTGGAGTTAATATGCTATGATCATAGTCATTCTTGTTAATTGACCCTTAATCTATACTTATCATAAAAAATGCTAATATTGTTTTTAGGATGATAGTTTGATTGGTAGACATTATTGTATCTCTTTCTTTGAAAATTGCTACTAAAATTCTTATGATCATTCAACAAATTTCTAGGGTTACGTTTTAGTTGAATAACACCATTAAACCCTTTCCTTTGAAAATTGTTACCAAGTTTATTGTTACCATATAACACATGAAATCTACCATACATATCCTTAACATAAAGCTTTGATGGTTGAACTCTATGTTGGTTGGTAATCCTATAATCATTTTTAACTCTAGATTTGTTTATCACCTTTCTAGAATTAGGTTTAGTGAACTTGATTTTCTTAATGTATCTCTTGTTATACGTATAAGAATGGTTTTTTAGCTTGAATAGGTTTGTCATTTGACTTCGTTTGCTTTTCAATTTTAGAAGACTACAAATCCAAGTTCGATTTTATAATGTGGATCTTGACCTATATACATCTTATCATAGTCAATTTTAGTGTCATGGTTTGATACCTTAACAAACTTTAAAAATTTAGAAGCCTAAGGCCTAAGGATGTGCTTCTTTTACTTTTTTTCTTTGTCTAAATTGACTTTGGTCGCAAGGTCTTTAACCCTAATTTCTAGTAATTCAATCTTAGACTTAAGATCATCAATCATAGCATCTTTAACATCTATAGACTTTTGGACTCATCAAGTAACTCCTTAAGCTTAGTCACATTAAAAGACTTGATCTTTATCCAAATCATAAGACTCATTGCAAGAATCATCACTTGAATCATCATGATATTTAGAAAGATCAATTTCAACTGTATTAGCTCGACTAGGGGCCTCCATATCTTGAATACTTGTAATATTTGTCTTTGGTTGAGCTATCTTCTCTTGTGCACATGTATCCACTTTTGCAAGACTCAAAGACTTCTCAATTTTCTTTGTAACATCTATCTTTGGAAGTGTCAATGACTTCTCCATATTCTCTGAAATTGAAGGACTCAATGGCTTCTCAATCAACTTGGAAGTGTCTATCCTTGGAATGCATGTTGGTATTTCAAGTCTCCTTGATGCTTATTCTTGTTCTTTGACATAATTAACTTTAGCTTGAGCCATTCGCTTTATGATACTAATCTTTTCCTGATATGTCATGCCTTTGCTCCTTTATGACTTTAAGAGCTATATCCATGCATGTCCTTGGTCTCTTCACAACAAGGGCTAGCTTATTCTCTACTTCACCTCCTCCGAGGTTAATTTCTTCTTCCTCATTTTCTCTCTCTTTGGGTTCACTTAACCAAATAGCTTGCATTTATTTCGTGTGAGTTTTCTTGAAATGTCCTTCTTGTGGTCTTCTCTTTTGAGAAAAGATGACATAGCAATTTTGAATGCTGTGCCCTTCCTTATTGCATGATAAGCAACCCACCTTCTTGCATCGAACCATCCTCTCCTCATTTACCTTCCTTTCAAAATCTATGCTTCATTTGATGAGTTTGGTGAGAAGGTCTTTGTCTTTGGAGAGTGCTTGATAGATGTTTTGGCGGACATCTTCACTTGATTCGAACTTGTAGGCAATGTTGCATGAAGATTGTGCGGGTAAGGCCAAGGATTTGGTTGAGGTTGAGCACTATAATTTCTTGTGATTCTCCTCATTTGAGCATAGTTGTGCATACACCTTCTCGGGTTGGTAAGTAAGGCCTTTAGCTTGTAGGTTTCAATTGAGCTCACGCTGCCATCCTATTCGGGTTATTGACCCCATTCGTAGAAGCTTCCCTAAAAAGTCTTCATCACTAATATTAGAACCGACTTCTACAAATTCATTTATCAAGGATACTAGTCTATGATAAAGCCTTTCAAAAGACTTGTTATCTTCAAACTTCATGTTTTCTAATTTTGTTGCTAAGCCAACTTTATAGGTCTTTTTCATGTGTTTAATACTCTCATATCTAAGTACTAAGGCATTCCAAATTTCTTTGGCATTTGTAGAGTGAGTGAAAGATAGTAGAATAATCTTATGAATTAAGCTAAGTATAATGTTCATAGCATTGTCATTTGAATATTGAGGTCTTTGGACTCTTTGGTCAAGGTAACACCATATGTTTCATATTTGGGTGTCCAACCATCCTCTACAATTTTTCAAAGCTCAAGTAGACTAAGGTAGTTTACCATACATCTCTTTCAAAAAGAGAAGTTCTTACAACCTACACCAAAGATTGGTGGTTTTTTTCACAAACTTCAATTGTGGAATTTTTTACAAGACAAGGTCAAGAGTTATCAAGATATGAAAAATTAGCTAGGTATGAACCTTTGTGCTCTGATATCAATTGTTAGAATGAGGTCATAAGGTCAAGTGCTAGTGTGGAAGCATTTTTAACAATAACAATTCAAACTTTCAGACCATAATCACCTAGCTAAGAATTTGCAAGTAAGCAATACTAAGAGCAATTAATCAAATCAAAATAACAAAGTGTAAGTATAATAAAGAGAGAAAGTAAAAAGCAAGAGAGATCAAGAGAATACAAGAACACACAATATAACATGATTCGGTCTACAAACAAACTAGGCCTACGTTCATGGGACTTCCGAAACCAAAACGTCCTTACGAGACCGATTCCACTAGATAACAAGTATTCTTATAATTGCAGAATCTATCTTTGGTTTCTTCTCACATAAGAAATCCAATTTTAGATTTCTAAACCTATGCAAGGGGCTACACCACTCTACAAGGTAAACGTGTCTGATTGACAACACAATCAATGACGGGGATGCACTACTTAAAATAATCAATATAGTACACCAAACAAGGCTATCCTATCTCGAATCGACAATTTGGTTATCCTTCCTCTCTCTAGATCAGGAAGGTAAAGGAGAATGCTTTAGTGCTTTTTCTGGTGCTTAATTATGTGCTTGGAAATTTGGAGAGGGCTTTCTTAATCTTTATGGTTCGTATCCCTAAGGTATATATAGACAGGACACATCTTGAAGTCTTGTAATATTGATTTTCTTCTCTTGCATTATAGAATTCATTGTGACGGGTTAGGGACCTGTTGTGATGGGTGGGCAACCCGTTATAATGGGTGTGGGATGCATTACAGTAAAGTATGGCTCTGCCAATCCTATAGAATTCTCCCATCTTCAGCACTTCTCTTCTTAAATTTGTTACAACGGATTGCGAACCTGTTGTGACGAGTTGTCAATGCGTTATGGTAACACATGGCTCTGTGAAGCCTCTATTTTTGCCCAAATGACTTGGCTCTTGATATCGTTGTGATCGTTATGACTTCTACATGCATGATAAATCTAGGCAGTCAAAACATGTCTTACAGCAGATCTTTATATTCATAATGGATCCTATTGCGAGCGCAATGAGGTTCATTTCAAGCCACTAAGTGTGCCTTGACAGGAAGTTGTCAAGTCTATTGCCTTCCTGTCAAGGCTATTATGAATATCATCATTGTGGTCGCAATAGACTTGACAACTTGACACTAAGTGTATCTTCCTGTCAAGGCTATTATGAATATCAAGTGATGCCTTTTGGTCTTTCTAATGCTCCTGCTACATTTCAAGCTCTCATGAACCAAGTCTATAAATCCTATCTGAGGAGGTTTGTACTTCTATTTTTTACGATATTCTTGTATACAACACTGACATTGTTTCTTATTAACAACATTTGAATTTGGTTCTTCTCAAACTAAGAGAACATGACTTGAGTGCTAAAGCCACTAAGTGTGCCTTTGGTTTAGAAAAAGGTTGAATACCTAGGTCACATTATTTCCTCTTAAGGGGTTGCTATAGACCCAAGCAAGGTGCCTCCAATGAGCAGTTGGCCTATTTCCAAAACTGTCAAGCAACTTAGAGGATTCTTAAGGTTGACTGGATACTATAGAAAATTCATCAAAGATTATGGTACCATAAGCAAGCCATTGACAACATTACTGAAGGAAGCTATGTGCACAACTCCACTGTTAGCCATGTCTAATTTCAATGAGTGATTTAAACATTCACAATTCAAATTGAAGTAGGCCATAGTCTCTTGGCACCATGTTAAAGTTGTTGTATTAAACTCTTCTCTTGTTTGACAATTTGCATAACAAATCAGTACTAACCTTGCACAATTGGGTATTGATGAGTTGCATGTTTATACATGTACCATGTGTTAATGCAAAGTCTCAATCATGCATGTAGAAGTCATAACGATCACAACGATATCAAGAGCCAAGTCATTTGGGCAAAAATAGAGTCTTCACAGAGCCATGTGTTACCATAATCCAATCCGACACACTGATCTTATATTGGTCAATTAGTGTTCCTTGCTAATTACCAAGACCAAAGACTTTTAAGAGTAATTATATTTATTTCATTGGTGGAATTCTACAATCCAGGTCATCAACCCAGATAATTCACAAAATATAATAACTCAAGAAACAAAATGATATAATCATTCACTAATAAACTAAATAATCAAACATATGATTTTGATCTAGGACACCAGCATTACCACAAAATACCTAAGAGTATTGACTGCCCCCATTAGGACCTCATGCTGGATAGTATTGTTGGTTAAAATAAAATTAATGGAGTCATTCTAGAATTCTTTTTGTTCAAGGCCTTTAAATAGATTTGTAAATTGTGATTAAGGAATGTGACGCATAAACTGATATTTCTGTTGTTTTCTAAAATTTTCTAGACAATTTGGCAATGATGAATCAGATTCCGTCTCTAATTGGGTCAAACTTTCACCTATGGGAATCCAAACTTAGAATGTTTATGGGGATGATGAAGTACGATCGGACACTACGTTATGACCTCCCCGTGCCAACTGAAAATGAGCCCACCGCTCCTGAAAAGGCTGACATGGAGGATTAGGATCATAACAGCAGGATGTGCCTAATGATCATGAAAATGACAACCCATGAAACTCTGCAAGGTTGTATTCCCGATCAGCATTCTAGCGCTAAGAAGTACCTTAGTGCTTTAGAGCAGAAGTTTACCGTGAGTAAAAAGGACACAAATTCGTACACTCATGACTAAACATTACACTCTTAAGTACAAAGGAAAAACTGGGATTAGGGAGCACATCACTGAAATGATCAAGCTCCAACGTGCGCTTCTTTCGCACGAGTTCAATTTCTTTGATGATCTCCTCATTGAATAAATCTTCATGTCTCTTCCTCCCTCCTTTAGTCAATTATGTATGACTTACAACTATATGAAGGAAAAATGAATAGTGGCTGAGCTTGAAGCTCAGCTAGTATATGAGGAGTAGAGACAAAAGTTGGCTAAGGAAGAGGAGGCTCATGTTGTAACACCCAATCCCAGAAAAGATAAGCACAAGATCAACAAGGGAAAAGAGCCCATTAAGGAAGAAGCAGAAAATTGACAATACTCCCAAGAAATTTGGAAGTAAGGTGATTTGTTACTTTTGCAAGAAGCTTGGCGGGCACATCAAGATACATTGTTCCAACTATGCTTTGTGGTTAAAAAAGAAAGGTACGTGTCATGGCTTAGTTTTTTATGAAGTTAATTAAGTATAGTATCAAATTATACTTGGTGGTTACACTCATGTGCAATTTCTAACATCAATATATCCATGCAGGGTTTTCTAAACCTTCAAAAGCCAAATCAAGCTGAACACTATATTTATGTGGGAGATGACATGAATGTTGAAGTTGAAGGCATACATAAATTTAGATTGTTGTGTAGGACTGGATTTTATTTGTATTTTGATGCATTAGTGGTTCCATCCTTTCGAAGGAACCTAATTTCTATTTCCTATTTGAACAAGAATGGTTTTGTATGTTCATTTGGTAATGAAAATTTCACTTTGTTTCAAAATTTAAAACAAGTTGCTTCTGTTTCTTTATCTTCTTATAACAATCTTTATTTTCTTAAAATTCACACTTTGCATATAGCAGTCATGTGCATTGATACTAGAAAACGTAAATTAACTAATGAAAATTCATCGACATTATGGCACAGACATTTGGGACATATTTTTATGCAAAGAATCCAACGTCTTGTGTCTAATGATATTCACACCTTTAGACTTTACTAATTCCAAAGAATGTGTAAGTTGTATAAAGGGAAAACAAACTAATAAACGCAAGTACGATATCAAAAGGTGTAATGATCTCTTAGAATTGATACATACCGATATCTGTGGTCCTTTTTCAAAGGCTACAAGAAATGATCACCGGTATTTTATCACATTCATAGATGATCATTCAAGATATGGACATATCTACTTGATTAAAGAAAAGGCTGAAGCACTAGACGTGTTTCAAAGTTATAAATCGGAAGTTGAGTTACAACATAACAAACACATTAAAGTTGTCAGATCTGATCGTGGTGGGGAATACTACGGTAGATATGACGGGTCAGGAGAACAACCTTCGGGACCCTTCGTAAAATTCTTAGAGGAATGTGGGATTGTACCACAATATACATTGCCAGGCTCGCCTGCAATGAATGGTGTTGCTGAAAGGCGCAATCGCACCCTCAAAGACATGATGAGAAGTATGATTGCTCGTACAACTCCCCCAGAAAGTTTGTGGTGAGAAGCCTTGAAAACTGCAGCTTATATCCTCAACAGATTTCCAACTAAAGTAACTAATAAAATCCTATTTGAGATTTATTTTGGGCACAAGTCTAGTCTAAATCATTTTCGGATTTGAAGATATCCAACAGAAGCAAGGCCTTATAGGCCGACATAAAAGAAACTGGATGAAAGAACTATTAGTTGCTATTTTGTTGGATACCCTGCAAGATCTAGATGATATAAATTCTATAATCCAACAGAACGTACGATATTCGAGTCAGGAAATGCGAAAATTTTCAAGAATAATGAGTTTATGGGGGGAGATATGACCATGGATGAGATTTTTGAGGAAGGGATGGATAATGACACTTTGGACCTTCGTTCGGACTTAGTCACTATTCCAATATTGATAAATCCTAAAAATGCATCTCATGTCAATAGGCAAACCACACTCCCTTCTCAAATTCCGTAGGATAACGTGGACACAAATGGACCCGAATCTACCCCAAATAGTGATGTTGTCATGGACAATGTCAATGACCCTGAGCCTGTGGGAGATCCAAAATTAAGTAATGATGTTCATCAAACTGCTCCTCAAGAAATTACAGAACCAGTCCAAATCAAGAATTTTCTATTTAGAATCTTTGAGATGAAAGATTTTGGTGATGCCTCACTTGTTCTAGGGATAGAAATACTAAGGGACAGAACCAAAGGTATTTTGAGAATATCCCAAAGGAATTACATTGATAAAATGCTAAATAGGTATGACATGAAAGACTATAAACCAGGTGATACACCCGTGGCTAAGGGAGACAAGTTCAGTCTTGCTTAATGCCCTAAAACTGATTCAGAAGACTTGCCATGAAAGACATCTCATATGCGTCCGTTGTAGGCAGTCTCATGTATGCCCAAGTGTGCACGAGACCAGATATATCCTTTATTATGGGAATGCTAGGGCGATATTTATGTAATCCAGAAATGGAGCATTGAAAAACAACGAAGAGGGTGCTGAGGTAACTGAAGAAGACAAGAGAATATATGCTCACATATCGGTGATCGAAAAAGCTCGAGGTCATTAGATATATCGATTCCGATTTTGGAGGCTGCGTGGATATGATGTAGTCGATATTAGGATACATCTATATGATGGTAGGCGAAGTTGTGTCATGGAAGAGTGCTAAACAGACACTCATAACACCTTCCACCATGGCAGCTGAATTCATTGCATGCTACGAAGCCTCAAACCATGGTGTGTGGCTAAGGAATTTTGTCACTAGGCTGCAGGTAGTTTCTAAACATGCTGGGCTCCTTTCTTTCGTTGACAGGTCTACCTCGGACTGTATTTCTCCGAAGAGAGGAGATTGATTTGCACGACGGTCAATTATATAACTCACAAAAACTGATTTTTTTTTTCTTTTTTTGGTTTCGTCTCTAACCCAAAAAAAAGGCGTTGATCCGGACATTTTTGTGCAGAGGGTACCACTTCTACCAGAGAGGAGAAATTAGTGAGAACAATTATTCTGCTTGTAACGGCTGGAGAGGGAACCCGAAAAGACATTAGATGACCCGATATCCGACCCGACTTGATTTAATATGACCCAAAACTCGAAAAGACCCGAATCAAATCACCCGATACTCGACCTGACTCGGACCGACATGACCCGAAGCCCGAAAAGACCAGACATCAGATGACCTGATACTCGACCCGACCTGGACCGACATGGCCTGAAATCCGAAATGACCCGAAATCACATTACCAGCCGACCTGACCCGATCCGACATGACCAGCAATCTGAAAATCAAGATGACCTGCAATAAGAGAACTCAAAATTCAAGCCCAACCAAACCCGAAATGTTCGAAACTGAATGACATAATGAAAACCCGACTCGAACCCAGAAGGCTCGAAATCCAAGAAATACCTCACAAATGCCAACGCAGGATGACTCAAGACCCGACTCGACCAGATCAGATTTGATCGGACCCGTGACCCGATAATCTTTTTAAGTTGATTCGAACCCGAAAGACCTGAAACCCGAAAAAACCCGAAATGAGATAGTTGAAACCCGACCAGATTTTAACACAAAATACCCGAAACCCGAAAAATATCTGAAATTAGATAATTGAAACTCGACCCGATTCGAACCTGAAAGACCCGAAACCCGAAAAATACCTGAAACTAGATAATTGAAACCCGACCCGACTCGAACTCGAAAGACTCGAAACCCGACAAATACCAACGCATGATGACCCGAAACTCGACCGACCCGACCTGATCAGACTCGTGACTCGATAATCTTTTGAAATAAACTGAGCCAAATCAAACTGACCCGGCCTGAAACCCGAATCGGAACCTCCGATTTGCCACCTCTAGAAACAAGCGGAGCCGATAGTGAAAGGGGTTCATAGGCTTGGCAAAGAAGCAAGAAGAGATAAGGTCGAAGGTCTGAGCGGATAAGGTCGAGGGATCACGGCGTTCATCGTCGTCTAATTAGCTCCGGTGATCCGCTGAGGCAGCGAGACAATCCCCTCGTCGGAGGCGTCGAGTGAAACGGGTCCGAGGAAACTTAGGCGAAACGATACGATGGAGAGAAAGGGAATCGAATGCGACCCGTTGAAGAGAAAGATACATTGGGAATGGATTGTTGTCGTCTCGTTATGGGTTAAGAATTTTTTTTTATCTCTATGGCTACCTTTGTAGCCAACCATATGGTAAGTTGATGTGTGTATATTAGTCATACTGATATTTGAAAATATCAGATTAATATACATATTGTTTTCTTTGTTAATTTATGAGCCAGAAATTTTTTTAATGGGTTCCTCAATCATCATACTAATATATAGCAATGTTAATAACAATACAATAATCGTACCAAACTTTGTTAACTTTGTTGTGGGGTTCAACAATAGAATATTTTTTCTTTTCTTTTTATGGAGTTCAAATATGATTTTTCTTAACAAAAGTATAAATTTAACACTAACTTTTTTTTATGTACGTATAAAATTTCAAAAAAAAATTTGGGGGACATTGAAACCGATTCTTTATATTTTAGTCCGCCAATGAGTTACCACCTACGTAAAGTTTGTTTCAAATACATATTAGTTTAATTAGACTAAACATGTTTGATATATTAATGTGACAGCTGAAATTCAAGCTTAAGGATGGGGAAGGAGACGCCTCAGAGTTGGCAGACCTGCGACTGTGATTGAACTCGGCCATCATCACAGAGAAACCAAATGTGAAGTGGAATGATGTGGCGGGTTGGAGAGCTCGAAGCAAGCTCTCAAGGAGGCGGTTATCTTACTGGTCAAGTTCCCTCAGTTTTTCACTGGTATGTATCTCTGCTGAATTTTTTGGCTTTCTAGCATTACTTTGTCAGATGGTTGGAAAAAAGTATTACTTTGTATTGCCCAATTGAAAATTTTGATTGGGTAATATTGGTACAAATTTTGTACTAGAACTTATAATTTATTGTTATGGCTCATTAACAGCTTGGTACTGAGTTAGTCACGTAGCCAAGATCAGCAAAAATGTGAGGGACAATGCCAAATAGGAGCTCGATGCTCTTCGATGATTACGGAAGGTCGATTAGTGTCTCGGGTGGTACCGATGCAGGTGCTGCCACTGCTAACATCACTGGTACGAAGATTGTGAAGGAGGCGCCGGAAATGGATGCCAAAGATGATGTCAAGTATGTGGTGGAAACATTTAGAGTTAAGCTTCTGAAGGAGTGGGTAGTGCCATGGTTGTCAGGTATTTATTTGAGAATTTAAGAAAAACGTGATATGAACAATACTGGATAAATTTGGATAACCCAAGACCTTCTAACTTCTAAGTAATAAGTCAATGTGTGAGTATACCCTTTAATACTTTTGCTAATACATAAATGGTACAAATCAGGATTAATCTGTTTGTTAATATGTGAATGGTACTTGCCTGTATGTATCATTGATAAAATAAAGCATTGGTCAGTTCTGACCAACTTATACTGCCCCTTTAAATGGGTGCAGCTCGTTAAAGAAAATGTAGAAAAGATCATTCATTATACAAGCAAAAATGTAATCAAATCAAAACAAAGAACAAAACGTAAAAGAAAATAAAAGAAAAAAATAATGTTGGAGCTGCACAATATCAAAGCACAATTCTTCATGTCAATCTTGATTGTGTCACGAGCTTATTTTGAATTTTGCTAAATAAATTATAATTGAAGAAAAAATATATAATCAGAGATTAACTAATTATGGCATGGTAGATAGCGGTTGAGCGGAAGTTGAGGGCCTGCGTATGTGTCAGCAGCTAGCATCATTAATTAACTAATTATGGCATGAGAGAGATGGATGCATGCATGCATGCTCGTCTCATCGTATGCATTCGTCTTTCTCCCCGACTTTCCTTTCCTTCTTTTTTGTTTCTCTCCTTTGATTGTGCTTCGATCCTTACCCTTATTCTATTCGATTCTATTCTATTATACTAGCGTATTAATTGTGACAAACAAAATCAATTAATTAAAGCCATTGCTTTGCTTCTAATAATAAACAGTTTGTGTTTGTGGTCGATGTGTTGATCAGATTCAAGTGTACGTGCGTACGTACACAATTAAGATTCTCCATTTCTTTAATTTGTTTTCACATGGACAATAAAGCAGGCGATAATTCCCGGCATGACCCCAAATTTTCCTCTGTGTCCTCTTCTTCCTCCGACAGCTCGGAGGAACAAGATCTCTTCCAACTTGATCCTGTGGAATCCCCTGCAGAAACAAAGAAACCGGGGCATGTGAGACTGCCCCCGCGAGCGCCGCTTTCCCCATCGTGCAGCACCCCCAAGTCGCCAACGATGCGTGGGTACGACCCGAACCGCATCCCAGCGGAGGTCTTCAACCACACCAAGTCTGGGAGCCCCGTGGACTGGAGCGTGGCCTCCAACGAGTCGCTCTTCAGCATCCACATGGGCAAGTCTCAGGAATTGACTGCTTATTACCAGGCGTACACTGATTATGCCGTTTTCCCGCCCCTCGACTCCAAGGAGAAGGAACAGTCATCGTCTGCACATGCATATGCACCTGCACCTATCAATGCAAAGGGATTGGGAGAATCAGAAGATTTGAGAATTAGTGTTTCCGGCCATTCTACTGATGGCAGCATTGCCAGTCACCAGTCCTTTGCATTTCCCATGTATGATTTATGCATCATGCTTCCTGTTTTCTCTCTCAATTATAAACTAATTAACTGATGCATGCATGAATTATTATATATAATATTCATTAAGAGTTTTTGATGTATGTCTTCATTAATTTTAATCAACAGATTGACCAATGATGCAAAGACTGGCTCATTAAAAAACGAGCTCGTTCGACATCAGACGCCATCTGTTGAACAAATGCAACCGCTGGTCCCACCGTCAGAGGCACCAAAGGAAAAGCTGGACCCAGCACCAGCAGAGAGTAAAACGAATACCAGTGCCAGTGCCGGTTCTGGTTCTGGTTGTTTTAGCTGCTTGCCAAGCTTTCGCTCATGTTGCTGCTGGGGTAGTTCAACTTCAAGTGGATAACTATGCCAATTAAATCATGCATGTACTTTATTCTGTGTTTTTCTGTAGGCCTATACAATGAGACTTAAAGAAAACGTGTGTACAGGATTTTACAAATATCTTCTGTAGCATATATAGGATTCTGTGTTCCTCTAGTGTTTGTAATTAGCGTTGTGCATTTTCAGGATTAGGTAACTGCATCACTGCATCACTGCATGCAAGTGCTGAGTTGTTCAGTAGTCAGCGCTAATCTCCTAAAAGGATTACATTAGCAAAAATGTAGTAATAGTGAGTTAGCATTATTCATATCATGAGGCATATGTTTTACAACATCTTTAGAAATAATGTCTAGTTCATATCATGAGCCATATTTTTTACAATAAAGCTGGAGATTATCTATTGGCACAACCTGATTCTAAATGTTTTGTTGTTCTGACAAACATAAAGATACCAAAGGTAACGCTCTTGGAATCTGAACCCTCCCCTTTATGTGTTTACTCTAAAAGCAAATGAGAAAAGAAGAAAAAAAGGGTAGTTTGAAGATAGTATAAAGGAGGGGGATACAATTTGTTTTGCAGGGAAGCTGTTACATTCTCATCTACTTTTTAAGTTCTACTTTATTACCACTCCATAAATAAAGAAGAAAAAGGAATGAAACTAGAAAAATATATTTTGATTTATACATGTCTCACTTCATTTGAATTTCACTTGAAAATGTGAAACTAGAGAGAGAATTCAAAGTTAATCCTGATTTGAAACTAGAAACAAACTACATCTGATGATGAATTTGGAGAAGAGAATTCAAAGTTCCGATTCCGATTCTGATTTTGAAAATGTCACCTTTTCCGTGTCAGAATTTGATAATTTTTGTAGTTATTATAGATAATTGCTACTAATTTGGGTTGTGTACCCTATGTACTAATTTTTTCTAAGATAATTGCTACTAATTTTCAATTATAAAATAAAATTAAAATAATAACATAGATTGGAATCATAATTATAATGGTTGTCACGTATCTTTGGAAAACTGTCAATGTTTTGATTAGACTTGTGGGTAAAATTTTTGGATTAATTTCAACTGAGAAAGATTCAAAAGACAATAAATGAAATAAAAAATACCAGAAAATTTCAATTTATAAAAATGAAGATTTCTTATATGCTAGTTGTCAGATTGCAGGCTTTATATTATTTCTTATAAATTAAATAAGCTTTCGCTAATTTATATTCAAGTTTCAAATTCTAGTAGATACGTTGAAATTGGAACTTCTGAATAATAAATTAATCCTTCTTTAGAATTGGCCACCAGATCACCGATATTTTCAAAGCTACGTGCGAAACCATTATTTACATGATATTGCCAAAATATAATATTATTTTGTTAGAAATTAAATATATCCGTACAGAGGTATACACCCCATTTAAATTATCTCTAGAAGATATTTTATTTCTTTCAGGTCATAAAAACCATAAAAAAAATCTACAACAAATTTGCTATATTTGAGACCAGATATTTGTTCACTAATCATATATTTAACTTCTAAAATTAGCAATATAATGTCAAGTATACACTGTGCAACTAAAAGCGAACAAACAAGTGATCTACCTAATATTCAAAATTGACTATGCTACTGCGCTATACGTGATGCGCATGAAATCTGGACCATCTAATTACATTTAGATTCGTGCAAATTAAATTTAAGAAAATAGATCATCTGAATCAAATTCGAGTCGTTCATTGCTTACAACGCAGTAAATTATGAGCGTCCGATCTGTATAGCGCTACAGCAAATTCGGAACCCTAATATTCTGACCTGGTACACGAGCTTGATTATTTTGTTCACCATTATTTTATTTCTTAATTTTACTTGTGTAAAAAATTCTTCTTTTACTTTGATATCTTGTCCAGCTTCATTTTCTAAGATAACACTTAAAGTTTCTTCTTTTATCTTGGATTTGTAGATTATCTTTAATTGAAATTTCTTCATATCCACAACTATAAAAAGATTTTAACTTGAAGAAGAGGTTACTAGATTCAACAAAAAAAATTATAAACATTGATATTATCTAGCTCTAATCTTTAAAAAAAAACGCTTTTTGTTCGAAATTAGGTAAAAAACAAAATATTATGGAAAGACTTTAAATCAAATTTAGTATATTCAAGAACAAAAATCTCATGAAACAAAGAATCATGAAATGTATAACACTATCATGCCTTGTCTAAATTAAAAGTTAATTGCCTCAATTTAACAGAGATAATAATAATAATAACTATACTTGTCTCAAAGATTCCTAACACAAATTTATCAGTAACGACTTTTAACAGCTCATGTCTATTTCATGTTTTCAACAATGCACATCTGACCTTCCTCTTCCAGAGATGCATTGCTCCAACTTGTCTATAGTATTTGAGGTGACCCAAGAGACAATATAGATATATATATATATATATATATATATATATATATATATATATATATATATATAATTTTGTAATTTTTAGATTTTTTTTGTTATTTTTTAAATATTTTTTAAAAACAGTTCAGAAATGACACTTTTGTAGTATTAAATCTGGACTGTTTTTAAAAAATATTTAAAAAATAGCAAGAAAGTTCTAAAAATCACGAAATTTGATTTCCTACAATATTTTCATATGAAGAATTTATTGAGCAACTTAAATCTCAATTTATTGACCTATATATATATATGCATAATACGAAATGAAGTGTACTATACATATTATTTTAGTCATGCTCTATATATATATACCTTGGTAGGGTTATCCATGTACAGATGTGCTTGTTATTGTACTCACCAGAAAAGTAGGAACAAATTGACGTTTTTATCAAGAAAAAGCTGATAATTAAGCCATGGAATATGTTGTATGCTTTAATTTATCATATAATTTTTTTAATATAATTTAACTTTTTATAACCATTACGTGTTTGACGTTTTGAAAAAGAGGAAATGTTTCGTTAGTGTACGGAAGTATATCACCAGAACCTAAATAATTATCATCTTTAGACTTTGGCATATATGTTAAAGTAGAAATTTATATTCGGTGAGTATCTTGTAAGGTGAAAGGTGAAGTATTCATTCAATGATTTATATAATTTCGAAATTTGTGCATTTGAATTTCAAAGTTATATAGATTATTGAATGAGTACTTCATTTTATGATGTACTCCACCGAATACAAATTCGTTAGAGTAGAGATATGCATGTTGTTGTATTTTTTGGCTTTGGAAAAAAATAAAGACAAGCTCCCTACTTGGGTGGCTTTTTCCAAAATAAATATAATAATTAAATAAATAGAGGTTTTTTTTATCAATCTATCAAACAATCAATTAATTAATAAATGGGGGGTGATATTTCGAGCACACTAATTGTGAGAGAGATTGAGCGCTGCGAGAAATTTATTTTCTAAATACCCATTCTACCCTTAAATTTGAACTATTCATATCTGGAACTATGAAGTTGAGCGCATATAAGTTTAGCACTATAAATGTCCATTCTACCCTTAATAACATATAAATTGAGAGATTGAGCGCACCAGTTGAAGTGTTGAACTATTCATATCACCAATAATCTAATAGTTTCATCTCTTAAATGCAACTATATAGTCTCTATAAGGCATACAATTGAGAAAATTACTGCATACCAGTTGAACTAGTGTTATTTTTGTATTATTAAGGCATACTATTCATATCAAATAATCTTTTGTTAATCAACCAAAAGAACTAACATTTAGTTTCCTGAGATATGTAATTTTGTGAGTTGCAATCATACAATTCTCTCAAAATTATGAATTAAAAAATAAAATAAACCTCAATTCTCTCAAAGTTGAACATATGCAATAAGATAGTTGCAAATTCTATATCATTGAACATTCATAAATACTACAACCATGCTAAAAAAAGTACAAAAAGGCCCTGTGTCAATGATATACACAAAATGAGCTCTACATAGCAAAATGAACTCAAAGTCTATCAGCTTTGTCTATAACATTATACCTATTCTTGTATTTCTTCATCTATTAAAGTTCTTATATAGGATATGAAAATATATCTTCACTGCCACCAATTTCCTGTTTCAAAACAGAAAGACACTATATCAAAATGTCTAAATTAAAGAGAAAATTTGAGAAGCTATCATTAAGTTTAGAGTACATTGTTTCAAAACAGATACAATAGAAGATCACTTACCATCAAAATATTGGTGAAACTATCATAGGGTTCACATTGTTGGTGTTCTTTGAACTTTCCCTCCCATGTCACCTGAAAAATGATGTTTCAATACAATCAGAATACAATCAAACTAAAAGTTGATATTATGACAGTACATAGGAGTTAATCCCACATATTGGAACTTACATTTAAATAAAAAAAAAATTGACACTTGCATTGCCAACTTCATAATCCTCTCCAAACACATGAATTCTATGATCAGACTCTTTGCTCAAACCACATTGATGAGATGCTTCGACAATTTCAAAACTCGACGGATCTCTTCGTGTAGAACTTATCGCCTTTCTCTTGTTATTCCAATTTGGTGGATGGCCTTTTGGAGGTCGGGTATTAGGCTCAAAAAGAACATCTTGATTTAATAGTTCATTAATTTTTTTCATGGGCAATGTCCTTCTTCAAAGTCGGCCACTCTTGATACTTCGTGCGAAGTTCCTCAAGCTTGAGACCAAAGTCATCATCACAACCATCCTTATTTGTAGTCAGAAAAGACCTTCCATCAATACGCCATTTTGAATGTATCAAGTCAAGATTTAATGCCTCATTTCTCCAGTTGGCCATTTTGTGAGCACATGGAAGGCCCATAGTTTTGGTAAAGCTCCCACTACAAATTGGACTCATAGTGCCCGACTTTGCTTTCATGTATTGTTTGTGTAGTTCTTTTAAAGCATAAAGAGACACACAATAAACAACATTTTTGAAAAATAAAGTATTACAACTATGAAGGAGACGCATCTTTTCACTTGAAAGTCGCACCTAAAAAAATGAAACAACAGTATAAATAAGGGACAATAGTGTTGAAAGCAACAATATAATTGAAACAATAGTGGGCACCTAAATGCCAATATAGTATATGTAATGTATTACCTTAATTTCATTGAATTTATTTTGAATTGCAAGACAAATTTTGCTTTGTACATCATACTCCAGTTGAAACTTGTGAATACTTCTTAAGTTTCGCATGGCCCGACTCAACTCGTGAAGATGCCCGATTGCCGAAGTGTAAGAATTTATCAGTCCATGCACTGACGAAATTTTCTTTCAATGGCAGCCAAGTACTTTCAATATACTGCAATGCTTTCTTTTTCTCCATGTAGCTCGATTGAAATTCTTTCCACTGTTCATCATATTCGAGCTTGGTTGAAGAGTATACTATCTTGTTCCAAGAATTTAAAAAGGTGGCCCAATTCTCTTCAGCTTTAAAGTATTTTTTTGCATTTTGTCAATATATTCTTCTCTATATGCCACACACAAAGTAAATGGGTGCACTCTGTAAAAACAATCTTAATAGCATTTATTAAAGCATACTCTCTATCAGTTATTATGACGTAAGGTTGTTTCTCACCAAGAATTTTACTAAAGACTTTTAGTGCCCAAACATAATCCCCCTCACTCTCTCCCTTCAGAAAAGCAAAGCTCGAATAAAAAGAAGTGTTGAAACTTGAAATTCCAATGATATCCAGTAAGGGCATTTTATACCTATTGGTCTTGTAGGTACAATCCATGACAAAAATATTGGAATAGTTTTGAGTTAACTTTACTGACAATGGATGAGAGAAAAAGAGATGCGTGAGATGACCTCCTTCATCTAAAATATCGTACATAAAACCACCCTTGCCAAGCTCTTCTAAAAGAGCTTGAATGAATGAACGACCCCTGAGATTAGCTTTATGAATTTTTGCTTTTGCATTATAAATGTTTCTTGAATTTGCAGAAAACTTAGGGTTATGATCCCGAAAAGAAGAGATAATTTGTCTTGGTGGTACTCCAGATTTGCTCATGTGTTCAATGGTCTTTAGTTCTTCGTGTGACAATTGACGACATACAGGATGCCCGATTACATCAACCGAAGCTTCGTGATTATGGGAGTAATTTTTAATTTCAATCATCCACAAACCATTATCTTGTCGCTTCCCCTTAATCTTGAATAAACAACCTGTTAAACGACTTGTTGTTATTCTTGTTCTTTGTTTTATAGGAACATTACGCGGGTCCTGGTAGGAACCACCTCTATCACACCTCAAAATCACATACTTATCTTTTCTTGAGCCACGAATTGATAGACCTTAGCCTCTGTCTGAGAAAAAAGCACGTGCTCCCTTGACCAACTCATTAGAAGTCTCAAAGCATAACTTCACAAATTCAATCTTTTCATTTTCTATCTCATCATTACTGATCGGCTCGTTAAGATTCATCTGTTAACCAAATTCAAAGTGACTTAGTCTTAAGCACACTAATGCATTTTTGTCTTTTGAGAGGTATTAAGCACTGACAAGTGACTTAGTTATAAATAGCTAGCTAGGTTCATCTGTTATAAATTCAAATTGTACATTGTTTTAATCTTTTTCAACATATCAATGCAATACATGTTATCAGAAAAAAAATTAGAATCAATTAGGTATGATTAATTTACCGTTTCCTGAGAAAACTTGCAGAAGCACCTCGATTACATTCCACTTTTTGAAAAGTATAACAAACACCACGAGCCTGTTTCACTAGAATAATTTTGCCCTGCAGTCCCAAATAAGCAACAGTCAACACAAAAAATAAGCAATAGTTAACAATCAAAGACTGGAACTGATGATAACTATCTTGAAGACTGGTTATTTGATTTCCTTCTCCTTTTGAAATGCCTACTGAGGACTTGAATTCTATCTTGAAGACTGATTACAGTTCTTTCTTCTTGAAAACTGGGAGCTTATAATTATTTCAACGAGCTGGTGGCCAGGTTCAAGAAATTAACTAACATGTTAGAGAAATTAACTAACATGTGTGAAATTTCTCTCTAAACCTTCTCTTGCTTGCAACGAGAGGGACAATCTATTCAACTTGATATCAGTATCTTACTCCAAAATTGCGTTGTCCATTTTGTAATTTTGACAAAGATTTGGCACGAGCGAGAGGAAAGTTACAAGAGCGACAATATTTTGGCGCAAACAGGAGAGCTTTCGCTCCAATTTTTGTTTTCTCTCGAAAATATCAAAAAGCGAAAGTAGAGAGAGAGAGCAAACAAACAAACCCTAAAGAATCAGAGAGAGAATAGTTCGCTCTGCTCTCACCACGCAGCTCCGTAAGGTTTCAAAAAAAAAAAGAATCGGAGAAAGACTGAAAGAGCGACATATAAGGGCAAAATGGAAACATATGAAAATAAATTTCTCACAGCGCTCAATATCTCAATTGATGCGCTCGAAATATCACGTCCCTTAATAAATTGAGTTGCATTCAAAATTCTTAAGCATTTGGTTCGTATTAAACCATGTAGTAGTAGCATGTAGAGTTCTCAAAATCGTATCACCATATTCAAACATGATACGACACAGCACGACAAAACACGATTAAGACACGATACAAGACACAACACGTGCCGTGCCGTGCCTTGCAACTGTCTAACACAGACAGTTGGATTGATTCTCACGTGCAAACCTGAAGAACTCACGTGTCACTTCATTCCCCGTCCATTGCAATCCGACTCTTCCAATCAGATCCAACGGCTCAAATTCACCAGACAGTCCAATGATCGATCCGCTTCCAACGGTTACCTAACTTACTTTAAATTAAAATCATAAAAATATTCCATGACGCGTTTTCTCACAAATAATTTCTCATTAAAAATGCATCCTTGTCGATCGCCTTCCATCATGCATATCTGTTTCACTAATTGTGGTCAACTTTGAAAACTATAATCTAAAAAAGTATCTTTTTCTTTAATTTATTTTTTTGTTGTCGTTAAGAATTAGATGTTATAATGTTTGACAAATATGTAACATCATACAGACAATTGAAGGTCCCATTTCGTCTCATTTATTTATTTGTATTTGTATTGAAGATGCGTTTTGAGAACTTGATATAAATAGCTCTTCTAATCTTCTCATATCAATACCGCTAAATTCTCCACACCATCCAATGGAGAGACAAGCGCAAGCGCTACAATCTCTAACCATCTCCAAATCAACCACAATGCCAACCGTATTGCTAAGAGTCTCCTTCTTGACGCACTTATTCAACGACACCATCGTCAATTGGCTTCCCAAAAGACTCGTCTCCTCTCTTCTCCCCTCTTCTTGGCTATCTCCTACTCCCGTAGAGTCGCCAAAACCACCTCCATCTCCTGTTACTCCTTGCCCACCAATGGCGGATGGTGTCGATCATGCGGAGCTAAAACGAGTCTTTCAATTGTTCGATCAAAATAGCGACGGGCGCATCTCGAAAAAGGAATTGAGTGATTCTCTTGATAAGTTGGGGATTTACATTCCTGAAGAAGAACTAATCACAATGATCGAGAAGATTGATGTCAATGGAGACGGTGTCGTGGATATAGAAGAGTTTGGCGCGTTGTATGAGACGATCATGGATGAGAAAAATGCGGAAGATGATATCAGAGAGGCATTCAAGGTGTTTGACCAAAATGGAGATGGATATATCACGGTAGAGGAGCTCAAGTCGGTGCTTAATTCGCTCGGTCTGAAGCAGGGTCGGACGGCAGAAGACTGCAAGATAATGATAAGTAAGGTAGATAAGGATGGAGATGGAATGGTTGATTTCAAAGAATTCAAACAAATGATGCGCGGCGGTGGTTTCGCAGCATTAGGTCCGTAATGTCGGATGAAAAAAAGAGATGAGATATATACTCCTATTAATTAGATGTAGATAAAGTAATAAGAGAGGGAGGTTTCAAAAAGAATGGTTTGAGAAAATACAGTTGTTTTGTTTTGAATAACAAGGTGCTTTTTATTTTGTTTTTTTCTTGATGTAGGAACAGAGTTGTTCTTTTATATTTATTGTTTTAATGTTCTTTCAATGCAATTAACATTTTTCATAGATTTGGTGCTCTTTTTTATTTTTATTTGAAATTTCATAACCATCCGTGTTAAGATGGTTTCCCTGTGTTAATTATCTCACAAACAAAACAGAGAACCTCCCTTAGTGTCATACTATACTATGAAATATTAATGCAGGAGGACTGTCCTGGTGCGACATTTTAAAAATTCCATTAAAATTGGCAGTACCGGTCGAAGAAGGCCGGTACGTGGCAGATACTCAACTGTTACTGTCGATAATATCAGCACCAGCTGCACCTTTGAATACTCGCTATTACTTAACGGTGGCTGATCCAGTCAGAATTAACAATTTGAGAACCTAATTTTTTTGAATGACGCATGATGGATATTAAAGACAGTTAGATTTCCATTTTTCACCTTAAAGTTTAATTTATTTATAATTTCCTGTAGTTGATCGATCAAGGGGAAGGATACTTCGGCTAGAGTAATCTTTTAAAGAATAATAGCAGATGTGCAGGTTCTCACATGTTTTACTTTTAGAGGAATCACATATATTTGTCCCATTTTACTTTTATGTTAAGAAATTGATTATTCCTCAAGTTTGAAACACCTTGAGTTTTCATTAGCAAATTGAATCGAAACGAATTGCAGTTCCTGAATTCGTATAAAATAGGAAAAGAAACACGTCACTTTTGGTCGATCTCAAATTGTTGCCAGTTCATTCATTCTATTATAAGTTTCATGTGTTGGTGCAATTTCAATATGTAAAGTTAAAATCTAAATTCTAAATAAACATTTGTAATTAGTCTCGAATTTCTCGTAGATGGAAGAAGTGTGCACCTTCATGCAATCATTTTCTTTATTCGTTTGGTTGTTTGCGGGCAATCCTTTCAAAGAAACACAAATGCTCTTTCTTTTTCTTCGACTTATGAATGAAAGTCAAACTAATTGATGTTAATGAGAGAGAAGATGGAATTCTAAGTGCATCACATGTACATCTAACACATTTGTAATCCTTGAAGATCCAGCGTTTATATACTAGTGTTAACGTATCTTGAAGAGATGTCGTAATTAATAATAAATATTCTAGAAAATATTTGATGCCAATATTCTCTCCAAATCCTTTCAAAATTGTGTGTAAAGCTACTCAAAACGTGTACACAAAATATGGTATGATTTGCATAGCAAATCAGTAAGGAATCAATCAATTGAGGCAAAATGTGTACACAAAACATGGTATGATTTAGTGGTTCGTCCATACCAAATACTCAAGTTAAGTGTACTTTTAACATAGCGCAAAATCTTTTTGGCAACAATCATGTGAGATTCCTTTGAACAAACTTGAAACTTTACACATAGACATACTACAAACATTATGTCTGGTCGACTTGCGATAAGATACATAAGACTTTCAATGATGGCTCTATATTGTGAGATACCAATCGGTTTCCCACTTGCAGCAATCATGTGAGATTCCTTTGAACACGCTTGAAACCTTGCACATAGACATACTACAAATATTATGTCCGGTCGACTTGCGGTAAGATACATAAGACTTTCAATGATGGCTCTATATTGTGAGATATCAATCGGTTTCCGACTTTCATCAACTCCAAGACGAGCACTTGTTGTCATGGGTATTTTCATCACTTTACTATCCTCAATTCCGAATCTTTTGATGAGTTCTTTGACATATTTTGATTGGTTTATAGTGATTCTCTCATCATTTTGCTTGATTTGTATCTCAAGAAAGAAGTTAAGCTCTTCCATCTTGGACATCTCAAATTTTCTATTCATAAGCTTAGAATTTAAGAAAATTATGCCTATATGTATAACACGAGATACATTTAAGAAAACCAAGTTCACTAAACCTAATTCTAGAAAGGTGATAAATAATCTAGAGTTAGAAGTGATTATAGAATTATCAACCAACTTAGAGCTCATCCATCAAAGCTTTATGTTAATGATAGGTATGATAGATTTCATGAACTACATGATGACAAGAAACTTGGTAACGATTTTCAAAGAAAAATGTATAATGGTGTTTTTCAACCAAGACTAACCCTAGAAATGTGATAAATAGTCATTAAAATCTTAATAGCAATTTTCAAAGAAAGAAATACAATAGTGTCTACCAATCAATACCTCATCCAAGAAACATAAGGATTTTCATGATTAATATAAATTAGTCATGAGCTATTGGAGACCAATTAACAATAATAACCATGATCATAGCAATATTAACTCCATGATAACATTTTGTTCGTTTTGTTTCAAGAACATTTTTGTCATTTTAGAAAAGGAAAGTTTTTGGAACCACTTGCTCTTCCAAGCACAAGTGGTACCAAATCGATCGTCTAGAGAGCCACTAGATTTCCCCAATTTGATTTTTTTTTCATATTATATTAAGGGAGAGTCATGTAGCAAAATATATGATTCAATGCCCTTTTGATGTAAATATATGTTATGTGAATCTTGTTTGATCTTTTTATCCAAATCATAACTTATTATGAGCATTTGCATGAGTTTAAAAATCACATGATAGCTGAACTGAGCCCTATTAATATCTAAGACCAAATTTGGAGCATAGCAACAAATTAAAACACAATTAAATGCAAAAATAGGTGTTTGCATTATGGAACCCGTTATAATGGATCAGGGAGGCGTTATAACTATTGGCAACCCATTATAACTGGTTAGTATTTGAAAATCTAACTGTTGGAGCAATTAAGCCGTTGGTGACATAAATTCAGCTTGCGTTATGAAGGAGGAAATCTGTTATAACGGCTGACAACTCGTTATAACGGATGGGAAACCCGTTGTAACGGATTCCTATAACAAAATACCTCTAAAAAGCTATTTAAAACTTTCCTCCTCTACATTCTTCATCATATCAAATCTCAAAATAAATCTCTTCTTCTTCCTAGTAATCTTTTGAGACTCTTCACTTAAATAGAGCCTAAAACTATCGAAGCTTAATTCTTCTTTGAAAATCAAAATGGCTCTCTCAATAATTCTTGCCCTAATTCTCCAAATGGCTCCACCAAATTCATCAAAGACCACAAAATTGGTGACAAAGAAGGGATCTCAGGCTAATCTGTTTGATTAAACTCATCTTTTGTTTGACAATTTGCAAAACAAATCAGTACTAACCCTGCACAATTGAGTTTTCTTGAGATGCAGGTTAACAGAGGTACACAATTGTGATGCAAATGCTCAAATATGCTTATATAAGTCAAGACATACTCAAAGATATCAAGAGCAAGCTAAGAAGCCATTCACAGAGTCATGCGTTAAGGTAACGCTTGCCAACCCGTCATAACGGGTGCCCAACCCGTCATAGCGGGTTAAGAGGAGAAGAGCTGAGCAGAGAAGGAATTTTCAGAGCCATGCGTTATTATAACGCATCCCAAAGGCATCACAACGCCTTCCCCACCCGTTAGAACGGGTTCCCCACCACTTGTAACGAGTTCCCCACCACTTGTAACGGGTTCCCCACCGTTGTGACGAGTTCCTACTCAAGATGACCCAGAAGTTAGTGGAAGAAGCACAGAAAGGCATTTTTGGAAAGGTGCCGACCCGTTATAACGGGTTCTATAACGTGTCACAGAGTTCTGTAACACACGAGGCCATTTTCAAGACTCCAAGATATGCTCAGTCTATATATATATTGGAGATATAAACCTGGAAGATATTTGAAACCCCCACAAGCTTTCAAGCATTTAATTGAGCACCAGAAATAATATTAGAGCCTTCTCTTATAGCTGTCTAACCTGTGAGATTTAGGATAGCTACTATTGTCTAATTGTCAATCCGAGAACACTTCTTTTATTGCTAGTTTCTAGTATTTGGTGCACTACATTTGTGTTGTCAAGTAGTGCATCATTGTCTTTGATTGTGTAGTAAATCAGATCTTTTACCTTGTAGACTGGTGTAACCCCAGTACTCTGATCAACAACTCATCTCATAGTAGGATATGATGCTTTGTGGTGTTTTTGTAATGTTTATCATCCATAAATGAAGTACTCACAAAAGAAGCACTTTTGCTAGTAGCATTACATGCTTTGTGATGTTTTTTTTTCATCATTACCACCTATAAATGAAGTACTCTACTCAGAATCACTTATAATTTAAGTACTCGTATATGAAGCACTTAGAGTGATAATCTATGCCTCTCTGTTGTATTTTATTCATTGTTTACATCACTTAAATTAATCACTTGTATAAGAAACTCTTCTTGTAGTAAGATATGATGCTTTGTAGGGTTTTCATGAAAGATTACCACTCATAAATGTACTATGATCAGCAACTCTTCTCATAGTAGAATATGATGCTTTGTGGTGTTTTCGTAATGCTTACCACCCAAAAATTAAGTACTCACATAATAAACACTTCTGGTAGTAGCATTACATTCTTTGTGATGTTTTCTTTCATGGTTACCTTCCCTAAATGAAGTATTCTAACCAGAATCACTCATAATTTAATTACTCGTACATGAAACACTTACAGTGGTAATCTATGCTTCTTTGTGGTGTTTTATTCATTGTTTACAACACTTAAATGAAGTACTCGGAGAAAAAGCTCTTCTCGTAGTAAGATATAATGCTTTGTAGAGTTTTTTGGAAAGGTTACCACTCATAAATGAAGTACTCTGATCAACTATTCTTCTCATAGTAGGATATGATGATTCGTGATGATTTCATAATGTTTACCATCCATAAATGAAGTACTCACATAAGAAAGACTTCTGGTAGTAGCATTACATGCTTTGTGATGTTTTCTTTCATGGTTACCATCCATAAATGAAGTATTCTAATAAGAATCACTCATAAATTAAGTACTCGGACATGAAGCACTAAGAGTGGTAAGCTATGCTTCTTCGTTGTGTTTTGTTCATTTTTTACAACACTTAAATGAACTACTTGTATAAGAAATTCTTCTCGTAGTAAGATATGATGCTTTGTTTAGGACACAAAAATATACTCTGATCAGCAACTCTTCTAATAGTAAGATATGATGCTTTGTGGTGTTTCGGTAATGTTTACTACCCATAAATGAAGTACTCATATAAGAAACACTTCTGGTAGTAGAATTACATGTTTTGTAATATTTTCTTTCATGATTACCATCCATAAATGAAGTATTCTAATCAGAATCACTCATAAATTAAGTACTCGGACATGAAGCACTTAGAGTGGTAATCTATGCTTCTTCGTTGTGTTTTGTTCATTGTTTACAACACATAAAAGAAGTAGTTGTATACGAAACTCTTCTCGTAGTAAGAAATGATGCTTTGTAAACGACACAAAAATGTACTCTAATCAGCAACTCTTCTAATAGTAGGATATGATGCTTTGTGGTGTTTTCGTAATGTTTACTACCCATAAATGAAGTACTCACATAAGAAACACTTCTGGTAGTAGCAATACATGCTTTGTGATGTTTTCTTTCATCATTACCAGCCATAAATGAAGTACTCTTATCAGAATCACTCATAATTTAAGTACTCGTAAATGAAGCACTTAGAGTGGTAATCTATACTTCTTTGTTGTGTTTTATTCATTATTTACAACATATAAATGAATTACTCGTAGAAGAAACTCTTCTCGTAGTAAGATTTGATGCTTTGTGAAGTTTTCACGAAAGATTACCAACCATAAATGTACTATGATAAGCAACTCTTCTCATTGTAGGATATGATGCTTTCTGGTGTTTTTGTAATGTTTACCACCCAAAAATTAAGTACTCACATAATAAACACTTCTGGTAGTAGCATTACATGCTTTGTGATGTTTTCTTTCATGGTTACCACCGCTAAATGAAGTATTCTAATCAGAATCACTCATTAAATTAAGTACTCGGACATGAAGCACTTAGAGTGGTAATCTATGCTTCTTTGTTGTGTTTTATTCATTATTTACAACACTTAATTCAGTACTCGAAGAAAAAACTATTCTCTTAGTAAGTTATAATGCTTTGTAGAGTTTTTTTTGGAAATGTTACCACTCATAAATGAAGTACTCTGATCAGCGTGGCAGTATCATCAGCCTTTTTATTGTTGTGGTTTCTTCTGGCCGCTCAACAAAGAAAAAATCAATCAAATTCCATTTGCCAAAATATACGTAATACAAATAAGGACGCATCTGGTAGGAATAATGGGTTATGGATCTAATGCCTAGTTCAGAACAGAACCTAATATGCTACACCTGTATGAATAAGCGTAGAATCATATTCAATTTCTACAGAAAGTAATTATTTATTATTTTGAAGAATTGACTTAGTATTCAATTTCTACAGAAAGTAATTATTTAATATTTTGAAGAATTGACTTAGTATTCAATTTCTAAAGAAAGTAAGAATTGACTTAGCTTTAGTATTTGTTTGGAATGTACTAACAATTGCTTTTGTTTATTCAAGTTATTGAAAGACAGATGATTTTTCTACTTAATTCTTTAGAAATGATGGATTAGAACTTTGCAAACCAAAATCAAGAGTTTTCTAATGGGAGGGAGATCTATGTCCAATTAAAAGAAATGTGAGAGGAGGGACGAAGACTATGATTCCATGATTGGTGTGGTGCGTGAACTCCCTCCTGAACTCGTATTGCCGCAAAACATCTTCCCTGAAAACAAATCATCCAGCAAAGCCGTCGCTCATTAAAAAGATGGTTTTCTCATTTTTTAGGATATCATGCTTTGTGATGATTTCATATGGTTTACCATCCATAAATGAAGTACTCACATAAGAAACACTTATGGTAGTACCATTACATGCTTTGTGATGTTTTCTTTCATGGTTACCATTCATAAATTAAGTACTCTAATCAGCAACTCTTCTCGTAGTAAGATATGATTCTTTGTTTACGACACAAAAATGTACTCTGATCAGCAACTCTTCTAATAGTAGGATATTATGATTTGTGGTGTTTTCGTAATGTTTACCCATAAATGAAGTACTCACATAAGAATCACTTCTGGTAGTAGCATTACATGCTTTGTGATGTTTTCTTTCATCATTACCACCCATAAATGAAGTACTCTAATCAGAATCACTCATAATTTAAGTACTCGTACATGAAGCACTTAGAGTGGTAATCTCTTATTCTTTGTTGTGTTTTATTCATTGTTTACAACACTTAAATGAAGTACTCTTAGAAGAAACTCTTCTCGTAGTAAGATATGATGCTTTATGGAGTTTTCACGAAAGATTATCACTCATAAATGTACTCTGATCAGCAACTCTTCTCATAGTAGGATATATGATGCTTTCTGGTGTTTTCGTAATGTTTATCACCCATAAATAAAGTACTCACAAAAGAAACACTTATGGTAGTAGCATTACATGCTTTCTAATGTTTTCATTCATGGTTACCACCCATAAATGAAGTACTCTATTCAGAATCACTTATAAATTAAGCAGTAAAACATGAAGCACTTAGAGTGGTAATCTATGCCTCTCTGTTGTATTTTATTCGTTGTTTACATCACTTAAATGAATTACATGTATAAGAAACTCTTCTTGTAGTAAGATATGATGCTTTGTGAGAATTTCATGAAAGATGGCCACTCATAAATGTACTCTGATCAGCAACTCTTCTCATAGTAGGATATGAGGCATTGAAGTGTTTTCGTAATGTTTACCACGCATAAATGAAGTACTCACAAAATAGACACTTCTGGTAGTAGCATTACATGCTTTGTGATGTTTTCTTTCAGGGTTACCATCCCTAAATGAAGTACTCTAATCAGAATCACTCATAAATTAAGTACTCGGACATGAAGCACTTAGAGTGGTAATCTATGCTTCTTCGTTGTGTTTTGTTCATTGTTTACAACACTTAAATGAACTACTTGTATAAGAAACTCTTCTCGTAGTAAGATATGATGCTTTGTTTAGGACACAAAAATGTACTCTGATCAGCAACTCTGCTAATAGTAGGATATGATGCTTTGTGATGTTTCGGTAATGTTTACTACCCATAAATGAAGTACTCAAATAAGAAACACTTCTGGTAGTAGAATTACATGCTTTGTGATGTTTTCTTTCATGATTACCATCCATAAATGAAGTATTCTAATCAGAATCACTCATAAAATAAGAACTCGGACATGAAGCACTTAGAGTGGTAATCTATGCTTCTTCGTTGTGTATTGTTCATTGTTTACAACACATAAAAGAAGTAGTTGTATACGAAACTCATCTCGTAGTAAGATATGATGCTTTGTAAACGACACAAAAATGTACTCTAATCAGCAACTCTTCTAATAGTAGGATATGAGGCATTGAAGTGTTTTCGTAATGTTTACCACGCATAAATGAAGTACTCACAAAATAGACACTTCTGGTAGTAGCATTACATGCTTTGTGATGTTTTCTTTCAGGGTTACCATCCCTAAATGAAGTACTCTAATCAGAATCACTCATAAATTAAGTACTCGGACATGAAGCACTTAGAGTGGTAATCTATGCTTCTTCGTTGTGTTTTGTTCATTGTTTACAACACTTAAATGAACTACTTGTATAAGAAACTCTTCTCGTAGTAAGATATGATGCTTTGTTTAGGACACAAAAATGTACTCTGATCAGCAACTCTGCTAATAGTAGGATATGATGCTTTGTGATGTTTCGGTAATGTTTACTACCCATAAATGAAGTACTCAAATAAGAAACACTTCTGGTAGTAGAATTACATGCTTTGTGATGTTTTCTTTCATGATTACCATCCATAAATGAAGTATTCTAATCAGAATCACTCATAAAATAAGAACTCGGACATGAAGCACTTAGAGTGGTAATCTATGCTTCTTCGTTGTGTATTGTTCATTGTTTACAACACATAAAAGAAGTAGTTGTATACGAAACTCATCTCGTAGTAAGATATGATGCTTTGTAAACGACACAAAAATGTACTCTAATCAGCAACTCTTCTAATAGTAGGATATGATGCTTTGTGGTGTTTTCGTAATGTTTACCACCCTAAATGAAGTACTCACATAAGAAACACTTCTGGTAGTAGCATTACATGCTTTGTGATGTTTTCTTTCATGGTTACCACCGCTAAATGAAGTATTCTAATCAGAATCACTCATTAAATTAAGTACTCGGACATGAAGCACTTAGAGTGGTAATCTATGCTTCTTTGTTGTGTTTTATTCATTATTTACAACACTTAATTCAGTACTCGAAGAAAAAACTATTCTCTTAGTAAGTTATAATGCTTTGTAGAGTTTTTTTGGAAATGTTACCACTCATAAATGAAGTACTCTGATCAGCGTGGCAGTATCATCAGCCTTTTTATTGTTGTGGTTTCTTCTGGCCGCTCAACAAAGAAAAAATCAATCAAATTCCATTTGCCAAAATATACGTAATACAAATAAGGACGCATCTGGTAGGAATAATGGGTTATGGATCTAATGCCTAGTTCAGAACATAACCTAATATGCTACACCTGTATGAATAAGCGTAGAATCATATTCAATTTCTACAGAAAGTAATTATTTATTATTTTGAAGAATTGACTTAGTATTCAATTTCTACAGAAAGTAATTATTTAATATTTTGAAGAATTGACTTAGTATTCAATTTCTAAAGAAAGTGAGAATTGGCTTAGCTTTAGTATTTTTTTGGAATGTACTAACAATTGCTTTTGTTTATTCAAGTTATTGAAAGACATATGATTTTTCTACTTAATTCTTTAGAAATGATGGATTAGAACTTTGCAAACCAAAATCAAGAGTTTTCTAATGGGAGGGAGATCTATGTCCAATTAAAAGAAATGTGAGAGGAGGGACGAAGACTATGATTCCATGATTGGTGTGGTGCGTGAACTCCCTCCTGAACTCGTATTGCCGCAAAACATCTTCCCTGAAAACAAATCATCCAGCAAAGTCGTCGCTCATTAAAAAGATGGTTTTCTCATTTTTTAGGATATCATGCTTTGTGATGATTTCATATGGTTTACCATCCATAAATGAAGTACTCACATAAGAAACACTTATGGTAGTAGCATTACATGCTTTGTGATGTTTTCTTTCATGGTTACCATTCATAAATTAAGTACTCTAATCAGCAACTCTTCTCGTAGTAAGATATGATTCTTTGTTTACGACACAAAAATGTACTCTGATCAGCAACTCTTCTAATAGTAGGATATTATGATTTGTGGTGTTTTCGTAATGTTTACCCATAAATGAAGTACTCACATAAGAATCACTTCTGGTAGTAGCATTACATGCTTTGTGATGTTTTCTTTCATCATTACCACCCATAAATGAAGTACTCTAATCAGAATCACTCATAATTTAAGTACTCGTACATGAAGCACTTAGAGTGGTAATCTCTTATTCTTTGTTGTGTTTTATTCATTGTTTACAACACTTAAATGAAGTACTCTTAGAAGAAACTCTTCTCGTAGTAAGATATGATGCTTTATGGAGTTTTCACGAAAGATTATCACTCATAAATGTACTCTGATCAGCAACTCTTCTCATAGTAGGATATATGATGCTTTCTGGTGTTTTCGTAATGTTTATCACCCATAAATAAAGTACTCACAAAAGAAACACTTATGGTAGTAGCATTACATGCTTTCTAATGTTTTCATTCATGGTTACCACCCATAAATGAAGTACTCTATTCAGAATCACTTATAAATTAAGCAGTAAAACATGAAGCACTTAGAGTGGTAATCTATGCCTCTCTGTTGTATTTTATTCGTTGTTTACATCACTTAAATGAATTACATGTATAAGAAACTCTTCTTGTAGTAAGATATGATGCTTTGTGAGAATTTCATGAAAGATGGCCACTCATAAATGTACTCTGATCAGCAACTCTTCTCATAGTAGGATATGAGGCTTTGAAGTGTTTTCGTAATGTTTACCACGCATAAATGAAGTACTCACATAATAGACACTTCTGGTAGTAGCATTACATGCTTTGGGATGTTTTCTTTCAGGGTTACCATCCCTAAATGAAGTACTCTAATCAGAATCACTCATAAATTAAGTACTCGGACATGAAGCACTTAGAGTGGTAATCTATGCTTCTTCGTTGTGTTTTGTTCATTGTTTACAACACTTAAATGAACTACTTGTATAAGAAACTCTTCTCGTAGTAAGATATGATGCTTTGTTTAGGACACAAAAATGTACTCTGATCAGCAACTCTGCTAATAGTAGGATATGATGCTTTGTGATGTTTCGGTAATGTTTACTACCCATAAATGAAGTACTCACATAAGAAACACTTCTGGTAGTAGAATTACATGCTTTGTGGTGTTTTCTTTCATGATTACCATCCATAAATGAAGTATTCTAATCATAATCACTCATAAAATAAGAACTCGGACATGAAGCACTTAGAGTGGTAATCTATGCTTCTTCTTTGTGTTTTGTTCATTGTTTACAACACATAAAAGAAGTAGTTGTATACGAAACTCTTCTCGTAGTAAGATATGATGCTTTGTAAACGACACAAAAATGTACTCTAATCAGCAACTCTTCTAATAGTAGGATATGATGCTTTGTGGTGTTTTCGTAATGTTTACCACCCATAAATGAAGTACTCACATAAGAAACACTTCTGGTAGTAGCATTACATGCTTTGTGATATTTTCTTTCATGGTTACCACCCATAAATGAAGTACTCTAATCAGAATCACTAATAAATTAAGAACTCGGACATGAAGAACTTAGAGTGGTAATCTATTATTCTTTGTTGTGTTTTATTCATTGTTTACAATACATAAATTGAAGTACTCATAGAAGAAACCCTTCTCGTAGTAAGATATGATGCTTTGTGGAGTTTTGACGAAAGATTACCACTCATAAAAGTACAACGATCAGCAACTCTTCTCATAGTAGGATATGATGCTTTGTGGTGTTTTCGTAATATTTACCACTCATAAATGAAGTACTCACCTTAGAAACACTTAGGGTAGTAGCATTTCATGCTTTGTGATGTTTTCTTTCATGGTTACCACCCATAAATGAAGTACTCTAATCAGAATCACTTATAAATTAAGTACTTCAACATGAAGCACTTAGAGTGCAAATCTATGCCTCTCTGTTGTATTTTATTCGTTGTTTATATCACTTAAATGAATTACTTGTATAAGAAACTCTTCCTTTAGAAAGATATGATTCTTTGTGGGATTTTCATGAAAGATGGCCACTCATAAATGTACTCTGATCAGCAACTCTTCTCATAGTAGGATATGAGGCTTTGAAGTGTTTTCGTAATGTTTACCACCCATAAATGAAGTACTCACATAATAGACACTTCTGGTAGCATTACATGCTTTGTAATGTTTTCTTTCAGGGTTACCATCCTTAAATGAAGTACTCTAATCAGAATCACTCATAAAATAAGAATTCGGACATGAAGCACTTAGAGTGGTAATCTATGCTTCTTCTTTGTGTTTTGTTCATTGTTTACAACACATAAAAGAAGTAGTTGTATACGAAACTCTTCTCGTAGTAAGATATGATGCTTTGTAAACGACACAAAAATGTACTCTAATCAGCAACTCTTCTAATAGTAGGATATGATGCTTTGTGGTGTTTTCGTAATGTTTACCACCCATAAATGAAGTACTCACATAAGAAACACTTCTGGTAGTAGCATTACATGCTTTGTGATATTTTCTTTCATGGTTACCACCCATAAATGAAGTACTCTAATCAGAATCACTAATAAATTAAGAACTCGGACATGAAGAACTTAGAGTGGTAATCTATTATTCTTTGTTGTGTTTTATTCATTGTTTACAATACATAAATTGAAGTACTCATAGAAGAAACCCTTCTCGTAGTAAGATATGATGCTTTGTGGAGTTTTGACAAAAGATTACCACTCATAAAAGTACAACGATCAGCAACTCTTCTCATAGTAGGATATGATGCTTTGTGGTGTTTTCGTAATATTTACCACTCATAAATGAAGTACTCACCTTAGAAACACTTAGGGTAGTAGCATTTCATGCTTTGTGATGTTTTCTTTCATGGTTACCACCCATAAATGAAGTACTCTAATCAGAATCACTTATAAATTAAGTACTTCAACATGAAGCACTTAGAGTGCAAATCTATGCCTCTCTGTTGTATTTTATTCGTTGTTTATATCACTTAAATGAATTACTTGTATAAGAAACTCTTCCTTTAGAAAGATATGATTCTTTTTGGGATTTTCATGAATGATGGCCACTCATAAATGTACTCTGATCAGCAACTCTTCTCATAGTAGGATATGAGGCTTTGAAGTGTTTTCGTAATGTTTACCACCCATAAATGAAGTACTCACATAATAGACACTTCTGGTAGCATTACATGCTTTGTAATGTTTTCTTTCAGGGTTACCATCCTTAAATGAAGTACTCTAATCAGAATCACTCATAAAATAAGAATTCGGACATGAAGCACTTAGAGTGGTAATCTATGCTTCTTCGTTGTGTATTGTTCATTGTTTACAACACATAAAAGAAGTAGTTGTATACGAAACTCATCTCGTAGTAAGATATGATGCTTTGTAAACGACACAAAAATGTACTCTAATCAGCAACTCTTCTAATAGTAGGATATGATGCTTTGTGGTGTTTTCGTAATGTTTACCACCCATAAATGAAGTACTCACATAAGAAACACTTCTGGTAGTAGCATTACATGCTTTGTGATATTTTCTTTCATGGTTACCACCCATAAATGAAGTACCCTAATCAGAATCACTCATAAATTAAGAACTCGGAAATGAAGAACTTAGAGTGGTAATATATTATTCTTTGTTGTGTTTTATTCATTGTTTACAACACATAAAAGAAGTAGTTGTATACGAAACTCTTCTCGTAGTAAGATATGATGCTTTGTAAACGACACAAAAATGTACTCTAATCAGCAACTCTTCTAATAGTAGGATATGATGCTTTGTGGTGTTTTCGTAATGTTTACCACCCATAAATGAAGTACTCACATAAGAAACACTTCTGGTAGTAGCATTACATGCTTTGTGATATTTTCTTTCTTGGTTACCACCCATATATGAAGTACTCTAATCAGAATCACTCATAAATTAAGAACTCGGACATGAAGAACTTAGAGTGGTAATCTATTATTCTTTGTTGTGTTTTATTCATTGTTTACAATACATAAATTGAAGTACTCATAGAAGAAACCCTTCTCCTAATAAGATATGATGCTTTGTGGAGTTTTGACGAAAGATTACCACTCATAAAAGTACTCTGATCAGCAACTCTTCGCATAGTAGGATATGATGCTTTGTGGTGTTTTCGTAATGTTTACCACCCACAAATGAAGTACTCACCTTAGAAACACTTAGGGTAGTAGCATTCCATGCTTTGTGATGTTTTCTTTCATGGTTACCACCCATAAATGAAGTACTATAATCAGAATCACTTATAAATTAAGTACTTGAACATGAAGCACATAGAGTGCAAATCTATGCCTCTCTGTTGTATTTTATTCGTTGTTTATATCACTTAAGTGAATTACTTGTATAAGAAACTCTTCCTTTAGTAAGATGTGATGCTTTGTGTGATTTTCATGAAAGATGGCCACTCATAAATATACTCTGATCAGCAACTCTTCTCATAGTAGGATATGAGGCTTTGAAGTGTTTTCGTAATGTTTACCACCCATAAATGAAGTACTCACATAATAGACACTTCTGGTAGTAGCATTACATGCTTTGTGATGTTTTCTTTTAAGGTTACCATCCCTAAATGAAGTACTCTAATCAGAATCACTCATAAATTAAGTACTCGGACATAAAGCACTTAGAGTGGTAATCTATGCTTCTTCTTTGTGTTTTGTTCATTGTTTACAACACATAAAAGAAGTAGTTGTATACGAAACTCTTCTCGTAGTAAGATATGATGCTTTGTAAACGACACAAAAATGTACTCTAATCAGCAACTCTTCTAATAGTAGGATATGATGCTTTGTGGTGTTTTCGTAATGTTTACCACCCATAAATGAAGTACTCACATAAGAAACACTTCTGGTAGTAGCATTACATGCTTTGTGATGTTTTCTTTCATGGTTACCACCGCTAAATGAAGTATTCTAATCAGAATCACTCATTAAATTAAGTACTCGGACATGAAGCACTTAGAGTGGTAATCTATGCTTCTTTGTTGTGTTTTATTCATTATTTACAACACTTAATTCAGTACTCGAAGAAAAAACTATTCTCTTAGTAAGTTATAATGCTTTGTAGAGTTTTTTTTGGAAATGTTACCACTCATAAATGAAGTACTCTGATCAGCGTGGCAGTATCATCAGCCTTTTTATTGTTGTGGTTTCTTCTGGCCGCTCAACAAAGAAAAAATCAATCAAATTCCATTTGCCAAAATATACGTAATACAAATAAGGACGCATCTGGTAGGAATAATGGGTTATGGATCTAATGCCTAGTTCAGAACAGAACCTAATATGCTACACCTGTATGAATAAGCGTAGAATCATATTCAATTTCTACAGAAAGTAATTATTTATTATTTTGAAGAATTGACTTAGTATTCAATTTCTACAGAAAGTAATTATTTAATATTTTGAAGAATTGACTTAGTATTCAATTTCTAAAGAAAGTAAGAATTGACTTAGCTTTAGTATTTGTTTGGAATGTACTAACAATTGCTTTTGTTTATTCAAGTTATTGAAAGACAGATGATTTTTCTACTTAATTCTTTAGAAATGATGGATTAGAACTTTGCAAACCAAAATCAAGAGTTTTCTAATGGGAGGGAGATCTATGTCCAATTAAAAGAAATGTGAGAGGAGGGACGAAGACTATGATTCCATGATTGGTGTGGTGCGTGAACTCCCTCCTGAACTCGTATTGCCGCAAAACATCTTCCCTGAAAACAAATCATCCAGCAAAGCCGTCGCTCATTAAAAAGATGGTTTTCTCATTTTTTAGGATATCATGCTTTGTGATGATTTCATATGGTTTACCATCCATAAATGAAGTACTCACATAAGAAACACTTATGGTAGTACCATTACATGCTTTGTGATGTTTTCTTTCATGGTTACCATTCATAAATTAAGTACTCTAATCAGCAACTCTTCTCGTAGTAAGATATGATTCTTTGTTTACGACACAAAAATGTACTCTGATCAGCAACTCTTCTAATAGTAGGATATTATGATTTGTGGTGTTTTCGTAATGTTTACCCATAAATGAAGTACTCACATAAGAATCACTTCTGGTAGTAGCATTACATGCTTTGTGATGTTTTCTTTCATCATTACCACCCATAAATGAAGTACTCTAATCAGAATCACTCATAATTTAAGTACTCGTACATGAAGCACTTAGAGTGGTAATCTCTTATTCTTTGTTGTGTTTTATTCATTGTTTACAACACTTAAATGAAGTACTCTTAGAAGAAACTCTTCTCGTAGTAAGATATGATGCTTTATGGAGTTTTCACGAAAGATTATCACTCATAAATGTACTCTGATCAGCAACTCTTCTCATAGTAGGATATATGATGCTTTCTGGTGTTTTCGTAATGTTTATCACCCATAAATAAAGTACTCACAAAAGAAACACTTATGGTAGTAGCATTACATGCTTTCTAATGTTTTCATTCATGGTTACCACCCATAAATGAAGTACTCTATTCAGAATCACTTATAAATTAAGCAGTAAAACATGAAGCACTTAGAGTGGTAATCTATGCCTCTCTGTTGTATTTTATTCGTTGTTTACATCACTTAAATGAATTACATGTATAAGAAACTCTTCTTGTAGTAAGATATGATGCTTTGTGAGAATTTCATGAAAGATGGCCACTCATAAATGTACTCTGATCAGCAACTCTTCTCATAGTAGGATATGAGGCTTTGAAGTGTTTTCGTAATGTTTACCACGCATAAATGAAGTACTCACATAATAGACACTTCTGGTAGTAGCATTACATGCTTTGTGATGTTTTCTTTCAGGGTTACCATCCCTAAATGAAGTACTCTAATCAGAATCACTCATAAATTAAGTACTCGGACATGAAGCACTTAGAGTGGTAATCTATGCTTCTTCGTTGTGTTTTGTTTATTGTTTACAACACTTAAATGAACTACTTGTATAAGAAACTCTTCTCGTAGTAAGATATGATGCTTTGTTTAGGACACAAAAATGTACTCTGATCAGCAACTCTGCTAATAGTAGGATATGATGCTTTGTGATGTTTCGGTAATGTTTACTACCCATAAATGAAGTACTCACATAAGAAACACTTCTGGTAGTAGAATTACATGCTTTGTGGTGTTTTCTTTCATGATTACCATCCATAAATGAAGTATTCTAATCATAATCACTCATAAAATAAGAACTCGGACATGAAGCACTTAGAGTGGTAATCTATGCTTCTTCTTTGTGTTTTGTTCATTGTTTACAACACATAAAAGAAGTAGTTGTATACGAAACTCTTCTCGTAGTAAGATATGATGCTTTGTAAACGACACAAAAATGTACTCTAATCAGCAACTCTTCTAATAGTAGGATATGATGCTTTGTGGTGTTTTCGTAATGTTTACCACCCATAAATGAAGTACTCACATAAGAAACACTTCTGGTAGTAGCATTACATGCTTTGTGATATTTTCTTTCATGGTTACCACCCATAAATGAAGTACTCTAATCAGAATCACTAATAAATTAAGAACTCGGACATGAAGAACTTAGAGTGGTAATCTATTATTCTTTGTTGTGTTTTATTCATTGTTTACAATACATAAATTGAAGTACTCATAGAAGAAACCCTTCTCGTAGTAAGATATGATGCTTTGTGGAGTTTTGACGAAAGATTACCACTCATAAAAGTACAACGATCAGCAACTCTTCTCATAGTAGGATATGATGCTTTGTGGTGTTTTCGTAATATTTACCACTCATAAATGAAGTACTCACCTTAGAAACACTTAGGGTAGTAGCATTTCATGCTTTGTGATGTTTTCTTTCATGGTTACCACCCATAAATGAAGTACTCTAATCAGAATCACTTATAAATTAAGTACTTCAACATGAAGCACTTAGAGTGCAAATCTATGCCTCTCTGTTGTATTTTATTCGTTGTTTATATCACTTAAATGAATTACTTGTATAAGAAACTCTTCCTTTAGAAAGATATGATTCTTTGTGGGATTTTCATGAAAGATGGCCACTCATAAATGTACTCTGATCAGCAACTCTTCTCATAGTAGGATATGAGGCTTTGAAGTGTTTTCGTAATGTTTACCACCCATAAATGAAGTACTCACATAATAGACACTTCTGGTAGCATTACATGCTTTGTAATGTTTTCTTTCAGGGTTACCATCCTTAAATGAAGTACTCTAATCAGAATCACTCATAAAATAAGAATTCGGACATGAAGCACTTAGAGTGGTAATCTATGCTTCTTCTTTGTGTTTTGTTCATTGTTTACAACACATAAAAGAAGTAGTTGTATACGAAACTCTTCTCGTAGTAAGATATGATGCTTTGTAAACGACACAAAAATGTACTCTAATCAGCAACTCTTCTAATAGTAGGATATGATGCTTTGTGGTGTTTTCGTAATGTTTACCACCCATAAATGAAGTACTCACATAAGAAACACTTCTAGTAGTAGCATTACATGCTTTGTGATATTTTCTTTCATGGTTACCACCCATAAATGAAGTACTCTAATCAGAATCACTAATAAATTAAGAACTCGGACATGAAGAACTTAGAGTGGTAATCTATTATTCTTTGTTGTGTTTTATTCATTGTTTACAATACATAAATTGAAGTACTCATAGAAGAAACCCTTCTCGTAGTAAGATATGATGCTTTGTGGAGTTTTGACAAAAGATTACCACTCATAAAAGTACAACGATCAGCAACTCTTCTCATAGTAGGATATGATGCTTTGTGGTGTTTTCGTAATATTTACCACTCATAAATGAAGTACTCACCTTAGAAACACTTAGGGTAGTAGCATTTCATGCTTTGTGATGTTTTCTTTCATGGTTACCACCCATAAATGAAGTACTCTAATCAGAATCACTTATAAATTAAGTACTTCAACATGAAGCACTTAGAGTGCAAATCTATGCCTCTCTGTTGTATTTTATTCGTTGTTTATATCACTTAAATGAATTACTTGTATAAGAAACTCTTCCTTTAGAAAGATATGATTCTTTTTGGGATTTTCATGAAAGATGGCCACTCATAAATGTACTCTGATCAGCAACTCTTCTCATAGTAGGATATGAGGCTTTGAAGTGTTTTCGTAATGTTTACCACCCATAAATGAAGTACTCACATAATAGACACTTCTGGTAGCATTACATGCTTTGTAATGTTTTCTTTCAGGGTTACCATCCTTAAATGAAGTACTCTAATCAGAATCACTCATAAATTAAGTACTCGGACATAAAGCACTTAGAGTGGTAATCTATGCTTCTTCTTTGTGTTTTGTTCATTGTTTACAACACATAAAAGAAGTAGTTGTATACGAAACTCTTCTCGTAGTAAGATATGATGCTTTGTAAACGACACAAAAATGTACTCTAATCAGCAACTCTTCTAATAGTAGGATATGATGCTTTGTGGTGTTTTCGTAATGTTTACCACCCATAAATGAAGTACTCACATAAGAAACACTTCTGGTAGTAGCATTACATGCTTTGTGATATTTTCTTTCTTGGTTACCACCCATATATGAAGTACTCTAATCAGAATCACTCATAAATTAAGAACTCGGACATGAAGAACTTAGAGTGGTAATCTATTATTCTTTGTTGTGTTTTATTCATTGTTTACAATACATAAATTGAAGTACTCATAGAAGAAACCCTTCTCCTAATAAGATATGATGCTTTGTGGAGTTTTGACGAAAGATTACCACTCATAAAAGTACTCTGATCAGCAACTCTTCTCATAGTAGGATATGATGCTTTGTGGTGTTTTCGTAATGTTTACCACCCACAAATGAAGTACTCACCTTAGAAACACTTAGGGTAGTAGCATTCCATGCTTTGTGATGTTTTCTTTCATGGTTACCACCCATAAATGAAGTACTATAATCAGAATCACTTATAAATTAAGTACTTGAACATGAAGCACATAGAGTGCAAATCTATGCCTCTCTGTTGTATTTTATTCGTTGTTTATATCACTTAAATGAATTACTTGTATAAGAAACTCTTCCTTTAGAAAGATATGATTCTTTGTGGGATTTTCATGAAAGATGGCCACTCATAAATGTACTCTGATCAGCAACTCTTCTCATAGTAGGATATGAGGCTTTGAAGTGTTTTCGTAATGTTTACCACCCATAAATGAAGTACTCACATAATAGACACTTCTGGTAGCATTACATGCTTTGTAATGTTTTCTTTCAGGGTTACCATCCTTAAATGAAGTACTCTAATCAGAATCACTCATAAAATAAGAATTCGGACATGAAGCACTTAGAGTGGTAATCTATGCTTCTTCTTTGTGTTTTGTTCATTGTTTACAACACATAAAAGAAGTAGTTGTATACGAAACTCTTCTCGTAGTAAGATATGATGCTTTGTAAACGACACAAAAATGTACTCTAATCAGCAACTCTTCTAATAGTAGGATATGATGCTTTGTGGTGTTTTCGTAATGTTTACCACCCATAAATGAAGTACTCACATAAGAAACACTTCTGGTAGTAGCATTACATGCTTTGTGATATTTTCTTTCATGGTTACCACCCATAAATGAAGTACTCTAATCAGAATCACTAATAAATTAAGAACTCGGACATGAAGAACTTAGAGTGGTAATCTATTATTCTTTGTTGTGTTTTATTCATTGTTTACAATACATAAATTGAAGTACTCATAGAAGAAACCCTTCTCGTAGTAAGATATGATGCTTTGTGGAGTTTTGACGAAAGATTACCACTCATAAAAGTACAACGATCAGCAACTCTTCTCATAGTAGGATATGATGCTTTGTGGTGTTTTCGTAATATTTACCACTCATAAATGAAGTACTCACCTTAGAAACACTTAGGGTAGTAGCATTTCATGCTTTGTGATGTTTTCTTTCATGGTTACCACCCATAAATGAAGTACTCTAATCAGAATCACTTATAAATTAAGTACTTCAACATGAAGCACTTAGAGTGCAAATCTATGCCTCTCTGTTGTATTTTATTCGTTGTTTATATCACTTAAATGAATTACTTGTATAAGAAACTCTTCCTTTAGAAAGATATGATTCTTTGTGGGATTTTCATGAAAGATGGCCACTCATAAATGTACTCTGATCAGCAACTCTTCTCATAGTAGGATATGAGGCTTTGAAGTGTTTTCGTAATGTTTACCACCCATAAATGAAGTACTCACATAATAGACACTTCTGGTAGCATTACATGCTTTGTAATGTTTTCTTTCAGGGTTACCATCCTTAAATGAAGTACTCTAATCAGAATCACTCATAAAATAAGAATTCGGACATGAAGCACTTAGAGTGGTAATCTATGCTTCTTCTTTGTGTTTTGTTCATTGTTTACAACACATAAAAGAAGTAGTTGTATACGAAACTCTTCTCGTAGTAAGATATGATGCTTTGTAAACGACACAAAAATGTACTCTAATCAGCAACTCTTCTAATAGTAGGATATGATGCTTTGTGGTGTTTTCGTAATGTTTACCACCCATAAATGAAGTACTCACATAAGAAACACTTCTAGTAGTAGCATTACATGCTTTGTGATATTTTCTTTCATGGTTACCACCCATAAATGAAGTACTCTAATCAGAATCACTAATAAATTAAGAACTCGGACATGAAGAACTTAGAGTGGTAATCTATTATTCTTTGTTGTGTTTTATTCATTGTTTACAATACATAAATTGAAGTACTCATAGAAGAAACCCTTCTCGTAGTAAGATATGATGCTTTGTGGAGTTTTGACAAAAGATTACCACTCATAAAAGTACAACGATCAGCAACTCTTCTCATAGTAGGATATGATGCTTTGTGGTGTTTTCGTAATATTTACCACTCATAAATGAAGTACTCACCTTAGAAACACTTAGGGTAGTAGCATTTCATGCTTTGTGATGTTTTCTTTCATGGTTACCACCCATAAATGAAGTACTCTAATCAGAATCACTTATAAATTAAGTACTTCAACATGAAGCACTTAGAGTGCAAATCTATGCCTCTCTGTTGTATTTTATTCGTTGTTTATATCACTTAAATGAATTACTTGTATAAGAAACTCTTCCTTTAGAAAGATATGATTCTTTTTGGGATTTTCATGAAAGATGGCCACTCATAAATGTACTCTGATCAGCAACTCTTCTCATAGTAGGATATGAGGCTTTGAAGTGTTTTCGTAATGTTTACCACCCATAAATGAAGTACTCACATAATAGACACTTCTGGTAGCATTACATGCTTTGTAATGTTTTCTTTCAGGGTTACCATCCTTAAATGAAGTACTCTAATCAGAATCACTCATAAATTAAGTACTCGGACATAAAGCACTTAGAGTGGTAATCTATGCTTCTTCTTTGTGTTTTGTTCATTGTTTACAACACATAAAAGAAGTAGTTGTATACGAAACTCTTCTCGTAGTAAGATATTATGCTTTGTAAACGACACAAAAATGTACTCTAATCAGCAACTCTTCTAATAGTAGGATATGATGCTTTGTGGTGTTTTCGTAATGTTTACCACCCATAAATGAAGTACTCACATAAGAAACACTTCTGGTAGTAGCATTACATGCTTTGTGATATTTTCTTTCTTGGTTACCACCCATATATGAAGTACTCTAATCAGAATCACTCATAAATTAAGAACTCGGACATGAAGAACTTAGAGTGGTAATCTATTATTCTTTGTTGTGTTTTATTCATTGTTTACAATACATAAATTGAAGTACTCATAGAAGAAACCCTTCTCCTAATAAGATATGATGCTTTGTGGAGTTTTGACGAAAGATTACCACTCATAAAAGTACTCTGATCAGCAACTCTTCTCATAGTAGGATATGATGCTTTGTGGTGTTTTCGTAATGTTTACCACCCACAAATGAAGTACTCACCTTAGAAACACTTAGGGTAGTAGCATTCCATGCTTTGTGATGTTTTCTTTCATGGTTACCACCCATAAATGAAGTACTATAATCAGAATCACTTATAAATTAAGTACTTGAACATGAAGCACATAGAGTGCAAATCTATGCCTCTCTGTTGTATTTTATTCGTTGTTTATATCACTTAAGTGAATTACTTGTATAAGAAACTCTTCCTTTAGTAAGATGTGATGCTTTGTGTGATTTTCATGAAAGATGGCCACTCATAAATATACTCTGATCAGCAACTCTTCTCATAGTAGGATATGAGGCTTTGAAGTGTTTTCGTAATGTTTACCACCCATAAATGAAGTACTCACATAATAGACACTTCTGGTAGTAGCATTACATGCTTTGTGATGTTTTCTTTTAAGGTTACCATCCCTAAATGAAGTACTCTAATCAGAATCACTCATAAATTAAGTACTCGGACATAAAGCACTTAGAGTGGTAATCTATGCTTCTTCTTTGTGTTTTGTTCATTGTTTACAACACATAAAAGAAGTAGTTGTATACGAAACTCTTCTCGTAGTAAGATATGATGCTTTGTAAACGACACAAAAATGTACTATAATCAGCAACTCTTCTAATAGTAGGATATGATGCTTTGTGGTGTTTTCGTAATGTTTACCACCCATAAATGAAGTACTCACATAAGAAACACTTCTGGTAGTAGCATTACATGCTTTGTGATGTTTTCTTTCATGGTTACCACCGCTAAATGAAGTATTCTAATCAGAATCACTCATTAAATTAAGTACTCGGACATGAAGCACTTAGAGTGGTAATCTATGCTTCTTTGTTGTGTTTTATTCATTATTTACAACACTTAATTCAGTACTCGAAGAAAAAACTATTCTCTTAGTAAGTTATAATGCTTTGTAGAGTTTTTTTTGGAAATGTTACCACTCATAAATGAAGTACTCTGATCAGCGTGGCAGTATCATCAGCCTTTTTATTGTTGTGGTTTCTTCTGGCCGCTCAACAAAGAAAAAATCAATCAAATTCCATTTGCCAAAATATACGTAATACAAATAAGGACGCATCTGGTAGGAATAATGGGTTATGGATCTAATGCCTAGTTCAGAACAGAACCTAATATGCTACACCTGTATGAATAAGCGTAGAATCATATTCAATTTCTACAGAAAGTAATTATTTATTATTTTGAAGAATTGACTTAGTATTCAATTTCTACAGAAAGTAATTATTTAATATTTTGAAGAATTGACTTAGTATTCAATTTCTAAAGAAAGTAAGAATTGACTTAGCTTTAGTATTTGTTTGGAATGTACTAACAATTGCTTTTGTTTATTCAAGTTATTGAAAGACAGATGATTTTTCTACTTAATTCTTTAGAAATGATGGATTAGAACTTTGCAAACCAAAATCAAGAGTTTTCTAATGGGAGGGAGATCTATGTCCAATTAAAAGAAATGTGAGAGGAGGGACGAAGACTATGATTCCATGATTGGTGTGGTGCGTGAACTCCCTCCTGAACTCGTATTGCCGCAAAACATCTTCCCTGAAAACAAATCATCCAGCAAAGCCGTCGCTCATTAAAAAGATGGTTTTCTCATTTTTTAGGATATCATGCTTTGTGATGATTTCATATGGTTTACCATCCATAAATGAAGTACTCACATAAGAAACACTTATGGTAGTACCATTACATGCTTTGTGATGTTTTCTTTCATGGTTACCATTCATAAATTAAGTACTCTAATCAGCAACTCTTCTCGTAGTAAGATATGATTCTTTGTTTACGACACAAAAATGTACTCTGATCAGCAACTCTTCTAATAGTAGGATATTATGATTTGTGGTGTTTTCGTAATGTTTACCCATAAATGAAGTACTCACATAAGAATCACTTCTGGTAGTAGCATTACATGCTTTGTGATGTTTTCTTTCATCATTACCACCCATAAATGAAGTACTCTAATCAGAATCACTCATAATTTAAGTACTCGTACATGAAGCACTTAGAGTGGTAATCTCTTATTCTTTGTTGTGTTTTATTCATTGTTTACAACACTTAAATGAAGTACTCTTAGAAGAAACTCTTCTCGTAGTAAGATATGATGCTTTATGGAGTTTTCACGAAAGATTATCACTCATAAATGTACTCTGATCAGCAACTCTTCTCATAGTAGGATATATGATGCTTTCTGGTGTTTTCGTAATGTTTATCACCCATAAATAAAGTACTCACAAAAGAAACACTTATGGTAGTAGCATTACATGCTTTCTAATGTTTTCATTCATGGTTACCACCCATAAATGAAGTACTCTATTCAGAATCACTTATAAATTAAGCAGTAAAACATGAAGCACTTAGAGTGGTAATCTATGCCTCTCTGTTGTATTTTATTCGTTGTTTACATCACTTAAATGAATTACATGTATAAGAAACTCTTCTTGTAGTAAGATATGATGCTTTGTGAGAATTTCATGAAAGATGGCCACTCATAAATGTACTCTGATCAGCAACTCTTCTCATAGTAGGATATGAGGCTTTGAAGTGTTTTCGTAATGTTTACCACGCATAAATGAAGTACTCACATAATAGACACTTCTGGTAGTAGCATTACATGCTTTGTGATGTTTTCTTTCAGGGTTACCATCCCTAAATGAAGTACTCTAATCAGAATCACTCATAAATTAAGTACTCGGACATGAAGCACTTAGAGTGGTAATCTATGCTTCTTCGTTGTGTTTTGTTTATTGTTTACAACACTTAAATGAACTACTTGTATAAGAAACTCTTCTCGTAGTAAGATATGATGCTTTGTTTAGGACACAAAAATGTACTCTGATCAGCAACTCTGCTAATAGTAGGATATGATGCTTTGTGATGTTTCGGTAATGTTTACTACCCATAAATGAAGTACTCACATAAGAAACACTTCTGGTAGTAGAATTACATGCTTTGTGGTGTTTTCTTTCATGATTACCATCCATAAATGAAGTATTCTAATCATAATCACTCATAAAATAAGAACTCGGACATGAAGCACTTAGAGTGGTAATCTATGCTTCTTCTTTGTGTTTTGTTCATTGTTTACAACACATAAAAGAAGTAGTTGTATACGAAACTCTTCTCGTAGTAAGATATGATGCTTTGTAAACGACACAAAAATGTACTCTAATCAGCAACTCTTCTAATAGTAGGATATGATGCTTTGTGGTGTTTTCGTAATGTTTACCACCCATAAATGAAGTACTCACATAAGAAACACTTCTGGTAGTAGCATTACATGCTTTGTGATATTTTCTTTCATGGTTACCACCCATAAATGAAGTACTCTAATCAGAATCACTAATAAATTAAGAACTCGGACATGAAGAACTTAGAGTGGTAATCTATTATTCTTTGTTGTGTTTTATTCATTGTTTACAATACATAAATTGAAGTACTCATAGAAGAAACCCTTCTCGTAGTAAGATATGATGCTTTGTGGAGTTTTGACGAAAGATTACCACTCATAAAAGTACAACGATCAGCAACTCTTCTCATAGTAGGATATGATGCTTTGTGGTGTTTTCGTAATATTTACCACTCATAAATGAAGTACTCACCTTAGAAACACTTAGGGTAGTAGCATTTCATGCTTTGTGATGTTTTCTTTCATGGTTACCACCCATAAATGAAGTACTCTAATCAGAATCACTTATAAATTAAGTACTTCAACATGAAGCACTTAGAGTGCAAATCTATGCCTCTCTGTTGTATTTTATTCGTTGTTTATATCACTTAAATGAATTACTTGTATAAGAAACTCTTCCTTTAGAAAGATATGATTCTTTGTGGGATTTTCATGAAAGATGGCCACTCATAAATGTACTCTGATCAGCAACTCTTCTCATAGTAGGATATGAGGCTTTGAAGTGTTTTCGTAATGTTTACCACCCATAAATGAAGTACTCACATAATAGACACTTCTGGTAGCATTACATGCTTTGTAATGTTTTCTTTCAGGGTTACCATCCTTAAATGAAGTACTCTAATCAGAATCACTCATAAAATAAGAATTCGGACATGAAGCACTTAGAGTGGTAATCTATGCTTCTTCTTTGTGTTTTGTTCATTGTTTACAACACATAAAAGAAGTAGTTGTATACGAAACTCTTCTCGTAGTAAGATATGATGCTTTGTAAACGACACAAAAATGTACTCTAATCAGCAACTCTTCTAATAGTAGGATATGATGCTTTGTGGTGTTTTCGTAATGTTTACCACCCATAAATGAAGTACTCACATAAGAAACACTTCTGGTAGTAGCATTACATGCTTTGTGATATTTTCTTTCATGGTTACCACCCATAAATGAAGTACTCTAATCAGAATCACTAATAAATTAAGAACTCGGACATGAAGAACTTAGAGTGGTAATCTATTATTCTTTGTTGTGTTTTATTCATTGTTTACAATACATAAATTGAAGTACTCATAGAAGAAACCCTTCTCGTAGTAAGATATGATGCTTTGTGGAGTTTTGACGAAAGATTACCACTCATAAAAGTACAACGATCAGCAACTCTTCTCATAGTAGGATATGATGCTTTGTGGTGTTTTCGTAATATTTACCACTCATAAATGAAGTACTCACCTTAGAAACACTTAGGGTAGTAGCATTTCATGCTTTGTGATGTTTTCTTTCATGGTTACCACCCATAAATGAAGTACTCTAATCAGAATCACTTATAAATTAAGTACTTCAACATGAAGCACTTAGAGTGCAAATCTATGCCTCTCTGTTGTATTTTATTCGTTGTTTATATCACTTAAATGAATTACTTGTATAAGAAACTCTTCCTTTAGAAAGATATGATTCTTTTTGGGATTTTCATGAAAGATGGCCACTCATAAATGTACTCTGATCAGCAACTCTTCTCATAGTAGGATATGAGGCTTTGAAGTGTTTTCGTAATGTTTACCACCCATAAATGAAGTACTCACATAATAGACACTTCTGGTAGCATTACATGCTTTGTAATGTTTTCTTTCAGGGTTACCATCCTTAAATGAAGTACTCTAATCAGAATCACTCATAAATTAAGTACTCGGACATAAAGCACTTAGAGTGGTAATCTATGCTTCTTCTTTGTGTTTTGTTCATTGTTTACAACACATAAAAGAAGTAGTTGTATACGAAACTCTTCTCGTAGTAAGATATGATGCTTTGTAAACGACACAAAAATGTACTCTAATCAGCAACTCTTCTAATAGTAGGATATGATGCTTTGTGGTGTTTTCGTAATGTTTACCACCCATAAATGAAGTACTCACATAAGAAACACTTCTGGTAGTAGCATTACATGCTTTGTGATATTTTCTTTCTTGGTTACCACCCATATATGAAGTACTCTAATCAGAATCACTCATAAATTAAGAACTCGGACATGAAGAACTTAGAGTGGTAATCTATTATTCTTTGTTGTGTTTTATTCATTGTTTACAATACATAAATTGAAGTACTCATAGAAGAAACCCTTCTCCTAATAAGATATGATGCTTTGTGGAGTTTTGACGAAAGATTACCACTCATAAAAGTACTCTGATCAGCAACTCTTCGCATAGTAGGATATGATGCTTTGTGGTGTTTTCGTAATATTTACCACTCATAAATGAAGTACTCACCTTAGAAACACTTAGGGTAGTAGCATTTCATGCTTTGTGATGTTTTCTTTCATGGTTACCACCCATAAATGAAGTACTCTAATCAGAATCACTTATAAATTAAGTACTTCAACATGAAGCACTTAGAGTGCAAATCTATGCCTCTCTGTTGTATTTTATTCGTTGTTTATATCACTTAAATGAATTACTTGTATAAGAAACTCTTCCTTTAGAAAGATATGATTCTTTTTGGGATTTTCATGAAAGATGGCCACTCATAAATGTACTCTGATCAGCAACTCTTCTCATAGTAGGATATGAGGCTTTGAAGTGTTTTCGTAATGTTTACCACCCATAAATGAAGTACTCACATAATAGACACTTCTGGTAGCATTACATGCTTTGTAATGTTTTCTTTCAGGGTTACCATCCTTAAATGAAGTACTCTAATCAGAATCACTCATAAATTAAGTACTCGGACATAAAGCACTTAGAGTGGTAATCTATGCTTCTTCTTTGTGTTTTGTTCATTGTTTACAACACATAAAAGAAGTAGTTGTATACGAAACTCTTCTCGTAGTAAGATATGATGCTTTGTAAACGACACAAAAATGTACTCTAATCAGCAACTCTTCTAATAGTAGGATATGATGCTTTGTGGTGTTTTCGTAATGTTTACCACCCATAAATGAAGTACTCACATAAGAAACACTTCTGGTAGTAGCATTACATGCTTTGTGATATTTTCTTTCTTGGTTACCACCCATATATGAAGTACTCTAATCAGAATCACTCATAAATTAAGAACTCGGACATGAAGAACTTAGAGTGGTAATCTATTATTCTTTGTTGTGTTTTATTCATTGTTTACAATACATAAATTGAAGTACTCATAGAAGAAACCCTTCTCCTAATAAGATATGATGCTTTGTGGAGTTTTGACGAAAGATTACCACTCATAAAAGTACTCTGATCAGCAACTCTTCTCATAGTAGGATATGATGCTTTGTGGTGTTTTCGTAATGTTTACCACCCACAAATGAAGTACTCACCTTAGAAACACTTAGGGTAGTAGCATTCCATGCTTTGTGATGTTTTCTTTCATGGTTACCACCCATAAATGAAGTACTATAATCAGAATCACTTATAAATTAAGTACTTGAACATGAAGCACATAGAGTGCAAATCTATGCCTCTCTGTTGTATTTTATTCGTTGTTTATATCACTTAAGTGAATTACTTGTATAAGAAACTCTTCCTTTAGTAAGATGTGATGCTTTGTGTGATTTTCATGAAAGATGGCCACTCATAAATATACTCTGATCAGCAACTCTTCTCATAGTAGGATATGAGGCTTTGAAGTGTTTTCGTAATGTTTACCACCCATAAATGAAGTACTCACATAATAGACACTTCTGGTAGTAGCATTACATGCTTTGTGATGTTTTCTTTTAAGGTTACCATCCCTAAATGAAGTACTCTAATCAGAATCACTCATAAATTAAGTACTCGGACATAAAGCACTTAGAGTGGTAATCTATGCTTCTTCTTTGTGTTTTGTTCATTGTTTACAACACATAAAAGAAGTAGTTGTATACGAAACTCTTCTCGTAGTAAGATATGATGCTTTGTAAACGACACAAAAATGTACTCTAATCAGCAACTCTTCTAATAGTAGGATATGATGCTTTGTGGTGTTTTCGTAATGTTTACCACCCATAAATGAAGTACTCACATAAGAAACACTTCTGGTAGTAGCATTACATGCTTTGTGATGTTTTCTTTCATGGTTACCACCGCTAAATGAAGTATTCTAATCAGAATCACTCATTAAATTAAGTACTCGGACATGAAGCACTTAGAGTGGTAATCTATGCTTCTTTGTTGTGTTTTATTCATTATTTACAACACTTAATTCAGTACTCGAAGAAAAAACTATTCTCTTAGTAAGTTATAATGCTTTGTAGAGTTTTTTTTGGAAATGTTACCACTCATAAATGAAGTACTCTGATCAGCGTGGCAGTATCATCAGCCTTTTTATTGTTGTGGTTTCTTCTGGCCGCTCAACAAAGAAAAAATCAATCAAATTCCATTTGCCAAAATATACGTAATACAAATAAGGACGCATCTGGTAGGAATAATGGGTTATGGATCTAATGCCTAGTTCAGAACAGAACCTAATATGCTACACCTGTATGAATAAGCGTAGAATCATATTCAATTTCTACAGAAAGTAATTATTTATTATTTTGAAGAATTGACTTAGTATTCAATTTCTACAGAAAGTAATTATTTAATATTTTGAAGAATTGACTTAGTATTCAATTTCTAAAGAAAGTAAGAATTGACTTAGCTTTAGTATTTGTTTGGAATGTACTAACAATTGCTTTTGTTTATTCAAGTTATTGAAAGACAGATGATTTTTCTACTTAATTCTTTAGAAATGATGGATTAGAACTTTGCAAACCAAAATCAAGAGTTTTCTAATGGGAGGGAGATCTATGTCCAATTAAAAGAAATGTGAGAGGAGGGACGAAGACTATGATTCCATGATTGGTGTGGTGCGTGAACTCCCTCCTGAACTCGTATTGCCGCAAAACATCTTCCCTGAAAACAAATCATCCAGCAAAGCCGTCGCTCATTAAAAAGATGGTTTTCTCATTTTTTAGGATATCATGCTTTGTGATGATTTCATATGGTTTACCATCCATAAATGAAGTACTCACATAAGAAACACTTATGGTAGTACCATTACATGCTTTGTGATGTTTTCTTTCATGGTTACCATTCATAAATTAAGTACTCTAATCAGCAACTCTTCTCGTAGTAAGATATGATTCTTTGTTTACGACACAAAAATGTACTCTGATCAGCAACTCTTCTAATAGTAGGATATTATGATTTGTGGTGTTTTCGTAATGTTTACCCATAAATGAAGTACTCACATAAGAATCACTTCTGGTAGTAGCATTACATGCTTTGTGATGTTTTCTTTCATCATTACCACCCATAAATGAAGTACTCTAATCAGAATCACTCATAATTTAAGTACTCGTACATGAAGCACTTAGAGTGGTAATCTCTTATTCTTTGTTGTGTTTTATTCATTGTTTACAACACTTAAATGAAGTACTCTTAGAAGAAACTCTTCTCGTAGTAAGATATGATGCTTTATGGAGTTTTCACGAAAGATTATCACTCATAAATGTACTCTGATCAGCAACTCTTCTCATAGTAGGATATATGATGCTTTCTGGTGTTTTCGTAATGTTTATCACCCATAAATAAAGTACTCACAAAAGAAACACTTATGGTAGTAGCATTACATGCTTTCTAATGTTTTCATTCATGGTTACCACCCATAAATGAAGTACTCTATTCAGAATCACTTATAAATTAAGCAGTAAAACATGAAGCACTTAGAGTGGTAATCTATGCCTCTCTGTTGTATTTTATTCGTTGTTTACATCACTTAAATGAATTACATGTATAAGAAACTCTTCTTGTAGTAAGATATGATGCTTTGTGAGAATTTCATGAAAGATGGCCACTCATAAATGTACTCTGATCAGCAACTCTTCTCATAGTAGGATATGAGGCTTTGAAGTGTTTTCGTAATGTTTACCACGCATAAATGAAGTACTCACATAATAGACACTTCTGGTAGTAGCATTACATGCTTTGTGATGTTTTCTTTCAGGGTTACCATCCCTAAATGAAGTACTCTAATCAGAATCACTCATAAATTAAGTACTCGGACATGAAGCACTTAGAGTGGTAATCTATGCTTCTTCGTTGTGTTTTGTTTATTGTTTACAACACTTAAATGAACTACTTGTATAAGAAACTCTTCTCGTAGTAAGATATGATGCTTTGTTTAGGACACAAAAATGTACTCTGATCAGCAACTCTGCTAATAGTAGGATATGATGCTTTGTGATGTTTCGGTAATGTTTACTACCCATAAATGAAGTACTCACATAAGAAACACTTCTGGTAGTAGAATTACATGCTTTGTGGTGTTTTCTTTCATGATTACCATCCATAAATGAAGTATTCTAATCATAATCACTCATAAAATAAGAACTCGGACATGAAGCACTTAGAGTGGTAATCTATGCTTCTTCTTTGTGTTTTGTTCATTGTTTACAACACATAAAAGAAGTAGTTGTATACGAAACTCTTCTCGTAGTAAGATATGATGCTTTGTAAACGACACAAAAATGTACTCTAATCAGCAACTCTTCTAATAGTAGGATATGATGCTTTGTGGTGTTTTCGTAATGTTTACCACCCATAAATGAAGTACTCACATAAGAAACACTTCTGGTAGTAGCATTACATGCTTTGTGATATTTTCTTTCTTGGTTACCACCCATATATGAAGTACTCTAATCAGAATCACTCATAAATTAAGAACTCGGACATGAAGAACTTAGAGTGGTAATCTATTATTCTTTGTTGTGTTTTATTCATTGTTTACAATACATAAATTGAAGTACTCATAGAAGAAACCCTTCTCCTAATAAGATATGATGCTTTGTGGAGTTTTGACGAAAGATTACCACTCATAAAAGTACAACGATCAGCAACTCTTATCATAGTAGGATATGATGCTTTGTGGTGTTTTCGTAATATTTACCACTCATAAATGAAGTACTCACCTTAGAAACACTTAGGGTAGTAGCATTTCATGCTTTGTGATGTTTTCTTTCATGGTTACCACCCATAAATGAAGTACTCTAATCAGAATCACTTATAAATTAAGTACTTCAACATGAAGCACTTAGAGTGCAAATCTATGCCTCTCTGTTGTATTTTATTCGTTGTTTATATCACTTAAATGAATTACTTGTATAAGAAACTCTTCCTTTAGAAAGATATGATTCTTTGTGGGATTTTCATGAAAGATGGCCACTCATAAATGTACTCTGATCAGCAACTCTTCTCATAGTAGGATATGAGGCTTTGAAGTGTTTTCGTAATGTTTACCACCCATAAATGAAGTACTCACATAATAGACACTTCTGGTAGCATTACATGCTTTGTAATGTTTTCTTTCAGGGTTACCATCCTTAAATGAAGTACTCTAATCAGAATCACTCATAAAATAAGAATTCGGACATGAAGCACTTAGAGTGGTAATCTATGCTTCTTCTTTGTGTTTTGTTCATTGTTTACAACACATAAAAGAAGTAGTTGTATACGAAACTCTTCTCGTAGTAAGATATGATGCTTTGTAAACGACACAAAAATGTACTCTAATCAGCAACTCTTCTAATAGTAGGATATGATGCTTTGTGGTGTTTTCGTAATGTTTACCACCCATAAATGAAGTACTCACATAAGAAACACTTCTGGTAGTAGCATTACATGCTTTGTGATATTTTCTTTCATGGTTACCACCCATAAATGAAGTACTCTAATCAGAATCACTAATAAATTAAGAACTCGGACATGAAGAACTTAGAGTGGTAATCTATTATTCTTTGTTGTGTTTTATTCATTGTTTACAATACATAAATTGAAGTACTCATAGAAGAAACCCTTCTCGTAGTAAGATATGATGCTTTGTGGAGTTTTGACGAAAGATTACCACTCATAAAAGTACAACGATCAGCAACTCTTCTCATAGTAGGATATGATGCTTTGTGGTGTTTTCGTAATATTTACCACTCATAAATGAAGTACTCACCTTAGAAACACTTAGGGTAGTAGCATTTCATGCTTTGTGATGTTTTCTTTCATGGTTACCACCCATAAATGAAGTACTCTAATCAGAATCACTTATAAATTAAGTACTTCAACATGAAGCACTTAGAGTGCAAATCTATGCCTCTCTGTTGTATTTTATTCGTTGTTTATATCACTTAAATGAATTACTTGTATAAGAAACTCTTCCTTTAGAAAGATATGATTCTTTGTGGGATTTTCATGAAAGATGGCCACTCATAAATGTACTCTGATCAGCAACTCTTCTCATAGTAGGATATGAGGCTTTGAAGTGTTTTCGTAATGTTTACCACCCATAAATGAAGTACTCACATAATAGACACTTCTGGTAGCATTACATGCTTTGTAATGTTTTCTTTCAGGGTTACCATCCTTAAATGAAGTACTCTAATCAGAATCACTCATAAATTAAGTACTCCGACATGAAGCACTTAGAGTGGTAATCTATGCTTCTTCGTTGTGTTTTGTTCATTGTTTACAACACTTAAATGAACTACTTGTATAAGAAACTCTTCTCGTAGTAAGATATGATGCTTTGTTTAGGACACAAAAATGTACTCTGATCAGCAACTCTGCTAATAGTAGGATATGATGCTTTGTGATGTTTCGGTAATGTTTACTACCCATAAATGAAGTACTCACATAAGAAACACTTCTGGTAGTAGAATTACATGCTTTGTGATGTTTTCTTTCATGATTACCATCCATAAATGAAGTATTCTAATCAGAATCACTCATAAAATAAGAACTCGGACATGAAGCACTTAGAGTGGTAATCTATGCTTCTTCGTTGTGTATTGTTCATTGTTTACAACACATAAAAGAAGTAGTTGTATACGAAACTCATCTCGTAGTAAGATATGATGCTTTGTAAACGACACAAAAATGTACTCTAATCAGCAACTCTTCTAATAGTAGGATATGATGCTTTGTGGTGTTTTCGTAATGTTTACCACCCATAAATGAAGTACTCACATAAGAAACACTTCTGGTAGTAGCATTACATGCTTTGTGATGTTTTCTTTCATGGTTACCACCGCTAAATGAAGTATTCTAATCAGAATCACTCATTAAATTAAGTACTCGGACATGAAGCACTTAGAGTGGTAATCTATGCTTCTTTGTTGTGTTTTATTCATTATTTACAACACTTAATTCAGTACTCGAAGAAAAAACTATTCTCTTAGTAAGTTATAATGCTTTGTAGAGTTTTTTTTGGAAATGTTACCACTCATAAATGAAGTACTCTGATCAGCGTGGCAGTATCATCAGCCTTTTTATTGTTGTGGTTTCTTCTGGCCGCTCAACAAAGAAAAAATCAATCAAATTCCATTTGCCAAAATATACGTAATACAAATAAGGACGCATCTGGTAGGAATAATGGGTTATGGATCTAATGCCTAGTTCAGAACAGAACCTAATATGCTACACCTGTATGAATAAGCGTAGAATCATATTCAATTTCTACAGAAAGTAATTATTTATTATTTTGAAGAATTGACTTAGTATTCAATTTCTGCAGAAAGTAATTATTTAATATTTTGAAGAATTGACTTAGTATGCAATTTCTAAAGAAAGTAAGAATTGACTTAGCTTTAGTATTTGTTTGGAATGTACTAACAATTGCTTTTGTTTATTCAAGTTATTGAAAGACAGATGATTTTTCTACTTAATTCTTTAGAAATGATGGATTAGAACTTTGCAAACCAAAATCAAGAGTTTTCTAATGGGAGGGAGATCTATGTCCAATTAAAAGAAATGTGAGAGGAGGGACGAAGACTATGATTCCATGATTGGTGTGGTGCGTGAACTCCCTCCTGAACTCGTATTGCCGCAAAACATCTTCCCTGAAAACAAATCATCCAGCAAAGCCGTCGCTCATTAAAAAGATGGTTTTCTCATTTTTTAGGATATCATGCTTTGTGATGATTTCATATGGTTTACCATCCATAAATGAAGTACTCACATAAGAAACACTTATGGTAGTACCATTACATGCTTTGTGATGTTTTCTTTCATGGTTACCATTCATAAATTAAGTACTCTAATCAGCAACTCTTCTCGTAGTAAGATATGATTCTTTGTTTACGACACAAAAATGTACTCTGATCAGCAACTCTTCTAATAGTAGGATATTATGATTTGTGGTGTTTTCGTAATGTTTACCCATAAATGAAGTACTCACATAAGAATCACTTCTGGTAGTAGCATTACATGCTTTGTGATGTTTTCTTTCATCATTACCACCCATAAATGAAGTACTCTAATCAGAATCACTCATAATTTAAGTACTCGTACATGAAGCACTTAGAGTGGTAATCTCTTATTCTTTGTTGTGTTTTATTCATTGTTTACAACACTTAAATGAAGTACTCTTAGAAGAAACTCTTCTCGTAGTAAGATATGATGCTTTATGGAGTTTTCACGAAAGATTATCACTCATAAATGTACTCTGATCAGCAACTCTTCTCATAGTAGGATATATGATGCTTTCTGGTGTTTTCGTAATGTTTATCACCCATAAATAAAGTACTCACAAAAGAAACACTTATGGTAGTAGCATTACATGCTTTCTAATGTTTTCATTCATGGTTACCACCCATAAATGAAGTACTCTATTCAGAATCACTTATAAATTAAGCAGTAAAACATGAAGCACTTAGAGTGGTAATCTATGCCTCTCTGTTGTATTTTATTCGTTGTTTACATCACTTAAATGAATTACATGTATAAGAAACTCTTCTTGTAGTAAGATATGATGCTTTGTGAGAATTTCATGAAAGATGGCCACTCATAAATGTACTCTGATCAGCAACTCTTCTCATAGTAGGATATGAGGCTTTGAAGTGTTTTCGTAATGTTTACCACCCATAAATGAAGTACTCTAATCAGAATCACTTATAAATTAAGTACTTCAACATGAAGCACTTAGAGTGCAAATCTATGCATCTCTGTTGTATTTTATTCGTTGTTTATATCACTTAAATGAATTACTTGTATAAGAAACTCTTCCTTTAGAAAGATATGATTCTTTGTGGGATTTTCATGAAAGATGGCCACTCATAAATGTACTCTGATCAGCAACTCTTCTCATAGTTGGATATGAGGCTTTGAAGTGTTTTCGTAATGTTTACCACCCATAAATGAAGTACTCACATAATAGACACTTCTGGTAGCATTACATGCTTTGTAATGTTTTCTTTCAGGGTTACCATCCTTAAATGAAGTACTCTAATCAGAATCACTCATAAATTAAGTACTCGGACATGAAGCACTTAGAGTGGTAATCTATGCTTCTTCGTTGTGTTTTGTTCATTGTTTACAACACTTAAATGAACAACTTGTATAAGAAACTCTTCTCCTAGTAAGATATGATGCTTTGTTTAGGATACAAAAATGTACTCTGATCAGCAACTCTGCTAATAGTAGGATATGATGCTTTGTGATGTTTCGGTAATGTTTACTACCCATAAATGAAGTACTCATATAAGAAACACTTCTGGTAGTAGAATTACATGCTTTGTGATGTTTTCTTTCATGATTACCATCCATAAATGAAGTATTCTAATCAGAATCACTCATAAAATAAGAACTCGGACATGAAGCACTTAGAGTGGTAATCTATGCTTCTTCGTTGTGTATTGTTCATTGTTTACAACACATAAAAGAAGTAGTTGTATACGAAACTCTTCTCGTAGTAAGATATGATGCTTTGTAAACGACACAAAAATGTACTCTAATCAGCAACTCTTCTAATAGTAGGATATGATGCTTTGTGGTGTTTTCGTAATGTTTACCACCCATAAATGAAGTACTCACATAAGAAACACTTCTGGTAGTAGCATTACATGCTTTGTGATATTTTCTTTCATGGTTACCACCCATATATGAAGTACTCTAATCAGAATCACTAATAAATTAAGAACTCGGACATGAAGAACTTAGAGTGGTAATCTATTATTCTTTGTTGTGTTTTATTCATTGTTTACAATACATAAATTGAAGTACTCATAGAAGAAACCCTTCTCGTAGTAAGATATGATGCTTTGTGGAGTTTTGACGAAAGATTACCACTCATAAAAGTACAACGATCAGCAACTCTTCTCATAGTAGGATATGATGCTTTGTGGTGTTTTCGTAATATTTACCACCCATAATTGAAGTACTCACCTTAGAAACACTTAGGGTAGTAGCATTTCATGCTTTGTGATGTTTTCTTTCATGGTTATCACCCATAAATGAAGTACTCTAATAAGAATCACTTATAAATTAAGTACTTCAACATGAAGCACTTAGAGTGCAAATCTATGCCTCTCTGTTGTATTTTATTCGTTGTTTATATCACTTAAATGAATTACTTGTATAAGAAACTCTTCCTTTAGAAAGATATGATTCTTTGTGGGATTTTCATGAAAGATGGCCACTCATAAATGTACTCTGATCAGCAACTCTTCTCATAGTTGGATATGAGGCTTTGAAGTGTTTTCGTAATGTTTACCACCCATAAATGAAGTACTCACATAATAGACACTTCTGGTAGCATTACATGCTTTGTAATGTTTTCTTTCAGGGTTACCATCCTTAAATGAAGTACTCTAATCAGAATCACTCATAAATTAAGTACTCGGACATGAAGCACTTAGAGTGGTAATCTATGCTTCTTCGTTGTGTTTTGTTCATTGTTTACAACACTTAAATGAACTACTTGTATAAGAAACTCTTCTCCTAGTAAGATATGATGCTTTGTTTAGGACACAAAAATGTACTCTGATCAGCAACTCTGCTAATAGTAGGATATGATGCTTTGTGATGTTTCGGTAATGTTTACTACCCATAAATGAAGTACTCATATAAGAAACACTTCTGGTAGTAGAATTACATGCTTTGTGATGTTTTCTTTCATGATTACCATCCATAAATGAAGTATTCTAATCAGAATCACTCATAAAATAAGAACTCGGACATGAAGCACTTAGAGTGGTAATCTATGCTTCTTCGTTGTGTATTGTTCATTGTTTACAACACATAAAAGAAGTAGTTGTATACGAAACTCTTCTCGTAGTAAGATATGATGCTTTGTAAACGACACAAAAATGTACTCTAATCAGCAACTCATCTAATAGTAGGATATGATGCTTTGTGGTGTTTTCGTAATGTTTACCACCCATAAATGAAGTACTCACATAAGAAACACTTCTGGTAGTAGCATTACATGCTTTGTGATATTTTCTTTCATGGTTACCACCCATATATGGAGTACTCTAATCATAATCACTAATAAATTAAGAACTCGGACATGAAGAACTTAGAGTGGTAATCTATTATTCTTTGTTGTGTTTTATTCATTGTTTACAATACATAAATTGAAGTACTCATAGAAGAAACCCTTCTCCTAATAAGATATGATGCTTTGTGGAGTTTTGACGAAAGATTACCACTCATAAAAGTACTCTGATCAGCAACTCTTCTCATAGTAGGATATGATGCTTTGTGGTGTTTTCGTAATGTTTACCACCCACAAATGAAGTACTCACCTTAGAAACACTTAGGGTCGTAGCATTCCATGCTTTGTGATGTTTTCTTTCATGGTTACCACCCATAAATGAAGTACTCTAATCAGAATCACTTATAAATTAAGTACTTGAACATGAAGCACATAGAGTGCAAATCTATGCCTCTCTGTTGTATTTTATTCGTTGTTTATATCACTTAAGTGAATTACTGGTATAAGAAACTCTTCCTTTAGTAAGATATGATGCTTTGTGGGATTTTCATGAAAGATGGCCACTCATAAATATACTCTGATCATCAACTCTTCTCATAGTAGGATATGAGGCTTTGAAGTGTTTTCGTAATGTTTACCACCCATAAATGAAGTACTCACATAATAGACACTTATGGTAGTAGCATTACATGCTTTGTGATGTTTTCTTTCAGGGTTACCATCCCTAAATGAAGTACTCTAATCAGAATCACTCATAAATTAAGTACTCGGACATGAAGCACTTAGAGTGGTAATCTATGCTTCTTCGTTGTGTTTTGTTCATTGTTCACAACACTTAAATGAACTACTTGTTTAAGAAACTCTTCTCGTAGTAAGATATGATGCTTTGTTTAGGACACAAAAATGTACTCTGATCAGCAACTCTGCTAATAGTAGGATATGATGCTTTGTGATGTTTCGGTAATGTTTACTACCCATAAATGAAGTACTCACATAAGAAACACTTCTGGTAGTAGAATTACATGCTTTGTGATGTTTTCTTTCATTATTACCATCCATAATGAAGTATTCTAATCAGATTCACTCATAAATTAAGTACTCGGACATGAAGCACTTAGATTGGTAATCTATGCTTCTTCGTTGTGTTTTGTTCATTGTTTACAACACATAAAAGAAGTAGTTGTATACGAAACTCTTCTCGTAGTAAGATATGATGCTTTGTAAACGACACAAAAATGTACTCTAATCAGCAACTCATCTAATAGTAGGATATGATGCTTTGTGGTGTTTTCGTAATGTTTACCACCCATAAATGAAGTACTCACATAAGAAACACTTCTGGTAGTAGCATTACATGCTTTGTGATATTTTCTTTCATGGTTACCACCCATATATGGAGTACTCTAATCATAATCACTAATAAATTAAGAACTCGGACATGAAGAACTTAGAGTGGTAATCTATTATTCTTTGTTGTGTTTTATTCATTGTTTACAATACATAAATTGAAGTACTCATAGAAGAAACCCTTCTCCTAATAAGATATGATGCTTTGTGGAGTTTTGACGAAAGATTACCACTCATAAAAGTACTCTGATCAGCAACTCTTCTCATAGTAGGATATGATGCTTTGTGGTGTTTTCGTAATGTTTACCACCCACAAATGAAGTACTCACCTTAGAAACACTTAGGGTCGTAGCATTCCATGCTTTGTGATGTTTTCTTTCATGGTTACCACCCATAAATGAAGTACTCTAATCAGAATCACTTATAAATTAAGTACTTGAACATGAAGCACATAGAGTGCAAATCTATGCCTCTCTGTTGTATTTTATTCGTTGTTTATATCACTTAAGTGAATTACTGGTATAAGAAACTCTTCCTTTAGTAAGATATGATGCTTTGTGGGATTTTCATGAAAGATGGCCACTCATAAATATACTCTGATCATCAACTCTTCTCATAGTAGGATATGAGGCTTTGAAGTGTTTTCGTAATGTTTACCACCCATAAATGAAGTACTCACATAATAGACACTTATGGTAGTAGCATTACATGCTTTGTGATGTTTTCTTTCAGGGTTACCATCCCTAAATGAAGTACTCTAATCAGAATCACTCATAAATTAAGTACTCGGACATGAAGCACTTAGAGTGGTAATCTATGCTTCTTCGTTGTGTTTTGTTCATTGTTCACAACACTTAAATGAACTACTTGTTTAAGAAACTCTTCTCGTAGTAAGATATGATGCTTTGTTTAGGACACAAAAATGTACTCTGATCAGCAACTCTGCTAATAGTAGGATATGATGCTTTGTGATGTTTCGGTAATGTTTACTACCCATAAATGAAGTACTCACATAAGAAACACTTCTGGTAGTAGAATTACATGCTTTGTGATGTTTTCTTTCATTATTACCATCCATAATGAAGTATTCTAATCAGATTCACTCATAAATTAAGTACTCGGACATGAAGCACTTAGATTGGTAATCTATGCTTCTTCGTTGTGTTTTGTTCATTGTTTACAACACATAAAAGAAGTAGTTGTATACGAAATTCTTCTCGTAGTAAGATGTGATGCTTTGTAAACGACACAAAAATGTACTCTAATCAGCAACTCTTCTAATAGTAGGATATGATGCTTTGTGGTGTTTTCGTAATGTTTACCACCCGTAAATGAAGTACTCACATAAGAAACACTTCTGGTAGTAGCATTACATGCTTTGTGATATTTTCTTTCATGGTTACCACCCATAAATGCAGTACTCTAATCAGAATCACTCATAAATTAAGAACTCGGACATGAAGAACTTAGAGTGGTAATCTATTATTCTTTGTTGTGTTTTATTCATTTTTACAAAACATAAATTGAAGTACTCATAGAAGAACCCTTCTCGTAGTAAGATATGATGCTTTGTGGAGTTTTGACGAAAGATTACCACTCATAAAAGTACTCTTATCAGCAACTCTTCTCATAGTAGGATATGATGCTTTGTGGTGTTTTCGTAATGTTTACCACCCATAAATGAAGTACTCACCTTAGAAACACTTACGGTAGTAGCATTACTTGCTTTGTGATGTTTTCTTTCTTGGTTACCACCCATAAATGATGTACTCTAATCAGAATCACTCATAATTAAGTACTCGTACATGAAGCACATAGAGTGGTAATCTCTTCTTCTTTGTTGTGTTATATTCATTGTTTACAAAACTTAAATTAAGTACTCGTAGAAGAAACTATTCTCGTAATAAGATATGATTCTTTATGGAGTTTTCACGAAAGATTACCACTCATAATTGTACTCTGATCAGCAACTCTTCTCATAGTAGGTTATGATGCTTTGTGGTGTTTTCGTAATGTTTACCACCAATAAATGAAGTACTCACATAAGAAACACTTCTGGTAGTAGCTTTACATGCTTTCTGATGTTTTCTTTCATCATTACTATCCAAAAATGAAGTACTCTAATCATAATCACCCATAATTTAAGTAATCGTACATTTAGCACTTAGAGTGGTAATCTATACTTCTTTGTTGTGTTTTATTCATTGTTTACAACACATAAATGAATTACTCGTAGAAGAAACTCTTCTCGTATTAAGATATGATGCTTTGTGGAGTTTTCATGTAAGATTACGATTCATAAATGGTACTCTGATCAGCAACTCTTCTCATAATAAGATATGATGATTTGTGGTGTTTTGGAAATGTTTACCACACATAAATAGACTACTAACAAAAGAAACACTTCTGTTAGTAGCATTTGATGCTTTGTGATGTTTTCTTTCATGGTTACCATCCCTAAATGAAGTACTCTAATCAGAATCACTCATAATTTAATTACACGTACAAGAAGCACTTAGAGTGGTAATCTTTGCTTCTTTGTGGTGTTTTATTTATTGTTTACAACACTTAATTGAAGTACTCGGAGAAAAAACTCTTCTCTTAGTAAGATATAATGCTTTGTAGAGTTATTTGGAAAGGTTACCACTCATAAATGAAGTACTCAGATCAGCAATTCTTCTCATAGTAGGATATGATGCTTTGTGATGATTTCATATGGTTTACCACCCATAAATGAAGTACTCACATAAGAAACACTTCTGGTAGTAGCATTACATGCTTTGTGATGTTTTCTTTCATGGTTACCATTCATAAAGGAAGTATTCTAATCAAAATCACTCATAAATTAAGTACTCGAACAAGAAGCACTTAGAGTGGTAATCTATGCTTCTTCATTGTGTTTTGTTCATTGTTTACAGCACTTAAAAGAAGTACTTGTATAAGAAACTCTTCTCGTAGTAAGATATAATTCTTTGTTTACGACACAAAAATGTACTCTGATCAGCAACTCTTCTAATAGTAGGATATGATGCTTTGTGGTATTTTCATAATGTTTACCACCCATAAATGAAGTACTCACATAAGAAAGACTTCTGGTAGTAGCATTACATGTTTTGTGATGTTTTCTTTCATGGTTACCCCCCATAAATGAAGTACTCTAATCAGAATCACTCATAAATTAAGTACTCGGACATGAAATACTAAGAGTGGAAATCTATGCTTCTCTGTTGTGTTTTATACATTGTTTACAATAATTAAATGAATTACATGTATTAGAGACTCTTCTCGTAGTAAGATATAATGCTTTGTGGAGTTTTCGTTAAAGATTACCACTCATATATGTACTATGATCAGCAACTCTTCTCATTGTAGGATATGGTGTTTTGTGGTGTTTTCGTAATGTTTCCCATCCATAAATGAAGTACTCACATAAGAAACACTTCTGGGAGTAGCATTACATGCTTTGTGATGTTTCTTTCATGGTTACCACCCATAAATGAAGTACTCTAATCAGAATCACTCATAAATTAAGAACTCGGACATGAAGAACTTAGAGTGGTAATCTACTCTTCTTTTTTGTGTTTTATTCATTGTTTATATCACTTAAATGAATTACTTATATAAGAAACTCTTCCTGTTGTAAGATATGATGCTTTGTGGGGTTTTCATGAAAGATGGCCACTCATAAATGTACTCTGATCAGCAACTCTTCTCATAGTAGGATTTGATGCTTTGTGTTGTTTTCGTAATTTTTACCACCTATAAATGAAATACTCACATAAGAAACACTTCTGGTAGTAGCATTACATGCTTTATGATGTTTTCTTTCATGGTTACCACCCATAAATGAAGTACTCTAATCAGAATCACTCATAAATTAAGTACTCGGACATGAAATACTTAGAGTGGAAATCTATGCTTCTCTGTTGTGTTTTATTCATTGTTTACAATAATTAAATGAATTACATGTATAAGAGACTCTTCTCGTAGTAAGATATAATGCTTTGTGGATTTTTCCTTAAAGATTACCACTCATATATGTACTATGATCAGCAACTCTTCACATAGTAGGATATGGTGTTTTGTGGTGTTTTCGTAATGTTACCATCCATAAATGAAGTACTCACATAAGAAACACTTCTGGTAGTAGCATTACATGCTTTGTGATGTTTTCTTTCATTGTTACCACTCATAAATGAAGTACTCTAATCAGAATCACTCATAAATTACGAACTCGGACATGAAGAACTTAGAGTGATAATCTATTCTTCTTTGTTGTGTTTTATTCATTGTTTATATCACTTAAATGAATTACTTGTATAAGAAACTCTTCCTGTTGTAAGATATGATGCTTTGTGGGGTTTTCATGAAAGATGGCCACTCATAAATGTACTCCGATCAACAACTCTTCTCATAGTAGGATTTGATGCTTTGTGGTGTTTCCGTAATTTTTACCACATATAAATGAAATACTCACATAAGAAACACTTCTGGTAGTAGCATTACATGTTTTGTGATGTTTTCTTTCATGGTTACCACTCATAAATGAAGTACTCTAATTAGAATCACTCATAAATTAAGTACTCGGACATGAAATACTTAGAGTGGAAATCTGTGCTTCTCTGTTGTGTTTTATTCATTGTTTACAATAATTAAATGAATTACATGTATAAGAGACTCTTCTCGTAGTAAGATATAATGCTTTGTGGATTTTTCGTTAAAGATTACCACTCATATATGTACTATGATCAGCAACTCTTCTCATAGTACGATATGGTGTTTTGTGGTGTTTTCGTAATGTTTACCATCCATAAATGAAATACTCACATAAGAAACACTACTGGTAGTAGCATTACATGCTTTGTGATGTTTTCTTTCATGGTTACCAACCAAAAATGAAGTACTCTAATCAGAATCACTCATAAATTAAGAACTCAGACATGAAGAACTTAGAGTGGTAATATATTCTTCTTTGTTGTGTTTTATTCATTGTTTACAATACATAAATTGAAGTACTCATAGAAGAAACCCTTCTCCTAATAAGATATGATGCTTTGTGGAGTTTTGACGAAAGATTACCACTCATAAAAGTACTCTGATCAGCAACTCTTCTCATAGTAGGATATGATGCTTTGTGGTGTTTTCGTAATGTTTACCATCCATAAATGAAGTACTCGCCTTAGAAACACTTAGGGTAGTAGCATTACATGCTTTGTGATGTTTTCTTTCATGGTTACCACCCATAAATGAAGTACTCTAATCAGAATCACTTATAAATTAAGTACTTCAACATGAAGCACTTAGAGTGCAAATCTATGCCTCTCTGTTGTATTTTATTCGTTGTTTATATCGCTTAAATGAATTACTTGTATAAGAAACTCTTCCTTTAGAAAGATATGATTCTTTGTGGGATTTTCATGAAAGATGGCCACTCATAAATGTACTCTGATCAGCAACTCTTCTCATAGTAGGATATGAGGCTTTGAAGTGTTTTCGTAATGTTTATCACCCATAAATGAAGTACTCACATAATAGACACTTCTGGTAGCATTACATGCTTTGTAATGTTTTCTTTCAGGGTTACCATCCTTAAATGAAGTACTCTAATCAGAATCACTCATAAAATAAGAATTCGGACATGAAGCACTTAGAGTGGTAATCTATGCTTCTTCTTTGTGTTTTGTTCATTGTTTACAACACATAAAAGAAGTAGTTGTATACGAAACTCTTCTCGTAGTAAGATATGATGCTTTGTAAACGACACAAAAATGTACTCTAATCAGCAACTCTTCTAATAGTAGGATATGATGCTTTGTGGTGTTTTCGTAATGTTTACCACCCATAAATGAAGTACTCACCTTAGAAACACTTACGGTAGTAGCATTACATGCTTTGTGATGTTTTCTTTCATGGTTACCACCCATAAATGAAGTACTCTAATCAGAATCACTCATAATTAAGTACTCGTACATGAAGCGCATAGAGTGGTAATCTCTTCTTCTATGTTGTGTTATATTCATTGTTTACAAAACTTAAATTAAGTACTCGTAGAAGAAACTATTCTCGTAATAAGATATGATTCTTTGTGGAGTTTTCACGAAAGATTACCACTCATAAATGTACTCTGATCAGCAACTCTTCTCATAGTAGGGTATGATGCTTTGTGGTGTTTTCGTAATGTTACCACCAATAAATGAAGTACTCACATAAGAAACTTCTGGTAGTAGCTTTACTTGCTTTCTGATGTTTTCTTTCATCATTATCATCCATAAATGAAGTAGTTTAATCAGAATCACTCATAATTTAAGTACTCATACATTTAGCACTTAGAGTGGTAATCTATACTTCTTTGTTGTGTTTTATTCATTGTTTACAACACATAAATGAATTACTCGTAGAAGAAACTCTTCTCGTAGTAAGATATGATGCTTTGTGGAGTTTTCATGAAAGATTACCATTCATAAATGGTACTCTGATCAGCAACTCTTCTCATAAAAAGATATGATGCTTTGTGGTGTTTTGGTAATGTTTACCACACATAAATGAACTACTAATAAAAGAAACACTTCTGTTAGTAGCATTAGATGATTTGTGATGTTTTCTTTCATGGTTACCACCCTTAAATGAAGTACTCTAATGAAGTGCACTTAGAGTGGTAATCTATGCTTCTTCGTTGTGTTTTATTCATTGTTTACAACACTTAAATGAAGTGCATTGTGAGATTTTCATGAAAGATTAACACTCATAAATGTACTCTGATCAGAAACACATCACATAGTAGGATATGATGCTTTGTGGTACTTTTTTAAATGTTTACCACGCATAAATGAAGTACTCAATAAGAAACACTTCTTGCAGTAGGATAAGATGTTTTGTGATGTTTTCTTTAAAGGTTACCACCAATAAATAAAGTACTCTGATCAGAACGCTATTGGTTACCTCAATAAAGAATCACTTAGGATGGTAATCAATGCTTATTTGTGGTGTTTTATTCATTGTTTACAACACTTAAATGAAGTATTCATAGAAGAAACTATTCTCGTAATAAGATATGATGCTTTTTGGAGTTTTCTTGAAAGATTACCACTCATAAATGTACTTGGATCAGCAACTCTTCTCATAGTAAGAGATGATGCTTTGTGATGTTTTCATAATGTTTACCACCCATAAATGAAGTACTCGCATAAGAAACACTTCTTGCAGTAGGATAAGATGTTTTGTGATGCTTTCTTTAATGGTTACCACCAATAAATTAAGTACTCTGATCAGAACCACTTAGAGTGGTAATCTATGCTTCTTTTTGGTGTTTTATTCATTGTTTACAACACTTAAATGAAGTACTCGGAGAAAAAACTATTCTCATAGTAAGATATGATGTTTTGTAGAGTTTTTTTGAAATGTTACCACTCATAAATGAAGTACTCTAATCAGCAACTCTTCTCAAAAGAAACACTTATGGTAGTAGCATTACAAAAGCAACCCATAATTGAAGTACTCTAATCAGAATCACTCTTAATTTAAGTCTTCGTACATGAAGCACTTAGAATGGTAATCTCTTCTTCTTTGTTGTGTTTTATTCATTGCTTACAACATTTAAATTAAGTACTCGTAGAAGAAACTCTTTTCGAAATATGATATGATACTTTGTGGGATTTTCACAAAAGATTACCACTCATAAATGTACTCTAATCGGCAACTCTTCTCGTAGTAAGATATGATGCTTTGTGTTGTTTTCGTAATATTTAACACCCATAAATGAAGTACTCACATAAGAAACATTTCTAGTAGTAGCATTACATGTTTTGTGATGTTATCTTTCCTCATTACCATCCATAAATGAAGTACTCTAATCAGAATCACTCGTAATTTAATTATTCGTATATGAAGAATTTAGAGTGGTAATATATGCTTCTTTGTTGTGTTTTATTCATTGCTTACAACACTTAAACGAAGTACTCGTAGAAGAAACTCTTTTCGTAGTAAGATATGATGCTTTTTTGAGTTTTCACGAAAGATTATCACTCATAAATGTACTATGATCAACAACTCTTCTCATAGTAGGATATGATGCTTTGTGGTGTTTTCGTAATGTTTACCACCCATAAATGAAATACTCACATAAGAAACACTTTTGGTAGTAGCATTACATGCATTGTGATGCTTTCTTTCATGGTTACCACCCATAAATGAAGTACTCTAATCAGAATCACTCATAAATTAAGAACTCGGACATGAAGAACTTAGATGGTAATCTATGCTTCTCTGTTGTGTTTTATTCATTGTGTACAACACTTAAATGAATTACTTGTATAAGAAACTCTTGTCGTAGTAAGATATAATGCTTTGTGGAGTTTTCATGAAAGATTACCGCTCATATTTGTACTATGATCAGCAACTCTTCTCATAGTAAGATATGGTGTTTTGTGGTGTTTTCGTAATGTTTACCATTCATAAATGAAGTACTCACATAAGAAACACTTCTGATAGTATCATTAGATGTTTTGTGATGTTTTCTTATATGTTTATCACCGATAAATGAAGTACTCTAATCGGAATCACTCATAAATTAAGTAGTCGGTAATGAAGCACTTAGAGTGGTAATCTATGCTTCTTCGTTGTGTTTTGTTCATTGTTTACAACACTTAAATGAAGTACTCGTAGAAGAAATCTTCTCGTAGTAAGTTGGGATGCTTTGTGATTTTTTCTTGAAAGATTACCACTCATAAATGTACTTTGATCGGAAACACTTCTCATAGTAGGATATGATACTTTGTGGTATTGTTTTAAATAGTTACAATCCATAAATGAGGTACTCGGATAAGAAACACTTTTTGCAGTAGGATAAGATGCTTTGTGATGTTTTCTTTAATTGTTACCACCAATAAATGAAGTACTCTGATTAGAATCGCCAATGGTTACAACCCATAAAGAATCACTTAAAGTGATAATCTATGCTTATTTGTGGTGTTTTATTCATTGTTTACAATACTTAAATGAAGTATTCGGAAAAGAAACTCTTCTCGTAGTAAGATATGATGCTTTGTGGAGTTTTCTTGAAAGGTTACCACTCATAAATTGAAGTACTCTGATCAGCAACTATTCTCATAGTAGGATATGATGCTTTGTGGTGTTTTCGTAATGTTACCACCCATAAATAAAGTACTAACATAAGAAATACTTCTGGTAGTAGCATTACATGCTTTATGATGTTTTCTTTCATGGTTACCACTCATAAATGAAGTACTCTAATCAGAATCACTCATAAATTAAGTAGTCGTACATGAAGCACTTAGAGTGGTAATCTATGCTTCTTTGTTGTGTTTTATTTATTGTTTACAATACTTAAATAAAGTACTTGTAGAAGAAACTATTCTCATAGTAAGATATGATGCTTTGTTGTGTTTTCATGAAAGATTAATTTATTGCACTCTCAATTTATTCACTGATCGCTTTCATTATTCAGTTAATTAGTTTTGTGTGTTAGAGATTAGGGTTTAGAGTATAATTACTTTTGTGTTCACTATTATTTAGTAATAGATGGACCAATTATATTAATTTGTTCACTGATTGCTTTCTTTGGTTTTTTAGGAAGTCAGGCAAGATGGAACCAATAGTCCTACATCCGCAAGGCCTCCGGATCCAAAATACCTACTAGGACCGATTCCACTAAATCACAAGTGTTTTTACAATTGCGAAACATATCTTAGGTTCCTTAACAACAAGAGAACCTATCTTAGGCTCCAAATCCATTGCAAGGTTCTATACCGCTCTACAAAGACCTAATTGTCCGAGTGACAATACAATCAAGGACGAGGATGAACTACTTGACAACACAACGTAGTTCACCAAACTACAACAATCAACAAAGTGTCATCTCGGATTGACAATTAGAGAATTATCTATCCTAAACACTCTTAAGTGTGGATGCTGAAGGGAATGTTCTTGTGCTCTTCCCGGTGCTCAATTGAGCGTTTGTAAACTCGGGAAGGACTTTCTTGATGCTTCTAATTTGTATCCCTCAAGTATATATATATAAGCTGGGCACATCTTAGAGTCTTGAAATCCTGAACATAGAGGCTTGCATTACAAAAATCCTCAACCCATTACGAAATCTGTTGTAACGAGTTGGCACTTTACCCTTTTGCCCTAACTTATGGGTCTTTCTGGATAGGAACCTGTTGTGATGGGTGAGAAACTCGTTATGACGGGTTAGCAACTAGTTGTGACGGGTTTGGCATGCGTTACATTAACACAAGGCTCTGCCAAAACCCCTTCTGACTTGTCTTGTGGTTCTTCTCCTCTTGAATATGTTGTAACAGATTGGTGACTCGTTGTGACGGGTTGGTAACCCGTTATGATGGATTGGGAACTCCTTTTGACGGGTTCCCTTGCGTTATGGTAACGAAAGGCTCTTGATGTCTATGTGATCGTCTTGACTTGTACATGCATAATTAAGCATTTGAAACATTAATATGTACCTGTATAAAGCATCAACTCACCAAAACTCAATTGTGCAAGGCAAGTACTAATTTGTTTTGCAAATTTTCAAACCAGAGAAGAGATTAATCTAACAATAATCAATAAAAAGCTTTGTTAATATATAATTAAAAGATTACACATATTGTGCAAGTGAGAGATTGTTGGATTTAACAGTTATACGGATTGTGTGGAACGTCATATAGACTGTCAGGATTTATGAACTTACGCGTTATATAATTATATATTAATCATATGTCATAATATATTCATAATAAGTTATCGCTAAAGTTAATTAATATGAATATAAAGTGTTACCAAAATGAATCATCAAATGTGTAGAAATAAAGTTTTGATAATTATCACTTTGTTGATGGACTAAACTGAAAAAGTTATCATGCATTCCTACTAAAAGACACGTGATCCCAAAAAGACATAATCTGTACACTCTCACCCTACAGAAACTACTTCTCTCTCAATAGAAATACTCTTAAAGAAAAGTAAAGATAGAGAGAAAAGTGATAGTACGTTGTAGGCCTCTCCATCGGATATTACATCAGTGTTGTCACATAAATCGACAAAAATATCATGTTCTTTCGGAAGATCTCATAGCAATTATGTTGACCACTTAAAATAGACAAAGGAGAAGAACAAGAGAAGATGACTTGCATAGAAATTGGATCAAGTTCCAGTGAAAATTACGAAAAACATGAAATAAGATAAATATTTCGCATATGCATGTTACGATTCTCTAGAGAGTGATCCTAACATGATGAACTTAGATTCATTATGCCACCTATCACATAATTCAAGCAGCGCAAGGAAACAATCTTGTTCTAAGTTCTAACAGAAACAAAAATCACTAATTAAACAACAATAAAAGAAATGATTGCCAATAAATAAAACACAAAGAGACAGATAGACTTAACAGAACCACCAATGAAGAAAAAAGCTACCAACTAATTTCCACTTGCGCTATTCTGATTGCCGTTTCCAGCCGATTGAGCAGCCTGATCAAACTTCACAACCTCCTTCCACCATTTACTAAGACTCTCTGAAGTTCCAAACAACACCTCCTTGTTCTCAAGAACTATGCCATATGCATAACCCTTCACCTTCACATTCACATCACCTTCTTCAATCTCCTTTTTGAGGTACCTTTCAATTAGCTGCACCTTGCAGTATGCAACTGTTCTCTTCAATTCCTTGAGTTCCTCAGAATAATTGCGAGCATGTGTGTTGACTGGGCTTTTGAAGCTCTGCACTGCTGGAACAGTCTCAGAGTTGACACCTGCGCCATTTATCTGGCTATCGGTGCTCTCTCCAGCTGACAAGAGAATTTTCTTGTTGTTGTCCATCTCTGAAAGAAAGTATGGCATATGTATGTAAAACTGAAGCAGAAGTTAAAGGTATGGTCCTAATAGATTTTACACCAATTTGTAATGAAGACCCAATATGCTGATAGAAGGTTTTTTTTTTTTTTTGAGATGATCCAGATAGAGGGTGTTGCTCTTATTCAAATTTAAATGATCTAAATCTATCCGGTCTGATTTCGAACCTGCAACTTATCATATAGATGGTGTTGCTCTTCTCCACTTGGTTAAGTGCCAGTTTTTGTTATGTTGACTTTTGTATGTTAAACCTTTTTTTTTCAGAGTACATCAAGTGCGTATGATACCTGATGTCTTACTCCATCTATACCATAATTTTTATTGAATTTTTATGCACATGTGTTGGTTATAACTCATAACTATTGTTCAATAGTCTGTTGAGAAATAGCAAATTTCCTAAATCGTTGGTGATTGAGGAGAACAAGACACTATGTTTGTTTTTTAGTTTGTTCCCTGACATTCTCTATTAGGGATCTCCATAGAATTGAATCAAGTTCTTGGAAGCAATTTTAGTCATTTGCATGACGCAAAGAAAAACTAATAAAAAATGGAATTGGAAGGGAATATCACATTTATTTTCTAATTCTGTTATCATAATTCAAAATTTAATTTGCAGCCAATCTAAAAGCGAAGCATTGATCAACTCTACCTCCTAATTTGGTCAGAAGAACAAAATGTTGTAAAACTAGTACAACGTACAAACAAATTAAATGGTTCAAAATCTATAGATAATGGTTAATGAAAAATAAAAAGAAAAATAAACTACAAAAAATTCAAATCATTAGTAAGGAACAAGAGGAAAATATCAAACCTTGATTTGGAGTAATAAGAACGGGGAAGCGGTAGAGCCGTTAGTTCGTTAGAGACCGGTGGAGTCTGTGCGGGTTTTTTGCTAGATATTAAACCTAATTGGTATGGATCCTTTATATATAGTTGCGGGCATCATATCCTGCTTATATCATAAATCAACATTAATTTGCTATTTCTACAGCTGGCATATTTTATTTTAAATTTTAAAATCAAAATTATTGTTTCCATTGTTATGATTCTTATACAGCAACAATGCAATGAACATGTATCTATGCCAGCGTAGGATTTGTAAGGCCAGTGTATATTACAATGTCCAGAATATCTTTTGTTTAGAAATAAAATGCACTCCATAAAATATTTCCTTATTAACATTCATGAGCTAATCATGTGTCCCTTCAAAGAACATGAATTTCACGTACGTATTTCTCTATAATTGGCATCTCCAAACAAAATTTAGGGCTGAGTTAAGCATTCTTTGCTGAAATCCTTCATAAACCTTTTTTTTATATTAGAAATCCTTTAGACTGAACAAGTCTTTTTTGTAGTTCTAGGTATACATGGTTGAATATTGAACTCAGATCAATGGCTACTCTGTGCCATATATATTATTTTCTTAACTTTAGGAATTACAACATGTATAACATGTTAAGACAAGATTTCTAATAACTGTATAATGTGTATTTAATAATCAACATAGATATCTCGGACTCTTTTCGACAAGCCCGACAACAAATATTTACCCAGTCACTTACATTCTGGTGCTCAGAGTGCTTTGGAATTGAGGGCAGGTCATTTTTTCACAATTTTAATGTCCGAAAGCTCAATCGGAATTTCTGTTATTGGCATAAGTTCATCATTTTATTATTGGTAGCATGACAAATTTTTGTTCTTATCCTATCCTTAATTATATGCATTTAAAAGCTCTGAATTTGTTAAATATAAATCGAAGTTCGACATGTACCTTGCGGCTACAGAATAGACACGACCTCTCGAATTTGTAATATGAGGAGACTGAATACTATTACTAAGCATTTACCAGTACCACTACTACAAAATGCTTTTCTAGTGCCTATATACAAATGCATTGCTAAATGCATACAATGCAAAATTCCTGAGTTATTTGAGTAACAAGGTAAGGAGGACAAGTGATTTCTTGATTTATCAGTACGATAATTTCCTTTTGTTATTTTCTTAATGAATCATTCGTGACGCAAATTGTTTTGATAAGGTAAGTGGGAGCACAACAGTGACCGCAAACAAGCACTCATTGGAATTGTACCGTACGCGCATCTGGTACGCATTTCTAATTCGCAAGTAGGGAGAACCAAAACAATTTTGTGTCGTATGAAGAACCAAAACTATTTTTGCTCTTTGAAGAACTGTAACAATTAACATTTACTCAACTAATAAAAACCACCGTCGGCTCGTTGCTGGAATAAGTAATAACTTTACCGGGCTTTAGAGTCGTCAAAAGGTTTTATCTGAAAAGTATAGTTCAATGTCAGATTTGCTTATTATGGCTAAAATAATGTTCTTACTTGTGAAAGATCACAAGCTTGAAGTTCGAATGAAAAATTAGATAGTGAGATTGCAGTCTTCTTTAGATGTAATAGCTAGATAAGTCTCATATCGTAGTGGGCTGGACGTGGCTGCAGGTCTCTAACCGCACTTGAACTTCTACTCAAAACCTAGCTAAAGGAAAGATCTAGTCAGATTGCGCTGGATGAAGAAAAGCTGTGGAAGCAAAGAGCAAAAAGACAATGGGTAAAAGAAGACGATAAAAACACTGCGTATTTCCACACAGTGGCCTCGGTTCAGAAGCACAAAAACTGGATTCAAAAAAAATAGTACAAGACAATGAGGAAATCACGCAGGAAAAAGGTAAAGCAGCAGCATTCTTTAGATACTTCTGCTCACAAATGGGTGCACCATCGCACACCACAGGAAATTTTGATATGAGCAGTATATTTGCTAACACAGTCTTACAGCAAATAGAGGCAAACCAATTACAAACAGAGCTAACGCAGGAGGAAATCTTGATTGCAATATCAACACTAGGACGTAACAAAGCCACAGGGCCGGATGGTTTCACTGCGGAGTTCTACTGCAAATTCAAAGACATCCTCATGCCAGATCTTATCTGCACCCTAACAGCGGTCCTAAACAACCCCACCCAGACCCTGAACCCCCCAAACAACTCCTACATTGCCCTCATCCCAAAAAACAATAACCCAACGAATCCAACACACTTCAGACCTATAAGCCTACTCAATATGATACCGAAAATCCTTTCCAAGATCTTGGCAAATAGACTGAAACCGATCCTAGACAGAATCATATCCCCAACCCAAACAGCTTTCATCCGAAGCAGGAATATTTTAGAAGGATTCTTATACGCTCAAGAGACCATTCAAGCAGCTGCTCGGCAAAAGAAAAAAATTGCAATCCTGAAGGTTGATATAAAGAAAGCTTTCGATTCCATAGACTAGAATTTTCTTCTTCAGCGTCTCAAGGCTAAAGGATTCCCCCTGATGGCAATATTGAAGCTATTTGCTAATATTGACACTCTCATCAAAATTATTTGTTCAACCTAACAAATTACACTTCTACCAAGGAAATAGAAACTGAATTTACAAGAATCACAATGGGAAAACACCTCAACACAAGCACTAAGATACCCCACACAAAAAAGCCACTGATCCAACTACCTTCAGCTCGTTACAGTCTTTTCTCAAGCACTTATTGAAACAACTTCCTTAAGTTGAGAAATACTGAAATGGAGTAGATTAGTGCAATCATTGGAAGCACAAAAACAGAGCATAAAGATAAGTGGCCTCTGAACCTATATATGCCCTTACAAACCATCGCAATACCAAAGGGCATCCAGGAAAAAAAAAACAAGAAATATCTCACACATCTACCGTAAAACATGGAATAGTTCTATATATGCTTCCTACTAATTTCTGAAAAGAATATCCACCCACTTTTTATTCCTTATTTACTTGAAGAGTCCATAGTCAAATGAACATACTGGAGCAACTCAAAATTTCCATGTTTAGTAATGTTTCCACATGATTTATATTTAAGCTGTGTTTAGCTTGACTTTGCAGGATTATCAGTTACATTTTGGTGGTTTGCAGGGTAATATATACATTGATGATCCCTAAACTGGTTAGAGACAAGGTGAAGGTGCAAACCAGAAATTTGGTCAGGCCCAAATTGTATGATCCCTAAACTGTGTATAAATTGCATCAGTGAGAAACTTCACAATTTCCTCTCTTGGAACTTCCTTCTCCTTTTTTAACTCAAGATGGCGAACCTTGAATAAAAATACAAAACAAGAGTACAGTAAACCCGTCAGCTTTAAAAGGAAACAAGGAAAACTTTTACTTCAATACACTTTTGGCTACCTTCACAAGATCTGTCTGAGATAAACCAGCTTCAGTTATGATAATGAGGCATTTAATGTCATGTTCACTTGCATATTCATACTGTTCTTTCAAGCTTGGGTCTGGATTAGGAACAAACTGAGCCTATAAAACAGAAAAACATTTATTATCCATTATATTAAATCTTTTTTCACAAAAAAAAAGAATATAAGCTATTCAGAACGAGAAAAAGTATGGACCCTGATATTGGCTTGCCAAAGTTCAGCCACGAACTCCATGCGGGCTTCCAGAAGACCACCACCACCCCTTGAGCACACTAATACACCAACACCAGGTTCAATCCTGCATTGCGTAATAGAGAGAAAAAAAAATGAACTTATAATTCATCAACCTTTTTTCTCTTATGTGCTTGAATGGTTAAAGAAAGACATATAATCAAACAAACCTTGATGTTCTGATATCTATAGAAGAATGGAATTTTTCCAAGGCAATACTAACGCCAACTGCACCTGGAGGATTTGATTTCTACCCAAAAAAAGAACACATAACATCCAAATTAGAAATTTAGGCATAGTTGTTTATTCAACCAAAAAGAACAAAGAAAACTAAATAACCATCCATCCATAATTATCCCACAAAATCGAACATAATCATCAGATGGAAATAGAAAAACCTTGTAGATTCTACCAATTATTTCTTCAAAATAAGGCCAACCAGTTTTCTTCTTTAATAAAAAAAAGTTCTATGGTCATTTGGGTTCGAGTCGTGGAAAAAACCTATTGCAGAAATGCAGGGAAAGGCTGCGTACAAAGACCCAAAAGTCGGACTCTTCCTCGGACCCCACGCAAGCGGGAGCTACGCGCACTAGGTTATTTCTCTCCATGAATCAAAACAGCAGGTAAGTTCAACACTTTACAAAAAAAAAAGTGTTCTGGACTGGGTGCATGTTAAATGAGTTCTTTTTTTTAGTTGTTTTTATGATTGAAGAAAACTTTTACTTCAAAAAGTTGTTGACTCTATATAAATATAGCAACGAGATTCCTTCTTATTGTAATGAAGGTCTAGATATACAACTTACAGAATCATGACCCCACATTTGTTCTATCAGCTGATCATACCGACCACCAATGGCCAGCAAAGTCGCTTCAGGACTTGAGCCAGGATTACTCTCTTTCAGATACATCTGATCACAGCAATTTAATTAAATCTCTCCATAATCCCAATTGTAATACAGTAAATCTTGTATCCAGAGAAGCAAAAACACACACAAAGTAATCACCTGAAAGAATACTCCCCCATAGTAGGTTTCTGAAGGGGGCATGAGAACATCAATTGTGACATGACTCTCAATTGACCAAACTTTCAGGTAACTGAGAAGATCAGACAAGTCTTCTAGAGCCTTGCAAGTAGATTTATCTACACGACCACAGAAAAATGTTCTGAAGGTTAACCACAGAAGAATGTCAAAAGTGCATTAATAAGTAATAACTCTACGTTAGTTTTGTATGTAACTATATAATTATCCATAGAAGTTAGTATCTTACGGTTCGATACGAGTCAAAAGGTGAGAGATACATATCTTACGATTTGATACGAGTAGTGAATTCTAAGGGTGAGTCACCATTTCCCAAGATAAATACCATAATATGCAAGGAATTTACACGATATCAATTGACACTTATTAATATATTTAAAATTACGATGGTTTCTTTAGTTATTTAAATTTTTTTTGTTAGATACTAATTACTATAATCCTTTTGTTATTTTAAAAATAGCATAACGTATCTTAACGATATGATACAAAATCCACCGATACACGATACATTTTACGATTCAACTACTATGTAATTATCTATAAACTATTTTCTGGAGTTCTCTTTGACCTAATTTCTCTGCCAAAAACTACCTAATAGGAATGGTAACAGCTTCAAAAATGTCTGAAAAACAATGATGGACTTGGTTTAATTCCAGTCCTGCATTTCAACACCTGATTTCACTATGAAGTATCTAACCGGAGATCACAACAATGTTATTCCAGTACTTCCATAAACATGTATGGTGACACATTTGAAGTGAATTAAAGAAAAGATTAGTGGTACCAGAAGAAGAGAGAGCCCCTCTTAATCTTGCAAGAACCTGGTCAGCAGAGCCACAAAACCGCAAATCAGCTGTTTGCAATCTATCCACAATTCCCTCTGACAGGTGAAGATCCTATCAGACAAATTGAGTCAAACATTACTGCAAAACACTGTTCAGTACATGTACTATAGACAGGCAGTAGAAAATGGTAAAATAGAGACACATTTACAAGTATTCATCACCTGCAAGAGTTGCCGCCTAATGAACTTCCAATTCGACTTACGATTGGTAGACTGAGGGCACAAAGGTCCAATTAAGGATAGAAGCTGTGGCAATAAATGAAGAAACAGTTGAATCACGATGTACCTTAGAATTCAAGAAACCTAAAAGAGATGCAAAAATTTCATCTTCCTTCTGATTTCTAACAAAGTAGAACTATACAATGATGTTAAACAATCCCCCCCCCTCCTCTCTCCACCCAAATCCACAAACACACCAAAATGGAAAACCCTATTCGTTAGGGGTAAGGAGGGGTACATCACATGATGAAATGAGGAAATAAGAGCCCCAAAAGGATGCTTTCTATGGCTGACGGTTACAGAAGCCATAACTTCATAATTGAACCCCCATGAAGTTAATTATTGTTACCTCTGCTACACTCTGCCTTAATTCAGTAGGGACATGAACCCAGGACCAAATCGACTCCAACAATAGGCCGTGGTTCAGTCGGATATCAATAGTATTCAAACTGAAGAAGCGGGTACTGATGTCCAGGGCCACCTATAAATTTTTCTAAACTGTCACTCACAAAGAATTTGAAGTTATCAAGGAAAAAAAAAAGAAGCATTGATGGTTTCTCAATGGTAAAAATTGAGGAAAAACAAAAAGACATGCAGTCATTAACATTGCATGTGTTGTTACATGACAAAATCTCAGTGGGGATCTCTCTCAAATCTTAGTACTTGAGCTAACTAAACTTTCAATTTTGCTGCATTTCTTTCTCGAAGAAATTTAAGACAGAAGTATTTCACATGTCTATGGTAAAATTATTTAAAATACGATTGATGAGGAGATTTACTATCTTACAAAACAGTTAGCAAAAGAAGCTAAGAACATTTTTTCATGTCACAAGTTATTATGTCTGCATGATCCAGTATCCAGTGGTAGATCTAGAGAGTATAACAAACATGGACACAAACTTAATAATGAGTGTTTTTTCCTTCATATTAGATAATCAAGCTTAGGCAAACTTTTCTATTTAATTTATCGAAATTTGATGAAAAATTTATACAATTCTTAATGGTATTAAAATTGGGAATAAAGGCTTTGTTGTTGTTGTTGTTGTTGTCTTAATGGTATTAAAATTAAGGGTGGGCACTAGCATGGGCTTGACCTGATACAAATCCACCCTTGCTCGTATCTCCCTATCTAAAGCAAGAGCTTTTCAAATAGCTATAAGAATCAAGAGCTAATACCTTGATAACTTCAGCTTCTGTTATCAAGGGGGCACCTCCAACAATGTCAAAATCACCCTATGAGCATATAAAAATTCAAGGCTTAAAGGAAAAAAAAATGAAAAATATAATTAATTAACATCAGCCTTAAAAAATGAGATTTACTAAACTAAGAAATGTTATCATTTAACCTGAAGGAATCGGCTAGGAGTTGATCGTCCTATAGCCCTTCTATAGACCCATGCTACTTCATATCGTTTGAAAGATGTAATCTAGATAACAATAATAAACAATTCAGAAGATAACTTTGGTATCTGATGTTTACTTGTTTACATGTTAATAGACCAAGAGAAGAACTTGCACATAATTTGGAAACAGTGCCTGTTTTGTAGAAATTGAGAAAACAAATGGCGAGCGTAATTCATGACAGAGCTCTAGCATATTTCCCCTCTGGGTCATGAGCTTCACAGTTTTCCTGCAGAAATCAAGGTTACAAGAATGTTTTAGAGTAGAAAAGTTTATTGAAACATTGATCTCAGATACTTGTAGTTGCTTTTCTCATATATGTTCATTTCCTTCGTTGATGTCTAAAAACTTCAGTTTAATAAAGTTCAGATGTGCAAATGTTATCTACTCAGTTTGGAGGAAAAAAAGGATAAAACTTCCAAAAATTAAAAGAAGAGAGAGAGAGAGAGAGAAGCAGCAGCTCCTGCCAAGGATTCAAAAAAAAGAGAGAGAGAAGCACCTATTAAATGGGAAGGTTCCATCCAAAATCTGTAATGGTGAAAAGCCCAATCTCTTCGCACAATGCCTTTTAAAGACCTCCTTGCTCACCTCAATAATGGTATCTTGAAGCTCATAATCTAACTCACTGGATTGAGTAAAGAAATCATTTTGTATTGTTTTGGTGCACACTTCCTGCTGCTGACGTGATTTCTTTATCAACCTCTCCTCATTAAAAATGGTTGATACGACTCGGTCCAAGACATATGTGTCCTCTGGTTCTTGTATCATCCTCAGAACATCTGCAAAAGAATGTTATGAACAAAGAACACATCAAGAAATATCATTAAGAAAGATGAAAGCATGGATATAAAGCTGAGGAATTCCAGCTCAAACGGAAACTAAGGTATTTTCTGTAACCGCCTACCCCAGAATGAGATATATGAATATTGCACATAACCAACAATTTTGCATCAAAGCCTTCCGTTTTTTCTTTTCTTTTTTTTTGGCAAAAATCAGTCAATAGTCAAAACTGACTGATTGTCTTTCGTTGAAGAAAAACATAATTTTCCATAACAGTTATTTAGGTTTCTTAAAGCTACTGGAACATCTATACAAAGTTTCTTAATTATAGTGAATATTGACAAATTTTAGAATAAAATAAGCATGGATATTCTATTTAAGAGATTTTGCCTAAGAACTTGGAGGCCCTTCATTAGGTTCTGTCTGGCATCTTCACACCACATCTGTGACAAATTAAGAGATCTATCCATGTGAAAATGACTGATTTACTCCCTCCTGACCTACTTAAACTGATAAAGTCTTGATTTTCTGGTATTTGGAAGATGGGCATTATCAGTATCATATCTTACCATTCAACCATTCATCTTCCATCCTAGGTGGCAGATCATTTTGTAGAACCTCAACAGCAGATGGTCGATCAGAGGGGCTCGGAGCCATTAACCGCACGAGCAGTAATGCCTGAGTTGGGAATTTTTCAACCCAGGAGGGAGGAGGTGTTCCCTTCAGCTTCAGATCTGAAAGAATGATGTACCTTTCCATTGCTGTTGCAAATGGATGCCATAGCTCAAAGAATATCACACCTAGACTGTACATATCAACCTAAAAATACAACATATGAAGGTCTATTTACAAAAGACCCTTTTGGCAAACCACAACCTATTTTTTTGCAATTTTTCATGCTACACAAGAAATTAAACATAACTGCAGCCAACATGATTCTTGAAAATTTACAAATAAGATCAAGTTTCACAATTTAAATTCTAATTCTCATATACAGTTTCTCCTCAACCCATATTAAACACATTGAGATTCAGATAATGATGTGAGTTTGAATGAACTCGTTAAGACAAAACTAAGCATGATTAGCCATGCAATATACAAGTTACAAACCTTTTCATTTATCTGCGGCCACTTTTGCTCAATTTCAGGGGCAGTATAAAAGTAGGTACCAACTTGACCTGTACCATCCATTGAAGTTCCTGCAGTACTGGTAGGAAGGTATTGATCGTGATCCAGCTGCTCCAGCTTCAGAAACTTTGCTGTAAATGATTAACTGTATCATTAAGGAAGCAAATTGATAATAACTGAAGTTTACTTCATTAGTTTTTAAGAAAAAGTTGATAGATCAGGCTTCTTTTTACTTCAGAAACTTGGATAATGACACAAAACCATAAGGGAAAACTAACAAATATGAAGATAAAATGTTTCATCCAACTACATGTTTAAGGATTTTAACCTACCCAGCCCGAAGTCGCCAATCTTAATATCATTACGCCCGTCAAAGAATATGTTACTAGGTGTCAAGTCACGATGTATAATCCCTTGACTGTGAATATGAGCTAAGCCTTCTAAAATTTGCCGAAACAGGTGCCATGCATAATCTTTATTGAAAGATGAAGTGTACGTCTCAAAATCTTGCCTCAATGTCCTTTATATTGTAAAATCAAAGTTACAAGGACAAAGCAGAACTGTTACATCCTCCCTTAATATATGCAATCAGAATTAGGAGATAAAGAGAACACAACATGATCGCAATTCAAAAGCTATAATAATATGATTGGCATTCAGAATTCAGCATTTTTCCAGTCAGCCAGTACATAACATAAAGGCATACACCATTTTTCACCAAAGATAGTGTTCAGAGTACCTTAAATTGAATTGTTTTGGATTAATTATATACAAATATTGTGTCATTTGTAATCTTCAAGTTCCAAAGATTGCAACTATCTTTTTGTTGCTTTGATATTTTCTAGTGGCTGTTGATGTTCTGTAATGCTGTTGCTCAGCTTTTCGAGGGGCAAATAATAATTTTGATGATGGACATTGGTACCAAGGTTAGAGTTTCATATTTTTATTAGCTTATTTGGCAGAGAAGGGTTGAAAGGAATCAGTTTAACCAAGGCTGTAGAAAAAAAGGTTTTGTATTGATTTTTTATCAGTTCAGGGCTTTGAGGGTTTTAGATGCTGATATGATCAGGATTCTGATAAAACACAAGTTTTGCATCTGGATGCTGATAAAACACAAGTTTGCATGAAACAGGGGGTGTAATACACCACCTTTTATCAAAACGAAAACACCAAGACAAGGCTTTAACCAGTTAGTCAATCCAAAACCTATTAGGAGTAGAAAAGAAATAGATTTACCGAGGGCAATACTCCATTTGGATGTACAAATATGTCGATTCTTGCATGTGACCAGTGACAGGATCTACATAGCTGACACCTGCATTGCTGAAGCTAGTGCTCTCAGTCATAGAACCACATAAACTCTCTTCATGTTGGCTACCATATGAAGTTTCAAACCACGACTACATTTTTTTTTAAATTGAGAAAAAGAACATGTTAATATACCCAAAAATAATAACAACATTTAAGAATACAATTTTAGAAATTGAATAAGTGCTGAAATAGTTACTGATATTACCAGTTTACCACACTAACTACATATTAAATCCTCACCTGGTAATATCGGACCACATGCTGATGCTGCAACTGAGAAAGTGTGGCTACCTCTCTGATCACATTGCAAAAATTTTGATCAGAGAAAACTATAATAGAAGACATATGATTTGTAATGGCAGATATTGAACGAAAGCAATTCAAAAACTGTCAATGCGAGATATCTAGGACCTACCATATGAGAACTAGCTGGCAATATTATAAAATAAAAATAAATCAAATGGGGGAAACAAATATAAAACCTCAAAATCTTATCATTAACAAGAGGATTTTTGTCTTTTAGTCGGATTTTCTTCACAGCATATTGACGCCCATCTAGCTTATTCTGGCACAAGGCAACATGGCCAAACCCACCATGACCTATCAAAAATAATGTATATGTAGCTTCTTCACAGCTTTTTATTATTAAGTTTTCACATCATATGACAAAAGGAACACACAAGTCCTCTGTTAAAGTTGACCGAAGAAAACATGGTAATGCTTCATATCAACTCAGAGCTGCTGGTTTGAACAACTGGTGGTACTTTTGGATTATTCTGTAAACCATATTAATTTCTAAATACTTTACAGTTTACCTCATACCTATCATTCTCAGAGAATTCTGTCATACATGTCTAAACACGAAACTCAAACTGAGCTACATAATTTCACCTTGACTTCAATGCAGACAGTTATAAAGAAGTGAAAACTGAAGCAATTCATCAATCATTTGCTTTGTGAATCTGCATGCTTTGAATATCTTATTACCAAGTGACCGAAGTTCTTGAAAATCATTCAGGTAACGCGAACTTGATCTTGATGAAGCATTTTCACCGTCCAAACTATTCCCAGCTTCCAGAAATTGGGCAAACTGAGGAGATACCTATCCAATTATTCAAATTCCAAAAAAAAGAGTTACAAGCAACAATATAATTCAAAAGGCCGAAAAGTGAAAAATCATAGCCAGACCAACCGTATGTTTTGCAAAAGCATGATTGAAAGCATCTAAGAAGACAGAAGGAGGCGCTTTGACCAAATCCCTAGCCCAATCTGAGAGAACCTGTTCACAGTTTATTACTTTATTACTGTACCAATTACAGCAGCAAAATAGACAAAGCTACTGTTCATAGAGAAATGCAAAGCAACAACATAAGCTTCCTAAAATTTTGGGAGTACTAATGCATTTATCTCAATTTTTTGCCTACCCCTATATTGCACAACTCCGATGACAGTTCTGGCAAAGCTATTGAAGACGAACCCTTGAAAGCAGACGCCATCCGAAGACAATGCACCTGATTTGGAATTTATTAGCACCAGAACTAATAACAGAATTATAGAATCCAACCAAAAGTAAAATTGTAAAAGCATAATTAACCCTATGCATTCACTAAGGCCTCGTTAAGCAGCAAGCCTCATTTGAGACCAACTTTCATGTTTTTGCCATTCAACTTTCGAAAGTACTGTTTAATCCAATTATACCTCAGCAAAACCCAAATACAAAACCATTTCTCGTAAGTGAGATGGGGCAAGTACCAGAAGCAAATCTTTTTTCTTGTTTTGCAAGGCATCATCTGCGATGAATGCAAAAGATGATGAAGTGGAACGCTGGCTGTTTTCATCAGAAACTTCTTCACCAAACTCGGCATCCTACAATAGCATGATTTATTATTTATTTTATCAATTAGAGTAATAACTAAGGGCAGTGCAGACCAGCGCATTTCATCATTGAATAAAAACAAAACTTTCAGGTACAAACAGTAAAGGCGGTCTACGTAGAAGTACATTCTTGCCCTTATTTTACCAATACCAAAGCTATCTAGTATTACCTGACACAAATTAGGTGCACCACAGGAGCTCCTCTCTGATGAAACAGACACTGATTGTCCGTCAGATTCACTATCACTCTCTCCTTCCTCAGACACAGCATCCAACTTTGAGGAAATCTCATGCATTGACCCTTGCCTTGGTAAATTTTGGGTAGGTACTTGCCTAGCATAAGTATTTATGGAGGAAAGTATATTTGGCTGTAATTGAACATTCTTTCCTTTTCTCATGTCAGATGAACCAGTAAGGTGCCCAATTGATTTACTAGAGATTTCATTCATTAATTTGGTGTTGTGAACACTCCAAGTTGTGTCAGCTGCCAAATCAACAAACAGGTCGATGGAACTACAGACAGGAAATGAACTAGATTTTATAAGGGGCTCCTCAGCTTTGCTTGATTCAAGAAAAGGGGCCTGAAACAAAAGTTTCAAATTTAAAGCTGAAATTTTGTGAAGAACTGCAATAAAATAGACAAAATAAAAAAAAAATAAAGAGTTCATATACGGATTTCTTTGCATTGTCAAATGGAACAATTTCTGAAAGAAACTCTTGAGCAGCCTCCACCATGTTATAAATCATCACACGTCCTTCTTTCGCACAAATGTTTGCCTACAATTGCAACACAATCAATTACGCATCTTATTACATACCAAGATTGTGTGGCCTAATTATACTTAATTAAGTTATTTGCTTGGCATGTCTTCCTCGACCTGGTCAAGAAGAAGTGACAATAATTGATTAGAATTTTCCTCAGACAAGCCTTCTTCTTCTGCTAGTTGTATCTTTGGGCACTTGTGAGGATAACCAGGCAAATATCTAAAGAAAAAAAAATAGATTAAATTAACAAATTAGTAATTTATAAAAAATCAGATATAATAATAAAAAAAAAAGAATATCACCTTACAATTAGAGCAGCTGAAATACTGTGATTCCCATAAGTAGTATCTCCAGAGTAAGGCCTATTTACGATTTCAGAATAAATAAAAGTTAGAATAATACATGATACAAAACTAGCTAAAACATTCATACAATACTGTACCTGATATTTATTTGTATCTGAATATTAGGTACTTCTGATATTATCTTAAAATCTCCTTGGAATATGGAAGCTCTGAAATGAAGTTACAAATAAAAATTTAGAAACCGGTAAATCAACAAAAGCACTCCAAATTCAACTACACTAATTGAATGACAACCCGAATCAACTAATATATAATAAGAGAAACAAGTGTTGAACAACGAATTGTCTTCAATCTACTTGTATTAATTCAACATGTACCGGACTATAGCAAATTGATAGGAGTTCGACTATATTACTATATCCAGACTATATACCGGAATCAAACTGATTCCAATTCACATTCTAGCTCATCAGCACGTCATTTTGATAAGATCTATTCAAGTTCCTAGTAATAGTATCTAAACCAATGTAGCGATCTGAAGCACAAAAATAGCAACAAATTAGCACTAATCAAACGCACTTACAACACAGTTATCTCCTCATTAAGCACATCTTGATCATCTTCAAGCTGAGATGAGTGATCCTTGGAAGCGTTCCTCCCTCGACCTCTCCCACCTTTCCCTTTCTTCTTCTTCTTCGAGTTATGCCCCATTTAAGCAACCTTGAATTCAAATTTCCATCTCTAACAATTCGAAATCAGAACAGATAGAGCGCTAGAAAGGTATGAGAAAACAGTTTAGGTTTTAGGTCGACTGGAGAATTGGCGAAAGAAGATTGCGTGCTACGAAACGCTTTCTTAGAGCGAGAGAGCGGGAGCGAGAGACTTCAGTTCTGGCATTTGGCAAAGGTCTGGCAAATTTCTCAGGACAACGAGGTCGGGACTGAGAACTGGGACCCGCATGATAGTATATTTAGGGGTTTCAATGAAATCTTTTGCCTATTTACACGACTCTTATCGTATCCGTTAAGGCGGATGTGAATAAAAAAAAAATTTAGTCTATTAAATATCGATATGAGTAACAAAAAAATTCCGTTAACTATCGGATAAGAGTACAGATAAGAGTTATATCGTGTTGTTACTCATTGGATAAATTATTTAAATATATATATTATAATCTATTATATAGCATTGTCACATGTCTTTGGCACTATATAATCTGCAGTGCCAAAGAATAGTGTTTTCACTGCTCAAGTGAACGGTGTTTGCACCGTTCAAATTTTTTTATTTTTTCTGGGTTTTTTCTAGAAAAACAATTTTTTTTAAATCTTTTCAGATTTTTTTTACAGAAAAGACATAAATAGTGACAGAATTATTTTTTATACAGAAAAGACATTGATAGTGCCTTTTCTAGTTTATTTCATATCTTCAAAACAATTAACTAGATTAAAATTAGAAAAATCTGCATTTCTAAAAGAAAAATTTATACATCATTGAAATATAATAAGAGCAATATGCATCATGTATATTGATAAAAAAAATTGATTTGCATTCTATTTATTTGATATGTTTCATTAGTAAGTACTAAGTAGTATATTTTTTAGTATAAGTGACATGAGAAGAAATTTTTTTACTTTTGTAATATCTAGAATGTTATTTATTATTATATTTTAATGGTATATACCTCCACTCGTACCTTACCTATCCATCGACAGCCTAAGTATATTTCTTGGGGCGAAAGTAGGTTTTCGATTTGGACCCTAGAAACTTTGAAGAATTTAATGGTTACCCAGAAAATCTTAAAAATCAAAATTACAATTACAATATTATGATTTTATGATTGTCGAAAAAATTGGGGACATCAGATTGGTTAAAACCGCTTCAAAAACGAAACCGCTAATAACTACCTTCAAACGGGATTCGTCATGATCATCATGTCAAAATGGCCCAATAGGCCAAACTCCTATACCCATGGACATGGATTTATATCCGACTGTCGTAGTTTGCAACGGCAGCAAACTTTTTAACAACGAGTCTCATAAATTAATATTATAATATATCTTCTGCATCAATTCACAATCATTCAAAATTAATTCGACCGTTCAGATTTTCTACAACAGCCTGCTATCATTACAATGATGACAACAAATTTGGATCCCATGAACAAACATTAATAGTTAGTACATGTTGCTAAGGAGAATAGAATAAAGTTTAGTTTGATTCAAAACGCATGTCTGATATAAGAGCATCTCCATTTTTAAAATTTTTGAAGTTTCTAATAATTGTTGCATCAGTTTTAGAAATTTAATTTTTTTAGTTTCTAAACTCTCACATTTGTGAAACTAAAATTTGAATTTCTTAATTGTCACATCAGCAAATACTAATATTAGAGTCCTATTTTACTAGGATATAGAGCGCATCAGCGTTGCAGAGATCAATCAATTTTAATCAATTATTAAGACACGTCAGAGTTTATAAACTTTGGAGCAAAATTGCTAAATAAGAAACATATCTACATCCCTGAAATTGATTTAGAAACGATCACATCAAATTAGAAGCTCCAAGAATTTGAAAAATAGTGATGCTCTAAGTTTCACAAGAGATCTTCTCATTTAAAAGTATAAAAGAAAAGAACGTGGTGCCAACGAAATGATCATGACAATGTTGTTTATTGCTAAGATCGAGAGTTCAAACTTCAACATTTGTGGAGTGAAGAATTTAATATTTACTACGAATGTCGAATTTAACCTCTTTATTACAAATAAAGAAGAGTTTTAGTAAAAAGAAAAAGGAAAAGAAGAGAGAGTACAAAAGGAAAAAAGACAGTTCGAGTATGACAGAATTAGTGTAAGGTACCAAAATGGCTATTTAATGAAAACTAAGCACGTATTCATAGCACAATAAAGTGGACTCTGGACTGCATGCCATTGATGTTTTCAATTATGTGTCAAATTCGCAAATAGTATGAATGAATTGTGATTCACGTGCTATATATATTTGTTTGCAAATCAAAATTGTACAGTTTAACTTGGATAACAAACAATGGTGGTAGTGGTGGAGGTGGTGGGGATGAGCTAACAATGGCCAATGCCTCCTTCACCACCCCTGTGGTTGCCATCTCTTGCAATGACAATTGTCCTTCATTTCCTGCCGCCTCGCTCACTAACAATGGTCAAGCAAGATATGCAAGAACTAGTCCTAACCCACCGCAAGTGAACTCACAAGAAAAGTCGCGATCTTACTGCATCCAATTAATTAAGAAATATGGTAAGGATGTATCGCGACCTTCGTATGCTAAAATTGTTCAACAAAATTCCACTGTCAACAAGATTGGTCGAAAGATTGGAATTAGTAGCAATGGAGTTCATCGTTGGCCATCTCAAAGACGAGCTGATCTAACTTTGAAAAATTCTCAAGATAGTTTCTAGATTCGTGCTAATGGCGAGGCAGTAACAAATCAGGCCCCATCGAACAGAAGATTCACCACTGGATAGGCAAATGGAGATAATATTATAGCAAAGGGACCACCTTTGATCAATCTAATAAACAACCGACAAAATAACTGCTTTGGATCATCTGGTGTCTTGCAGGACACTTTTAACCAGCAACACTCATTCAATCCTAGTCCTAGATCTTATCACAACAAACCTCGATGCTATCGTTGCAGTGAATTGGGACACCTCGCATCATCTTGTCGAAATCCCCAAATCTATTTCCATTGCAGAAAAACAGGTCACAAAGCTCGATCCTACATAGCCATTTCCAACCAAACCTCGAAAAATCGATTGGATTTGCAAAAACCTCCATAAAAGGCAGACGCACCACATTTGAAGAAGCCAATACTAAAACCTGTAACTTCATCTCTGATATCTCACGTTACTAGCTCTCAAATCACTCTCTCTTCCCTTACCTTACATCACGAAAAACCACCATCAATGGCATCTTCCATGGTACGCAAAATTGAACTTGGAGGATCTGAATTTGAACGAGCTCATGCTGGCCTCAAGAATAGCTTCATTATACAAGCTCCAGGTGGAATCGAAACTCCAAAAATTATCGCTGGTCTCCAAATATCTTATCCAGGAATAGGATATTGGGCGATTAAGTGGATAAGGGACGATCGATTTTTAATTGAAGGCCCGCCTAGTTAGGTAAGAAAAATCACTGATTCAGGTGTCTGCAATTTAGGTCCTTTTTCTCTTCCTATCTCAATTGATTTCAATGAACTGTTTCCATCTGCTCAGCCAATGAAATACTGGATTAGACTGCATAATATTCTCTATGATATGCGGGACATTCATACTTTGGATACCATTGTAGCAATATTTGGTACCTTGATTGATCGGGACCAAAACACCTTTAGTGGGGAAGATCTTAGATGGGCTAGAGTTCAGGTTAAAGTAAGGGATGGGGAACTCATTCCTCCTCACCTCTGGCTAACAATGACCAGACCCAATTCATCCAAAGAAGTATTGAAACTTAGAGTAGAAATTGAATACGACAAATCTGAACCTATACTAAAGTGGTCATCTCATGAAGTAGATGTCATTGATAAATTGAAAATTCAAATGGATGCAAAAGAAAAAATTGCAAAATATGGAGGTCATAACACCTTAAACATCCCTCCTAAATACACGCAGAATTTAACTCAAATCACTAATTTTATCTCTAACACCAATTCCCACATCTCATCTTTTAACAACTCTTTGAACTCCATAAATGAAACCAACTCCTACATTCAATCTCATGTTGTTGCGTCCACTGGTAACCCAGTCAAAGGTCCAACCAATATCAATATCAATAATGGTACTCAGCATCTGACATTAGCCAGTACCAATATCCCACATCCTCCATTAGCACAACAAACTCAATTCCACCCCCCCCCTAATATTTTATCCAAAGACAAAGGAATATTGGAGATAGAAGATGATTCTGACTCAATGGCCCTAGCTATTGCTAAAAACAAGCTACTAAGAAAATAATTACAGAGAGTGAAAGCTTTGCAACATAAAATGGAAATGTAACAACAAAAGAATGGGGAATCTAGTGGAATTCACAAGACCAATCAGGAATTGGCTGTAGCTGGCAAGGAGACAAAGACACCTCATTCCCTGGTCTTCCCTCATGGAGACAAAGTCAAGAGACCCCCTCTAGTGCAGATCTTAAAAGAAAAGATGCAAAGAGACGAGAACTACTTGCTTCACTTGGTAAAAAACCTTTATTTTTCACTATCTCAGATGAAGAGATTGGTACTATTTTCTCTGAGTTAGGCCTCATATTTCACATTCTACTAAAACCCCAACTTAAATAATAGCAGGTATGAGAACTCAAGAAAAAGAAAAAATGGCAGAAGTTATATATGAATTAATTAATTGTTGTAAAAACATTAGTGTATGGGACACATATACCAAGGGACAACTAGTAGTTACTTTATGAAGATTCTTAATTGGAATATAAGGGGCTTAGGTCTAGCTGAAAAAAGAAATATCTTAAGAGACTTAATACACAAAGAAAATTTTGATATTGTTTGTATTCAAGAAGAAAAAAAAAAGAGAACGGTTTACAAATAGAATGCTCAAATATATTAGTCCAAAACTTTCTTGGCAATTTCTACCTGCTAAAGGTACTAAGGGAGATATTTTAATAGGCATAAATGAAAACTACTTTACAATTAAAAATTGGATTAGTGGAAACTATTCTTTGCAATTTTACACCGTAAACAAAAAAACTGTTTATGAGCTTGTACTTCTATATATGGACCCTCAACTAGTAGCAATAAACAACAGTTTTGGCATGAACTACAATTTTTGAAGTAAATCATGGATTGGTCCATGGCTATTAGGTGGGGATTTTAACTCAATTCGATTTAGAAATGAAAAAAGGGAGTTTCCTTTGATCATATAAACATGAATAAGTTTAGTACATGGATTGATGATAATAACCTAACAAAATACAAATGCACAAATAGAAAATTCACATGGTCTAGAGGTACACATAGCAACCAACATGCTTGTTTAGATAGGTATTTGGTTAATGATGAATGGAATACTATCTATCCTTCTACTAAAACAATTGCTCTAGTTAAACAAGTGTTTGATCACAATCCTATAGTTATGGAATTTGATAAAAATTCAAATTATTGTAATTTTCAATTTAGGTTTGAGTCCCATTGGTTTCAACAGGAAGAATGTACTAGCATAGTACAGGAAATATGGTCTCATATGAAAATGGATCATCAAAAGAAAGCTAATGTTTGGAAACTTAAATTAGATAGTTTAAGACAAAAATTGAGAGGATGGAATGCAAATCTTAAAAGGCAAGTAAGAGATAAGAAAGAGCATATTATACAACAGTTAAAAGAATTTGAATTAATTGCAGAAGATAAAGACTTTTTTGATAACGAAATTCAAGAAATAACTCAAGCAAGAACTGAATTACTTGGTATACATAAGTCTGAAACACAATATTGGCAACTGAATTACTTGGTCTAAATTTTTTCATAAGATAACCTCTTTTAATCATCAACAAAATAAGATTAATTCCCTAACTGTTGATAAGGCACTTATCACAGATGAAAAAGATATTCAAACCATTGCTTTTAATCATTTCAAGCATATTTTAGGTCAAATTGGTAACAAATGGTCAATTATATCAGAAAATATGTAGGAAATAAATGATAAAGTAACATCAAGTGAAAGTGCTAATCTCACTGGACCTTTTACATTATCAGAGATTGAAATTGCAGTATTCCAAATGGACCCTAATAAGGCAGCTGACCCTGATGGTTTTAGTATGCTATTTTATCAAAAAAATTGGGATTTAATTAAACATGAATTATTTAGTATGTTCCAAGATTTTTATAATAACAATTTAGATATTGATAAGCTAAATAGAGCACTTATAGTTCTAATTCCTAAAATAAAAGAAACATCTTCAATCACCAAATACAGACCTATAAGCCTTTTAAACCGTGTCTATAAAATATTTACAAAAGTATTAACTAATAGACTTTTTCCAATTTTGAATAGAATAGTTGGCAATAATCAAACTGCTTTTCTAAAAGGAAGATTTATTCTCGAGAGTGTTATTACAACTCATGAGGTATTAAACTCAATTCATAAGTCCAAAGAAGAAGGAATAATGATTAAATTAGATTTTGAGAAAGCATTTGATACCCTCAATTGGGAATACTTATTTGAAGTACTAAGACAAAGAGGCTTTAGCAATACCTGGATTACATGGATTAAAAAATTATTATACAAAGGTCATAGTGCAGTATTAGTGAATGGAAAAATAAGGGCTTATTTTGAATGCAAGAGAGGTGTTAGACAAGGGGACCCCCTATCTCCTTATTCATATTAGCTACAGATACTTTAAATAAAATTACACATAAACGTATAGATAAATAATATTATGAGGGTTTAGGGACAAAAAATTAATAATAAAAAGGTCATCAATATTCAATATGCTGATGATACCTTACTGTTTTTCAAAGCAAATTATAATATGTTGGAAAAGCTAAAATAGACACTTATAGGTTTTGAGGGGGTGACCGGCCTAAAAATTAATTATGAGAAGACATAATTATAGGTTACATGCACATTTTTAGGATAATAAGTGCAGTGATGATTGTTTGGTATTGCATGTGATCAACTTAATCGGCCCAAAGAAAGGTTAATTGATTGACATGTTAATTTATTATCAGCACTTGATTATTTTATCAAGATACCATTAAGTTAATATTTTATCTCATGATAATTTATTAATAAAATTTCGTGTCTTGAATATGGTTTACCTTTATTTGAATTTATTATTATATTGAATAAATTAGTTTAAGTATGTAGTATTTAGTCATTGAATTTATAATATTCAAACAATTCAGTAATGAATTGGATGTTGATTATTTATGAGGAACAACGAAACTACATACTCATAATCAGAGATTGGATCAGTTGAGATCATTTGGTTTACCAACTCTGATTTTAAAGGATACCAAATATCGTGATGTACATATTATGTTAAAAGGTATCTATTATGTAATATATCTGTGAAACTTATCACATGGTTTCACAAAGTGGATAAGAATTAAGTACCACTGAAGTTGTATATGTTATAATATACAGATAGTTTATAATTTACAACATAGCTAGTTAATCTAGTGAAGATCAAGTTATTGTTGAAAAGAAATGATTCAGAATGGATAGTTATCTATCAAGTATATTTACTACAAACTCCATATTTGAGGATTCAAGTATTAAGAGATTGACATCCAAAAGGATTCGATGAGCATATTGTTCATATGAATGCCAAATCAATTCAGGTTATTCAGTTTTAAGGATATTCGGTTTTAGTGGGAGTTTGTTATTATGCTTGAATGACATATATGGTTTTCAGTTGTCTTTTCAAGATTTCCAGTTTAAGGTTATTTCTACAGAAATAAGGTTTTAGGCTATTCACATTCTGAATTGGTTAAGGTTGATCTCACTAAGGTTTAAGGTGACCAAATTGGAGATAAGCATGTGGATCACATTACATGTAATTTCCAAAGTATACATCTCCTTCATGATTTATGTCATTTAGTTATGTTTACATTATGATTTATGTCGATTTAGTTTTGATCAATGAGATGAATATTGCTTAAGTCCTCGTGGACATAATTGATGGACGAAATTGGATGATGACACAAAAGGTTAAGACAGCACAGTTTGAGTACTCACTTAGGATTTATCAATATATATTATTCGGGTACACATATAGTCCAAGTGAGAGATTGTTGGAATTAATATAATTAATTACAATAATATATGGACTTATATGTGATATAAATATATATTGAATAATGGACTGTTAATTATAAAATTAGCCCTGTTACGAAGTGATCAAATTAAGTATTATTTACGGGTTTCAATATGTGTCATGAGAAGCGAGGCCTTTAATGTGTAGAATGTGTATTAATAACTTTATGATTTAGTGATGGTCTAAATTATATAAAGTTATCCGAATAATACAATTATGCTATTGGTCCCCGGAGAACACAATTTAATACGACAATATTCTGCAAATAAGGGAATATCCGATATAGGTAAGTTCTGATTTTTGGACCCGTTAAAGTATCCATTGAGGAAATGATTAATTAATTGATTAATTAAATTAATTAATTAATCAATTAATTATAGAGATGCATGATTTTTGACTCAGTGAATAAAGAGGCGCGTGCTTATATGCAGGCACCATTTCATATACACATTTTGAATTGAAGAGATGCACTTATCTATTCATTTTTATCAAGTCGGGTTCTTTGTGTCTCGTTGGAAAAAACAGACGAATCAAAGGGAAAAATAAAAGGGATTCTCTTCTCTTCAGATCAATACACAGTACATAAAAATTACTGTGAAAAGGCACTCTCTCTCTTCGTACAGAGAGTTAGTGCAAAATTTAAATTAAGTCACTGAGAGAGAATTAAGTAATAAAGTACTAAGGTCAATTCGGTTCAGAACTTGCAATTGGTGGATAATTTCGTTATTTAGAAAACGTTGTCGTTACCGTCTCTCTCGCTTTCTCCATCGGACCAGAGAGGAATTATTCGAAAACTAAAGGCTTCCGGTGATTAAAGATGATTTTTATTTCTTCGGAAGATCAAAAGCTATGGATTGAGGTAATTTAATTTTCAAATTAGAGGTTCTCTAGAAGATCTTGGAAATACCCTTAAATTTAAATGATCACACAACAAATTTTTATGTTTCTTTATTCAATTGTAAACTTAGCAAACTTCCTATCAAATATTTGGGACTCCTATTACATTGGAAAAGACCAACTAAAAGTGATTGGTTAAAATTCATAGATAAAGTAAAAAGAAAACTACCTGTGGAAAGGGAAATTGTTATTCTTAGCTGGAAGATTAATATTAATTAATTATGTATTATCCTCATTGTCTGTGTATTACATTTCTCTTTTCAAAATCCCTAAATGGGTAGTCAAAGAGATTGACAAAGTTATAAAACATTTCTTATGGTCTGGTGTAGATACTAATAACAAAAAGAAAATTCATTTGGTTAATTAGAAAATGTTGTGTAGGAGTAGAGAACATGGGGGGGGGGGGTATACTAAAACTAAGTAATATGAACATTGCTCTAATTGCTAAATGTGCATGGTTATTCACACCTATTGCATCCCCATTTTGGAAAGATGTAAGTAGCACATACAAATTTATTCAAATAAATAATAAGAAGATCATAGGTAATGGCAAAATACAAACTTTTGGAATGATACATGACACCAGAATATTCCCTTGAAATAACAATTTCCATTAGTTTATCAAAAAGTTCAAAATGATTTGTATAATATAGCTCAAGTACATAATAGTGATAAATACAAATTGCACTTATCTATGGGAGTTACTAAAGATATGAAAATAAAAAAAAAAAAATTTACTTACTCTTTTACAAAATCTGAATCTGACTCAGGTGTCAGACTCATCCAGATGGTCTTTGGAATCATCTGGTTTTTATTCAGTAAAATTCCTATATTCATTTCTAAATTTTGGAGACATCAGGATTAATCTATCTCACTCTATATGGGTATTAAAAATTCCTTTAAAATATAAACTATTTCTATGGTTAAGTTTAAATAATAAAATACTGACAAAAGATAATTTGATTACTAGAGGTTGTAGTACTGATACATCATGTGTTTATTGTTTAGAAAATAAATCTGTTGATCATTTGTTCATTAAATGTCTACTTAGTAAACAGTTCTGGTCTATTATAAATAATATTTTTTTCAACATAACATATTTTAATCTGACATCATTAAATGACCTTTGGTTCTCAATTTTACAAATGAATTCTATTGAAATGAGATATTGGAGCACTCTCTTAGCTGTCTTTATTTGGGTGGTATGGATTGAAAGAAATTCTATAATTTTCCATTTTGGACAAACCAGATATGTCCTTTCTAAGCTACTGATGGTGATTCCTTAGTTTTTTTAAAATAATGGATATACATCCGGTCATCTATAATGGAGAAATTATGTAGTTACGAAAGGGCTGACGTGAAGATGTCGTTTGGAGTAGATGAATCCGAATCCTCTGGTTCCAGTTTTATTTGGGACTTGTCTGGTCCAAACGAATCTGGACCAGAGAATTAGATCTAAGGGTGGAGATTATATCGCCTTCAAAAACAAAAATAAAAAAAGAAAACACTGCCCGATCGCGTTGTTTTTCTTTGCCCGTGTCGCAACAGTTCCATCTCTTTCTCTCTCTGAACCCAATCTTCTCTCTTCGAGCTTCATCGTGGTAAACTGCTACCTAAGTTTGCTCTCTTCCATCGAATCGCCAGTGTACCCACTGAGCTAGGGTGTGCTCCATCGAGCTCCATCGAATTGTCAGATAGTTTGTACCTAAGGTTATCACCCAGGAAAAATCTGTCAGTTCTTTTTTATGCTTCTTATTTACCCACTAAAGACTTTTTTCGCTAAATTAGAGGGTAATTGTCCAGATTTCAAGTCTGTATGGGGGAAATTTCCAATTACAAAGTTTTGTTGGGTACATACCCACTTTTCTCTTGAAGTTGCACTAGCATTTGGTGAGTATGTCAACACCAGTGTTGGTTATTAAAATAGTATGCTCAAATTGTGCAGTCAGGCTACCGTCAGCTGTCAGAGTTGTCCACCCATCATCCCATATAACATGGTTTGTGCTTCCTGATGTTAAAATAGGCCCTACAACAATGAAAAATCTAGTGTTAACTGATATAAATTTTTTTGCACTTTACTATGCAAAGAGTAAATGGTTTTTATTGGAAAAACAAGCAACAATCCGCAGACCATATTTCAGGTCCATCCCTTCTTTTTAGCAGTAAACTTTCTCTTTATAAAATAATTCAGATTTTAGTTCTTAAACTTTTTAGAAGGAACCAAATTGGTCCTTGAACTTCCATATGTAACTCTTGTTAAAATTATGCATGAATGATAAATGAAGTGCCTCACTTCTGGCACAAAAAGTTCCATTCATGTTTTGACTAATGAGTGCTATATCAGAGGTAAAACATATAGTATTCCAGTTATAAAGATAAACTCCAAACATGTAAATACCAATTATAAATGTTTGACTTTCCACCATGCATCCCGGCTTATCATTACCTGTGTACTTAAACTGTCAGGTCCAACAAAATTAAGCATACCAGCACAATATTGCAGTCACCTTTTCAGCTAAAACTGCAAAGAGATAGTAAGTTATGGCATAAAAAAGTATTAATACTCACGATGATGAAATATGAGTGGTTTAGAGTGGAATACTCTCCCCACCCCATGCCTAACGAATATCTCCACGGTGCGAAAGCTATTCTTCTCAGCATGTTCACTGTCCCAAAATAGAAAAAATGCACATTACCAAAATAGTTCAGAGTATCACGCATTACTTTCTTTTTATTACTTTGGCACATTTAGTTAAGAAGTACCCATTGGCCTTTCAGTATTGCTGTCTTTAACATCTAAGTCCCATTTTACACTACTCATTCGGGCTCCTTCATATCATTTTGCTTTAATTTTATTCTCCCTCGAAGATGAATGCAAGATGATAAATTAACATGTGCTTTGTTTTGTTAACTATGTTCCCCAATTTTCCATATTTCCTTGGATGAAATGATTTTTGGGCAATTCATCTGATGTGAGAGGAACATCAGAAGTTTAAATTCAATTGCAGACCAAAAGGAAAAAAGTGTGGACTCTATAACCTTATGCATATTTTATCTCTAAAGTTTCAAAGTTCTTTTATTTTGGTTCCATGACACTCATGTTAATCAGGATTTATATCCTTTTTCACTGAAAGCTGACATGCAACTTTGTTTCGACTAGAAGCTAAAGGATGTAAGTCAGAAGCGGTAATACTTTATGAAGACTAAATTTATAGACTTACTATCTGAGAATATGTATTTTATCAAATTGAGTTGCTATTATCACAAATTCATGACCAAAAGTAAAAGTAATTTATTACTAACTAATTTATTCAGATGCTTTTCTTGAAAGACGATCAACTATTCAGACTTGTTACTCTAAACTCAATTAGATTTAACATTTCCGCTTTTCACCTTGCAGAGTAATCTAGACTTAGTCAAAAATTCACTTACCGAGTGTGACACCATCGATCTATAATTTAAAAATATATCTGAATTTTGTAATTATCGAAAGTGAGGCTACGTTGCTTACATAAATACAAGCTTTATCGTATTTGCGACTACATATTTAGAATTTTAAAATGCAAATGATTAGTCTAAATTGTTTATTTTTACTAAAAATCTACTTAAGAATCAAAATTTTATTTTTTTAATTTTTTTTACTATTTTTCGGATGAAAAGTTATTGACCTAACAATTTACATATCTCTTTAATTATTGATATTTTAACTCATTCGATAAAATAGTAAAAAAAATAAAAAAATGAAAATATTAATTTGAATGACGTTTTCAACTGTTCGAATCAGTTGTTTTCTCCTTAAAATTAGAGATACGAGTCACATGCACATGCTCTATCATACTTGCATAAACACTGTTGCCTCATTCATTGTTAAATGATGATCGACTTTTTATGTTAAAGATTAGGAAAACTTAGATACACTTGAATATGTGCTTTCTATATACTTAACTCAATATGTACCATTTGATTGAATTGAAATTCATACTTTATATTCCAATCAAACGATACAAATCGAGTGGAGTTAATTCTTCACAAAAGATTATTAAAATAGTGATTATCAAGATTTCGTCGATCTTTTAGTACATATTTCTGATGAACGGGACCCATAATTTTGAATTAAATCGAGACGCATTTGAACGTTTGAATTTAGGTGCAGGTTTCCATAGGGTTGTTCTTGCAACAACAACAGTAAGTCGAGAACTTGTTACTTGTTGGGACGGCTCTCCGCTCTTTTCTTATGCGCCGGCCGTGCTCCGCGCTCATACAAACGTCCCCAAATATTACCATTTTAAGCACCGCTTTCCTTTGATATTTTGCATTTTCTGTCCTCATAATTCTCTGAATCGAATCCGCAATCATTTCTTGAAAAACCAATCAATCCGTAAGAAGCTCTCAATCTTTTTCTACAATTTATCGACACAACTTCTCTCTTAGATTTCAATTTACATCAGGTAAACAATCTCCGTTGCTCTTCTTCATTTCTTGATCCTAGAAATTGAAGTTGTTAGTCGCAGTCGATCGTCTTCTCTTCTAGGGTTTATATTCAAAATAAAATCAGTCTGATAACAGTTTTGTGTTTTATTCGTTTTAGAATTTGTTTTCATCTGTATCCCTTTTTTTTTTTTTTACCATTTCTCAATTGAATGTTATAATCTTATTCTTTCATTATTTCTTTCTTTTCTATTATTTGAAAATTGTTATTATTTATTTAAAAAGATCAATACCGTTACTCTATCGATTCTTCTCACTGAAGTAATTGATTGACTTGTTTTTCTTTTTTCCGTTAACAAAACCCAATATACCAAATAGCTAGAAATGAAAGGCTTTTAGTTGGCCAAGACAGTTTTCAATATTGTGGCTATTTCCTTCCAAAGGATTTAACGTTAATGGTTTATGACTTTGCCTTCGATTTGATATGCTTAATAATCCAGACGAGACTTCCAGTTCCTTACTAATCCTTACTAAAAGTACTCGATCAAAGAAATAACCTGATCTTTGTTGTCGATTCTGATAAAGACCTCAGGAAAATTTATCTTTTAATGAAATTCTGTTACGTTTTGCTCACTTCTAAGTACATATTATTGTTCTTTTATGGATTTTGGTCCTATATGGTTTATGTACTGAAACCCTAATTTTGATTTATGTACAGTATGCCTCACAAAATTTTTCATCATCCAACTTTTCTCTTTTTACATTAACCTTTAAGTTTTCTCTATTCACAATTACAGGTTTAATTTCTAATGGCAACCTTCAGTCAAGGAGCCCAAGATGAGAATTTATTAATTCACAGAGGTACAGGTTCTTTAATTTAAAACAAATAAGTAATCATGGAAGTGTAGCAGTAAATTCTACTGTTAAAGGCTGACCAGTGCTGGTGTATGACCTGACTAGATCAGTACTATGCTGGAATTTATGAGTGCTGTACCAGTACCAGAATGATTGGTATATAAAATCCGTGAATATACAAAGTAATTGTACTTGACATTTTGCTTTCCTATTTCAGGAAAAGTAAGAAAAGAGTTGAAGTCCGAACTTTCAAAGCTGACAAAAACAACAAAGAAACCATTAGGCACGCAACTGAGATATTACAAGTTCTCTTAAAATAAAAATACCTACATTAATAAAAGTTTATTCTTATTATTATTGTTGTTATTCTTGTTCTGAGAAAAGCTGGGAAGAGGTCAAAAACTGAAAGGAAAGCTTTAGGAGATGTCTCCAATATCAGCAAGCCCCTTATTTCTGCCAGACTCAGGAAAGATCCCTCTAGTGCACTGAAATCCAGTGATAATACCAAGAGCACACAAAAGAGTGGTAGTCTGACAGAGGAACAGATAAAGAAATGCCAGGAGTGGGCTCAAGAAGGCATTGAGCACATGTATTTTACTGGAAATGACATTCAAAAGCTAGAAGCAGATTGCATGGAGAAACGTAAGTCTTTAACCCTAAAGCCCTTAAGTCCTAAAAGAATCCATAAACTATAATAGGGCATATTAAGGTCCCAATCACTTAGCACTAATTCTAACATTGAAATCCTGATAAAACTGCCGATTGCATGTAATTGCCACTGTTGGGACAAGTAGAAATGAGGTAAGGGCATTGAGTCCATTCTTTATTCTTATGCTAAATTACGTCTTTTTTTCTTTGTGTTTGTTGGCTTGGATGTTAATGGAAAGCATACTTGCTGGATTACTTTCTGAAGAAGGAAAATCAAATGAAATTGAATAATACAGTTTCGATGTTTATTTAATTTCTTATACTTATTATACCTATTTGATTCTGGCAAGCAGCAGGTGATAGTTACTTTTCTTTTCTTACTTTAGGTGTCAAGGAAGAGGTGTCAATGGCAATGTCATCTATGCATGGATGGGGAAATGACATGTTTGACCTTATGTCACCTAGTAAGGTATGCAGATCTTGCAGCTCCAACTGCAGTCATATAATTGCTTTGGTTGAAAACTTGTGTCAGTGACAGAATTGGCATGCAATGATAACACTATCCTTTTATTTATCACATGAGAAAATTGTATTTTCCTTGCTTCACAATGTCGCATGCAGATTTCCTATTGTAGTTATAATTAATTAAAATCCATTTCTTATTAGGATGGAGTTTGTGATAGTGGACTGAAACTGGAATTTGAATCTGAAATCCTTTCCTCAAGATCATGTCTCTTTCTTTCCTCCTCTCTTTGATTCTTTTTTATGTGCCATCTTTTCTATGTTTCTGTTTTTCACTAATAAATTAGATGCTGGTAAGTGGCAAATTGCTCCTAAATCATTTGGGTTATGGTAAAGTAGTCATGAAATGATTCTTTGCTATATCAGGGAAAATATGCAACAAGCTGAAGCTTGAAGTCCCAAAGTTGACAAAAACTGCACAGAAAACTTCAGGTACACAACTGAATTGTTTACTGGTTCTCTTAGACCACAAACCTAGTATGGACAGAACTTCATCACTTACAATTATTACCTTTCTTTTATAGGAAAAGCTGGAAAGGGGCCAAAAACTGAGAGGAAAGCTTTAGGGGATCTTTCCAATATCAGCAAGCCTGTGATATCTACCACAGTTAGGAAAGATCTCTCTAGTGTACCAAAATTCAGCAAAGGTACCAAGACCTCCCAAAAGAGTAATAGTTTGACAGAGGAGCAATTGAAGAAGTGTCAGGAGTGGGCTGAAGAAGACATTGAGCATATGTATTTCACTGGAAATGACATTCATATGCTGGAAAGGAATTGCTTGGAGAAACGTAAGCCTTTGCTCTAAAATCCTCGATGTCCTGAAAATTTTAGTAACAAAAATCCTTTATTCTAGTGGCCATATCGAGGTTCCAATCACTAAAACCCTAAACACTAATAATGAAAACCCTGATTAAGATGGGCAGTTACAAGTCACATTTTTGCATGCTGGAGATGACATTTGTTTAGCACTTTTTTCCTTAATACTTGCGGGGCCGGTGTGAGTAGTGCAATTTGTGTTCCGGAGGAGTAGAAAAGTTTGTGTTCCCGAGGAGTGGTGCTGTACATGCTTCCATCATTTTAGAATACTTATTCGAGTGTATGCAAGCAGTAGTCTATAGTTGCCTTTTTTTTTTTCTTTAGGTATCAAGGAAGAGGTTGCAATGGTGATGTCTTCCATGAACGAGTGGGGGGATGACATGTTTGATCTCGTGTCACCAATTAAGGTATGCAAGATTCTGCAGTTTCTATCTTACTGCAGCAGCTATTTAATTCCGTTGGTAACAAAATCACACTACTACTTAATTAGCATGGTAGTAATCACAACCTTATTTGTATTATAAATAATTATGTGAAGATATGCCTAAGGAGATTTCATTTTCTTTACCAGTTGCTTCGCAATACATGCAGATTTTCTTTATTCTAATTGTCACAAATTTAAATCCATTTTTTTAGGATGGACTTGGTGATAGTGAACTGAAACTGAAATTTGAACCTGAAATCCTCCCCTCAATATCAGGTCTCCTCTATCTTTCTGTTATTGTTTTGTCTTTATCATTTATCATCTTTTTTATTGATTCTATTTTCTACTACTAAACAAAAAAACAACAAAGCTTTTAGTCCCAAACAAGTTGGATAAGCTAGAGATAAAATCCAATAAATTGGATTTCCAATAAGTTGGATTTCGATTCCATGAGAATAGCTAAAATCTCCTTTTCCTGGCTTGGGACATGCTATGTAAAAATCCTACATACACGAGTTTTCTGATTTGTACTAATAAATATGAATTTAGGATTTGCTCATTCAAGATAAATTCCATGTTGACAAACTTTCCTCCTATCATGTATTGTAATTACTACCATAAGCCTTGGTGAAACATTTTTGTCAGTGCTCCTGTGTAAAGCAGTTATAAAATGATTAGTTAAGTTGATGTAGAAGTTTCAAGACTGAATTGGTTGTAGTTAGCTTGTCAAGGTATCCTTCGGATCTTTAGTTAGTAACATTTTTCTTTACAGACAAGAAGAGAAGTGGTGAAAACAAACTGGACTGTCTGTTAGATGAGTCAGAATCAGCTTTTGAGGAGTTCGATTTCAAGGTTGAGCTTAAAATCAAGGACTTCTCTGGTACTAACTGATGATGCTGGTATATGAACTACTGATGTGGTTTCTATACAGGAAAATGTATTATGTAAGGACTCATGATATGTTGTATTATATATCTAAAAGCACAGATGGTGCTTTTCTTTTGTTTTAGGAAGATTTGCTCATGATGTACCTTGGTGGGTTAGTTACATCTAAAGTTCTAATATTCTCTGCACCTTGGATTTTGAAAAATCTTCTCACATTATACTTCACGTTTGCTATTACATTTGTATGATGAGACAAAAAAATTATAAAAAGTATAAGCTCATCAACTGTTCCTAGTCCTACAAAAATGGCTGGCTGAAGTTGCAAAAGCAATTAAAAGATGCTTGCAATTCAAAAAACAAATCATACTTTTCGTTAATAATACTCTTCATCATCATTGAATGTGAACTCAACAGTATCTTCCCCAGGATCACTGGCAACACTTGATTCAACCTTTTTTTTCTTTGCATCTTGCTCTACAGCCTTCGCAAGAAAAAATAAATTAGCCACAGTTGATGAGTATCATGCAAATGTTCCCTAAAATATCAGATATTTTCCATTTTGGTCTTTCAGAAATTTTAACTTCTTACTTTTGGTCCCTTGACATTATTGTCTTACAAGCTATGAGTAGAACATTTTGATGAATTTAATCTTTTGGAAGAACAATCAGTCTTTTGCTTCTTGCGGACTTCACCCGAGCCAAAATGGAAATAACTCTAGCTAAAGCTGTATATTGAAACAAATACCATAGCAAGGGGCCCAAATTGTAAATGCATGAGTTTCAAGGGAGGTTTGGATATCTCACTCAAGTATTTTATGGAACTTAAATCAAAATAAAACATGAAGAACTTTGTATGGATTAAATAGGTTTTATTAGGTATATAAACATGGACTAAGTAGTGAGTACCTTATTAGGTAAAGCTTGACCTTGGTTTGATCTGTTATCATCTTGACCTCTTTTTCTTTTCTTCTCCTTGAATTCAAACAATTAGTACAGAAAAATCAGGTTACTTGATTCGAAGAATTGGGAAAGAAAAGTGTAACCAGAGCTGAATATGCTGTCCATTGTTTAAGGAAATAGTAATATTTCTCATAAATTAATTACCTTGCCAGAATTCATAGTATCTTGAGATGCATCTTTAGGATCTTTTGCTTGTTGGGGTGCAGCAGTTGCTACCTTAAATGCTAGAGTTTAGAAAAATCTAATAATAAAAGAAATGTATGCATAAATTTACAAAGCCATACAAAGGGAAAACAAATTATAATGAAATAATCACCTCAAGAGAGTCTCTATTTATTAGCTCCCATAATGCTGTTTTAAATCTCCTTTCCTTAGTACTGAGGATGTATTTATTGAGCTGCATGTGCCATATACATCTTATTCGAATCTATTAAAATATGAGTACAAAAAATATGGTTTATTCTGAGAAATACACACCTCAGCATCTTCAATATCTGAAAATTTTTCAAGTTCCACAGAAGTAGGCACATTTGGATTTTCCTTAACACTCCTACATTTACAAAATTAACAAAATTGAGGAATTGTAAAGAGGATATTCAGGGTTAAATACTGACAAGAGTCGATTATGCTTCTGCAAAGCATGTAAGCAAGAAATTAAGTATATACCAGTACCTTTTCATTACTTCTGCTCACAAGCTGCACTAGACGTCTACAATAAAAAAAGTTATGAGCTAACAAAATATGAAAATAACAGCGAAATTGAAACTCAATGATTCAAGTACAGTTGTTTCTTAAAATAGTTATTATAATCGAATAAGATCGAACCTTTATCTCTTGCTTGCTGAGAATCTCTTCGCAGTTGATCGCGATAAGGGGTTTGGATAAGAGAAGAGAGATGAATGAGATCTGGGAAACAACCGACCTACATCTAGCTCTACTGCGTGGTTTTTGACGCGGGAGAGGAAGGAAAGAGCATGCTAAGTTGAGGCGGCGAATTTTCAGGCGCAGGTCTCTTTTCAGGTACACCGGGTCCACGCGAAGTTTTGATGGAAGCTGGAAGCATGACCCTAGATGACCCTACTCGCACGGTCGTTCATTCCTTCAGAACCGAGAGAACGGAGTGGATACCAATAGAGACGGATAAACGACTACACCAGGTTTAATGCGACGAGAGTTATCATTGGTTCACTGAAACATGGGACCCAATCCCTTTGTCACCACTAGTTAAGTCCATGAAACGAGTCTACTTATCTTCACTTCTCTTTTGGGGAAATGCCAAGAAAGAATCCTGTTTCCTGCAGCAGTTTCCAGTAGTCTCATTGTGTAGCAGATGGTGCAGTTTTATTATACGATTACAGAAATGACAACCCTTTTACACGAATGTACTTGAAGATAAATTTACAGATTATCAAAAGATAATAAAAAATGGAAAAAAAAGAAAAGACACCCACCTCACTCCAACTCCACATTCCACCTTCTCGAGGAATCCCCTCTCAGCCTCTCTCTTCCTCCTCTTTCTTTCTCTCTCCTCTTCCTTCGCCAAATTGGATTGATTTTTCACTGCTCACGATCTGATCTCGGCCGTGATCGATCCAGTGGAGGCGCTAGATGGATCCGGAGGAGTATATGCACGACGCAAGAGGGGACTCGTCGCAGGAAGAAGAGGATTTTTACAGTGAAGGTTACCCCAGCGACGGAGAAGACGAAGATGACGATGGAGATGACGCTGGATACGATTTCGTCGACAACGATTCGGACGATCCTTCGATCGATATGCGGCGGCTCCAGGTGCGATTGTCGATTTTGTGAATTGGTGTACCAGTCGTGAATTTGGTATATTATTTGCTTAGGTCAGCTGGAACTTAGAGAGATATATTTTCGTTGGTTGGTGATTTAGAAAATAATCTGGCTCCGCGATCTAGTTTAAATTGACTGGTTATTGGAAGAAGAGAAGCCAGAAGGAATGCAAGAGTGTCTAATATAAGATTTACTTTTCATCCACATAAAATAGTTACAAAAGTGGGCAAGGGGTAAAACACTAGAAAAAGTACATGAGGGTCAAATTGAGAATGGGTTTGGGGTGGCTGTGGCTGGGGCTGGGAAAGAGGGAGTGGGAGTGAGAGAAGTATAATTACATGTAGATTTGGTTTCCTTTATTTTGCTTTAGTTATGATTCTGTCGTGATTTTTGACTGGTCATGGTTTTTAAGGATTTGATTATAATTATACTTGAACTATTAATTTTGTTATAGTCAATTGCTAATGCAATTTATTTTCCCTTCATTGCTATCATTTCCTTTACTGACCCCAGTTGTGAAGCCAAATAATTAGGAGTATTTTTGGTACATGTGTGCACAATGTATATTTGGTGATTGTTTATTTTATTTTGCTGCTCCTTGTTGTAGTAAGATATACCATTTTTTGGTACATGCCTAACAGTATATTTTCTTCTTATTACATACCATTTTTTCCACTTTGTTTTGCTTGTGTTGGTCAGATATACCATTAAAAAATTTGACTAAAATGTTTTCCTCATTCATATTAGCAAAACTACACTACTTTGAACGAAGAAAATATTAGTCACCGCCAATCAGATGACATAAATAGGGTTTCCACTGTTCTCTCAATAAAGAAATGGGAGGCTTGTGTGCTTCTTCGCCATTATCATTGGTATGATTTTCAAATTTCTCCCTATATATGATCAAATTGTAAAATCACATATCAATGGCATATGTCAATTATTATCTTTTGTTTTTGCACTTTTATTTTATTTTTGTGATAAAAGTGGGGGTAAAAATCTACCTGTCACATTGGAACAGAACAAGTTGTTTGATACCAAATCGCTGCTACATTTGTTTCAACTAAAAAGTACATTCTATGCATTAGTTTATAATGTGAAACAGAGGTTTTTTTCCGCCATTACTGTTTTTTATTAGCACCCTTTAAATCATAAGAGTTAATGTCAGAAATATCAGAAATAGCTAATGTCAACGAAGTGTGTCCCCTTGTATAATGTAATCATAGAATTGGTCTGTCTTCCAATGTTGATACAGCAAGCTACTCCTTTTAAATATATCCAGTCCTCTTGCGAATGCTGATGCTTCTGATGTTATTATTACATTTGGTAATGTTTTAGAAGATAGAATGAATTTACACTTTTGCTCTTCTGGGCTCTGCAGGAGTGTTAGCAAGGTTCATGATGAATGGTTTGCTGATGAAGAAAATGTGCGAAAAACTGTTGGTTTATTGGAGAAGCACATAGAAATGCCCAATAAGAGAGAAGTATGTCCTATTTTAACTATCCAAGTGTACAGTTGGATTATTGTTGCTACTTTAAGATGTTTTTACTTCTCTTTTTCTTATGAGCAGTATTTTTCTGTTTCTGCCAGCTGACATGTGGGATATGTTTCGAAAATTATCCCCGTGATACCATGAATGCAGCTCCATGTGGCCATCCGTTCTGTTTCTCATGCTGGAGAGGTTTGGGATATCTCTTTTTCTTTTTATTTTTCATAATAATGAACTTTCAGCTTCCTTTACATGTACTTCTTTTAGTGTAACAGTCTTTTGAACAAATACTGTTACCAAGCACAAATGTAAGCAAGCTGCGTAGCCAGGAAACTGTGGCTTACTATGAAAATGAAGCCTAAATTAGTGATGTACTGGTTGCTATATATCAATTCCAGCAAGTTGTTGATTTTCACCTTTTTGTGTGGTCAAAATCGTATCAAATATGATTTTACAGCTAGCAATAATTTAAGAAAAAAGATTTACTAGATTCTTTACGCTACTATTGGATAAAGCGTAAACCATATTTATGCTTATCCATTGACAGGTTACATAAGCACCGCAATAAATGACGGGCCAGGGTGCTTGATGCTGAGATGTCCCGATCCAACTTGCAGAGCAGCTGTTGGGCTTGACATGGTTAATTCTTTGGCTTCTGAGGAAGACAAACAGAAGTACACACGATATTTGCGCAGATCTTATATCGAAGATAATAGAAAGGTACCTCTTTTTCCTTATAAATTTGTTGGTTAAGATTATTTATCTTTAGTTACAAGACATGAGTGCTTAGTGCTTACAATCTGTTAGATGGCACTTCACTACTTTTTTCATTAAAAGAAAAAGGATGCAAGTGCTTCATTTAGCAGATATTTATTGCGAAAATTTCTCTTCTTAGCCTTTCTATCTCCCAGTCAATCTGCTTTTTAATGTGCTTCTTTTATTTTTAAATAGACAAAATGGTGACCTTATATTTTCTATTATTATTTCGATTGGGTTTCATTTCTAGCCTACCCAAACTTGTTTGGGACTAAAGGCTTTGTTGTTGTTGTTGTTGTCGTTGTAGACAAAATGGTGCCCTGCCCCTGGATGTGAATATGCTGTTGAGTTTGTCATGGGCAGTGGAAGCTATGATGTCTGTTGCAAGTGTTCCTATAGCTTTTGTTGGAATGTAAGTATCTATGAAGCCGCCCTCCCCCAAAGAAAAAAGTACTTTCTTAGCCCAGTCTAATGTGAATATTTGTTTCAAAAACAGTGCACCGAGGAGGCTCATCGACCAGTGGATTGTGAAACAGTTTCAAAGTGGATCCTTAAAAATAGTGCTGAGTCAGAGAACATGAACTGGTAAGAAATTTATTGTTTATTACTTTATTATTATATATGAAGGATTGTAATACCTTTTTTGGAGCATGCCAATTGACATGAAAACTATTATAGTCCCAAACACTGCACCGTATCTTTATACGTTCTCTTAAAATTTAATTTGTATCCAAGGCTATTGTTTGTTCGACCTTTTGTGCCTCTTATAGCTTCATTTGTTTTACTCATGTGAGACATACTGTAATTTCAGGATATTGGCAAACTCAAAGCCTTGTCCCAAGTGCAAGAGACCTATTGAGAAGAATCAGGGATGCATGCATATCACCTGCACTCCCCCTTGTAAATTTGAGTTCTGCTGGTATGTCTTCTCCAAAAAACCTTAAAATATCTATTCTATACATTGTACCTCATATTCAATCTTCTCTGTAGGTTGTGTCTTGGTCCATGGACAGAACATGGGGAGAGAACTGGTGGGTTTTATGCTTGCAACCGTTATGAGGCTGCAAAACAAGAGGGAGCGGTAATTTTTATTTTTTGGATTTTTTTTCCTTTCCTAGCATTATGTGAATATGCATTAAGTCACAATTGTGATGTCCTTTCAGTATGATGAATCCGAAAGGAGAAGAGAGATGGCTAAGAACTCGCTGGAGAGATACACACATTATTATGAACGCTGGGCTGCCAATCAGTCAGTAAGTTACCATAAAAAGTCTTCAAATTTTGGTGGGTATGATATATTTCACCAGACTCTTCTTTCGAAAGCGATTGCAATAATCCTTTAGCTCATATGTGTGTAACTTCCACTATCCTAGTAACCAAAGAATAGAACTCAGAGTTGCCTCTTTTAGGGCTGTACTCCATAATGGCGGAGGGAAGAGAGGTGAAGGAAGGGAAAGATTGAATTGTATTGCCCATAAATTTATACAGGGGAGGGTAATTTAAAGATCTCACCACCTTTACCCCTCGAATGATGAGTTAATTATGTTCCTTCCAAAGTAGGGTGTAGTGGAGGTGAAATCTTTTTTAGCACCCCTTCCATTCCTTCCCCTCCCCCCTCTCTCTAATATTATGGTGGAGCACTGTCTAAGAAAATTTGTAGCTTAAAAATTTTGCACTTTACAATTATTACTTATTGAAAAAATGTTATGCTTGTTACTGAATACAACAACAGAAACAACAAAGCCTTTAGTCCAAAACAAATTAGAGTAGGCTAGAAATGAAACCCAATCTGAATAATGAAAAATCAATATAAATAATAATAATAGAATAAATAGTAAAATAGTAGTAAAAATAGAAGTAGTAGTAGTAATAAAGTAGATTTTCAGCAAAAGATTAATTTCATTCATGACCCAATGGGTATATAATATAGACTCTTTTGCACTTTAGTCCCTCAAGGTACCCATAATGACTCTATTACACTAAAGACTCTACAAAAGACATAAAACCCGAAACCTAATCAAAGCTACTACAAAATACCATAAATCTCAACACTTCCTATCAAAATGGGCGAAAGATATCCATAAGCCTATCTTGTCACAACACCTAGCTAAATCTAGTGAACTCTATTACACCTAGGGAATGAGGGAACATGCAAAACATCGTTCAGAGTTAGAGAGTTGGTACATCCAACTGTACCCTTGCCAACCATTGGCTGAGCTGTTCTATCTACCGTCTGAATACTTCCTGGAACTGTCAGATGAGCATAAGAGGAGAATTCTCTAGCATCTCATGTCACGTGTCTGGACGCACCAGAATCCACTATCCACTCACTTGATCTAGTGGATGGAATAGCGGCAAATGCTCGTGCACCATAAGCAAAATGAGCAGTCTTGTCCTTTCCAGAAGATGTGGTAGATCCACATTCCACTGTCATCTATCACTCTTTTTCCATCAATTATTGCCTTCTTCTTTATTAGCAATTCAAGCATCACATTTTCCTCCTCAGAGAGAGTATCAGTATCACTCGTTACTTCTCCCTCATCCTTATCATCTACCATCAGGTTTGCCCGATAGCCTCCTCTTCCACTATATCTGTGGCTACCACGACCTCCAAGCTGGCCTCGACCACCTGGATTCCTGTTCTTTTGTGGCTTAGGGCATGCATCCCTTAAGTGACCTATCTCGCCACAATTGTAACACTCATGGGTCTCTCCTCTAGATCCGGTGTTATCCATATTAGAGACCACTAGGACCTTAGAAACAACGCCTGTCCCAGTCTGTAGTAGGATTTTAGTCTCCTCCTGAATCATGGCGGAAACCGCCTCTTTCCATGAGGGAATCTTCGGTTGGCCCAGTAACATTGCAACTCTATGCTCAAATACTGGCGCAAGACCCTGAAGAAATCTCAGTCCTATCGTTTTTACAGAATTCAAGCATCTTACACATAAGATCACTACAATCTATGTGAGATCTGAGGTGATCATGATCCAACCACAAGCGCTAGAGCTTTGTGGCATATTCTTGCACAATTTTCTCTTCTTGAACCGTGGCAGCGATCTCCTTCTTAATTTGTTAAACCCTAAGGTTGTTTCCCACACCATCGTAAGTCCTCTTTAGCTTCTCTCAGACATCTTTGACCCGTTCTATGCCATCCACAGTGGATGCGATAGACAGAGTCATAGAATTCAGAAGCCATATATATATCACCATGTGAGTAGACTTCCACTCACCTTTCTCTAATGAACCCTCAGTTGGTTCGATCTTTTCTCCGGTAAGGAACCCCTCTAGGTAGGGGTGTAAACGGATCAGATACAGACGGATAATGACTTTACCGTATCCGTTATAATTTTTCGGATGCGGATACGGATACGAAAAGTTTCGAATACGAATACGAATCATATATTAATCGGTTATCGAATACGGATCGGATGTCGGACGGATGCGAGTGCGAAAAATAATATATCGGATAATGATCCTTGAAATCATTTCTTGTATAAGGTGTCATTAAATTAATCCTTAATCAATGATACTTGAAACCATTTCTAGTAATTAACAACAACACTTGTTAGCAATTAGATTATATCTAAATTGTGTAGAACAGTGCCTACTGTAAACACACATCAGTAGTCACCATTTACAATATCCTTAGTTTACTGCATATCAAGTTCAATTTAAGGTCTTCCAACTCAAAATACTTCTACATTAGTCGCAAAATTTGTCAACTACAAGATTGTTCGAAAAATACTTCTACACCTTATTCGGATATCCTTTAAAAAATTTGGATACGGATATTTATCCGTATCCGTATCCGATTTGATATTCAAAACCGTAATCTTATCCGTATCTGTCTGATAAATATTCGTATTCGTATTCGTATCGAAAAATATTCGTATCCGAATATCCGTATCCGCTATTTCTCGGATACGGATACGGATAAAGTCGGATAGTATCCGATCCGTTTACACCCTTACCTCTAGGTTTTTCCCTCTAATATGTATTTCACCCTACGAGACCAGCTCAGGTACGATGCTGGCCCGTCTAGTTTCATATCCACAGGTGGGAGCTCTTCTTTAGAAGTAGGCTTCGTTGCACTTTCCCTTGCAGCCACACTGAATGATCGCATCAAGATCGAGATCTCGGACGCACTCAGCTTTCCCAAGATACCCCCCATAGGTTTCTTGCCCTTGTCCGACGTCTCATCAGCCATCGATCTTAATCGAGCTTTTCCTTTCTCCTTTTTTCAAGAAATTTTGATCTCGCACTCTCGAGATCTAGATCCAAATCATGTCCTTTCATTCCTTTTTTCCCGAAATTGATCTCGATCTCTTAGTCAAGCATTAAAATCAAAGATCTATATCCTGACAAAAAAAAATCTATATCCTGACAGATTTCGTGACTCAACAAAACCGTAGACAACAGCAAACCCTTGGATCCTCAGTCGACACGACGATATCTGGCACCCGTCTCCCCCTTCGTGACACGACCTGACAGGCGAGGGTTGCGACATGGTTGGCGAGGGTTGCGACCTAACTGGCGACTCAACCTGGTTGACAACGACTGATCTGGCGAGGTGGCGACCTGACTGGCGGAGCTACTGGCTAGCGACGGCGACGACCAACCTGGCTGACTGGCGGCGACCAACCTGGCGACAGCCGATCTGAGCGACGCGCGATCTGGCGTTGGCGACGCTACTCGATCTGGTGACGTGATTTATTTATTTTTTATTTTTTTTATTTACAGGAGGAGGGTGGCTGTTGTGGCTAATCCTAGACCTAGAATGTGTTTTGGCTCTGATATCAAGTAGATTTTCAGCAAAAAGATTAATTTCATTCATGACCCAATGGGTATATATAGAGAGACAGATTCTTTTGCACTTTAGTCCCTCAAAGTACCCATAATGACTCTATTACACTAAAGACCCTACAAAAGACATAAAACTCGAAACCTAATCAAAGCTACTACAAAATACCATAAATCTCAACAAATAATAATGATAATAAATTAATAATAATAATAATAACAGTAATAACAACAACAACAATAATAATAATAACAATGAACTATTCTATAAATCATAGTTTAGACTAGCGTCCTACTCTAATCCTGAAATGCTTGTTACTGAATATTTATTTAATTTATTATGATGAAATAAGTTACATTATACCATCTTTGACACCAAACAATTTTGAACATTCTATTTGTAGAATAGCTTATTATTATTATTATTGTTGTTGTTATATTATTAGTACTATTATAAGAGTAAATATAATGTCCTTCTCTTAACCGTCCCCCTTATATGTCCTCTACTAGAAGACAAAAACAATTAATGCTCTTTTCTGTCCGCTCCACTACATGTCTTTATATTTAGGTTTAAATTCTTTATATTTAAATTCACAACAAAATAGCTGCAAAAGTTCTAATATAAAGACTTGTAGTATAATCGTTGCAAGTCTTTATATTAGAACAATAAAATTTATATATTGTTATCTGCAAGTTTTTATATTTAAATTTGCTAAAAAACTGCTGCGAATCTTTTTAATATAAAGAATTGCAGCAAAAAAAATCAAAACTTGCAGTAATATAAAGACTTCAATCCTAAATATAAAGACATGCGTGAAAGCAGACAGAGCGGACATATCAAACAGAGCAGAGCAAAACTGGAGCGGATGCAAAAATGCAAGTGTTTATATTAGAATAATAAAATATATATATTGTTGCATGCAAGTCTTTATATTTACATTTGCTGAAAAATAACTACAAAATTTCTACTATAAGAACTTGCACAAAAAAAATAAAGACTCGTAGAAATATAAAGACTTGAGAGCGACAAGGCGGACATAAAACTTTTGTTGCAAATTTTAAATATAAATAGTTCAGACCTAAATATAAAGACATGCAGGGAAGCAAACAGAGCGGATATAGCAGAGCGGATAAGCAAAGCATTAATTGTTTTTGTCTTCTAGCAGGAGACGCGAGAGGGGGACGATTAAGGAGGGTTGTTAGCATCACCCTTATTATTATCTTTACTATACCTCTACTTTTACTACTATTTTACTATTTATTATATTATTATTTATTTTGATTTTTTATTTCAGATTGGATTTCATTTCTAGTCTACTCCAATTTATTTGAGAATAAAGACTTTGTTGTTGTTGTTGTTGTTTCTGTTTGAAAACCTGAGGTGGTCTGAAGTCCCACTCCCCAGCCATTTTATAAAAATCCAATTTAAGAAAGTCCATAGCAAGCAAATAATAGGAAAAGCATCTATTTTCAAACTAGATAAACAAGCAAGTAAAAGTGACCAAAACAAGGCCTAAAACAAATTAATACATGAATTTGTCGAGTAGTCAGTATGTCTGTCTTCTCATCCTATAAGAATCTTATCTAGTATAATGTTTTATATTTGTATATTTGATATGTACTATATTTTACAGTCAAGACACAAAGCTTTGGCGGACTTGCAAGCCCTCCAGAATGAGAAGGTAGCACAAAATATAAGTGAAGTTGAATTCAACGAGATTTATTTTTCCTCAGATTAAAGTTGAGACCGTGTAATTTGTAAATAACTGTTATTTCTAATTTTCTTTTTGTACAGCTTGAGAAGTTGAGTGACAGACAGAGCCAACCTGAGTCACAGCTAAAGTTCATTACAGATGCTTGGTTACAGGTACATATACATTTGGAACACCACACACTCTAACAAGGCAAGAAAGTCTCATTGCCTTGATAGAATATCGGGAAGTTTTATCTTCTTGTCAGAATATTTATGTTCTATTTTCCACATTGCAATGGTACATTTGGAAATACCGAAGTCTTGTTTCACAGACTAGGTTGAAGTACCTGTATATGTGAACACTAACCACTTTTCTTTTTTGGGTATTTAAATATGAACTGTAGATAGTCGAGTGTAGGAGGGTCTTGAAGTGGACTTATTCATATGGCTTCTACTTGCCAGAGAATGAACATGCCAAGAGGCAATTCTTTGAATATGTGCAAGGTTTGTTTTTTATTTATTTTTAATCTTTTCTGCAATAGCCTTTTTTGCCTCACATCATTATGTTACAAGTGTGTTTCATTATGTATATGTTCTTTCTAGGTGAGGCTGAATCCGGATTGGAGCGGCTCCATCAGTGTGCTGAGAAAGAACTGCAAGTCTATCTTGATGCTGAGACCCCACTCAAGGATTTCAACGACTTCCGTACAAAATTGGCAGGTCTTACAAGGTTAGCAGTAATACTTGCAAAAAGGCATTTGTGCACTTCAGTTTTCCCACCTGGCATTTTAAGTGGTTGTGTTCTATTGAGTTTGGGCATGTCTATGTTTGGGTTGGCCGGTTGGGTACAATTTGGAATCTGATCCTTGGTTGACATAAATGCCAAGATATATCCAAACCTGCTACAATTTGGTTGGGAGTGTCTCCAATAATTAATCCATTAATAACATGCTGACCTCTGCATTCTTGGACTGGTAGGTGTTTACGCAGTAAGATTTACAAGATGTTTCTGTTTCCCATTTCTCTGGCTCTCTTACTTTCAAAAGACTTGAACACTAGAGGGAGGGAGATTGTTTGTAACTGTTAGTACAAATTGAATGCTAATTTAAGTGGATTGGTTGCAAGGTCCAAATGTCTAATCCTAATTAGTTAATTTAATATTGCTTGATTGAGCTGAAATCAAATCTGAAGTTAAGTCCCAAAACACAATCTAACTTAACGTCTGTAGCAGACCTTTCATTTCTGCCCATTCTGTACTTGTTTCTTTATCTTGGTCATGAATATATTCTTACCATATAAATTTCTTTCTTTAAAAAAACCATTGAAACAGTGTGACTCGTAACTATTTTGAGAATCTGGTGCGAGCACTGGAGACTGGGTTGAATGATGTGGGGCCCTCCAACAGCCATGATGGGTCCAACCAGGGAGCCTGCAGCAAGAGCTCGAGTTCCAAGAGCCTTGCTCCTGGCAAATCCAAATCAGGTAAAAACAGATCCAGTGGTGCCAATGCCAGCTCCAGGTCTGGTTCCAGCCGTGGGATGGATGACAGCATTTGGACATGTGATTCATGCACTTGTACAAACCCTAAAGCGAGCTCCCATTGCCAGGCATGTGACAGGCATAGATAAATAAGGCTAATTTTTTTTAATGACATGGTCTTATCCAGTGTAGGCAGAAAAGCTGAACTTCAAAGTGAGATGGAGCTACTCTTTTGTAGTGCCGAGTAGCAAGAGTTGCTGCTTGTGTTATTCATTTGACCCGCATGCTGTTGTCATGTTGTTCTAATACTGTATATGTACATAACCTTGTTGTATTTACTGATATTTCTTTTATTTGCCATAATTTGAAGCCACATAAACCTAAAGTACTTGGAACATGCACTCATTGTATTTTTGTCGCTTAGTGGATTAAATTTAGAGGACAAATAATGAAGTAGCTTATGTACATGACGTAAGTACTTCAGAATTGTTGATGGGAGTGTCGGATTCCAATTTTATCAAAAGATTGGACCTCATTGTAATTACATTGGCTGGAAGGTTTTGCCAGTCCGGTCCAGATATGAGTTATCAAACCGGTAAATTTATTTCCAACAGGTTTCGAGTTATATGAGTTAAGGGGTTTTGTTTCAATTTCATGCTAGCTGCACTTGTTAGCTTATTTGCATCTTTCACACATCCATAAAAAGGACAGCCCGGTGTAACGTATTTCCTGTGTAACGTAAGTCCTGTATTTATAAAATAATCAGGACAGCATTATAGATACAACTTTCCAATAACATTTGCATCAATGAAGTGATCTGTCCATTATAGTAACTATCAATCAAATTAGGGAAACACTATTGACAATCTTAGCACCTCTCCCTTTTGCTATGTATAGTCCCATGTGATGCATCAGTTCCTACAATGCAACCACAGAATTTTATATTTTGTGAAGTTGTAGTTGGCTTGCCATTAGCTTATCAGTCCGCTTATTAACCTTTACTTTAGTTAGCTTCTGATGAGCTCTTTATAAAGTCTGAGAAAGCCAGGACAAAATGTGCATTCGTTGTTCCTGGTTGTGCATAGAATTATAGAAATGCTATACATGGTGATTGTACCTTGGGTTGTGAAATATTTAATTATCCAACTTAATATCAACGGTAACAAGCTGCAAAACTATCCACATAACATGGGGAATTTAGAATTTATCTATTTGGGCTATAGCTTATTCCATTTATCGTTTAAACTTTTGAACAAACGTTCTAACTTCTGACGATACAATCAATAATAATGAACTCCATCAATTAAAGATGCCCAAACTCTAATAAAAATGATTTATATTTTATAATATAATGTTGTGTTAAAATGTATTATAAATTTTTATTGGTAGAAAGTTCATAATTTTTAAATGGCAAAAACTTAGGTACTCCAAAAGATAGGTGCACTAGATGTTTTGGTCCATCTAAGCCATTCAATTCATCGAGTTTGATGAAAAGTGATTTCTTGAAAACACAACAAAAGTTAAAATGAATAACTTTTCACCAATCTCGATGAATCGAAAGACCCAAATAGGTCAGAGTACTCAGTGTATTTATCTTTTGTAGTATCCGATTTTTGCCTTCTTAAATATAGTTAATTAACTAAACTTGCCTCTTTGTTTTAAGAGTTTTTTTTTGAAGAAATCTTATTTGTTATTTCATACTTTTTGAATTTGTTTTATTTAGTAATGGTTAATGAAGTTTTGTCTCATTAAATGTTCAGCATATATGAAACTTGTATGAACTAAAATATAATTTTAATATCAATTTTTAAGTAATATATTTAATGCTTCATGTTACTTTTTATTTGGAAAAAACTTAGGTGCTCCACTAGTTGGGTACACCTGCGTACTTCGACTAGTGGTGATTGGTGGAATTCAATCTAGGAAATTGAAAAGGTAAAACTATTATATATTATTATAAAATAAAATGCATGTGATTGGTGGAGTTGGATGCACTGAGTACTCCGATGGAGCATGCAAATCTTTGCCTTTTATTTTTATATAAATAAATATTTTTAATCAATTTCAGTAAATCGTAAATTACACGTTTTCAATAAAATAAAAAAAGAATCTTAAAAATGAAATGACCAATGTGTTATGTATGATGAACATTAAATTAAATGCTTATATACTTTTCAAATAAAAAGTTATAAACTTCCGGCAAATTAAAAATCCACAAATGTAAATATTTGAAACATTAGGCAAAAACTTGGGTACTTCAGGAGATAGGTACACCAGGTACTCTTGGTTCATCTGAGTCTTTTAATTCATCGAGATTGGTGATAAGTTATTCACTTTAAGTTTTGCTACGTTTTTTCAAGAAATCACTTTTAACCAATTTCGATGAATTGAACGACTCAGATGAGCCAGAGTACCTATCTTTTGGAGTATCCAAGTTTTTGCCAAATTACTATGTTATATGTACAGGTAATCATGATAACTTTATATTAAAATTAATATTATATGTTAATTAGCTACTGAAGAGGTCACTATAATTGATTTGTAGTTCGAAAAAAATATTTGTTTAAATTGAAAATTCAGGAATCAAGTTTTTGTTTTTTGAAGAAAGCAAACTCTAAGTTGGGGAACCGTATCTTCTAGAGAGAAATTTTCTCTAGAAATGAGCACTAATTTGAACCGTTCAATTAAAGATGAACGCTCGATCGCCGGCGATAATATGTTTCAGAAAGAATTTTTGATAATATTAATAAGAATTGTTAACTTTAAGTTCGTCTCAGATACATATTTATCCTCTATGAGATAAAAATTTATCTCCAGAAAATTTCGTTTTGAGTAGTATACTTCTCTTGATAAAACTTTGAACTTATGTAACTTCGCTGTAGCGCAGTATCGCGCTACAACAAATGAACTGTCTGGATCGACAGTCAGCGATGAAAATCAGAGGAGCATTTATACTTTGGCACGAATCTTGATGCAATTAGAGAAAATCAGACGGTTAAGATGCTGCGCTATACCGTCCCGCACAACACCAAATCCGATTAAGGTAGCTATTGTAAAAAAAAATTTCGTTTTGGGTTGGGGGTGCCAGCTTCCTTTATTATACGAAAGATTCGGGAATCAACTCTGTCATTGATAAAGAATCAGTAACTAACTAAATGTGCTCGAGTGTCAGAACTCAAGACCGCATCAAAAGTATGATCCGACCCGATAAACCTCTCTCTCGTGTTCTCTCTCTTTCTCTAGGGTTTAAAGAAACCTCAAAAATGGCGCTCCATTTTCCCACCCCTTCACACAAAAATTAAATTAAGATATCTGATGCTGCCTTAGCTTTGTAAGAAGTTGGATCCTCTCTCTGGTTACCTCTCTTTCATGATCTTCCGTACCAGTGGCATCCCTTTTTCTCGCTGGACAATTCATTTTTCACGCTTGACTCAGACCCAGAACACCATTAATTGCTTCTTCAGCGACTGTTGTTCTTCTCATAGCGAAAACTTGAGTGGCTTAATTGACCCTAATTTTGAGGCCTCTTTTGACCGAGAGAAGCAACCTGAAATATCTGTTTCAGCCAAAGATTTCGCCTTTTTATGAGAAAGAATGGTCAGAAATAGAAGGGTTCAGTGATATAGTTGAGAAAAGCTGGAATTCTATACCAGATAGCCCAGATATAGCTATTACTTGGTGTAGGAAAATGAAGAAATTGAGACAAAAAATTAGAGGGTGGGCTCATAATCATTATGGTGAGATGAAAAGAAAAAAAGATGAATGTCTTCACAAAATTGATGTATTATAAAAGATACAAGAAAATAGAGAATGGGAGGAACATAAGCAATCAGATTATGCTTATTACTCTCAATACCTAGATGATATATTTGATGTTGAGGAAAAATATTGGAAAACTAGATCCAAAAATAACTGGTTACTGTTAGGAGATAGAAATACAAAATATTTTCATACATGTGCCACTAATAGATATAAGAGAAAGCAGATACATAGAATAAAGGTTGATGATATTATGGTAACTGACCCCTCAATTATTGAAAAACATGTTGTGAAATTTTACAAATCCCTATTTGGTGAACCAGGTGAGACATATGTGAAGTTAGATGATGGATTCTGGCAAGAGGCAGATAAAGTGACTCTAGAGATGCAAAGAGAGCTGATTAAACCATTCAATGAGCAAGAAATCTATGAGGCTCTATATTCTTCTACAGAAGACAAGGCCCTTGGGCCATATGGTATGAGTTTTGCTTTTTATCAGAAATTTTGGGATGTGGTGAAAGATGATATTCAGGAAATGTTCTCACAATTCTATGAACTGAAACTCAAAATTAGAAAAATAAACAAAGCTATGGTTTGTTTGATCCCAAAAGTGATTAATGCAGAAGAACTAAAACAGTATAGACCTATATCACTCATAAACTGCATTTACAAACTCATAACAAAAGTTTTGACATTCAGACTTGAGAAGGTTACAAATGAACTTTTAGATCAATCACAGGGGGCATTTTTAAAGGGGAGGCACATATTAGATAATGTGCTATGTGTGTCTGAAATAGTGCATGAGACCAGAATAAAAAAGGTAAAAGGAGTGGTTTTTAAGATTAACCTTGAAAAAGCATACGACAAAGTGAATTGGCAGTACTTAACTGATATGTTAATTGAAAGAGGCTTCCCTTCTCTATGGGTGTATTGGATTCAATTATTACTGCAAGGTGGGGAGGTTTGTGTGAATGTCAATGGTAAGAGATCAAATTACTTTGAGGCAAAAAGAGGACTCAAACAAGGGGATTCCCTTTCACCTATTTTGTTTAATTTAGTGGCTGATACCCTGAACAATATGCTGAAAAGAGCTAGAATTGCAGGTTTAATTCAAGGGTTGGTCCAGAGATTGGGGAGGGTTTCAAAATTTGCAATTTACACTATGCCGATGACACTATAATATTTTGTCCTGCTAATGAATATATGGTAGGGGTTGTTAGATGGATATTTGTGGGATTTGAAGCTTTAACTGGGATCAGGGTTAATTTTGATAAGTGTTTAGCCTATCCAATTAATATTAGTATGGAGGAAGCTAATAAACTAGCAAGTATTTTTGGCTGCCAAGTGGCCCACTGGCCCATGAAATACCTAGGCATCCCAATACATTGGAAAAAATCAACTTGCAAAGATTGGAATGAAATAGTGGAAAGGACACAGGCCAAATTACAAGGCTGGAACGACAGTATGTTATCAATGAGGGGCAAAGTAATCTTGATAAACAATGTGATTTCAGCTTTACCTATCTATCTAATGAGTTTTCACATGATACCACAAAATGTTAAACTGAAACTAGATCAGACAAGATCAAATTTTCTGTGGGATTCTAGGGGTAAAAGGAAATTACACTTATGTCACTGGTTAGAAATATGTAAGCCAAAAAATCTAGGAGGTTTAGGTATCATCAATTTGAGGGATATGAATATATCCCTATTTTGTAAGTGGATATGGAGATTGAAGGACCCTCAGTGTAAGGGATGATGGAAAGATTTATTACATAAAAAATATGATGGAGTAGAAAACCCTAATAGATGGTCCCTATTTTGGAAATTGGTTAAAAGATATGAGCAAATAATTCAAATTAAAAGGAGAATTGAAATTGGTAATGGGTGCAATACTAGACTATGGGTAGATAATTGGACTTGAGAGATACCAATAGGAATAATGTATCCATCTTTATTTCAAATATGTGAGAACAAAAATGTAACAGTGGCTGAGATTTATGCTGAAGGCTTTCAAATACTAACATTTAAAAGAAACCTTTCTATTTTGCAGATACAGTTGTTTGCTCAAATGCAACAATTGGTGTGCTCTTATTTCCCTCTTGGAAGTGAGACAGATAGAGTGAAGTGGCAAAACCAAACCACTCAAAATTTTAGAAATAGTGAAGTATATAACTAGTTGGCTAATAGAGGGGTGGTGGTTAAACAATACCAGATAATATGGCAAATAAAAATACCATTGAAAAACCAGATATTCTTATGGCTTTTATAAGAAGAAACTCCTTGTCAGATCTAATTTGAGGAAAAAATGATGGGAGGGAGATATAAATTGTACCTATTGTTCAGAGAATGAAACTATAAACCATCTATTTTTTAAATGCTCACATATAAAAACGGTGTGGGCTTGGGTGTTTGATACTGATACTTCATGGATTAGTAGTGTGGAAATATTGTATGAATATATTTGTAGTAGATCTCAGCAAAAAATCTTGTTGATAGTCAGTGCTGCAGTGATGTGGGGGTGTTGGTTGGCAAGAAATGATATAATCTTCAATGGATCTCCAATACAAACTACTAGATATATGGTAGCAAAATTAAAAGGGATGTTGTTTTATTGGGCAGGTATCTTGGATGTTCAGACAGCAAAGGAGCTCAAGGGATGGCTGGAGAAGAAGGGTGATGCTCAAGGTCAAATAGAAGACAAGGAAATCTAGAAAGATGAAGAAACTCAGGAGGGAAGGGCCTTGATGGTGTTCTAATGGATATCAAAGTTGTTTTTTACTTTTTTTGCTTTGAATTTATGCTGCGTGCTTTTTCTGGTGCTGCGAATGTTTGTTGAATTTGTAATATGCAGCTTTAAGGGGATTTTGTTTGGGGTTCAGATTATAATTAGGTGTTATAAATGGCATTATAGATAGAGATAGGGCACCAATACTCGAGGATGAGAGTGCTGGTGCGAGGCAAAATATACAAAAGATAGAGAATAAAGAGGAAAGGTATCGGTTTAACGAAATTAGGGCTAAAGGGAAAATGATTGCTATGCTTCTGGTACCGTCCCGGATGCGTGCTGATACCGAGCAATGCTTCATGATTCCGAAAAAACTTTTGTAACTTCGTTTCTATATTAATAGAGAATGGAGTGGTGAGGAGACCCCTCACTTGTTTCAAAAAAAAAAAAAAGAAAAGAAAAAGATTTCGCCTTTAACAACAATCTCCAACGAGTTCCTCAAGGAGATAGGAGATGATGACCAAGTGGTGCTAGGTAAAGTGCTCCATGTATTAATTAACAAGTGCTGCCATAATGGGTTATGGAATGAGGCATTGGAAGAACTAGCCCGGTTAAAAGAATTTGATTTAGGCCAACCAAGGTCACATATTATGTACTAATTCAAGTTCTCTCTACTGCTAGTCAATTAGATATGGCTTTCTCTGTCCACGCTGAGATGTCTAATTCAGGATTTTTCTTGGATAAATTTACCATGGGTTGTTTCACATATGCTTTGTGCAAAGCATGTCGGTGGGTTGAAGCTTTAAACCTAGTGGAAAGAGAAGATTATAAACTCGATACAGTTTTATGTACCAATATGATAAGTGGTTTGTTAGAGGCATCTCTCTTTGAAGTGGCCATGTCTTTTATCCATAGGATGCAGTGCAATTCTTGCATACCAAATGCCATCACATACCAAACTCTCTTATCTGATTTCTTAAAGAAGCAGCAGCTTGGCTGGTGTAAACGGGTTTTAAACATGATGCTTACCGAGGGTTGTAGCCCAAACCCTGGTTTATTTAATTCATTAGTTCATGCCTATTGCAATTCAGGGGACCATAACTATGCATATAAGTTAATTCAGAGGATGGCTTCGTATGGGTGTAAATTTGGTTATGTTGTATATAATACATTTATTGGTAGTATTTGTGGGTCTAATGGTACTGGACTGTTGGATTTAGCTGAGAGAGCTTATGAAGAGATGTTTGAAAAGGGAATAGTTCGTAATAGAATAAATGTGGTCAATTTTATTAGGTGCTTATGTGGTGTAGAAAAAAATTTGAGAAGGCTTTTGGTGTAATACGAGAGATCATGATGAAAGGTTTCATACCAGATACTGGCACATATTCCTAAGTCATTGGATTCTTGTGTCAGTGTGCTAAAGTGGAACATGCATTACAACTGTTTGATGAAATGCAACGGATTGGGGGTGCCACCTGATGTTTACACTTATACCATATTAATTGACAGCTTTTGCAAATTAGGGCTAACTGGCTAACTGAACAGTCAAGAGTTTGGTTTGATGAAATGGAGAAAAATAGGTGCAACCCCAGTGTGGTCACATACACCTCTCTCATACATGCTTATTTGAAATCTAAGCAAATATCAGAAGCAAATTTAATATTTGAGAGGATGCTTAACAGGGGTTGTAACCCCAATGTGGTCACCTATACGGTATTAATTGATGGTTTGTGCAAGTCTGGTGAGGCCGACAAAGCATGCCAGGTGTATGAGAAAATGATTGGTGGCTGTGACCATGGAGATGTTGAATTGTACTTTAGGGGTAGTAGTGGTAGGGAATGCTGAAAATGCCAAAAAAATTGAGCCCAATGTGGTGACCTATGGTGCGTTGGTGGATGGCTTGTGCAAAGCCCATAAGGTGACTATGGCGTGTGATTTATTAGATGCCATGTCATCAGTTGGGTGCGAACCAAATCACATAGTATATAATGCCTTAATTGCTGGGTTTTGCAAAGCTGATAAACTAGAGGATGCACATGAAGTGTTTGTTAAAATGACCCAGAAAGGATACTTGCCCGAGGTGTTCACATTCAGTACTCTGATTGACAAGTTGTTCAAGGATAAGAGGTTGGATCTTGCACTCAAGGTACTTGCTAAAATGCTTGAGAGTTCATGTGCCCCTAATGTGGTTACATACACTGAAATGATTGATGGTCTGTGTAAGGTCGGTAAAGCCGAGGAGGCAGTGAAGCTTTTGGGTATGATGCAAGAGAAAGGATGTAACCCCAATGTGTATACATACACGTCTTTGATTGATGGATTAGGTAAGGCTGGCAAAATCAACAATTGTCTGAAGCTGTTTGATGAAATGCAAACCAAGGGCTGTGCAGCCAATGCTGTCACTTATAGGGTTCTGATAAATCACTGTTGCAGGTTTGATCTTTTGGACCATGCACGACAACTGCTTGCTGAAATGAAACAAACCCATTGGCCTAGAAATGTGAAAGGGTATAAAGATGTCATCCACGGGTTCAGCAAAGATTTTATTCTATACATTGGTGTAGTTGATGAGGTGGGGGCATCTGATTCCCCGCCTCTTGCAGGATCATATGACATTGTGATAAACAGCTTTTGCAAGGTTGGTAAGGTGGAAACAGCCTTGGAATTGTATGAGGAGATAAATGAGGCCACACAATTGAATTTTAGTACTAAGAGGATGTATTGTTCTTTGATTGAGGCACTTTGTTTAGGATTTAGAGTTGAGAAGGCCTTTGAGTTGTACAGTGACATGTTTAATCGGGGACAAGTACCAGATTTAAGCATCTTTGTTTGTCTTGTTAAAGGGCTTATTAGAGTCAACATGTGGGATGAGGCACTTCTACTTTGTTATGGTGCTTCCATGAAGGTATATCTTACTTTACTGTTATTTGATATATTTTTTTCCTTCCACTCTTTCTATTATAACCATCTGTGTGAATTTTCCTATTATAGCCGTCTAGTTTCTATTACTTTGTGTGGCAATATCCTGAAAATTCTACTGTATATGGATCTGGAGAGTAAAAACTGATTAGCCTTGATAGAATTATTATATTATTTTCTTTTGCAACCTAAGAACATATCTGTTTACAATGATTATCTGCTTCTGGACTAAAATTCATTTCCTTGCCTTGTTTTAATCAGGGAATAGTGTTGTGTGATGGCAAGTGCTTTGATGGAGGCTAGGTATGTTCTAAAATTTTGTTTGTTTCATTTTTTTTTTCTGAAACACCACATTTTTTTGGGAAACTGTGATTCAGGATATACTTGTTCAACAGGAAATTAACATAATAAAATTGAAACCGAAAGCTTCCCCCCTACATCTGTTAGTCTTTTTTTACAAAAAAATAGCTTACAACACTGGCAGGAGAAACAAAGTTGTGTGTATATATGTGTCGGATGTGTTTTGGGTCGTAGATTTCGGGATAATGGAACTGTTCAATCTTACCACCATATACTATTAAGTATTAAAGTCAAATTGGGTGAGAATGTCAGTTCAGAGTTTGACACTGTACCAGTTACCTCTCTTCATGACACCTTCCTTGATCTCTTTGTAAATTTTATTTAAGAATTTCAGGTTGAATTTGAATATATAAAAATAATATAAAAGCCCACTTTTCTTACCAGACTTTCCCCTCACCCAGTTACTTACCAAAGAATGCATAAAGAAAAGAGGGGCAAATCGTTAGAAAGAAAACTATGCTACTTAGATAGGTACATATAAGTTATATTATAAGATGTACTGTGCCAAGAGAACATCTCTTTTGTCCTGATATAGTAGCTATGAAATCATCAAGAATAGATTTGATCATAATTTACTATGAAGTGTTTGCTTTAATTTGCAATTCGAGTGTTCATGATATATACTTGTCTTTGGTCTATATGCTTAGAAGATTATATCTTGTTTGAATAGCTTATTATGTACATTATATCAGGCGCAAGACGAAGGCACATCATCTCCTATAGGCTCTAGGCATGCAGCCACAAAATATAGAGAGTACGATGATGCATACGTGAAGAAACAACATAGGAGAAAAAAATAATAAATTGAAAAACAATTGAACAGAGAAAATATGGCCCAAAGAAAAAAGAATTAGAAAAAACTTGGGGGGTTGAGGCTCCATGTCAAATATCCAATTTCAGTCAGCAGACTAACAAGGAAAAATAAAAGATAATCATTATTCCAATTGGAGTTCCACTGATACTGATATCTCGAGTCTTTATCTCCACTGCACGTAATTTTCATCAATCGTAGATAGCATTCTCTCTCCTCTTTTCTTTTTCAAAATTTGCTATACAAAACTTCATCTTTGCAGAACACCGTAAGAAACACAAAGGTCATCTGCAAATTTCAATAAAGCAAAAGGAAAAAAAAAAAACAGAACCCTGTACTTCTACTGCATGCCTTGCTATTTCATGCCCTCCCAAGCAATACACTCTTACTCTCTATTAAATTTGAAATAAAAAGAGAAACAAAAATAAAAGAACATTTTTCATGTTAGTAAATTTGTTATGCATATTATTTCAGTATTATGCATGTTATTCTGGTATCGAAAGTTAGTATCGAATTGGGAAGCCGTAGAACATTTTTCAATAAAATATACCCGCCGGTAGAAATAGCAAATGCTAATTTATGATATATAAGCAGGATATGATGCCCACAACTATATATAGGACCACATACCAAATAGGTTTGATATCTAGCAAAACAACGGCGCAGACTCCAATGGTCTCGAAACTAACGGTTCTATCGCTTCCCGCATTCTTTTACTCCAAACCAAGATTTGATATTTTCCTCTCATTCCTTACCAATGTTTTGAATTTTTTTGCATTTTCTTTTTATTTTTATTTTTCATTAACCATTATTTATAGATTTTTAACCATTTTGTTTGCACCTTGTACTAGTTTGACAACATTTTGTTCTTCTCACAAACTAGGAAGATTGCTCCTATGCTTTTAGATTGCCTGGAAATTAAAATTTGAAATTGTGATAACAAAAAAGAAAAACGAAACGAGGTCTTTCCATCCATTTCCATTTTTTAATTAGTGTTTCTTTGTGTTATGCAAATGACTAAAGTTGCTTCCAAGACCCTGATTCAATTCTACAGAGATCCATAATAGAGAATGCTAGGGAACAAAGTCAAAAGAAAGCATAGTGTCTTGTTGTTATCAATTACCAACTATTTTGGAAATTGGTTATTTCTCAACAGACTATTGAACAATAGTTATGACTTACAAGTTACAACCAATGCATGTGCATGAAAATTCGACAAAAAGGAAAATTAAGATTATCATTTTGATGGTGTAAGACATCAGGTATTGTATGTACTTGATGTAATTGAAAAAATAGATGTAATATACAGATAGCAAGAACCGGCCTATAACTTAGTGGATAAGAGCAACACCCTCTACGTGGGAAGCTGTGGGTTTGAAAACCTTCTAAAAAAATGACTTCAATCAGCATATCAGATCATTATTACAAATTGATGTAATCTATTATTTAGGACCATATCTTGAACTTTTGTTTCAGTTTTGCACATTTGACCAGTATACAAATGCAATAATTTCTTTCAGAAATGGGAAGCAACAAAAACATTCTTCTTCCAGGACAGCACCGATAGCCAGATTAACGCGCCAGGTGTCAATTCTGAGACTGCTTCAGCTTGCAATTATTCTGAGGTTGTTGCTGCACCTGCTTCATCTTCAGATGTTTTTCTATCACTGACAGGGCTGTCTACTCTGGAGCCAACTGTAGATACCAACTGGGACACCAACGCAACAGACAATAGCTCAGATGAATCAACAGATAGTAAGAATTCCCAGGAAGTGAAAGAATGGAGAACAAGACTTGCATACTACAGGGAACTGCTAAGCAAAACTTCCGAACCACAAACATAAGAGAGAGCAGAAGGCACAAAAAAGTGTAAAGCTAATGAATCAACTAGCAAAATGTCTCGTCAGACTAAGCTGATGCATCATCACAACGCAGTAAAAAGGTACTTCGAAAAGGCGGCGGAAGAAGGTCATATGAAGGGCTATGTATATGGTATTGTTCTCCAGAATAATGAGGTGCTGTCTGGAACTTCAACATCAGAGGGTTGTAGTAAATGGTGGAATTAATGAGGTTGTAAAGCTTTAAATGGTAATCAAAACAACGGTACTGGAAATTAGTTGATCATAGCATTCTTCCTCATTGGTGGTTCTGTGATCCTTGTGTTTTCTTTTAATGGCAATCGTTTTTTCATTTTTAAATTTTGTTTGATTAGTATTTTCAAAGTTATTTTTGTTTTTATTAGAACAAGATTGTTTGTCTGTGCTGCTTGAACCATGTAAAAGGTTGTATGTTGTAAGTTCAATGATGATTGAATATTTGAATTGGATTCAATTTAAGTAGCTTGAGTTTTGTTTTATCATAGGAAAAAAAGATTTAGGCATAAGTGCATAACCTTTTTCTCGGCTTAGCTAGTAAAATCGGAAAGATAGAGAAAAAGAAAGCCCAATTTCTATTAGGAGACCCATAAAGTACAAAAGAAAGAAAATAAATATTATTGGCCGAGATAATAATCAAACCGAGCAGAGAAAAATAAAATTTAAACTTGACGCATAGACGAATTAATCCAATTCGGGCTCATTATTTCTTTTTGACGACAAAATTGAGCTAGTTATTTTCTGTTATTCATCTGTCGAATCTAAATAAATCTCCACCGTACGTAATTTTCATCAAGCTCTTTTCAATTTTTTTTGCTATAAACTTGTTTCTGTCATGTAAAGATATTCAAACGTTTGAAGGTTATTTGTCAACTAATGTAATTTTGTTGCTCTGCATTAGTTGAAAAATAACCAATTTCCTGCTTGCACAACCTAAACTTGAACGTCATCTGCAAGACTGCAAATTTTCCATAAAAAGAAAAAGGCAAAAGAAAATGGAAGGACCTTGTTATGATGTTATCTCCGACTACCATACTTTCCTGTTTCACGCCTCTCTTATATAATATTCATCTCTTGCACTTCACATCTAGACGGTTCGTTTTAGATTGGACGGTCCGGATCGAAAAAAGCAAGTTATGCTCTTTACTCAAAAAGAGCATCAGATACGGATGATAAGTGATAACGGATCCCTTGCTCTCTCTTGATTAGTCTTCACTGTTCTCTCTCTTTAATTTAATACAGAGAAAAGGAACCAAAAAGAATAATAAATCTAATAAAAGACACAAATTTCTCCTAATTTAATTACTGGATTAGTCGGATGAACGATTTTGTTTAAGCAATCAAATTAGATTTACAATACTGAACAAAAAGTCGAAAAATGAACCCCAACACTAATTAAGGTTGGCACGTGCCTACTCGTGCTGATCCTCGCCAGACTGAACATGACCATGCGTTTATGTGAAGCAGAATTTTATATTTATCTATTGAATTAAAGTATACAAGAGGAGAACATTTCTTTAATCTCTGATGCATTTATTAGATAGCCGTACGTATTGACTTGAAATGCAATTTGATGATGTTATACTTTGACAACCAACAGTACTTTAGGGACACATCACCACTTAAATGTAAACGCAGTGTTGAACTTGAAACAGACAGTGCAGAGATAAGTTAATATGCCAAAAAATTTATGAGGAGGTTTGAGTTTACCAATTCATCGGTGGATTATTTTCAGGTTTGAGTTTGAATTATAGTTTGAGTTGAAATGTGTTGTGGTGTGTTGTGTTGTAAGTCTAAGACATGAATAAAAAAAAATGTAAATATAATTCTACAAAATGTTAATATATATAGTTATAGTTGTTTTCCTTTTCAGTAAATATTTACTGTGTTCTGATAAATGAATTACTTTGTAACTGAGGTGGCTGCTATGTTATCAAAACCGTTCACACTTTTAATAAGCCAACACTTTTACTCTTTATACGTCGGCATTATTCTTCAAACAAGAGCTATCACATAACTGTAACGTTACAGCATCTTCATTCCTCAAATTTTCTAAGTTTTTAAATAATTATCACATCAGTTTTAAATTTTTTTTTTTTTAGTTTTTAAACTCTCCATCTCTGAAACAAAAAGTTAGAATTTCTTAATTGACACGTCAACAAGTACTACAAATGTTGTGGGGAATCGATCAATTTTAGCTAATGATTAAGACACGTCAGAGTTTATAAACTCTAAAGCAAAGTTGCTAAATAAGAAACTTTGAAGAAAAATTGCTAAATAAGAAACTTTGAAGAAAAATTGCTAAATAAGAAATCCAGATTTAATATTAAAAAGTATCATTTGCTGGATTATTTTTTAAAAATATTTAAAAAATAGTAAGAAAGCTCTAAGCAAGAAAACTTTAAAAATCACTAAATTGATTTTCTATAAGATTTTGATATGAAAAATTTATTGAGCAACTTAAATCTCAATTTATTGAGTAAATTAAATATGCATAGCCGCATAGGACATAAATGGATGTCCTATCACAACTACATTTTTGCCCTATTATACCGGACAAAAAAACCTTCAATAGATGCTAGGGGTGACTGTTAAAGAGGGTGTTAAAGGTTTGAAGCACCAGCTATTAAAGAGAGGGGCTTTTATACCGAACCTTAACAACGAACAATTATTGAAGGATACTTTTATAGCGAACCTTACGAATGAGCATCTATTAAAGGTTACTTTTTATAGCGGACCTTACGAATGAACAACTATTAAATGCTACTTTCAATAGCGGACCTTACGAATGAACAACTATTGAAGGCAACTTTCTATAGCCCCTGTTAAGTAAGACCGGTATTAGAATTGTAGAAAATAAAAATCTGGCAGATTTGACAGGAGTTAATTGTGAGGCTGAGATATTTGACATGTGTTTTTGTAAATATGCCCTTCTATAAATGTATTTTTTTTGCAAATATGTCCTATTATAATTTTTTCATTTATTGTTGTAAACTTTTTCTTAAATTTGACATTAATTGCTGTAATTTTTTTTGCAAATATGCTCTGCATTAAAAAAATCCTTACCAATAGCCTAATTTTAGTTTTATAGTAGAAATTCGATATGCAAAAATTTACATCAAAAACTTAAATCTCATAGAAGTAATAATTAGAAGGAGCTACACAACACTTAAAGGAATAATAAATCTAGCAAAAGAATATTTGAAGGAGCAAATCGAAAAAAGAAAGAAATTTGTGAGAAGAAAGGAAAATGAGGGAGAGATCAGCTGGTATTTATAGAGAAAGAAACATGTGAGAAGAAAAAAGGTAGACTTGATTCGTGAGAATTCTGTGTTTGTTTGGAGTGTTGGATTATGAAGCGTGAAAAATTGGATTGAGAAGAAATGGTGATCCATGAAAAGAGAGTTCATCGATCCAGAACATTTTATAGTAGTTGCATTGGAGAATCCGCTATTAAACGTTTTTATACCGGCTCTTTCCAAGCACTCTCTATTAAAAGGTGAACTTTTATAGCCCCTAAACTTAACACCAGCTGTTAAAAGTTTTTATACCGGCTTTTTCCAAGCACCCCTATTAAAAGATGAGTTTTTAAAGCTGTTGAACTTAACACCCGCTATCAAAACCTCCTAACTGCATCCTATGCATCTTTTATAGCGTATTTTTGTTAAGCTCTAGTATTAAGTGTTTAACTGAATTTCGAAATTGCCACCGAATCCTTTTAATAGCTGATGTGCTCAGGAACATATATAAAATGAAGATGGATTATAATAGCTTGTTTCTGTAGTAGTATATGCATATTATCATATATAACTTTGCTATATATATATAGAGAGCAAGACTATGATAATATGTATAAGATATCACATTCCGTTCTATGCAGCTATGCATTTAATCAATAAATTGAGAATTAATTTGCTCATTGCTCAAGAGAAAATAAAGTTAATTATTCGATTTTGAGCATACGTGTCTCTAACTACACCAAATATTACTTTCGTTAATTAATTGAGCTCGACCCAGTTGTCACAAACTTAATCTATTTGTACTGTTTTATAATGTTAAGATTTGTTTTTTTAGGAAAATAGAGAATCCTACTTTAAATTTTCATAAAAAGAAAAAAAATCAGAATACAGCTTATTATTTTGTACATGGGTTGTTTATTCAGACGGACAGGGAAGAAAAGATGAAAAGGAGAAAAGATTGGGGCAGTTTTTTTTGGTAATTATGAAAATGATAGTGATAAAAGTAGTCAAGGATACGAGTTTTTCGATCAAGCTACACAATAAATTTTTTACCGTGCGATATTTTTTTTTTGAATGCAAGTACGGAGATTTTGCTACCGTGTGGTAGAAATTTTGAAAATGTACTACAAGTTCGACCATGTATAAAAAATATTTACAATATTGACTATAAGTAGCAAACGTTTTTGGCCATTTAATTATCATTTTGTATTTTTATTTTCAATCCACAACAGCTGCAATATATATTAATTCCTATTTATCGTATTATTAATCTGAATCGGTCTAATTTAAAGAACTTATGGTCAAAATCATAATAATTGTTCAGAAAATTTTGCTACTAATAATCACTATTGTAAATATTTTTATACATGATTGAACTTGTAGTATCTTTCCAAAATTTCTACCAAACGCTAGAAAAATCACCGTACCAGCATTTAAAAAAAAAAATCGCACGGGTTTACCGTGCGGCACAAAAAAAAACTGTTGCACGATATCTACCGTTCTGACTATTCAATAAAATTCTTTCACTCTTAGCTGCTTTTATCAGTACCATTTTTGTTATTACCAAAAAAATTGAGGATGGAGTAAAAAGGAAAAAAAAAGAAAAAGAAAAAAGAACAAGGAAAAAACGGAGAACTTGATTGTATTGCACAAATCGGCCTTGTGCAGTTGTGCATGCAGACGAATCTTGATAGGATTACGGATTACCAACTAACTATTTTTTTAGTTAGAAAAATATTAGTAATATGAAAAAAGCAACCAACCAATTAAATAAACAAATCTAGAAAAGAGTTGACTATTATTGAGTTATGACTTGTGAGTTGTGACCACATGGACAATGACATGCTGGAGGCCGTACAGCCGTACCTTCGTCGACTTACAACTACTCTCTTGACTTTTGAAGTGAAAAGGAATATATAAAACAAATGAACCACCAGAAACCCATTTGAAGAAAACAAACCACCTACCAGTAGAGCTAGCTGTCAATATATTCGTTTATGGAAGTTGGGCCGTGTCGTTTGGATCGAACGGAACGGTTAACGGGCTATTTATTTCTTTTGTTTGGGCCGGTGGCACAGCAGCGACAGAAGTCCGCTTGTCGTTTGATAAAACGACACAGTAACGACAGTGCCGTATGTCGTATCGTTTATATCGTTTTTATTCGTTTTTATAAAGGTAGCTTATCTGATCGATCGATGAACCCTAGGCGCCGCTCTCACTCCCCCTATTCTCTTTCTTGTGTCTCTTTGTTCGATCGATGAACCCTAGACGCCGTGCCGCTCTCAATCCCCCTATTCTCTTTCATGTATCTCTTTGTCTCTCGTCTATCTCTCTCTTGCTTCCTTTTTCTTGTTCCCCTTTGAACTCTCTGTCTCTCGAGATCTCAGCCATGGTATCTTGTAACTTGTGGAGCTGTCAATGTCAAGTCCTGTTGGACGATCACCCACCTAGTTTCCATACCTACCTTAGGCTATCTTATACTATTGTCTCTCGTAGGCTAAGAAATAATCTATGAATCTTGCATTTTGCCATTAGATCAAAGATGCAAACCCGTATATTTGATGATTGCTCTTGACTCTTGTTCAATGGTACCAAGGTTTAGGGTTCTGTGAGACAGGTGACGGGATTGTCCATCGAGGAACTGAAATGATTGTGTTTTTTGTGTGCTGAGCTTGCTTTGTATATAAAAAGGCAGAATGGAAAAGGAAAAAAAAAGAGATAGAGAGACAGTGAAAGAGAACAAAAGAAAGATCGTGTTTGAAAGAAGAGCGGCTTGTCTAGAGAACAAAATGAATAACTCAAGACTAAAGGTTAGGATTTTAGTTTTTTTAGTTTTTTACTAACTCTTATTTATTTAGTAACTTTTATTTACTAAATTTTATTTTCTTTTTTTATTGTTGGACTTAAATGCAGGCTAGGGTTTTCTGTGACTGTGTTTTCTTTATTGTTGTCTTTCTATGGCCGATCATGATTCAGAGGAAATAGTGTCAGAACCTGACTTGTCTGATGATGAGTATGGATATCTCTTTTTATGTTATTTCTTTGTGTAGTTAGTTTCATATTGATTTTTACTGGCACTTAAAGGGAGGAAAGTCGATTTAGGGGCACTGGATTGAACTGAGAAACCCAAGAGTCAAGATGATTGATGTGTTCAATTCAGGGCTCCTGGATCGGCTTCTTTCCCAGGTAGTGGTAGTGATAGATAGATAGTACACTTGAATATAAGGGCAGTGGCATAGGGGAGTGGAACTGATCAAGGACACTGTGCCAATAAGTAACTTGAGGCTTCTATTCCTTCCTGGTTGAGTGAACCTTGATTAGCTTCACTCTCTTCATGCTACCGCAACGATGATTGCTTTGTTGGCTGAGTGATAAGAACTGATACTTGCTTGATAAGAACTGATACTTGCTTGATAAGAACTGTTAAGAACTGATACTGCTTGATAAGAACTGATACTTGCTTGATTTTTGGCTATTAATACTTGCTGTATGAAATGCTATGAACTGTTAGAACTCATAGTGTAGGGTTAGATCCAAACTTTACCTCAGAGGAAATACAAAGGATCCAAGCTGATGCAACTGCAACTCAAGATCCTGGTGCTGTTGCTAACACTTGGTCTTTTACTAACACTTGTTCTTTAACTGACACTTGATTTTTTACTAACACTTGTTCTTTTATTAGACCACCTGGTAGTGCATCTGGTGATATCAATGATATAAGGGCAGCTTTGAAAGACCACCTAAAGGGCAAAATAAGTGCTGAACCAGATAAGAAATCAGAACTTGAGGTATATCTCACTAAGCCACTAGATGATGCAAGTTTGGATGATGATTTTGACATCCTGACATGGTAGAAACTCAAGGCACCCAAATATCTTGTCTTGGCACGGCTAACTCAAGACATTCTTGCTGTGCCGATATCGACAGTGGCTTCAGAGTCAGCCTTCAGCACTGCTGGTAGAACTCTATCACCAGTCAGGAACTCTCTCAATGATGAGATCCTTGAAGATCTAATTTGTGCTCAAGACTGGTTGAAATCTCAAATTACTGGTAATACACCCTTCACTTGTAAGTTCATTGGTTGTTCTATCCATATTGATTATTGACTCTTCTTGTTTTATTGATTTGCAGAGGCTGGTGGAGAAGTAGGCGAGCCATTGTTTTTTTTCCAGTAATGAGGTTGGTGATTCTCTATGTTGAATTGAGCATGATTCATTGACTTGGACAGTGGTAGTATGGTACTTCTATTTTTAGGTTGTTGGTTTTTGTGTTGGCTTATGTGTTTGCTTTTTGTTGATCATGCCAACTTGTTGATTGTTGTCATTGAGGGTTATTGTATGCTATAGGGGGGTAATTCAAGAATCAAGATGAAGCCTAGAGTACTAGATTGCTATTTGGCTCCTTAATTCTCAAGCCATGATCTTCTGTGATGATAGAGATTTTGTTATTTTTATTTCTAGCAAACTGAGATTGGTACCATCTGATCTGAGAGGTAGTTTGAGAATTATGTTGGACTTTAGATCAAAATAGAACTTTAGTGTTTCAATCTTGTATTCTGCATTTGTGTTATTGTGTTGTAATTTGCTTGGCATTAAGTTCAAGATGTTACATGTATGTTTAAAGTCTGGATCTTGGCTTCTGTGACTGTATGAATGATGTGTCATGTTTGTTGATAGTTTTACTTTAAAATTTGACTGAACTTTGCTATATATTTGAGGTTTATTCATCAGTTAAAAAATTCTCATTGTAACGTTTTTGAGCATTACTGTCGTTTATTATAACGGAACGACAACAACACAACCTTTTGTTCCGTTTAATCAGCTGGAACGTTCAACAACACTGCTTTTGGTATCGTTTTATAAACAAAACAGTTAACGACAATAACTTCTGCCGTAACCGTTCTGAACGTTTGACAGCGCCACCTACCAGAGACTTTTTAGTGTCTTTTCCTGAAAAATAGGGCCTCAAATAAAATTAAATGGAGATATGCGGTTTCCGAGTATAATTTACCTGTCTCCGGCTCTTATATATCTAGACCGGAGCACATTTTGTAAATTTGTTTATAACTTTGTTGATAAATAATAATTGATAATTATATATTTTTAGTTGCATTGACATATAAATAATTGACAAAAACAATGTAGGAATCGTTCAACAAACATTTATTTCCACAAGTTCATGAAAATGAGAATTTTTATTGATGAAATTGCAGTGGGTGGCGACATTAAACACCTCCAGCATTCAAGAAAGATTGCGGTGGATTCTTTGTCGTTATTTCTGGTTGAAATTCCCTCGAAAGCAGTGTCTCTTGCAGGGAGGAGGAAGAAAAAATTGGTCCATAAGAGATCAGTTGGTTCATATTATAAGAAAGCAAGGAGGAACTAGGAAGAAGAAAAAATTGAACATGGATGGTACTTTCTATCTTCCTCAGAATTCTGCTCTGTCAAAGGAGAAGGCAAATGTGATTTTGTTAACTACTGGGCTAGAAATTGAGAAAAACAACGTCACTGCTTTGATGGAAGAGTTTTCCAAGGAAAGGGAGTGTGTAGGGGGCTAAGGGAAGGGATGTTTCGGGTGTGTGATGACTTGTATTAGTTTTTTTTTTGTTATATTGAGGTTCTAAGGTCAAGTACTGGTGCAAAAGAATTTTCAATAATTATAATTCAAATTTTTAGATTTTAATTATCTAGCTAAAATCACAAGCAAGCAAGTACTAATAGCAATTGAGTAAATCAAGATAATAAAATGCATGTATAATAAAGAGAGAGAGAGTAAAGAGCAAGATAGATCAAGAGAATACAAGAACACACGATATAATGTGGTTCGATCTACAAACAAACTAGACCTATATCCACGAAACTTCTAGAACCAAAACTTCCTTCCAGTACCGTATCAACTAAACAATAAGTGTTCTTTACAATTGTGAAACTTATCTTTGGTTTTTTCTCAATAAGCAAGTTAATCTTAGATTTCTAAACCTATGCAAGAGAATATATCACTCTACAAGATAAAAGGTCTGATTGACTATACAATCAAGAACATGAATGCGATACTTGACAACACAATGTAGTGCACCAAAGACTTACAAAGGTATCTAGAATAAGTGTACTTGGATCGACAATTAGATAATTGTAGCTGTCCTAAGTATCTCAGGTTAGGCAGTTGTAGGAGAAGACTTTAGTACTCTTTCTGGTGCTCAATTGTATGCTTGAAAGCTTGGGAGGGTTTCATATGTCTTTATGGTTCGTACTCTCAAGCTATATATAGGAGGAGCACTTCTTGAAGTCTTGGATCTTGATTTTAAGCCCTTGCATTACATAATCTTTCAACCCATTACAGAATCCGTTATAACGGATTGGCAGCTTTCCAGAATTGCCCTTTTCTGCTTGAATCATTGACTTCTGGGCCCTCTTGAGCAGGAATTGGGAACCCGTTGTGACGAGTTAGTGATGTGTTAAAGTAACGCATGTCTCTGAAATTCCTTCTATGTTCTAGCTCTTCTCATCTTGAATCCATTGTGACGGGTTGGGCAGCCATTGTGACGGGTTGAGCATGTGTTATGGTAACGCATGACTCTGAAAGTGCCTAATTTGCTTGCTCATGATATCTTTGAGTATGTCTTGACTTATACATGCATGATTGAGCATTTGCATCATCATTGTGTACTTGTATAAATTCGCAACTCACCAAAACTCAATTGTGCAAGGTTAGTACCGATTTGTTTTGCAAATTGTCAAACAAGAGATAAGTTTAATCTAACAAACTCTCCATTTTGGCAATTTGCAAAACCATATGTGATGTGCATAACATATGATGCGCATCATTACATTTCTCTCATAGCAAATGACTCAACTCAAAAACTCCCCCTGAATTTTAGCATGCATTTATATTCAAGTCAATATCTAAATTTGCTCCTTCTTAATGATACAAGTTTTACAATTGAATCATAAGTTATCATTTGCAATTTCAAGAATAGAGAAAAAGAGCATAATCAAGAAATGTAATCAAGAGACATATCAAGTAATATATGCAAAAGACAAATCATAAAAGATGCACACAAATATAACAAAAGTCTAAAACATGCATACAACACATCACAATAAAACATGAAAAGTATCTAAGGAGCATAGAAAAATAAAAAAATTACTACCCTAAACTACAACTATTCATCATCACTACTCTTTTGATCATTATCCTCTGGGTTGATTTGAGTAGCTCATTCATTCACCTCTCTTATTTGAGCTTCGGGTCCGGTAGGATCAGAATAATCATTCCAAATCTCAAATTATTGGTTCCAAATAGTTCGGACCATGGAGTTGAACTCATTTTGGTTATCAAGTCTCTCATGCACTCTAACGGAGTTGTGCTTCTCATACAAGGACAAGTGATACACTTGTTGAGAGACATAATAAGTTCCTTCTTCAACGGTTGAGAAGGCATATGGATGCATATGGTTGAATGTTTGTGGAGTATATGATGAATAGTCTTGAGGAATTTGGTATCCTTGGTAGTATGGAGGAGGCATGCATGAAGATGTATTGGAATGAGGCATGTTAGGAGTAGGCTCTTCTTCCATGACTTGTGGAGCATCCGGATCAGTGTATTGGTTGGGTTGTGCTTCCTCCTTCCTTATCCAATCATTCATTGACTTGGGTTTCGATTCCCAAATCAAATTCTTCTTAACCCAACCTTTCTTTCCAAGGAAGTTAATGAGGTTAGTCGGTAAGTAGATAATAGGATTGTGCTCCTTTGGATTCATAGGGATGATGATGTTCTTATGCATAAGTATCTGAATCAAGAGGTGATGGTATGACAAGCTCATTTGCTTGTTGGTTAGGGCAACTCTCATGTGGTTAAGGATAATAAAGAGAATATTTACCATTTTGTCCTTGACAATGAAATGCCTAAGGAGGAACCCATTGGTATGTTCAATGTTGGTTTTGAGACCTTTTTCGAATATAAGAATGTTGCTTACGAGAATAAACATCAATCTATGAAATGTAGGTAGTTTTGAGTCGGAATGGTCTTTGTGTTGGTTTTTGGCACCTAACCATTTCTTGTATTCGGTAAAGGTTTGTTCATGTTGTGGCCACTTATGGTATACATCTACTTCTTCATCATTTTCAACTATTCCAAAGACTTCGGCTAGAGTTTGGGCATCAATGGGGATTTCTTGACCGTAAAAATAGGTGGTTACCCCAAATGATTCCTTGGTTGGTCTCATGTTGGCATACAAAACTCTTATCGAACTTAATGCAAATTGATGGTTCAATTCATCAAGGGTCTCCATGCCCAAAAGTCAATAGTTTGAACCAATTGATTGTACTCCTATTTACTTATTTGATTGTCCTCATTTATCATGAATATAAAGGTATCAGAAATAGGTCTAGTCTTGAAGGTACTATGGAATGTGGATAATTCAAGAGCCGATCGACATAGAATTTGATTTTGTGATGAATTGACCCAAGTGTTAAAGATTCTTTGTTGTTCCAGTTGGGAGGAGGAAAGGTTTTGTGCATGTTGAGATGATGAAATGTTTGGCTCCGGATTGGATGGTGGAGGTGTATGGTTTGTACTCGTATTGGAGCTTGTATCAATACCGAGTTGGAGTGTAAGAAAGGAATATTCTCCCTTTGTGTAATGGCCCATTGGTTTCTTTTATTTTCTAATTGCTTTTCAACATCTTTTCTCTTCTTATTGTAAAAATGGTAATTTTGGAGGTGCCATGAGAGAGGTAAGAACCAAGAGGAAACCTACAACAAATATGTTGAACTTGATGAGATCTTGAAGGAAATTTTCCTTAATCACAGCTAAATATGCTTGAGCTCTTGAGAATTCGAGAGAATTTGAGGAGAATTTAGGTCTAAGGTTTCAGCAAAAGAAGAACTCAATGGTCTAAATTTGGTTTTTGCTAGAATATAGTCACTTGGAGAGGAAAGAATGCCTTAAATAGCAGAATTTACTCTCCCGTTACAACAACCCGTTGCAACGGGTTACCCACCTGTTATAACGTGTTCCCACCCATTATGATGGTTCTCTCTCCTTTCTACTGCAACACAACCAACATTTGAATCTCCAATGGCTAGTTTTTTATGTTCTAACCCGTTATAATGGGTTCTCAGCCGTTATTACATGTTATTGACCCGTTGTAACAGATTCCATAATGCATGCACTTATTTTTGCATTTAATTGTGTCTAATTTGCTTATATGCTCCAAATTTGGTATTTGATATTTATATGACTCAGTTCAGCTGTCATGTGATGTTTAAACTCATGCAAATACTCATAATAAGTTATGACTTGGATAAAGATATCAACCAAGATTCTCAAAACATATGATTCAATGAAATGGACATTAAATCATTGCTACATGACTCTCCCTCAACAAAATATTCGAAAAGGAAATCAAATTGGGGGAGTCTAGTGACTTTCTAGACAAATAATTTAGTTCCACTGTGCTAGACACATTAAATGGAATTATACTCTTACCATTCTTAACATGACAAAGTCGATCTTGATATCCAAAATTCAAACAAGACAAACAAAATATAGTCTTTGAGTTAATATTTCTATGATCATAGTCATTCTTGTTGATTGGTCTCCAATAACCCATCCTTAATCTATACTTATCATGAAAATTCCTTATGTTTCTAGGATGAAATATTTCTTGGTAGACATTATTGTATTTCTTTCATTAAACATTACTATTAAAATTCTTATGCTCATTTATCACATTTCTAGGATTATGTCTTGGTTGAAAAGTACCAATACATCTTTTTATTTGAAAATTGTTACCAAGTTTATTATGTAGCTAATGAAATCTACCATACCTATCCTTAACATAAAGCTTTAATGGTTGAGCTCTATGTTAGTTGGTAATCCTATAATCATTTCTAACTCTAGATTTGTTACCATCTTTCTAGAATTAGGTTTAGTGAACTTGATTTTCTTAATGTATCTCTTGTTATACATATAGGCATGATTTTTTGGTTTGAATAGGTTTGTCATTTGACTTAGGTTGCTTTTCAATTTTAGAAGGTTGTTTCTTTGCAAACCCAAGCCCGATTTTGTAATGTGGACCTTGACCACATCTTGTCATAGTCATTTAGTGTCATTATTTGATGATTTAACAAATTTAACAAATTTAGAAGACCAAGATTGTGCTTCTTTTATTTCTTTTTTTTATTTAAGTTGATTTTGGTCTCAAGGTCATTAACCCTAATTTGTAGTAATTCAATTTTAGACTTAAGATCATTGATCATAGTATTTTTAACATACATAGACTTTTTGGACTCATCTAGCAATTCTTTAAGCTTAGTCACATTAAAAGACTCTTGATCTTTATCCAAATCATAAGACTCATCATCACTAGACTCATCATGATATTTAGAGAGGTCAATTTCTACCGTATTAGCTCAGTTAGGGGCCTTCATTTCTTGAGCACTTGTATTCATTGCCTTTGGTTGAGCTATCTTCTCTTATACACAAGCATCTATTCTTTCAAGACTTAAAGGCTTCTCAATCCTCTTTACAATATCCATCTTCGGAAGTGTCAATAACTTCTCAATCTTTTTAGAATTTGAAGGACTCAAGGGCTTCTCAATCATCATGGAAGTGTCTATCCTTGGAATGCAAGAGTCTCCATGATGCTTCTTCTTGTTCTTTAGCATAATCATTCCTGGCTTGAGCCATTCGTTTTATGATGCAGATCTTCTTCGGATCCGTCATGCCTTGTTCCTTCATAACTTCAAGAACTATTTTTCATATATGTCCTTGGTTTCTTTCTGATGATGGCTAACTTATTTTCTACTTCTCCTCCTCCGAGGTTAACTTCCTCTTCCTCATCTTCATTTTCTTCGAATTCACTTAACCAAGTTGCTTGCATAGCTTTCTTGTGAGTTCTCTTGAAACGTCCTTCTTGTGGTCTTCTCCTTTGAGGAAAGAAGACGTAGCAATTTTGAATGCTATGCCCTTCTTTATTGCATGACAAGCAAATCACCTTCTTGTCTTGAACTATCCTCTCCTCATTCACCTTTCTTTCGAATTCAATGCCTCCTTTCACAAGTTTGATGAGGACTTTGTCCTTGGAAAGTACTTGATAGATATTTTGGTAGACGACTTTGCTTGATTCGAACTTATAGGAAATGTTGTATGAAGATTGTGCGGGTAAGGCCAATGATTTGGTTAAGGTTGAGCACTTTACTTTATTGTGATTTTTCTCATGCGAGCATAGTTGTGCATACACCTATTCGGGTTGATAAATAAGACCTTTTGCTTGTAAAGCTTCAATCGAGCTCACAACGCCATCCCATCTAGGTATCTTAGATACCATCCTTAGAAGCTTCCCTACAAAAGACTCATTTTCTTAAAACTTCATGTTTTCTAACTTTGCTGCTAATCCAACTTTATCGATCTTTTTTATGTGTTTCATTACCCTCATATATAAATATTAAGGCATTCCAAATTTCTTTGGTATTTGTAGAGTAAGTGAGTGATAGTGCAATAGTCTCATGAATTGAGCTAAATATAGTGTTCATGGCATTGTCATTTGCATATTTGAGTTCTTTGGACTCTTTGGTTAGGATAACACCATTAATTTCATATTTGGGTGTCCAATCATCATTTGCAACCTTCCAAAGCTCAAGTAGACTAAGGTAGTTTACCATACATCTCTTCCAAACAAAAAATTTCTTACAACCTACACCAAAGATTGGTGGTTCTTTCACAAACTTCAATTGTGCCATTTTTCACAAGACAAGGTCAAGAACTATCAAGATTTTGACAATTAGCTAGGTATAAACCTATGGGATATGATACCAATTGTTAGTTTGGAGTCCTAAGGTCAAGTACTAGTGCGGAAACGTTTTCAACAATTACAATTCAAACTTTTAGATCTGAATCACCTAGCTAAAATCACAAAAAAGAAAGTACTAATATCAATTGAGCAAATCAAGATAATAAAGTGCAAGTATAGTAAAGAGAGAGAGAGTAAAGAGCAAGAGAGATCAAGAGAACACAAGAACACGCGATATAACGTGATTCAACCTACAAAGAAATTAGGCCTACATCCACGAGACTTCCAGAATCAAAACTTTCTTCCGGAATTGATTCAACTAAACAATAAGTATTCTTTACAATTATTGAAACTATCTTTGGTTTCTTCTCAATAGGCAAGCCAATCTTAGGAACGAAGACAACGCGAAAACCCCAAAGGGGAGAGAAAAGTTTTCAGCGCACAAACATAGAAGAAAGGAGGCGAGGAGAAGAATAAAGACGGAGTGGTGCGTGTCTCCACTCGCGAAGAAAAAAGGGTTAGGGCGCATCGCTGAAGTCTCAGCTCTTCTGGCCTGTTTAAACTATCTTTGTGCAGAAGCTGAGTCTAGTTTAGGTCCATTTAAATTATTTTGTTTTGGACCAAAGACTGCAATGGTGAATGAAACCATCCCAATTGCAGATAATAAAATTAATGACAACCCGAAATATTTGATCCCCCAAAAAAGACCTCATGGCCCATTTATAAAATACATATGGGAAAATTAGTTGAAAAACAAAGAACAATTTGATGATTTGTGTTGGGTGTTGGATTCGGGAGCAACCGATCACATGACCGACAATAAAACTCTTTTGTATGAGTACGAAAGAAATCATAATACACAAGATTTTTGTGTACGTAGCCAATGGTGAAAAGATGAGAATTTGTGACTATGGTGCCATCAAGATTTTCTCAAAAAAATTGAACATGTGTTGCACGTTGAAAATTGCACTTTCAATTTGCTTTCGATAGGAAAACTTTCAAAAGAATTAAATTGCCAAATTATTTTCTCAAAAAATGATGTGTCTTTTCAGGATTTAAAAACTCAGAAGATGATTGGTGGAGGAAATTTTCAAAATGGACTATATATTTGGAACACAGCCAAGTTCGGTCTTTTCTCAAAAAATCAAGAACTTGGTGTTTTATGGCATAAGATAATAGGTCATCCATCCAATAAGATTTTGAAATATGCATTTGATTTTTCAAATTTTGATTGTAGCAAGTGTGAGACATGCAAACTTGCTAAACACACAATGCTACTTTTTGTAATATCTAATACTAAGAATAATTGAAAATTTGAACTTATTCATTTCGATGTTTGGAGGCCTGCTCCCGTAGAATCCTACAACGATTTTAAATATTTTATACTTTCATTGATATTTTTTCAAGACTTAACTCACTTGTATTTATTAAGAAATAAAAGTGAGGTTCATATCTTATTTCAAGAATTTGTTAACTTGGTAGAAAATCAATATAATGCAAAAATTAAATTTCTTAGGTCTGAAAATGGTACGAAATTTGTAAATCAAATCATGAAAAATTTTCTAAAACAAAAGGGAATTGTACATAAAAAACATGTGTCTATACACCTCAACAAAATGACGTTTCCGAAAGGAACAATCATCATCTTCTTGAGGTGACTAGAGCATTTATGTTTGAAAATAATGTCCCAAAGTTTTTTTTGGTCAGATGCAGTACAAATGACAACCTATTTGATAAATATATTGCCAAGTGTTATTTTAGAAAATAAAAACCCAATGGAAATAATTTCTCAAAATAAGCCTAACAACAATCATCTAAGGGTATTTGGGTGCGCGTGTTTTGTACATCAAAACAAAAGGGATAAACTTGATCATACTTCTATTATGACAATAATTTTGGGATATTCATTACAAAAGAAAGGATATAAGTGTTACGATTCTATACACAAAAAAAACTTTACATCTCTAGGGATGTAATATTTTTGAAGATGAACCATTCTATTCCAAAAATTGTGAAAATCTTGTAGAACCCGTACCCATTAGTGATCTTGATTTTTTAACTATTAACCAATTTGGAGAGCAAGTTATGTTAGAAATTAGTGAAGAAGAAGGAGGGGAAGTCGAAAATGTTGATTTGGAAAGTAATGAAGTTCAAGAAGAAATTGAGCAAGAACAAGAAGGGATTGAGCTAAAGAAGATCATCTTGGCCAAGTCGATCATCTTCAAGGTTACGAGATTTCGTAACCTATGAGATTTAATATCCTATTCAATATTATATTTAATATGATAAGGTATCAAAATGTCATAGTGCATTTCTCAAACTCATTGATGAAATGAATGAACCAAATACTTTTGAAGAAGCCAAACAACACATAGTTTGGAAAAAAAAAACAATGAATGAGGAATTGAAAGCTCTTGAGAAAAATAACACTTGAGAAGTCATTCAATTACCTCAAGGAAAAAAACCGGATGGATGCAAGTGATTATACAAAATAAAATATAAAAGTGATGGAACCATAAAACGATACAAGGCAAGGTTAGTTGCCAAAGGGTATATCCAAATGTATGGTATTGACTACCAAGAAACCTTCGTACCCGTAGCAAAAATGAACACCATCCAAATTTTGTTGTCCATGGCCATTAACAATAATTGGAATCTATACCAAATGGATGGTAAAAATGCTTTTCTCCAAAGAACTCTTAAAGAAGAAGTATATATGACATTGCCATATGATCATATTAGGGAAAACAATACTAATCTTACTTGTAGGTTGAAAAAATCAATTTATGGATTGAAACAATCTCCAAGGGCATGGTATGGTAAACTTTCTCATTTTTAATAAATTGTGGATTTAAGTAAGTCAACCTGATACATCTTTATTTTCAAAACACGAAGGTGATGATACTACCGTGGTATTAGTATATGTTGATGACATAATTGTTACCGAAAATAATTATAACAAAATTGGTGAGATAAAAGAATTCCTAAGAGAAAAATTTGAAATAAAGGACCTCGATAGGTTGAAATATTTTCTAGGAATAGAAATAGCTCATTCTACCAATGGTTTATTTATTTCACAAAGAAAACACACTTTAGATTTGTCAAAAGAAACGGTAAAATTAGAGGCCAAACCGGTATCTACACCAATTGATAGTAATTGTAAACTAAGTTCTGAAGAAGGTGAATTGTTAGATGATATTACCCAATACCAAAGGCTTGTAGGCAAGCTAATTTACCTAACGTAACAAGACCCGACATATCGTATGCGTAAGTCAAGTAAGCAAATTCATGAATGCACCAAGAAAACCACACCTTGATGCAATTGATAGAATCTTGAGATATTTAAAAAATCGCTCGAAAAAAGGTATATGGATGAAAACAACAAGTCTAACGAAATATATGGCTATTTCGATGCAGATTAGGCCAGGAATTTTGATAGAAAATCAACGATCGGCTATGCACATTTGTAGGCGGGAATATAGTCACATCGAAAAGCAAGAAGCAAAATGTTGTGGTACAATCAAGTGCGGAAGCGGAATATTGAACCATGACATCCACTGCAAGTGAACTCACATGGATCAAACAATTGCTCCAAGAATTAAATTTTCCGGTCAAGGATCCAATGAAAATATATTGTGACAACAATGTGGCACGATACATTGCGTCCAATGCCGTATTTCATGAAAGAACAAAATATATTGAGGTTGATTATCACTTTTTGCGGGAAAAAGTACAAGCGAAGGAAATTGAAACACTTTATGTGAAGAGTTAAGATCAATTGGTCGACACATTACTAAAGAACTCATTTCGATTGAAGCAATTTGAAGACATCATTATCAAACTAGGATTATAATCCTAGCTTGTGAGAGAAATGTGAGAATAATAGATCGAAGACTAGAAATGTAAAATAGAAAAAATGGGAAATAGAAAAAAAAGAAAGATGTGACAGTATCCTTGTACTGTATAATGGTCAGGAATGGACCGTTGGAATTTTAGATATAAAAACCAATGTAGTGAGAAAGAAAGATGTAGAATGAAAAACACTCAAAAATAAAAACACAGAAAAACAGTTAAAACAAATTGTCTCAGATTTTTTCACATAGTGCCGGATTATCAGTTTACTGGTGCTCGTCGAATATGAATAGAATTTTCATGAGAGTTCGTCAACACACGGTTTGAAAGGGTATTATATATGTTACTCCTCAGTTTCAAAGGATATATATATATAGTTAGGCTATGATACTTACGTAAGCATCAAGTTTTATCGTGCTTACGATCATATCTCGAATATCAAAATGCAAATGACCGATTCGAACCGTTGAAAATGTTGCCTGTACTAAAATCTACTTGGAAGCCGATTTTTTTATTTTTGGAATTTTTTTTACTATTTTATCGGATGAGTAGGATGGATAGAAATTGGTTAAATTTGAGATATGTATATCGTCAGATTACTCATGTTCTACTCATCGGATAAAATATTAAAAAAATTGCAAAAAATAAAAAAATGATTTCCAAGTAGATTTTAGCATTAACAACATTTTCAATGGTTCATATCATCCATTTGCATTTTGATATTTGAGATATGATTGTAAGTACGGTAGAGCTTGATGCTTACGTAAGTATCATAACATGACTATATATATATATATATATATATATATATATATATATATATAAATTTTTCTTTATGTTTTGTCTACATATCTAATGGAGACGTACGTGATAAATACCACCTTTTGAATAATCAAAATAACTTTGTCGCACTAGTTAATTAGTATTCAATCATTTTTCCACAGTTTATTATATGGGCAGTTGAGAAGTCGTCTTGACCTTTTTGTTTGTAACTCTCCAATAAGTTGTAAACTAAAAATCTAATTCATGAATCAACCTAAGACTTTATTAATCTAGCATGGGTTCGTTTGGCACTCGAGAAATATCGGAATAGATCTCTATTAAAAAATACAGGTGAAACAACAAACATGAAATGACATAATAAAATAGTGGGTAGAAGAGACTATTTCAATATACCATTGTATAGATGAAATATATATGAGAATACACCGTTTCTGTATGACCAAATTAGTAACGAAATTTGCAATGTAATTAATAATATTTTAGTATATTATATATACTTTATTATTACTTATAATATTATTATATTATATTTATTATTAAAATAATATTAATAATTACTATCCATAATTATTATTTTAAAATAATGCATATTAAGTTTACTATAATTATCATTTTTATTTGATTATGTTATATCATATTTGATAATTAATTAATATTTTATATTATTATTTACTTAATTAGTATTATTATTATTGTTATTAATATTCATATATTATATTATATCGTTACTTTATTATTATTTTAATATTTTAAAATAATAATATCATGCATGTAAACAAGCTTAAACAAGCTTGCAATTCTATTTATGTCAAACAAGTGCAAATAAGCAAGTAAACAAGTGCCAGTAAGTATGCAAGCTATTTTCATACAAGTGCCAATATGCAAACAAGCTATTTCATACAATAAACAAGCTTGCAAATTTACAATTCTATTTATGTCAAACAAGTGCCAGTAAGCAATTAAAACATACTTACGACAAATAAGGTCTAGAAATTAAACTCTTGCACTATCATTGTCTGACCCAACCATGTCACTACAACTTGCATGCATGCAAATAAAAAAATTAAATAAATACACAAAACTTACAAAAAAAATCAAGTTACAAAACAAATAAATAAATATTATATACAAATAATATCTTTGATAACTACTTGCTTATTGGCTCTTACTTTCTGTTTTAATATAGAAATAGAACACAGCAATCCAACTGATTATGACATGACAAAGCCGAAAAATCAATCATAGAAAACAAAAAAGATCTTTAATGGGGGCCACTTCATACTCTTTCTAGTTTCTAGGAGATGATGGATTCTAGAATTGTCTCTTTTCTATCTACTACTGTGCAACCGAGATGACCCAATGTCGCCTATTGTATTTTTAAATATTAAATTCCACATCCTTCAAAGAAAAAACAATACATTTTAGCTTTGTTGTATACATGCAACATAATTTATGTCTCGAAATCATTGTGAAATCATGAAATTTTGCAATGAAGGAAATTAAGTTCCTGCATTCCAAGCACAGAGACATTTCAAAATAATTATATGAAATGTAGGAAGCATGTGGATCTGACGGGGAATATATTCATTTGCAATCAAAATGAAGTTAATTTAAAAAAAATGCATGAAGCTTGATAATTTTGTATGGAATATAAAATATCATGCAAATTGCATCAAATATAAAACACGACTAATTTGTAAGTCACAAAATGTTTTTATAAACATTTTTCAATTCTTTAAATTTTTTATTAATTTATTTGAAATTTCATTATCAAAATATTCAAAATAATTCATTGTCAAGTGATACCTTTTTTATTGAATATAATAAGAACATAAACTTCTTACAAGCACAGAGAAAAACTCGAAACATAACCTTCACGAACGAGGACCTCTTGCTAGGTACATCTACTATAATCGCCCTTTGTACGTGGCTGATGAATCTAAGGATAGATGTCTCAACCGAATTCTAATAGATGCATGATCACCAATCAATATCATGTCCCTCAAAACATTGAAAAAGTCTAACCTTGGAGGCGAAAAACATGTCAACAGAAGAAGTCACAATCCATGGGTGCTGTCACACTCATGTTGAAGTTTTGCAACTTAGAAATCAAAATCAAGATCTATATCATAGATATCGAAACCTCACACAAGGCGTTGCTAGGCAAACCCTAATTGCACGAAAATCGAGTAGTTCACTAACGAAGCCAACCTCAAAGATGCAAGGTTTTATCTCAATGAAGAAGAGAAGAAAGCAGTAAAAGACATAATAGTAACAAACCTTGAATCCACGATACTCAATGCGCACATAACAATGAGTACCACCGCGACCAGATCGGTGGCTAAGCCCAAAAGGACGAAGCAACATTTCAAGTCACGTCGATTTTCGATGCCTTATCGTGTGTTGAGTCTGACTGTGATATTGCCAGAAAGACTCTCTCGAACAAAGCAAAGCTCGTAGCTAAGATGGTGCCATTGTTTGGTGCGTCCTCAAGCGACGACGGCCCAATGTTCAGGCTGAAAGTTAATGGTGTACCAGTGTTTGGGGCATCCTTAAGTAAGGAATCCCTTCCTCATCAAGCAAACCTAGTTTTTGGCCAGTCTGTGGGAGAAGAGGAATATCGAACAAAACCATTGAGATGAGTTGAGAGTTCTCATTTTTTGGGCCTCAAGTGACAAAGAGCTAGGAGATTCAGTATTCTCTTGTCCCGAACTAATGGAGGATATCCTCAATCAAAGAGCCATGAGACAAACAATTGATGAAGATTATTCTTGGGTCCCCATCTACCATAGTGATGAGACCCAAGATGGTGAAATGACCATTATGGTCGGAAGATTAACAAGTGGACACTTTCAAACCTTATCCCCAAGGGAAGAAAATACGATTCACAAACTCCAAACGTTCATAGTCCTGCCCAAAGTCGAGGTGGTTAACAACAAGCTCATTAAGCACAAAACCATCATGTTCTACAACACTAACGTGGTGGACCCCGGTAAGCATACTCAACCTTCAATCCAAAAGTGGATAGCCGATCCCCCTAAGTGATGATTCAGAAAAGGAACACGTCAAGATCAACCTGACCCAATATTTTGGAAAGATAAAGAAGAGCTTTTAAGGAGGTATAAATGTCTTAGCCCGATCTCCAAACCCGAGATGAATATATTCGAAGACATGTGGTATGGCTCAACAAGTCCAAGACCTTGATGACAAAACTAAAACCACCTGATGGTTGGGATATGAATCCGACCTAGACCGCAAAGAACTTTTTTAGACATTGTTATACTGAATGTCACAAGGTGGTTTTATCTGAAAATTGTAGTCGAAATAGACGAAGGGATCTTGTACCTGATCAAACTAGAAGATGTTGAATGCGAGGAAATACACGTGGCATCAAACTCAAAAGAGATGGAATCCATTATCAATGCTCTTCTAAAAGAGGGAATCATAGTCCGTCTTGAGTTTGCGGAATCCCCGCGCCTCCAAGAGGGTCTGCAACTTTCACATCACCCCCTAGATCGAACAATTGCTAGCGCAAGTAAGTGAACCCCAAACACTGAAAAGCGAAGGAAGAAAAGACAAAGGAGTCATCTTAGTATATGGAGTATCCTCCTCAAAGTTTCTAAATAAACCAAATTCCTAAATGAAAGACAATCAAACCAAGACCCAAAAGAAGAAGATAGTCCTGGAACTAATGAGTAAACCCTACTCGTTTCGTCCAGATCAGGTGGCTAGCATGTTCCGCAAAGCCTACAAGCTAGAAATTTAACTCCCTCCTTGCAAGAGATCTCAAGACATGACCCTAGCTGAAGGTCCTAACTATTATCCATATCATCGAGTGGTGGGGCACAAAATCGAAGATTGCTCTCTTCAAGAACTGGCTGGAGGACCAATTCCAAGAAGGGAAAATCAGAATAACCCTAAAGTATGCCCAACCCCGATGCCTCATGCACTGTGGAAAGAAACGTCTTCAGCTTTATGGAAAGCGAAGTTCCGCGCGTTATGTGGAGAAGTAACAAAGAAAGAAATACTTGTGGCACAAAATGAAGCAAGAAGCAAAGAATAAGAAGATGCGTTTTGTGCATGGTGCTATGTTATCATCGTAGGCTCTAACTCTAAACTAAAAACTGAGATACACGATGCCTTGAATGACATGCACCTCAATAAATATTATGCATGAAGCATTTCGCTTCCCAAAAGCCCAGAGAAGTATCCCAAATCAAGATAAAAGATTTCCAAGTGCTCAACAAGAGCCGCTACGGTCTATGCAGCCTTGAGCCATTAATCATGGAGCATTGAGCCAAAAATAAAGCCCACCATGTCGGCTTCCTCAAAAGGAAGCCACCACGATCTATGCAATCTTGACCTGTTAATCAGGGAGCACCGAGCCAGAAACAAAGCTCACCAAATTAAGTACCCCTCGAGAGTCACTATGACCTGCACAACCATAAGCCACCAACTAAGAGAGCGAATGCCTACCAAATAGGGGAAAACTAGGCCACAAGCAAGACCCACAACTTAAGCCACCAAACCAGGAAACAAAGAGCCAAAAACCAAGCCCACTAAGCCATACCACCTTGACAGCTGTCCACAACGACCTGCCTTACCATGGGTCCACAAACTTAAACGTATTGGGTAAGCAAGCTGGGCCCACACATAAGCAAATTTCCCCACACACTGTAAGTGTGAGAAACTAATGTGCAAATGCAGAAAATCTCCCTTGAGTCATGAATATTCCTCTGAAATCCCGAAAAAGAGGGACTAATTCGGGAGAAGCCGATATGGCCTCCCAGCCTTTCGTCAGAGGAGTCTTCCCCTATGAAAGGACTCCTTGTCTTTAGAAGAGAACATCCTCCTTCCAAATGATACAAACCTAAGACACAAAGGCATAATCAAAATGAAAGCCAACAATGGAGAGTCTTCTTCCCCGATCGCATAAAGGAAGCAACGTGTGTCGTCACACCCACCAAACAATCAAAAGACGTCCAAGTGCACCTCAAAAGGCATCAACAAGGCCTATATGGTCCTCTCAAAGCCCTAATCAGGGCCTCTTAAGCAGAAGCATATAACAAGATCAAAGGTTCCTATCCTGACTGTTAAGCGAAAAATCCTAATCACATATTCTTAATATGGCATGGTTAGGTAGCCGAACGAGCCCCACTGCACAAACGTTAGTCGTGCAATATTTGCAGCGAATCCCAATTTAATCAAGTCCTACCGCGATGGACCTGTCGTGTCTTTGATAGTAGTTTGTTCAAGTATGAAGATGTTCCCCCATGTGGTTGAGAGAGCAATGACCAACCTCTATGTGGCACATGATGTATCTCCATCTTCCTCGGGTCTAAATGGTTCGGGATTTACACAACATGAGGAGATCGTCAAACCATTGATCTCAATGCCGAAACATAAATCAAGCCCTACGACTTGCTAAGAGATAAGTTGTGATGTGTATCTCTATAGGAGAAGCGTCCCACTACCTCTTTAGTCGGGTCATGAACCCAAGTGTCAAGCCGCTACAAATAAGGATAATAAACAAAAAGAGACAAATAAAAGTCAAACCATCAAACAAAAAAGGAAAAAGGAAAAAAAAGAATCAAACCCGAAACCACCCCAAAAATTGACAAAATGGACTAACCCTAATCAAAACCAAAATAAAGGACACACAAAAATCATGCCACCAAACCAAAAGAAGAGGAAGATACAAAAGGGTAAGTCTAATACCACTCGTGAACAAATGTGCATAAACCAATAACCTCAACCTAAATTCGAAACGAAACAAAAGCCAATAAAAACCATGGCCAACAAAACTAACCAAATAGAGACGTGGCCCAATAATCTCAACCTAAATTAAGCCCAGAACAAAGATAAACCAAAGTTAGAATAAAACCATCAACCCAAACCCGAAATAAAATAAAAAACCAAAATAAAAATAAATGAACTGACCAGAGTGAAATCTAAGTGTCCCAAAAAAACCATAAATAAGAGGAGCAAAGTGAATTTCACTTCAAAATGGTATTCTGGTGATGGCACCATAAGAAATCACTAGTATTGGTCGTTCACCTAAGTAACGTTCGTTGGTTTTGTCCATCTATCCAAGGCGCCTAAATAATGAACCTGGTTAAGTGAATTGTCCTGATGTAATCCAATGATGTAATAAATCCTCTTTTGGAAATATTATGAAGGATTAAATAAACAAGATATGACCTTATGTTTTGAGATTACAAGAAAGGCCACAAGAATTGGGCCTTTAAACAATTATCATATTGAATCCATGTGATGCAATAATCCTTTCTATTTTCCATCATGAGGGAGTAACCTGAGTAATATATGATAGAAAATGAGTGGACCCCCAAGCGGAATGTGAGCACCCCACCTAAATAAATAAAGAAATAAGAGGAGCAAAAGTGAGCATCACATACAATGTCTTGGCCATTCATTGTAAGTAATGTCTCCCAGTTTTGTCCATTTTGTCGGGTTACCCAAAGAATGGACATGACTTATGTAAAATTTCCCTAAGTTATTCGATGATGCATAAATCCTCTTAGAGGCACTGTCGAGAATAAAATAAAAAATGTGCATCTATTGCTCATCTCACATTGGAACTGACTCGCACAAAAATGTGTCTCACCAAAACCTATGTGAACAAAATTATATTCCAATTCTAAATCCTAAAATAAATGATTAGTAATAGGAATCCTCCAATGCAAATAAAAGTGAAGGACTTAAACAAAACACATGTTTCTAAAAAAAGAGGGCACACAACATAAGTATCCAAATAGGTGCATGTCAATCCCAAGTACAAACACATGTCAAAAGAAGCAAATGCAAACATCACAAACATAAGTGCAACAAATAAAACACAAAGGATCATCATGGCTTAAAGGAGCAATCTCAAATCATGGATGGGAAGGCTCAAATGCTCCCAAACCCTCAATGGTTGTCAGTCCTTCTCTCTTATGAAACCTCTTGAGGGCCTTCTTCCTCGCCCTCCTAAGTGCGCTAGGGGGAAGCTTCGACCCGCCCAAGCAAGATCACAAAGAATGCGAATGACAAATCCATGAGACTAAATGAAAAGCAAAGTCCATGAGGGTATATACCTGAAGAAGAAGCACATGGAGGCAACACCATAGCAGGTCCCATTGAAGGAAAAACATGAGGCACCGATGAAACCGCCACCTCACGCAAAGAAGAAGGCTCTTATATATCTTCCATGAATCTTCCCAAGCTATAAAATCGACCCATCCACCGACAAGAGGAGCCCAAAACTCATCAAAGGAGAAAGAAAAGATGAAAGCCCAAAATAAGAAAAAAAAGAAAGTAGCCTACCTAAAAGACAAGAAGCTGTGATAGGTTGAACACAAGTCATGACCCAGTCGGGATAAGGAGAATTTGCCTCCTCATAGTTAGGAGAATGCACGAAAGAAGGCTCAGGAGTCCTAATCCCATAATCAACGGGTCCATCTTCCAAGCCTGAATCAACAACCCATGGCTCTGGCAAACATGCTTCCCAAGTTGTCGAGGGCATACTCTGACCTTTGGAAGCCGCTCACCTATAAAATCAAATAAACTCGAAGTTAAACGAGGATGCAATCAAAACATGTGCAATTTTGGTGTGTGAAAATCCATCTAAGCAAAATGGAGGCAAAGAAACATACCTAGATGTGAAGCAATGTAGAAGAAATCCAAACCATGGAAATTCGTAAGTTCGCGGGTCAATATAAACCTGGTGGTAATATGTCGTGCATGTCTAAGATCTCTGCAAAAGATGTCGGAGTCCTCAACCAACTCCCGTGACGAACGAGATCACAAGTAAGCTCCAATACTTGCTACATGCCTCGAGCGAGAACAAAAGTAAAAGCTCGACATCGGCTCCCTCGAGGGGATGGTGAAAGCAAGTCCAGTACTCTTCTGAAGAGTGTATGCCAGAAACCCTCAAACAATCCTGCATCCAAAGTAGTGCCCTGCTGAGAATTCGACTCTGCGAGCGCTCCTTAGTCATAGTCGAACTACCACGTGCATAGATGAGGTCTATATGGCTCCAAGATGTACCGCCTCTCAATACAGATGGGTAGTCACCTATGGTGAATACTGACCAAGAAGTCAAACCCATCAAGATAGTCTTTGTCAAATATGTGTGAGTCATCCACGGCCCCAGAATCCTCTTCATAGTAAACGATCGCATAATATCATGCAATCGACAAAGTCAAAGATCTTACACCGCCTCTGAAGAGGTTGTGTATAGCCACATGTGTAAGAGATGGGAGTAACCTTAGCCATCCTTAATAAAAGCTGGAAGCTCATTACGAAACCCTTACAACCCACTATATGAATAAAGCTGAGGGTAATGCATGAATAGCCACCCCCTAGAAGATGAAGTGGGGTATGGTGATTTGAATAGGACAAATCTCGAGCTGAGGTCAAAGTCCACAATAAGGCATAAAGAAAGGAAAGAGCTGGGGCTGTGAGCGAATACCTCCTCATCATCGCCATGCCATGAGCAATAGCAAATACAAAAGGTATGATAAATCCGAGTGATCCCTCGGGACCACAAAATAGCAAATTCACCAGGCCAAAGAGGCCGCAAGATAAGTGATTGTGGAGTAACCTCGAGAATTAATGGTGCTCCAACTCGGGATGACCTGCCTGAGAAGCGTAGAAATGCATCCATCCCAAAGAGGATCCGAAGGAGCGACATACTCGGGACCCCATGGCATATCAGCATTTGTGAAATGGTCCATCCAGTCGACCAAAGAAATGGTGGTGCCCTGCCCAACAAAACCCAATATATATGATATCATACTCCCCCTCAACCCAACGACCAAGCATCACTCCTCGTAGGCCTCTCCAAAGATCGGTAGACCTGTCAGCCCCGAGATCTTTAGGAAGGTCGGGGACATCTCTCTGTCATCCAAAAAGAGAATGTTGGTGGAATAATCTGTTGGATTAAACTCATCTCTTGTTTGACAATTTGCAAAACAAATAAGTACTAACCTTGCACATGAGGTTTGGTGAAGATGCAGGTTAAAACAGGTACAAATTGATGTCACATATGCTCAAGCAATTCTCAAACATGCTCTAGACAAGTCAAGACATGCTCAAGACATCAAGGGATGACTTCATAGTGACAAACAGAGCACAGCGTTACTATAACGCTACACAACCCATCACAACGGGTTAGCAACCCGTCACAACGGGGAAGAAAGGTGAACTTTATCACCGAACGTTTACAAACATTCGGTAAAAAAATGTTTATCACCGGATGGCTTTTAATATCCGAGATAAAAGTTTTTGAAAATATTTGTATCTCCGGTTGCCCCAAAGCATCCGGTAATAAAACTTGAAACCTAAAAACCCTCCCCAGCGCGAGCTGCACAAGTGGCACTCGTCCCCTTCTCCATTAAATTCGCCATTAATTCGCTCCTCCAACCAGCTCCAGCCAGGTATGAATCTGCACTAATTTCTATTGGAATTTTGCATTTAATTGGTCTCCACAAGCAACCAGGCCCATTATTTGCTAGGTACACCCGAATTTACCCGAATTTTGCATTTTTTCATGTATCTTATATTTTACCCGAATTTATAACAAATTGAATGAAAAATTAGAAATTAAAATGGTGCAAATTAATGGTGCTTTGTCCAATGACAATTTATTCTCTACATATGTGTTTATTTTTGCTATATCTTGCATTTACTCGAATTGAGGACAATTTAAGGAAAAAATAGGAACAAAAATGATGCAAATTAATTAATGTTGCTAGCTAGAAAGAAGATATATATTGACTTTGTTATTTTGGTTTTCAGATTCGACTTTACAACTCTGTTGTAGCGACGCATCATCATAGTCTCTCCTTCTCCAAAATTTTTAGTTGAGGTATATTTTCATTCTAATTTTTCGTAATTTTTAGTAATTACTATTGCATTGTATGTAACCTAAGTTGTATTTTGCATTGCATGCATAAAATTAGTTGATCACACACACACACACATATATATATATATATATATATATATATATGTGCGTATATTCATCGAGAGGTGTATATATGTGTGTATATATATATGTAAGTAGATGTATTGTCATATAGGACCAAATTATCGAAACTTAATTAATTTAGGTCGCCCGTTCGGGATTAATCCAATAGGGATTAATTTCGAATGGTTCCTGTCGGGATCGCTCTTGGAACACTTTGTCTCATTTAGGATTAGTGGACATACGATAGTTGCAATATGGTGTTTGCGAAGAATTCGGTTCGACATTTCCTCGATTGTTCCCACGGATACGTGCGCGCATGAAAATGTGCGTCGGTGTATTTGGGGAGCTGAGGGAAAATGCTGCCGAATTTTTCGCAAACAGCGAATTGCAACTATCGTATGTTCACTAATATGAGACATAGTGTTCAAAGAGTGGGTTACGATGGTTGGCCAGCCCAAAACCTTATGTGAAACTCTTGAAACCCTAAACCCCAAGACTCTAAAACTCTAAACTGAAACCCTACATCCTTTGCTTCTAAATGAATGGTAACTTGAGCATTATATGTTGTTTTTAGATGGATCGGCGAAGAAAGTGGATGTATGAAACCACAAATAGGACTTCAGATGAGTACTTGACAGGAATTACAGAATTTACAAAATGTGCCCAAAGAAATATGACCTCCAAGGGTGAAAGATCACTTTCTTGTCCATGTGTTGATTGTCGGAACTTCGTGAGGTACCGATCTATTGGAGACGTCACAAGTCATTTGATCACCCATGGATTTATGGAGAATTAGACAACTTGGATGTGGCATGGAGAGCATGTCGAAGACTCTGTCAATGTTGGATCGAGTGCAAATTTATCAGATCGAGACATAGAGTGGAGTGAAAATTGTGGATATTTTGATTCGGAAAGTAATGTAATAGGTGAAGTGGAGGGTCAAAATGTAGAAACTACAGAAATTACAGATAAAATACCATGTATGCAAGCTGATAACTTGGATGAAATGATGAATGATGTTGTTGATGATGATGGTATTTTTATTCCTGAAATTTTACAGAGTGTGTTTGTCGTTATTTCCTGGTTGTACCAAATTTACTAAAATAACTGTTGTTTTTAAACTGTATAATCTCAAAGCCAAAAACGGGTAGAGTGATACAAATTTTACATCTTTATTACAATTTTAGGAGACATGCTTCCCGATAAAAATGAGTTACCGGATTCGAATTATGGAGCGAAAAAAATGTTATGTCCTTTGAATTTGAAAGTAAAAAGAATTTATGCGTGTCCAAATGATTGCATACTTTACCGAGGGGATGAGTACAGGGCTCTAGACAAATGCCCGGAGTGTGATGCATCATGGTACAAACTGAGAAATGATGGGGAGGAAGGTAAAAGGCCGCCAGCAAAGGTGATGTCGACCGATAATACCAAGGTTTCAGTGACTTTTCATGAATCTTAAAGATGCTAAGCGTCTGTGATGGCACGCAAATAACAGAAAAGATGATGCCATGTTGCAACATGAGTAGTCGTCACAGTACATGACCAGTTCTATTGTGTGTGTACAACCTTCCTCCATGGCTGTGCGTGAAAAGGAGATATATAATGTTGTCGATTTTGATTTCGGGTCCTAAACAACCCGGAAATGATATAGATGTGTATCTGGCACCATTGGTGGAGGACCTTCATAAGTTGTGGATGGACGACGTGCACGTTTTTTATTCTCATTTGAGAGAATACTTCACTCTGCGTGCAATGATTTTCTGTACGATTAGTGATTTTTCTGCATATGGTAACTTATCTGGTTACAAGGTGAAAGGAGCCAAAGCATGTCCTGTTTGTGGAGAGAATACTCATTCTATCTGGTTGAAAAACTGTAAGAAGTGCGTTTATATGGAGCATCGCCGGTATCTTGGCATGACTCACAAGTTTCGGAAAAACATAGAGCATTTCAATGGTCATGAGTGTGATGACCGAGCTCCGGTACCATTATCAGGTAAACATGTCTATGAGTAGGTAAAGGACATCGATGTTCAATTGGGAAAAAAAAGTGAAGAATGACTTTGAGGGCATGATACGGAAGAAGAGGTCTATATTTTGGAATCAGCCTTATTAGTCAAGTTTAGAGGTTAGACATCACTTGGATGGAATGCACATCATTAAGAATATTGTTGAAAGAATAGTTGGGTCATTGTTGAATGTGCAAGGGAAAACCAAAGACGGCCTGAAGGAAAGAAAGGACATGGTTGAATTGGGAATTTGGCCCGAGGTACATCTAGTGGAGAAAGAAAATAATCGAACGTACCTACATACATCAGGCTGGACTTTGAGCAAAAAAGAGAAAGAGAGTTTTTTGGAATGTCTGATGAGTGTTAAGGTCCCAACTGGTTATTCTTTAAACACTTCAGCAAAGGTGTCGATTAAGGAGTCCAAATTGATTGCTATGAAATCACATGATTACCATGTTTTGTTGACCCAGCTACTCCCTGTTGCAATTCGAGGAATCCTGAAACCTCCCGTGATAAAAACCATCACTAAGTTGTGTTTCTTCTTTAATGAAATTACCTCAAAGATGATTGATCCTGAAAAAAATGAATAAACTGCAAAGAGAATTCATACGGACCATCTGTAAGCTCAAGAAGCATTTTCTGTCGTCGTTTTTCGACATAATGGTACATATGGCCGTTCATCTAATTAGAGAGATTAAAATCTGTGGACCAATGTTCCTACGGAACATGTTTGCAATGGAAAGAGAAATGGGTCATTTGAAAGGTTATGTTCGAAGCCTCGGCCCAAGGGGAGCATTATCGAAGGTTATACAACAAAATAGGTGATTGAGTTTTATACAGATTTCATGGACGAACTTGAATCTATTGGCGTGCCTAAGTCTCGACACGAGGGCAGGCTCCAAGGTGTCGGTTTGAAGTCGGGCTCCAACGCCGATTATTTTGATTCCAATTTGGTACAGAAAGCACACCTCAAAATCCTGCAACAAAGCTCCGAAGTCGGTCCTTATGTGATTGAGCACCTAGCTGAGTTAAGGGTGAAAAATCCAGGAAAAATCGAGAAATGGTACATCAAAGTACACAACTTGACATTTGCAAAATGGTTGTTCGACAAAATTGAACCCCTGTCATTCGAGTCTGTTAATGAAACAGTGTACTGGCTATCGAAGGGTCCCAGAGCGTTTATTGAAACCTACCAAGGGTGGGACATGAATGGGTGCACATGGTATGCGAAGAAAAAAGATGATAAAAGCTCCGTGCAAAACAATGGAGTTACAATTGAAGCTCTATCTAGCGATGGAAAAACAACAAATCCGTATTACGGGTGGATCGAGGAGATTTGGGAATTCAATTACCTGAAATTTAAGATTTCGGTGTTTAAATGACAATGGATCGATGAAAAGGGAGTCAAGATAGAAAAAAAGGATGGATTCATAACAATTGATAAAAATCAATTGGGTTGGAAGCACGACCATTTCATACTAGCGAATAAACAAGTCAAGCAAGTGTTTTATGTAGTCGACCCTGCCGACAATAAGAGACATGACGTGTTGTCGGGTAAAAGAAGAATCGTTGGTGTTGAGAATGTCGTGGATGAAGATGCATACGATCATTTTGATGACACACCTCAATTTTCCACCGGTATCAACGACACAGAGCCCATTGACAATGTCGAGCCCCCTTATACGCGGAATGGTATCATCTTTTTTTTTCAATTTTATTTCTTTACGTATACTTACTCTTCAAATGATCACGACACATTTTTATATGTAGATCACAACAAAGGCATGTGGATCAACACCCGAAAGAGAATTAACAATAAAGAGACTTAATGTGAGTTAATTTTTTTTATTGTATGAAAGAATGTTACATTATTTTACTTTAAATTATGCGCTAACCATTATTTTAATTTAATAATGCAGGTCTTGACCTTAATTTCTTGGTATCCATGAATTTTTTGTAATTGATGTATTTTTTTTTGCTATTGCGATTGGTTGGTACGGTTAAAGTTTCATTTTGTAGGTATTCATGCATTTATGTGGAAACATTTCAAAAAAAATTACTTTTTATTTAATAAAATGTGAAAAAACAACAAAACATTTCATAAAATCATGATAAAACAGTATAGAAATATTGAATAAAATAACTACACAAAAAAAACTATACATTTTACAATGTGTATAAAATGTTGGTCCTGGGTTTTGATCCCTAGTGGTCATACTGTTGGGTTACGAACAGTTCAAAACCCGTCAATTGGCCTAAGCAGCGGAAAGACCATAAAACAAAAATTTTACGTCTGACTTAAGCCGAGGATTAAGCGGGGTATGTCGGAGAAACCACAGAGGGTGTCCACCTCTCGTTTATCCCTAACATCAAAACCCTACTTAATCCCTAAACAGATCTACTCATTAACTGAATTCTAAAACTTTAATGTACTTACAAATTAAATAGATTAATATAACATTAATACCTTAATCCAAATTCGAATTGGACTGCAGAAGACTTGGAAGGACGACCGGAGTATCAGACGTTTGATACCTCTACCAGATGTCCACCATGACGACCAGAGACAGGCTTCTTCTGCCAGAAATACCGAAAGCCGCGATATCCCGCAAAAACACTATTCACCGAGATACGGACTAAATAAAATATATTTGTGAATCGCAGTTATCCAAAATATGGAATACCGCTCTAACACAAAAATACTATTTTTCGAATCCCGTAAACAATCGTATATGAGAAAGAGAGAGAGTATATTTATCGATACGAATTCGAGTTAACGAGTTCGAGTCGATTTTGGTGCTTCTTTCTCTCTCCCCCTACCCCTCTATTTATAGGAAAATGAGGAGGTTACATTTTTACAAATAAACCCTTGGAGAAAGTGAATTTCCAAAAATACCCTTAAGGATAAGCATGATGACATGAAATTTTTTTATTAAAAATTCCTTTATCCAAACATACCAACCTTAATATATATTTTTTTAATTTTTTTTTATATTTATTTATTTATTTTTAATTAAGATTTTAATTAATTTTTAATTAAGGTTTTAATTTGATAATGAATTTCATCCCAAATTCAAAACCATAATCTATAATTAAAATCTAAATTAAATATATATAAATATACATAAACATATAATTGTTCTCAACAATTATATTTCTCAGGGTTTGGTATTTGTTTGGTTGCGGTATGATTTTATAAAACGTATCGTATACGTTTATAAATTCAACCGTTGTTTTTGCTTGTCATCTTATATGACATATATAATTTAATCATATCATATATAATTAATTATAATCATCTTAATATTAATTATAACTATTTATAATTAATCATTAAGATTCTCTGATTTAGCTCCTATGCGGTGTGACCTAATAGGATATGTGTTATGTTGGTAAATAGAATTAAAACCATTTTAATTTCTATAATCATAGGAGGCATCTGACATCTGCGCTATGACCATCCAATTACACAGACGATGTTGTACTTATGCAATATCACGATCCACTAAACATTTTAGTCGTGTTAATTCTTTCGTCTCACAGTATCAGATTAGTTTCAAGGTATGTGTGTGTCATTCTTGCAAACTTAATCTTTTCTCGATCTTGAGCAGACTTATCAAATATAATTACTCTTGTAATTATACCGCATGCAGATAATCTTACTCTATTAAGGGGCTCAGTGATACTGTAACTCGTATCAAGACACGAGGGACAATAGTACTTTCAGTAACCATCACTACCTCAACTAAGCTATGTATACCGAAAAGTTACCGTTATGACTGCGTTTTACCGACAGCGTTAGATAACAATCACACATACACATCTCTTAGTAGGAAAGATGAATACCTCATACTTTAGAACTTAACACTGAATGAAAACATTAATGACACGTACACAATTCCATTTAATGTTTCATTCGAGGTCTGTCAAATACCATGTTCTTCTAACATGCATTTATATGATTAAAACGACATCTCATGTCTATGGTTTGTAAAACTTAACCATCTTTTAATCCACATTCTAACCTTGTAACGGTAAATTAGTGTTCCTGCTAATTACCTTGGTTAGAGACTTTTAAGAGTATATATCATCTGTATTATGAAGTTTCACAATTCCAGTTATTGACTCAAGTCAGATAAGGGAATGATTCATAAATTCAATAATACTCAAGGTAACAAAATGACAGTTTATTAATCACTCAATTCATGAACAAAGCTTTATGATAATTTATCGTATTATTGACTTCTAGATTATTGCAAACTAACAATCTCCCACTTAAGCTAGAAGCCAATAATCGTAGGCTCTAGTTACACGAATCTCTAATTTTTTAAAAATCTCATAGATCTAAAGAAAGTCTCACAGCCAATCTCCTATGTGTCTTAGACCCATAGAAGCTGTGTGCAACTGTTGCTTGGCTTGAGGAAGAGATTACGTGAGTGGATCAGCTGTGTTGCTGACAGTGTCAACTCTACATATCTTTACATCACCTTTATTTACGATTTCTCGTATCAGGTGATAATGTCGCAGAACACGTATTCGGACTGTGATCTCGAATCATCTCGATCAGTTTAGAAATTTGTATCAGTTTAATCATTTATTACGAGCTCGGTGTCACCACCATTGACGAGAAACACATCCTTAGTTCTTCTCAAGTACTTAAGGATATATTCTTTGTAGCATTCTTGTGCTTCATGCCTAGATTAGCCTGATATCTACTCGTCACACTTAAAGGCGTACGATACATCAGGGCGAGTGCACAACATGGCGTACATGATAGAGCCTATAGCCGAAGCGTATGACACTCTACTCATTATGCTTCGCTCATCAGTTGTCGAATGACACTGAGTCTTGCTAAGCTGCGCACCATGATTCATTGGCAGGAATCTTTTCTTTGAATCCTGCGTGCTAAACCTATTTAGCACTTTGTCAATGTACGTGCTTTGACTTAATCCTATAAGTCTTTTCGATCTATCATGATAGATCTTTATGCCTAGTATATAGACAGCCTCGCCTAAGTCCTTCATCGAGAACACTTTCTTTAATGAAGACTTAGCCTTTTGCAACATAGGAATATCGTTTCCCATTAGGAGTATGTCATCTACATATAAGATTAAAAAGGCGATGGCACTCCCACTAGTTTTTCTCTACACACACAGTTCTTCTTCGCATCTGACGAAGTCAAACTTTTTGACTTCTTCGTCAAACCGAAGATTCCAACTCCGTGACGCTTGCTTCAATCCATAAATTGATTTACGAAGCTTGCATATCTTCCCAGCGTTCTTTGGATCCTCAAAACCCTCAAGTTGTGTCATATACACATCCTCTTCTAAATTTCCATTTAAGAAGGCGGTTTTGACATCCATCTGCCATATTTCATAATCATGAAATGCGGCAATTGCTAGGAATATTCGAATTGACTTAAACATAGCCACAGGTGAAAAAGTTTCATCATAATCAACTCCTTGAATTTGTTTGAAACCTTTCGCAACCAACCGTGCTTTGTATACAGTCAACTTACCATCCATGTCTATTTTTCTTTTAAAAATCCATTTGTTTGCTATGGGTTTCACCCCCATCAAATGACACAACTAGGTTCCACACCGTGTTGTCATACACGGATCGTATTTCGGATTCCATGGTCTCTAGCCATTTATCAGAGTCGGGCCTAACTATTGCTTCCGCATAGGTCATAGGATCTTCAATATCATATACTGAGACCTCGTGCGGTCCCAAGTACCTCTCGGGTGCTCGGACTGTCCTTGCAAACCTACGTAGCACTTGACCTTCGGGTTGTTGAACTTGATCTGCAACTATTTGCGAATTTGGTTCTACTTCAACTTGCGTTGAAGTACTTGAGTTCGGGACTAGAACCTCCTCCACAACTACTTGTGGATTTGATTCTTCCAGATGCTCTTCAACCGAAGTATCAAGTGGTGGGTTAATCTGATCTCGTTTAGATACTGTATTGTGCGATGTATCTCGAATTTCTTCAAGTATTACATTATTCCCATTACTTCCTTTTGTGAGAAACTGTTTCTCCAAAAATACACCAATACGAGCAACAACTATTTTGTTCTCGGCCTGGTGATAGAAGTAATATCCTTTCGTTTCCTTAGGATATCATACGAAAAAGCATTTGTCAGACTTGGGATCAAGTTTGCCAGACGTCGGACGTTTGACAAATACTTCGCAACCCCATATTTTAAGATAAGACATATTTGGGGCTTTCCCAAACCATAACTCGTATGGAGTCTTTTCTACTGACTTAGACGGGACCATATTTATCGTTCGTGCTGCAATTTCTAGTACGTACCCCCAAAAAGATTTCGGAAGAGTGGCATTACTCATCATAGATCGGACCATGTCTAGCAGGGTTTGATTTCGTCTCTCAGAAACACCATTCCATTGTGGTGTCCCCAGATGCGTGAGTTGTGAAACTATTCCACATTCTTTTAAGTACGTTATAAACTCTTGACTCAAGTATTCGCCTCCACAATCAGATCGCAAGGCCTTAATACTCTTGTTTAATTGATTTTCTACTTCAGCCTTGAATTCCTTGAACTTTTCAAAGGATTCAGACTTATGTCTCATCAAGTAGACATAACCGTATCTATTGTAATCATCAGTAAACGTGATAAAGTAAGAATAACCATTTCTTGTACAAGTACTCATAGGTCCGCATACATCAGTATGTACGAGTCCTAGTAAGTCACTTGCCCTTTCGCCTTTTTTGGAGAAAGGCGCTTTGGTCTTTTTTCCACGTAAACAAGATTCGCACGTGTTAATTGATTCAAGATCAAAATTTCCAAGAAGTCCATCTTTATGCAACTTCTCGATGTGTTTCTCATTTATATGACCAAGGCGATAATGCCACATGTAAGTCGTGCTTTCATGAGACGCTTTGAGTCGTTTGTTAGTTATGTTGAACACGAGTTTTTCCATTTCCAATATATACAGACCATTCATCATACAAGATGATTCATAATATAATTCTCCTTTGTATATTGAACAACTATTGTTCTTTATAATAAAATAGAACCCATTCGTCTCTAAACATGAGACTGAAATGATGTTCTTGGAAATGCTAGGAACAAAATAAATATTTTCTAGTTCCAATATAAGCTCGCTAGGCAAATACAACTCTATATTTCCAACTGTTACGGCTGCAACCTTTGCTCCGTTTCCAACTTGGAGTTGTATTTCCTTGTTACGTAACTTCCTCCTATTCTTTAGTGCCTGCATATTCGAACAAATATGAGCACATGATCCAGTATCTAATACCCAATCATTAATAGAGGAAGTAACATTAACTTCAATGACAAACACATCTGAGGATGAAGGTTTGGAACCATTTCTAGACTTCAAGTCCACTAGATACTTTGGGAAGTTCCCTTTCCAATGACCCTTTACTTTACAGTAATCGCAGTCAGAGGCAACAGAAACCTTTACCTTGGGAGGATTGGGTTTAGCAATCTTTTTCCCTTTGCCATTGTACTTAGAAGCCACTTTCTTTGGGGCCATTTTTATCTTTCTCTCACCAGCTCGGGTCATGATGACAGAAGAACTCTTCTTCATGTCATCATCTGCTTTGCCATCCTTAGGCTCAACAGGAACCGGTGAGTTTAAGACATATTCTTTCTTCTCTCGCTTTAATACAATAGACGATTCTTTAGCCATATTTCTACAACGTTAAAAGTAAATATTTTAGCTTTGTTCATGTTATGTTCTATTCCCTTTTGCAGTAGGACCAAGATCCCTATTTTCACTAATATATGAGTCAGCTGTTACGCATAACCCGACTATTAGTTATTTTAGGTAAGCCATCTTGCTAATCACAACTCTTTGTGATTCTTGGTTTCGTTAAAACATCGTATGTTTTTAACGAAGACTTTGCCCCAAGCCCAAAACGTTTTTGGAAATCATTGGTAAGTAACCTTACTCTACTTGGTTCGTTATGTCTTACATAACCCTTGACCACCAAAGGTAAAAGGCGACGCCTACTGAGTAGAGAACCGTCAACCGATGAACAATAGTGTGAGAAGGATAGAGTAGGAAGGACATACTACTTAATTCGTGTGGGTTTGTTTTCATATATAAAAATCGTAAGCATTCTAAAAAGGTATGTCAGATAAACGACCGAGGGGATCCACCTCCAGTTTATCTTTGGAATCAGAACCTTTTTCTTATGCTTAACAGTGCAAGCTTCACTAAAAAGGTATGTCAGATAAACCACAAAAGGTGTCCACCTTCCGTTTATCTCTAACATCAAAACCTCTTTCATAAGCTTACGTTTGTTTTTCTGTTTAACGGTGCAAGCTTCACTAAAAAGGTATGTCAGATAAACCACAAAGGGTGTCCACCTTCCGTTTATCTCTAACATCAAAATCTCTTTCATAAGCTTACGTTTGTTTTTCTGTTTAATGGTGCAAGCTTCACTAAAAAGGTATGTCAGATAAACCACAAAGGGTGTCCACCTTCCGTTTATCTCTAACATCAAAACCTCTTTCATAAGCTTACGTTTGTTAAGCAGTCAGTTCTTTAAACTAATTGTAAGACACTCTTATGGATACGTGAAAAACCGTCTGCCAGAAAGATCATCGTGAGTTCCTTCACAAATCTATCTTTGACATCACGCTCTTTCACGTTTCCTTGAAAGTGATAAATCTCATTTATACAATTCGTAATATCTCGGTAAATCTCAATTTACGTATATACTTGGTCTGATATATCATTTATCAGTTTCTAATTTTTTATATCGCAGCAATGCTCAGTTCTCATTTATACTGTTTAAAAGCACATAAATAATTTATATGATTTTGCAAACAGATATTCTTTCCAGTCCATAAAGCAATTAGTAATGTGACAAAGTCCTCATTTGGGCCTGATGTCGTATTATGGAAAGAGGCTCCCAGAAAAGATCAGGGTCACCGGGGACCTTATTAGTTCTAAATCTTTCCTAGACAGAACCTTTTTTCTCATCGTACGCGCAACAACTCTTACTTTGAGTACTTTATTGCTTCATCACACTCCTCAATTTACTTTACTTATCCGAAGGTTTTCGAAATGCGAAAGAGTTACATTTTGCCATTTCAAAAACATCTAAGTAATTTGGTAACGTGATAAAGTCCCCGTTTGGGCCAGCTAATCAGGACACGTAAAAGAGATCAGACGAAAGAGTCCTAAGACACCTCTCATGTCATAACCTTTATCTCTTATGGGTGGAGATTAACAGTTCTTACTTTGGGTACTCTATTGCTTCATCACATTCTTAGATACACTCAAACGCGGTTGAAAGTGTTATAAAACGAAAACTTAAATAAAGCATACAGAAAGCTTAAATCACATTTAACTTTCTTGGTCGGTAAAACCGAACCAAGTGTACGAAAATTTAAATAAAGTATACAGAAAGCTTAAATCACATTTAACTTTCTTAGTCGGTAAAACCGAACCAAGTGTACAAAAATTTAAATAAAGTATACAGAAAGCTTAAATCACATCCAACTTTCTTAGTCGGTAAAACCGAACCAAGTGTACGGAAATTTAAATAAAGTATATAGAAAGCTTAAATCACATTTAACTTTCTTAGTCGGTAAAACCGAACCAAGTGTATGAAAATTTAAATAAAGTATACAGAAAGCTTAAATCACATTTAACTTTCTTAGTCGGTAAAATCGAACCAAGTGTACGAAAATTTAAATAATGTATGCAGAAAGCTTAAATCACATTTAACTTTCTTAGTCGGTAAAACCGAACCAAGTGTACGGAAATTTAAATAAAGTATACAGAAAGCTTAAATCACATTTAACTTTCTTAGTCGGTAAAATCGATGTGCGGCATATGCACCTAATTTGCATAAGTTATAACTTTTAGAAAATCAATTAGCGGGAGAGCCCGGTGCTCTGATACCACTGTTGGGTTACGAACAGTTCAAAACTCGTCAATTGGCCTAAGCAGCGGAAAGACCGTAAAACAAAAATTTTACGTCTGACTTAAGCCGAGGATTAAGCGGGGTATGTCGGATAAACCACAGAGGGTGTCCACCTCCCGTTTATCCCTAACATCAAAACCCTACTTAATCCCTAAACAGATCTACTCCTTAACTGAATTCTAAAACTTTAATCTACTTACAAATTAAATAGATTAATATAACATTAATACCTTAATCCAAATTCGAATTGGACTGCAGAAGACTTGGAAGGACGACCGGAGTATCAGACGTTTGATACCTCTACCAGATGTCCACCAAGACGACTAGAGACCGGCTTACTTCTTTTGCCAGAAATACCGAAAGCCACGATATCTCGCAAAAACACTATTCACCAAGATACAGACTAAATAAAATATATTTGTGAATCGCAGTTATCCAAAATATGGAATACCGCTCTAACACAAAAATACTATTTTTCGAATCCCGTAAACAACCATATATGAGAAAGAGAGAAAGTATATTTATCGATATGAATTCGAGTTAACGAGTTCGAGTCGATTTGGTGCTTCTTTCTCTCTCCCCCTACCCCTCTATTTATAGGAAAATGAGGAGGTTACATTTTTACAAATAAACCTTTGGAGAAAGTGAATTTCCAAAAATACCCTTAAGGATAAGCATGATGACATGGATTTTTTGTATTAAAAATTCCTTTATCCAAACATACCAACCTTAATATATATATTTTTAAATTTTTTTTATATTTATTTATTTATTTTTAATTAAGATTTTAATTAAGGTTTTAATTTGATAATGACTTTCATCCCAAATTCAAAACCATAATCTATAATTAAAATCTAAATTAAATATATATAAATATACATAAACATATATTTCTCAGGGTTTGGTATTTGTTTGGTTGCGGTATGATTTTATAAAACGTATCGTATACGTTTATAAATTCAACCGTTGTTTTTGCTTGTCATCTTATATGACATATATAATTTAATCATATCATATATAATTAATTATAATCATCTTAATATTAATTATAACTATTTATAATTAATCATTAAGATTCTCTGATTTTTTCTCCTATGCGGTGTGACCTAATAGGATATGTGTTATGTTGGTAAATAGAATTAAAACCATTTTAATTTCTATAATCATAGGAGGCATCTGACATCTGCGCTATGACCATCCAATTACACAGACGATGTTGTACTTATGCAATATCACGATCCACTAAACATTTTAGTCGTGTTAATTCTTTCGTCTCACAGTATCAGATTAGTTTCAAGGTAGGTGTGTGTCATTCTTGCAAACTTAATCTTTTCTCGATCTTGAGCAGACTTATCAAATATAATTACTCTTGTAATTATACCGCATGCAAATAATCTTACTCTATCAAGGGGCCCAGTGATACTGTAACTCGTATCAAGACACGAGGGACAATAGTACTTTCAGTAACCATCACTACCTCAACTAAGCTATGTATACCGAAAAGTTACCGTTATGACTGCGTTTTACCGACAGCGTTAGATAACAATCACACATACACATCTCTTAGTAGGAAAGATGAATACCTCATACTTTAGAACTTAACACTGAATGAAAACATTATTGACACGTACACAATTCCATTTAATGTTTCATTCGAGGTCTGTCAAATACCATGTTCTTCTAACATGTATTTATATGATTAAAACGACATCTCATGTCTATGGTTTGTAAAACTTAACCATCTTTTAATCAACATTCTAACCTTGTAACGATAAATTAGTGTTCCTGCTAATTACCTTGGTTATAAACTTTTAAGAGTATATATCATCTGTATTATGAAGTTTCACAATTCCAGTTATTGACTCAAGTCAGATAAAGGAATGATTCATAAATTCAATAATACTCAAGGTAACAAAATGACAGTTTATTAATCACTCAATTCATGAACAAAGCTTTATGATAATTTATCGTATTATTGACTTCTAGATTATTACAAACTAACACATACATGCCTGGTAAGGCTCAAACCAGCTGAGCCATTTGCTTCTCGAGTCAAAAGCTCTGTTCAAATTTACATATACTATCTATATCAATCAGCTTTGTCACAGAATCTTAATTGTGGTCCGGTGATAAAACCCAAAATTTTAGGCGATTTAACATTCGTTTTCTCCGCCCAAAATTTTTGCTAAGTACCCCCAAACTCATTCCTCTCTCATAAACCCTCAATCTCGTCTCCTCCTCTCCTCTCCTCTCATCTCCTCCAATCAACCCCGTCTCCTCCTCTCCTCTCCTCCGATCAACCCTAGAGCACTCTCGTCTCTCTCTTCTCTTTATAAGGTAAAACCCTCACTCCCGTCTCTCTCTTCTCTCTCTTTATCAGGAAAAACCCTCACTCTCGTCTCTCTCTTCTCTTTATCAGAGAAAAACCCTTCTCCGCCTCTTCAATTGCCGTGGTGACCGTGGTGGTGCAAGCCTCAGCCTCTCTATTCTCTATCGTGAGCTACTTTTTGCTGGTAGCATTTAAAACCCTAGCTTTTGATATTAAATTGATTGTTGCATGTTGTTTATGGTTTTTTATTTTTGCTATTTTGCTATTTAGGCACCACTGAACTGTTATAGGACTTATGCATGTAGTTTTTTTATGACTGAATTGTTTTGGGCAATTATTGGAGGGTTATTTTGGAGAATTGATTTGATTTGTGATTAATGGGTATTGTTGGAACTGTGTTAAGCCCTCATTAACCCTACTGAACCCCTTTCTGGGTTGTTGCTCTTATCACAGTGGGAAGTTGGGTCTAATTTTGTTGCTTTGTGGCTTGTTTTGGGTCTGATTTGGGGCTGAAATTATGCATAATAGAGGATAATCTGGGGTCTATTTTGTGTCTTGTATTATGCATAATAAGGGATTTCAATATTAATTACACTATTTGGTATATTTTTATAACTAACTGTTGTTTCAATATATTTTTATAACTAACTTCTTATAAATATTAATTATTTTAATAGCTAACTAACTCATCATCATGCCTCCAAAGAATGTTGAGGGTTGCAAGGATCTGCGCTATCCTAGCTTGCAGGATAACTGCTATTTCTACAAGAAGGAATTATGCAAGCTTTGTGGGGGGGGGGGGGGGATACATTTCAGTGCCATTCACACCTCTTGGCCTCAATTCCTCTCCAAGCTACAAGGGATGGTTTGTGTGCATTCGTCCAAGGAGACGCTCCACGAGACGCCGCAGAGCCCCTAAGTGCGTCTTGCGTGACAAGACGAAGGGTCCGAAGAGTGTTAAGCCGGGTCCAAAACCTGATCCAGCATGATGTTTCCTAGGGCTAACAGTGTTGTTGTGAATTAGTACTATCTAACTTTAGGGCTAGTGCAGTAACTTTAGTCCTTTGGTTATGTTTTGTAGAACTTGAAGTGCTTAAACTCCTTTTGTTAATATTTTGTTTAAACTCCTTTTGTTATATATCTTGTTTGAAGTGCTTGCTCATATATTATTATGTTATATTATGTTTTTCTAACTCCTCTGGTTGCTTATATTTTTCTTGCTTATGTGCCTTCTAATTAATATGAAAGTACAATGTCTGCAGAAGAAGGGAACCCCGGAGAAGAAAGGAACACCGCAAAAGAAGGGAACACAACAGAAGAAAGGAACATCGCATAAGAAGGGAACACCACACCGCCAACTAATAAGAAGAAGAAAGTTAGAGGCAAGACCATTGGGGAGAATTGCCCGCAAAATTCCTCCAGAGAGTAAAGCTGTTACTTTCCGAAAAGACGGGGCACCCGAAGGTGAGCATGCTGCCAAGTTTACCTCCACCATGGAAACTTTGGTGAGGCAGTTCGTGCCTTGCCACATAGAGAATTGGGAAAAAAGTGGACAAGACCATAAAAAAGACCCTATGAGAAAGCCATAAGGTTAGAATCCAAAGTACAATAATAGTGATATAACTTGATTTATGTTTTTTTTTTCATTTTTTGATTGTTCTAACAGTACTTATTTCATGTTGTTTCTTGCAGGTAGAATGGAGAATAACAAATGATAGTGTGAAGCCAAAGGTTCTTAAAAAAATGAATGAACTGTGGCGGTCTTGGAAAATCAGACAGAGAAAATAATACATCAAGGAGGCTGGTCCTGACACTCCGAAGCCATGGGAGAAAGAAAAGAACATTCAAGAAGAGCACTGGAGGATGTTCTTACAACATTACAACAGCGAGAAATTCAAGGTACAATTCATGTTTTTGTTTGTTTTCTTTGCTTAACCACAGCGGCTTGACCCTCACTTTTACTTTCAATGTACACATAAAATGAGCCAGTGAGGGAAGAAGAATGCAAGCAAGAATATTCATCCGCACAGATGAGGTTCAGGTGGATTGAGGGCTGCAAAGAGGAAGTGGACAGATGATGATGTTATAACAGGCATGACAGGCTCAACGTCAGTCACATCTTTAACTAATGAAAGGGCTCGGGCTTGGGTGCAGCTAAGAACAAAGTGGAACCCCAAGACGAAAAGAGTATGAAATACTCAACCTGGAAACTGCGCATGTCCTTATGAGGATGGTACTTAATTCCTTTTATTTCTGGCAAAATTTCATAATTACACATTATTGCCTCATTTAATACACAAAAAATTATTATCCAACATAACTGCAAAATAATAAAATTAAGTTATGTAAATCAACAATTAAATTAGGGTTCGGTACAATCTGATCCTATTCTAATGTTTATTTATTTTTTTCGGGGGGTTGACAAGAGTAGAAATTGGCAAAGTTAAATGCGAGGACATTTGAGGAGGATTGCTACCATGATGTCCTAGAAACTGCGCTAGGAATAGCCGAGCATGCGGGGATGGTGCGAGGTTTGACCACCTATGGCGGCATTAAGGATGTCTATGGGACAAGAAAGAGGAGGAAGACGGTCCACGACTGGTGCATCAGTTTGGATGAGCATCTAGCTGTAAAGGACAGGTTGGCTACACTTGAAGCCCAGATTCAGCAGCTTCAGTCCAAAAGCCCACAACAGTTGGACTCTCCTCAGAGCTTGAATGGTATGAGCAAAGTAAGCTCCAATGCCCCGGGCCCAGACCCGCTGCCGCTTGATAAGCTTGAGGTACTCACTTATCTCTGCTTTTGAACTTTACCAATTAAGAAATTCTGAATAAGGCAAACTAGGTATTAATTATGGTTCTCAAAGGTTGTTGCCTAATGAAATTTAACAAATTAGGATTTGCTACTCTCTAAGGCAGCTAACAAATGAATGTAATAGCAGTTTAGGGTTTAGGGTCTACGATCTAGGATCTAGGATCTAGGGTTTAGGATTTAGTACTAAAAAAAACTTATTAATTTCTTATTTCTAATTATATGTTTCTATTTTCTATTTAAGAGAACGCTCAACTGCAAGTTGTACAAGTAATATGAAGGTGATGAGTGTAGACTACTTATAGGTTACGGGATGCTTACTCAGTCTATTTCGGGTCAGCTGGTGCACGGTCAAAAACTCGACAGTGACGAATGTGTTGTGATCTTAGACAAAGTCCACGAGAACAGTCGTAGCATGACCGTTCCGATTCCTCCTCCGCATGACGATGGTCTATTCTGTGTTGATTACATCGGGAGTTTCCTCCGATGGCCTGTCAGATGGGTGGAGGTGCTGCAGCCGCTAGATCTCAAATGGGTAATGTGATTGACAATTTGTCGCTAACAACCTGCCTTAATTAATCCATCTGATTTCTATTTTCATTGCATGCAGGCCACAACACAGAATGGGCAGTCTAAGGAGGATGAGTTGAACGAAAGGAGGTGGAGTTTAAGCAGAAGGAGGCTGACCTGAGGCGAAAACAGGTTGAGCTGACGCAAAAAAAAGGGTAAGCCCAAACAAAAGGAGCTTGCAGAGAAGCAAGTTGAGAGGATGCCAACTGGAACTTCAGTGTCCGTAGCTAGCAAGCAACAACTCCTTGATCCTGCAAAATTGCAAGGGCTAGGGGAAGAATCAAGGACCTTATACAACCTGTTGATGGCTGTACAAAAGGTGCCATTGGGCTTTCATGTCGGCATGATGGCATTGTTCAACAATAAAGCCGTCGATGAGGAGGCTGCTTGGGTGACAACAGAAGAAATCATTGAGATGCTTGACTACAGATGGCTCGACTGCATGATACTACAAGTTTTTTGCATGTAAGTATTTGTTTACTTGTTGTTTTTGTAATAATTCAGCAATTCAACTCAATAGTAAATTGTGTCATATTTGTACAACGCTTGTGGAAATGATCTTTCCCTCACCCCTCTTCCCAATAACTTGAGCACTACTGTGGGTTCGAAGTGCCTTTTTATGGACCCTATGGTTTGCAACGAGGTCAGCCTAAAGAAGGATTTGCAAGGAGCTTCTAGGTACATCAGCACCTTCATTACCGAAGTCGAAGATTCTTCTGCATTCATCTTTCTTCCATATCTTGAGAGGTAAAGAACCATAAACACTAAGTTTCGTATAATTCATTGTCTATTCGGGCAAAATGCCAGTTTGTATAATTCTTGGCTGATTTGTAGGGGTCATTGGTATCTTCTTGTGATGCAAATATCCACATCGATGGGTTGGGTCGTCGACTCACTAGATCGCAACTTTTCTGCGGATCGCATAAAAAAGGACCCACTTGAAATATTGTCTCTTTTCAATACGTAAGTACTTGTCATTTGAGATATTCCCTCTTTTAAGTGCATGCGCTAACCCATGTCTTTCTTTATGTTGCAGAGCGCTTCGAGCGCGTTACATCAGCAAGAAGGTGAATCGGAGGGATGCATATTTCAGATGGGGACATCTCAAGGTAAACAATTTGAACAAATAGCTGATTTTTTTTGGGGGGTTTAGGATTTCCACTCAGTCCTCACTTCATAGGGTTTGTTATTTCTGACCTTTTTTGGGTCCGAAACAATCCGGTGGCTGAGAATGTGGTTATTATGTCATGCAAGCTGTGAATCGTATAGTGGAAGTCATTTTGCAAACCAACAAGATGCCCGCGGTATGAAATCAAATTTCAATTGCTTTGTTCCCTTGTTTCTTTCTTAAAAATGTTTACAAATGTTTCTTTTTTCATGTAGGAAATTGCAGAATATACCAAGGATGAGATGCTTTGGCTAAAAGAAAAGATTTGTACTTATATTAGAAAGTGAATGTGATGGTAATTAAGTTTTATCCTTGTTAACAATTACAAAAACAAAATTTTATCCAAACCTTTGTTTAGGGTTTAGGGTTTAAGATTCATAACCTTCTAAATCTTTACAATGCCATCTCAATTTTACCATTTTTGCATTTCCCAGTTATAAAAGGTGGTATTGACCATGAGATTAGATGCATGCCCTCTAGAAACCATAACATCTCCAAAAAATCCAATACCTTCTAAAATTTGTCTAAAACTTTTTTTCTCAAATTGCCTTCTGTCTTCTTCTTTTAATATCTTTCATGCAGGATGTGCTTTGGGCATTTCACAAAGACCAGACTTTGCTGAGATTATAGGTCTTTCTTTTGGTTTATTTTTGGCGAATTTAGTCAGGTCCTAACCTACAAACAATCAGCTAAGTGACAATTTGCCTTTTTTGAGAAGTGAACAATGAAGTTTTTGATAATTTAGTCTGAGAAGTATGAGATGAAAACTATCATGTGTTGCTGATGAATTTGATTTAAGGAGTTTGATATATAACTAGTGAATTAATGAAGTGATGTGTTGAATTAATGATATGAATGAAATTATAAATATATTTTTGTATATGCCTTTCAATTTATATGGGTAATTAAGTTTGCTGATTGCTGATTTTATATGTATAATTAAGTTTGATGATGTCTGATTGATGATATATATAATTGTTTCTGGGGCTGGAATATATGCATGCTTACTTGGGGGGGCTCAGGGACTAAAACATTAGGCTAGCATTACTGGGCTAGCCACAGAAAATCAGGGGTGATTTTTTTTAAACAAATTTTAAAATATTATCACCGAATGTTTATTAAATCCCGGTATTACAGTTGGTAGAAAGTGCGTGCAGTACTCAGTGATAAAACACCTTTTGTACCGAACCTCAACAATGATGCGATGATAAAGTACACCTTTTATCACCACATATTAATAAACACCCAGTGATAATAACCCCATCTTTTATCTCGGATGCTCCAAACTTTTAACACGCCCCCTACTAACCCCGGATGCAATTCCGGCACTAAATTGAAAAAAGCTTCGGCACTAAAGCCATTTTTTGTGGTAGTGTTACTACGATTTGTACTTTATCAAATAGTAAGATGGTCTTTTGAGTTTTGATGCCTTTGGTTTCATGGCCTTTAACAAAAAAGGAATTATTTTCGATTTTTTATGACATTTATTGCTGATTTTTTCTTCCGGCGTAGTAGTAGATGGGGTATTGAAAGTTTTAATAACCGGAGATAAAATCTTGACTTTTATCACCGATTTTTACAAATAACCGGTGATACCGGTTATTACTAAAAGATTGGTGATAAAAGTCAAAGAAAAAAGAAAAAGAAAAGCTGTACGTTCTACAACTTGACAATCTGTTGCAGAACGTATAGTTTTTTACAGCTGTCAAATCGCCTCGACAATTCAAACTCCAAATTCAAATCCAAATTTAAAATTCCAAATTTAATTTAAAAATAAGAAAACAAAATATTAGAAGTTAATAAGTAGAACAAAAAAATAGAAAAGAGAGAATAAATAAATAGAACAAAAAAACAAAAGTAAATAAATAAATAAAGATAGCAAAAAAAGAAAACATAAATATTAAATAAAATAGAACAAAAATAGAGAGAAGAGAAGAGCCGACATTTGAATCTGATATTGAGAGAAAAATGGCGATCCGTCGCTTCTCCGAACTCCCTCTCTTCAAATTCACTATTTTTGACGAAGAATAATAAGAACAACAGTGGTTAATATGGAGATAGAGAGGAGGAAGACAAATGAAGGTATATATAGAAAGACATGAGAGATAAAGATGAGTGAGAGACAAAAAAATGAGCTGAGGCGAAGGTTTTCTAAATTCGAATTTTTAATCCCGATTTATTTAAAAAATACGATGATAAAACGTTTATCAATGGTTGTTTGTTAATATTCGATAATAACAAACAATCAGTGATAAATATTTTATCATCGGTTGCTTTTTAAAATCGAGTGATAAAAGTAACTTTTATCATCGGTTTTTAAAAATCGGCATTAAACTAAAAATATTATTTTTTCAAAAGCTACAGGCTTTTATTATAGTTTTTGTAGGTAATAATCAAGATTAATACCACTGAGTAATTTTAATTTAAGATATCACTAAGATCCGGTGATGATTAGATCTCAAAGGATAAGTAATTTACCTTATTTGATTTAATCGCAAGGGCAATTTTCAGAAGGAAGCGACTAACTGTCCCCCCTTACAAGCCCCCTTACACACCCCTCATATATGACAAATGTAGTAGTCTTTATATACTGAATGTAAGTCTTTATACTCAAATGTAATAGTCTTTATACTATTGGACTGGATTCATTATAATAAATATTAAGTGTCAAGTTTTCATTTCTCAAGACATGTAGTATTTATTTATAATTTCCTTGTTAATTATATACTGCAATGAATACTGTATCATGAAAGTCTTTATAATTAACATTCGAAGTCTTTATACTTTTGACAGTTTTCATTTCTCAGGGAATATACACATAATACTTTATTTGGCAGTCTCCATTTTAACATGAAAGTTTTTATACTGTATTACGTAACTGTTTTGTCGCGTAGCGAGAGACGCGAGAGGGAGACTGAAAGTGGGAATGATATATTAACTCTTTTCAGAAACCTCAGCTCGTCATAAATTTGATAGTACTTTGTCGTGTGGATTAATTTACTTGTTGAGCAATCATTATGTAGTTATTTGACAGATTTAACAATAGATTTTCAGAAAAGTTTGCGTAAAGTCAAAAATAAAAAAATTATGGAGTCACTGATTACATCAATGAATAGTATTTAAGTACTGTTGATGCATGATACATGCAATGACTATTAGTTACTTACCGTTGAAATGTATAGTCACAGTTTACAGTACTGAAAGTCTGAAACAAACGTAGACTCGTCCAACATTTCACAAATATGATATAAGATTGTTTATAATGTTGGATTTAAACTTTAATTTATTTTGAAAGATTGTTCATATATATAATTGAAAAGGAAGAGAGAGAAATTGAATGGAAAGTTCGTTCTTATTCCTCTTCATTGTTACAACATACATTATATAGGTTACATTTGATTTCAAGTAGGAAAAAATAACACATATATCAAATATGTGTCAAAGATACTAACAAATATATTTAGAATACTAATTAAATCTCGATAGATACTAATAATATTTTATAAGATATTAAACAGATTTCAACACTTTCTCTTAAGATGGACGGAAGATATCCATCAAACACATCTTATCACATAATCAAGATAAATCCGATGCACTAAGTTTCTTAGTGAGACAATCAGTCACTTATTTCTTAGTAGCTTCATGTTCCAACTCTAGTTGTCCACTATTTAGCTTTTTCATGATGAGAAACCTATCAATCTCCACATGCTTAGTTCTATGATGTTGTACAAGATTGTAGCAATGCTAATTGCGGACTTGTTATCACACCACAACTTCATCTTTGTTGCTTGATCCACCTTGAGCTCTACCAATAGAGCTTTTAACCACAACATCTCTGCAATTCTCAAAGCTATGACCCTGTACTTTGCTTCTGCTATCGACCTTGCAATCACTAACTGCTACTTCCTCTTTCAGGAAACCAAATTGCACCTACAAACATATAGTATCTTGACATGGACTTCTTGTCATGAGCATAACTCACCCAATCAGAGTCACAATAGCCTTCAATATTCAAATGTCGATTCTTCTTGAAGATTAACCCATTTTCTGGTGCATTATGTCCATATGACTCTTTCTAGGATCGATCGATCATGCATATAGCAGCTGACCATACTCACTGCAAATGATAGGTCGAGATGAGTGTGGTTCAAATATATCAAACGACCTACCAATCTATGATACCTTTCACGATCCACTGCCTCCCCCTGCTGCACTTAGCTTGCATTTTTTATTAATCAGCGAGGTTGCAGGCTTGTAATCCAACATGTCTGTCAATGTGAGCAAGTCTAGCACATATTTCCGATGGGTTAAGACAATTCCTCATATTCCACGGACCACCTCAATTTCAAAGAAGTACCTAAGTTGCTCCAGATCGCTCACCTAAATTTCTTTGTCCAATTTCGTCTTCAATTTACCAATCTCACATTCATCTTCACTAGTAATATTCATGTCACCCACATACATAACAAGCATAGTGATGTGTCCATCATATCGTTGAAAGAACACTGTGTGATCGACATTGATCTGCTCATATCTCATGCCTACCATAGCCATTATGAACCTATCACACTAGGCTTGAGGAGACTGCTTCACCCTATATAATGATTTCTTTAGTTTGCACACCTTGTCATCGATCTGGTTCGTGCGGAATCTTGATGGCGTCTCCATATACAATTCTTTGAATAGGTCTCCATGAAGAATGGATTTTTTACGTCAAGCTGGTGCAGCTTTCATCTACCATTTGCTGCAAGAGAAACCAGCGTTCTGACTGTACTCATCTTTCCTACTGGCGCAAAGGTTTCATCATAATCGATGTCATACATCTGGTTGTAGCCTTTCGTCACCAGTCGTGCCTTGTATCGCTCAACCCTTTAGTATAGATTTTGTTTTACTGTGAAGATCCACTTGCACCCAACAACCGTCTTCCCTGCTCGTATTGCCACTATCTCTCATATTTTGTTCTTGTCGAGTGCTCCAAGCTAGTTTTTCAAGCATGACAACCTTCACTTTGGATCATTTAATGCTTCCTGCCAATACTTAGGTATATGGACAATGTCCAATAATGCAATAAACACTCCATGTACAAGTGTTATGTTAGAGTATGAGACAAATTGAACAATGTCATGTGCAGTATTTAAAAATCAGAACGATAAGAGTTACATCTCGTATTACTATGAGAGGTACTCCTTAATGTCATGGGAGGATCAGAGAGACGAATTGTATCAGCTGTGTTTTTTTAATTTATGTTGATGATGTGGGTGTTATACTATGCAATGTCTCAAATTTGACGATTTGCAAAACCAAAATCATTAAGACTACCTATTTTCCTTTGAGTGTTTTTATTAGATTTGAATTTAGAGATAAAAGAATTTAAAGATGCAAGGATGAAGTCTAAAGATCATCAAGACATAAAGATATGAATCTTAATCTCCATTAGGTGCTCTAAATAAACATGTCAAATATTTTAAATCAATGAAATGAAGCTAAAAACAACAAAATTGGAAATTTTACTTATAATGTTGCCTAACGTTATACAACGTTACATGACGTTGTGATCAGGTTGAAAAGCAAGCTTGTCAGAACAGAGTGATCAACGCGTTACATGACGAAGTATAACATTGTGCAACATTGTGAGAAACGTTGTATAACGTTATAGTATGTTGTGTAACGTTGTACAAAATAAAACGATTAAATTTCAAATTTTTGACATGCGACTGCAGCACTCAACGTTAAGTAACAAACTAATACAATAAATCCTAAAAATCAGGGTTTTGCAGTCCATATAAAAGGCAACCATTTCATCTTCTCCACCATCCGATTTTAAATAGCTAAAACCCTTTCTCTCTCAGCCATTGTTGAGTTAAGCAAAAACCATCAAAACCTTTTCTAAGCTCAATTTCTTGATCTAAAATATTCAAATTAATCTAGAGATTAGTGAGAGATTGCTTGTGCATCCAATTTCATTATACCATTACCTATTTATCTTTCCTTTGTGAGTTTTTGTTAGAATTGGATTCAATTATCCTACCGGTATGTGTAAAAAAATTGAATTCCACCTTATATTTGAAACAGTTGTTTAATGAAGTAGACCGGACTTATTATCGTAAGAAGCAGGGGTGTCGGAGATCCAGAGATGTAGGCTAGGCCAAGGGGCACGTCGAACTCCGTCAACACTTCTTGAGCCACCACTTTCTTTATTCTCTCTTTTATTTCCATTTCTAATAATTGTATTTGTGTGATTGACAATTGCTTGAATTGCTTGCTAGAATTGATTAAGTAGCTTAATTGGTTATTATTGGTAGAATTGCAATTAGGTCCTTAGTTAGTTGGTAAACCGAAAGAAATTGATTACTACACCTAGGCTCCTAGGTGTATCAAAGTGGCATCAAAGCGGGTAAGCTTGTGGATTAGGAAAATTGTAATTCCAAGAAAAGGTCAATTCAATACCAACTAATGGCCTCATTTAGACACATAGCACCACTATCTGTCTAGGGCAAAGTTGCCAAAAAAATGGATATTGAAAGAAATGCATGACCAATTATTTGGATATACTTGACCTCTTAGATGTGGTTCATACCAAATTCATACCTGTATTCAGTGAGGAAACTAAAAGTTGACCATCGAATCTCAATTGAAAAAGAAAGAAAACGACCAAGCTGTTAATGCTATACTAGCCTCGGTACATGAATCAATTGCCTCAATCTTTGGAGATGCTAGTAATGCTTACGACATGTGGAAAGCATTATTAAGAAAATATGAGAGTAATGCTTTGCTAAAGAGGTCTAGGGATGCCGGCCTACAATCTCTATTCGAGAATTTTAAGATAGGTAATAATGAGTCTATTGAAGATATGTAAACTAGACTCACTTTCTTGACAAATGCTTTTGTTGAAATAGGTGATCCATTGGAGCCTAGCAAGGTGGCTGGTAAGCTCATAAGGATCACGAGGAGGAGATCTTCATGGCAAGGTTATATGGGTTCACTAGAGATTTGGAGGCAATGCACAATGCAAGAAAGGTTCCATTCACTCCCGAGGAGATCTACTCTTTTCCATGACCTTCGAATAAACCCTTAGGCAAATTAGGGAAGACTAATGACACAAAATCGTAGCTCTCACGGCTCAAAACACCAAGTCCTTCAACAATTCTAAATCCTACAACAACCCCTCTTTGTATAACAACCCTTCGTCATCAATAATAGAACCTCACTTGAGAATCCATACCAAAATTTTGGCCTTGACCACAACAAAGAGATCTCCATTCTTACCAAAATGATTCAAGGGATGTTGGCATATGAGAGAAGACTCAATGCTAAGAAAGAGGAGGAAGAGAAGAGAATTGTATAACTCATGTGTGATAAAGAGGGACACACCATCCATACTTGCTTTAGAATCTTTCCTCGAATGAAAACTCAAGAAAGGGGTGAAAGGCAAGACCAAAAGAGAGTTCCTAAGAAAGAGGTGTTTAAGGAAAGATGAAACCCTAAAGCAATGCAATATGATGCATGGGTTGAAGGTGAAGATGAGGGAAATGAATGCATGGCCGGACAAGTTGATGACAGACAAACTCCCTATGCTCTCATGGCCCTGGTTAATGAAGACGGTGATTTGTTAGATGATGAGGATGCCAAGACTAAGTTGGATTTCGATGCCATTCTCTGTAAGAACCGAGTGACCAATTCAAATGTCATTGAGCTCATAAAGAAAAAAGATTTTGCAATAGAGACATAGATGCAACCGGTTGAGGAAACAACAAAGAAAGAGACGAGCACTACATCCTAAAAAATGGATGCCAAGGTATCTCTAAACTCAAATGAAGTTAGATATTGTTTAGATTTTGAGTCCGATGAAGAATCAAATGATGATGAGATTTCTTGCAATAATACAAGCATTTTGTCTAATGAGAATTCATTAAAACTTAAAATTGTTAGGTTGAACAAACTTCTCATTGAAACTCATCATGAGTTAATGAGAAGAGATTGTACTATCGAGAGATCAAACAATATGATTCTTGAGCTTGAGTCTAAGATAGTAGAATATGAGTCTAAGGTAAATGAACTTAACACACAAGTAAAAGAATTGAAAGAAATAAAAAAATGTTCAACAAACAAAAGTGAATGAAAATGGGATTTTGAAATCCACTAGTGTATTGAAGAATGACACTAGGTTGAATTTAGCAAGCTATATGAGGGACAAAAACCTCACGATAAATCAGGACTTGGATATAAAAAGAGTTCATCCTCTTTTGTGTCTAAGAATCCTAAAAAAATCCTAAATCAAATGGAAAACAGACTCAAAGAGAAGGGCAAAGTGGTAAACTGTTACATCAAACAATTTCTTACGTTTTTTGATTTGCAAAACAATTTTATACTTCACCATTTCTTGTGTTTGTGAAGATTAATTACAGGTTGCTTGCTGAAAAGTCAAACTAGATGCAAGAATATATCAAGGAAGAACTAGCGCTCAAATCATTGAGATTACAAATTAAATATCATTTAGGTTTATCACAATATAATTTAGTTGATTAGAAATTGGGATTTAATTAGTAGCATCTTAATCCAAACAACAAAATCAGTTATAACACCATCTTTGACGTTATAAAGCTACATTAGAAAAATATCCGAAATTGACTAAGTCATGAGATCTCCCAGACTTAGCACTATAACGCCACATCTGGCATTATAACACTAGAATACAAAACTGTCCCAAAATTGCCTAAGTTCTGAATTATCCCAGTTTTAGCATCATAACGCTACCCTGGCATTATAATGCCAAAGCATAAAAACCCAAATTTTGCAAGTCCAAAATGTTCCAAATTAATCTGTTATAACATCAAACCTGACTTTATAACGCTAGACCAAATTTCAAATAGTTGTCCATTTTTGTCCTGACCTATTCAAGCATTATAATGCTAACAATCGTACATGACTTGACGTTATAATGCTAAGTGAAATTTTTCGAAAATACCAAATCCAACATTAGGAAATTTTTTCTTGATCTAACTTGGCATTATAACGGTAAGATTTCTGCAATAGTTAGCGTTATAATGCGAGACCTCGATGACCTAACTTTGACAAAATTGTACACTTGTAAAAGGCTATCTTCTTCTACATTTCTTCTATCTAAAACCAAGCCTATTCTAAATCTTTACAACAACCATTGTTTTGTACTCTAGAGTTCTTACTACCTTGCTAAATCTTGCTCAAAATCCCAATCTTTACTTAGCTAAATTAATCTATAGATTATTGAGAGATTGATTGTGCATTCCATTTTTCCATTCCATTATCTATTTATTTCCTTTTGTGAGCTTGGGTATTATTTGGGTTCAATCATCCTACCAGTGTGTGTAAAGGAGATTGGATTCCACTTGTATTGAAACTTTGTTTAGTGAAGCAGACCAGACTTTTTACCGCAAGAAGAGAAGGTGCCGAGGATGTGGAGACGTAGGCGAGGCCCAACGACAATCCGAACTCCGTCAACACTTCTTGAGCCATCCTTTTTCTCTTAACTCTCTCCCATTTAAAATATTACTAGTTGCAATTGTGTGTTTACGAATTGCTTGTCTTAATTGCTAGAATTAATTGGAATTGTTTAATTGGTCATATCTTGGTATAATTGCAATTAGGTTCATAAGTAGTTGGTAAATCAAACGAAATTGAATACTACACGTAGGCGCCTAGGTGTATCATAAACTACCAAAATGTTAGAAATGTTCCAATTATGCCAAAAGCAAATAAAGCTCTCCAACATGGACTAATAAGACATACTTTAGGAAATCAATCGGTTGGAGATATGAGGTGAAAGGTATTAATCAAGCTCACATTGACTTTCAATGTGTTTATAAGCCAAGAGTTATTTTCCAACATCACAATTTCTCAAACAATTACAAGGTGAACCTAAGTTACTCATATCAACCTAAGAGTCAAGCTCAAGAGTTGAAAATGACTATACAAATCGCTTTGTTAAAGGAAGACTTAATCCCCCTATTAGTGCCTTTTGTAACTATTGTTGCAAGCATGAGCACATATAATTTGAATGTGAACTTAGGACGGGAAGGAACTTGAAAAAGATTGCTTGGGTTCCTAAATTCAAAGTGTAGGGGCATGTTTGCATATTGCCCCAATGAACTCAATATCTCCACATATTTAGAGGGAGTTTGATACAAGTTGTATGTTAGTGTTTTGATTGTTACTAATATATAATCTTGTAGTTTTGCATGATGTCTACTCATAAAGAAAATGCTTGGATTATTTATAATGGATGCTGTCATCACATGAAGTCTAGATTCAACTTTATCTCACTAGAACCTCATGATGGGAGGTCTGTTACCTTTGGTAGTCACCAATGAAAGAGTAAGATTTTAGGAATAGGTTCGGTTGGTAGTCAAAACCTAACCATTTCAAATATTTATTTGGTAGACGAGTTGAACTATAATTTACTAAACATAAGCCAATTGTGCGACGTCGGTTACTATGTCAGTTTTGATTCCAATGCTTGTTATTTGATGAATTGCAATACCAACAAATTGATTTACCAAGGAAAACGACAAAATGGTGTTTATTATTTGTATCTCAACCATTTTGATCAAGGTGAACTTTTCTTTAGTGCTTTAACTAACCAATCTTGGCTTTGACGTAGAAGATTTGCTCACCTAAGTGTAGATACAATAAAAATGCAATCAAACACGACTTGGTAAGAGGAATGCCCTTGAACAAGATCGAGTTGCATCATGTATGTGAAGCTTGTGTTGAAGGTAAATAACCAAAATCTAATTTTAAATCTAAGGACATGATATCCACCAACCAACCTTTATGCTCCATATAGACTTGTTTGGTCCAATAAACATGTTCAGCCTTGGTAAAAGAAGGTATGTTTGTGTGATAGTTGACGATTATAGTCGCTTTACTTGGTGTCTCTTCCTAGGTCATACAAATGAAACTTGTGAAAGATTTGTTGAGTTTTGCAACCAGATTAAAAATGAACAAGGTTTGAAAATTAACAAAATTAGAAGTGATCATGAGGAAAATTTGAACATGCTCAATTAGATGATCTATGATCTAAAAGGAGATATATGCATGAATACTCGGCTCCTAGAACACCTCAACAAAATGAGATAGTTGAAAGAAAAAACCGAACTTTGCAAGAATTGGCTCATACCATGTTAAATGATTCCTCACTTTCAAAATCTTTGTAGGCCGAAGCGGTTAATACGACTTGTTACGTAATTAACCTAGTTGGTCTTAGACCAACTCTTATGAAAACACCATACGAGCTTTGAATGGGACGTAAACCAAACATATCCTATTTTAGAGCATTTGGTTCGAAATGTTTCTTACTTGATCAATCCCCCAAAACGAACAAATTTGACCCTATAGAGTATGTTCCAACTCATAATACTATAATAGAGTCAATTCATTTGAAATTCAATGAAAATGCTAACTTTCGGATCGGGATTGGTAGTGTTGAAAATGTAGGGATTGAAGCGTCAAGTCTAGAAATCAATAATGAGGAACAAGAAAGGAGAAACATTGTATTTGAACAAGAAGCTCAAGCAAATGAACCCTCTCAACATAAAACAAACAATGAACCGAATCAAGGAGAAGGCGACGGAGTGAATGCATTAAACAAAGATGATGATCACGAAGGCAAAACTATCCATTGCCAAATGCGTATCAAGTTCCATAAGACCTAAGAGAAGTAAACTCTCACCCTTTTTCTAATGTAATTGGGGATCCAAGGGAGCGGGTTAGAATTAGGTCGGGACTAAATCAAATGATTTCTTATTGTGCCTTCGTATTTCAAATTGAACCTACCAAATTTGAAGAGGCAAACCTCAAAGTGCAACTTCATGCGACTCTCCTCCTGCATCATAGCCACAATTGACTCCTCGAGTGGGGGAATCTTTGTCTGGCCCAAGAGCATTGCTCTCCTCTAATCAAATGCCAGATTAAGATTTCCCAATAACTGCATAGTCCCCTGTTCATAGAGGATCTCTCCACTCTTGCATTTTGGATCGTTGCAACTTGCCAACGGAGAGAAGTAATCATTCTTGGTCCATAGTCTTTCTAGTTCTATGACATAATCTGTATCCTCCTATCTTTCTGAACTACTGCATCTATTTCTCGCTTGATTTGAAATATACGCATGTTGTTCTCTGCTTTTGCGTAGGTCCTTCTCAGTTTGGCCCATATGCACGCTCTGAATGCCATCAACTGCCGCAACAATTACTGGACCATCAAGTTGAGTAACCACGTGTACAAAACATTCATGTAGCTTTCCATAACTCCCGTTCAATTGTCCCTATTGTCAGCTCTTTCTCCTTTCCTTTCAGAAAGCCATCAAGGCGCTTTCCTCCTAAGATACTTGTGATACGTCGTGACAAGCTCAGATAAGTTTTTGGTCTATCGAATTCAATGTTCACTGGCGGAAGACCTAACTTCATCGGTAGTTGTGCTGATGTTGAGGTCTCGGATGCCTTCATGAATCTGATCAAGGCCTTCATCTTCTCCTCGTCCAATTTCTTGAAATTTGCATCCATTTCTTCACCTCGTGGTTGATATCCTTCACCAATCACACAACTCATACCAACTTTCTGGTGTTCTACTCAATATCAAACTCAAACCGTGCACTCCTCTCCACGGTCACGGTTCTTATCTCAACATTGGTAGCACAATCCACATTAGCAAACAATTTTCACCATTTTTCTTTTGTTTTTTTTTTCTTTTCGTGGAATTTGAGATTCATAGAAGAAAAATGTTACACAAAGAGGATATATGTATAGAAGCGGAGAGGTTTATAAGTACGGAGAGGAGAGAAATAAAGACAAAAGATTTGGCGGGGAGATGAGAGAGTTAAAGCAAAAATTTCATGATAAATAAATTTCACGGAGATGGACAGAAATCAAGTCTCGTGCTTTAGTCGAGAGCCATCATGTTCGTCTCCACCCTCAGCGACAAGGATAGGGAAGAAGTAATGCGCGCTGCGTAGGACAGTGACACACGAGACACACGAGTCACACACAAGTGGTTGCGACAACTAGAGTTTTCCCTTTTTTAGCTATGATATCAAATCAAAAAGAAAGAAGAGAGATTGATTGGAAAATTCTTTCTTATTCCCTCCATTGTTACATCGTACATTTATATTGGCTACAATTGATTTCAAGTAGTAAATAAATTTGAATAGAATAACACAAATATTACATATCTGTCTAAGATACTAAGAAATATATCTAGGATACTTATTAGATTTTAATAGATACTAATAATATTTTATAAGATATTAAACAAATTTCAATATACTTATAGAGCAAGATTATGGTAATATGCATAGAACATTCTCTTCCGTCTTACACATGTTTAATTTGCTCAATAGATTCTTGAAATCTTGTAGGAAATCATTCGTGATTTTTAGAGCTTTCTTGCTATTTTTTAAATATTTTTTGAAAACAATCTAGAAATTACATTTTTTTTATATTAAATTGGGTTGTTTTCAAAAAAATATTTAAAAAATAGCAATATAGCTCTAAAAATCACAAAATCTGATTTTTTAGAAGATTTTGATATGAAAAATTTATTGAGCAGCTTAAATCTCAATTTATTGAGAAAATTAAACATACAGATGATGAAAGGAGGTGTCATATGTATATTACTATAGTCAAAATACATAATTGTCAATTGACAATTCTTGTTCAAATAGTTTATTAATATTTGAGATAATTTTATTAGTGAAAATTAGTAAACAAATTAACATGTTTAACATGCATGGGCTTGAATTTAGTAGTAATTATTATTTTTCAAAGTGATTAAGAGACTTGTCTTTGTTTTCTCATTTAATTTACAGTATGTGTTGGAATGGAAGTAGTGATTTGACAAAATCCAATCGAGTCCAACTCGATCTGAAAAATTTGAGATCACGACCCGAATTGATCTAATCCAAGAATAAATTCAAGTATAATCCATCTTAACTCACCACTAACACATCTTAGTTTAAAAAAACTAAAAAAAAATCATAGAAAATAAAAAAAATTACAAACCCGATCAAACCTGTCAAACCAATCCAAACAAAACACCCTCTACCTGATCCAAAATCCACTGATCCGCTAATCCATAACTCATTAACTCTTAGATGAATTGTGACCACTTAACATTTTTTGATCGGTTCAAACCCGACATATCTTCTAACTCACTAGATATAGAAGTACTTTTCTTTGCTTAAAAAAACATTTGAGTCGTGTTAGACTGAAGTTTCTTTTTGACATTGCTGCTTATCAGCCTATCATTTCACGTGTTATCTGGTCTATACTCTATATAACATGGATCCGAATCTGCTGCTTGTTTTTTAGGCAAGCAGCACCCTGCTTGTTTCGATCCGACCGTCCGATTGTCACGGACGGCTGTGATTTGATTCAGGAGGCAGATGCTTTGGCCGTTAGATGAGTTTTGAACGGTCCAGATTGAAACAAGCAGGAAACAAGCAGCGTTTTGGCAAGCAGCAGATTTGGTTCCATATAACATCATGCTACTTTCCTTACTTTCCTCACATGTCACATCACAATAAAGAAAATATTGATTTTAATAAGTCAAAGATGAAGTTCTCGATATTTTTACCTATGAATTTATGATAAGTCGACCTCTGTATCCAAATACATGTGCTTGTTCCGTATACAACTTTGTTTAGTTAATAATCATTTCTATCTACGATCGACATTGATCGTATTATTTTTTAATGTATTTTTTTTAAATATTAATGTGAAATTCATTTGATTAGTTTACCAGAAACTTTGACTTCTATGCATGTTTAATCAATAAAAACACATTTTATATGTTTGCAGATTTTTGGAAGAACATGTACTACGTACTGATGTACGGCCAGCATATAATTGTTTATTGTTCTTGATAATTTGACTTTAATATAGGATAACCTTGACTTTAAGGCTACTTCCATCTATAAATATGCATATCACACACATCTTTCTAGCACACACAGACACGCAAATACACATAGCAAGAACACCTAACTGCTGCTAATTAAGTGGTTGAGACTTGAGAGAGTGAAGGGAAAGAAAAGAAAATGGAGGGCATAGTTGACTGGAGAGGTAAACCAGTGGATCCAAAAAAGCATGGCGGGGTTAGAGCTACGCTCTTTCTGTATAGTAAGTGTGCATTTTTATCTGATATATATTCATCAGTCATTACATTTTCAGTCCCTGTTATTTAATTTATACATTAGACGAAAAAATCATCTTTGTTCTCACAAGTTTACATGTGACACGAAAAGGAAAAAAATATGGTTAAAAAAAGGCACACAACTTTGCACTAATTATACATAAAGTTGAAGAGCCAAAATATTTTACTGCTGCCAATAGAAGTGACAAATTATACACTTCAAATTAATAAAAGAAGAAAAAAAAGGAAAAGAGACGATGAACTGTTGGCGACAAACTATTATTCCTCCTTGTAGAAGCTTCACGGTAGTTGAATGATTACTTTTCATTTTAGAAATAAGCGAGGAAACCGCCACTTTCTTTTTTTATAAAAGAAGTAGAGAACCAAATTACATGAACTGAGACAAACTATTCCTCCTTGTAGAAGCTTCACGGTAGTTGAATCTATATGCTTCATGCAAGCAAACTCTGTTTTTTTCTCTATTATTATTCTCCAATTTTTCTTTAATTTGACTGACAGATTTGTATGTATGCAGCTCTGGTGGTGGTGAGAAGCAGTATCAATGCCGCAAATACAAATCTTGTCGGGTTTTTTCGTTCGACTCACAACATGACCATCGCGCGTAGTGTCATCCTTAGCACAAATTTTGGTGGTGCGACATGGATACTGTCTATATTAGGTGCTTTCGTCGCTGATTCATATGTCAAGCGCTTCAAAGTCATTCTCTTCTTTGGACCTCTCGAGATCTTGGTACAACGTCTTCTCTTCTCTTCTCTTCTCTTCTCTTCAATTTAATTATTATTTGTTCTTTCAATAAAAAAACTAATTATTATTTGGTCTCTTTCTCTCTCTCTCTTAGATATATAATCAAATTTAATTTCATTCAGTTCTGAACTTCAGAAAATTATTGTCAAATTCACATGCTAATCTCATACATATATAAACTCTGAAGGGATATGGTTTGCTTGCTCTCCAAGTATACTTCCCGTCGCTTCATTATTCTCCATGCAACTTAAAACAAAACCAGGATATAGACTGCCAATCTTTGAATGGATGGAGAATTTCACTGCTTTACGGTGGCCTCTTCATGATAGCACTGGGAGAGGGTTTCATGCGTGCTGCCACGCCAGGATTTGGTGGAGACCAGTTTGACTCCGACGACCCATCCTCGTCGAAGCACAAAATAAGGTTCTTTGATTATGCGGCCATGGCGACTTGCTTCGGAGCATGTCTTGGCTTAGTACTTGTGGTGTGGGTTCAGATTTTCAAGGGGTGGGATGTCGGTCTAGGCGTTTGTGCGCTGTTTATTCTAGCCGGGCTGCTAGTCGCAGCCGTCGGATTTCCATTCTTCCGCAACAGAAATCCTGGTGGAAGTCCATTGAGTCGTCTTGTGCAGGTACAATGTTGTAACTTGTAATACATAACATCAATTACACACTACTAGTGATTCTATTTGCTGCTCCATTAATTGAAACGATAAAGAACCCATGACCCTGTTTTGATCCTGCCATATCCCAAAAAAGCATGCATGGCCCCTAAATTCAATCTCTGTGGGACCCCGCGCGTAAGCGACGGTAGGTGAAATGAGAGAGCAGAACATGAGGCACGGTATCAACGTCGACCTAATTGAAATATTGGGAGTTGATGTGATATGGTTACATATAGTTCAATTTTGTTACTTAGATGTAACAAAATTATTACTACTGTGTTTTTATTTGTAATATATATCATTGATTTTTTGTATTTTTCTATAAATGATCTACGAATAAATTGACTAAATATTCTATTATTGAACTCCATCCTCTTATATATATTTTTGTGGAGACTTGTTAGGTACATTTAATATTTTATTTTCAATAAATTTACAATGAATGAGAACCATTAATTTTGTCCATAGCAACTAAAAAATGTCGATTTATGAATATTTAATGTGATAGCATATGAGTATTTTTTTAGTTTAATATATATTATTTAATTTATTTACAAAATTAGTGAATGGCTCTGCGCGCCACTGGTAAGGCAACCACCAAAAATATGATATTAGGAATTATTTATCATATATATATAGACATATACTGTACATATAGCTTATGGCACATATATATACTCTACTATATATCCTGTAAACCTGACAAATGGACTATTTATCTGAATTTTAATCAGGTCTTTGTAGTTGCATTGAAAAAGAGAAAGATTCATGTGTCACCTGAGAATTTAGAAGATCCTCAAATTATTACCAACAATTTGGATAATCTTACAAGTTGGGAAGAACTTCCTCGCACAAAATGCTTCAGGTAAAGTCTTATTTCTTGAAGAACCAACAAAGATCATATAAAATTATAAATTAAGATACGCTCATTAATTACTTATTGCATATTCATAATTAATTAGCTCCTAACATGCATTTCTTCGCAGGTTTCTCGATAAAGCTTCAACGTACACAGGTGACACTGACGCTTGGTCATACTGCAGCATTTCTCAAGTGGAGGAGGCAAAAATCTTCATAAAATTGTTGCCAATACTTCTTAGCTCCATATTGTGTTATTTGCCATTTTCCTTCTTCTTCACACTTACAGCACCAGCAGCTTCCACAATGAACACAAAAATAATGGGCTTCAGAATTGCACCTGCATCCCTCTATGCAGTTGCGGTAGTACTTCAATTGATTGTACTTTTAATGTACAATCGTATAATTATATCGATTATACAGCGGCATACAAGCAGCAGATACTATAACTGTACCTCTCATTTGGTACGTGCCGGGATAGGTTTTGTATTCGCCATGCTCGGTACTGGTGTGGCAGCATTGGTAGAGAGGAAAAGGAGGACAGCAGAAGACCCGAAGGATTTATCGTTTCTTTGGTCATTACCGCAATTTATTTGTGTCGGTCTCATGGAAGTACTTTCGTTTGTCGGGCTATTGGAGTTCTTCAGCAATCAGTTGCCTGACCAGTTGAAATCTCTAAGCTCATCTATGGTGTTTTTCATTGTTGGCACAGCAATCTGGATAGATGGTGCACTTGTTGCCATTGTAGGTAGAGTTACAAGAAGTGGAGGTGAGGGAAACGGGTGGTTGGATGGGATGGGGTTTGAGTCAACTAGGCTTGATCTCTTCTATGCGTTTTTAACTGCACTTGAGTTTCTCTCCTTTTTTATCTTTGTATTTTGTTCAAGGAGATACTTGCTGAGGCAAATATCTGAGCAGTAGATATACATAGTCTTGGCACGAAAATGCTGCAGCAGGCATGTCTGTATCTTCAGATGTATATTAATTAAAAAGTTTAATTCTATGATATTAATTTCTGAGTATATGAAATAAGTTTGATAAATAACGCTGATTTAATTTAATTCATGTTTCGGCTTTGGAAGTTTATTCAATATGTTAATACAAACTTCTCAAGTGCTCACACTAATATTCAGAATATTCATACTAACTTTTCAAATGTACATAGTAACATTCAAGATGGTAATACTAACTTATCAGGTTTTCATGCTAACATCAAAGGTATTCATACTAACAACCCAGCTGTTGATACTAACTATACAGTGTTAATACTAACTACAAGGTGTTGTACTAATTTTAGAGGTGTTCATACTATTGAAACAAGTGTTTACATTGGATGTACATTTTTATTTATATTTTTCTCCTTCTCTTTCTTTATTTTGTGAAAAAGACAACAACCATGATGAATACGAAGAACATCAGAGGCATTCTCAAGGTCATTCGTTTTCCATCACTTATTGATTTTCAGATCTGTCATCACTTCTTCATCCTCAGATCTGTCATCACTTAAAACATTATTTTCGCATTTGAAAGTTTTCTCGTCATTTCTAATAATCTCGTCGAAGAAAAAGTAAAAAAAAAAGATAAAAGAAAGAAAAAAGAAGAAAAAATGCAGTCGAAATAGAAAATTTTAATATTAAAAAAAATAGACAAAATATAAAATAGAATGGAGAACGAAAGCGGTGGACTAAACATTGAAGATTAAATATTTCTTCGTTAGAAAAATCTGTTTGAATTGTTACGATTCGTCTTTTTTTTTATGTCAAAGTTTTCGTATTTACCTGTTATAAACTTATAATTAAAAGAAGATCCAACCACAAAAACCTCAATAATCTCTATATCTATCTCTACTTGTCAGTGGCAGTGACCGTCTCTCTTCCCATGTTTGATTCAAGCGTAACAATCCAAAATTTTCTAATTAGTATTATTTTTTTAAAGTATTTTGTTTCTAATTATTGAGATAATTTTAATATCGCAATTGTATTTTTAATAAATTTAAAATCGAGAGATTAAATTGTAAAATAAATTGTTCCTCTTTAAACTCTTTATATGTACTTTATTTTTCGAAATGAAATAGAAACAGGCGGGATTAATTAACAGAAATTTGTAAAAGAAAAAAAAATAGATCCAAACATGGGAATAAGATCTTCTAACACGCAGCAACAAATACTGTGAATGTTGTACAGTAAATCTCAAATCGAAATTCGTGCGAGCAAAATTTTATAGTATCATATCTCTGAATTAAATCTAAGTCGTCCGTAATCTACAGTGCAAAAAATCTTGACCGTTCATCACTGCAGCGCCACCGAAAAATTGCTTCTCCAAACATGAGGTGGCCTCCTGGCCACGCGTCTCCCGTTGATTAAAGGTCCATTTCGATTCGTACGAGCTAAATTTTATAATATCACTTCTGAATCAAATATGGAAATGAGATCTTCTGCCGCGCAGCAAAAATACTGTGCATGCTGCGTAGCAAATTTCAACTTTTGATTTGCATTGAGATTCGTACGAGCTAAATTTTATAATATCACTCCTGAATCAAATCTGAATCATTCGTAGCCTACAATGCAGAAAATTTGAGGTGGCTTCTGGCCACGCGTCTCCCGTTGATTAAAGGTCCATTTCGACTCTTCTTTTGAAAGCTTCCACATTTGTTCTCTCTCCTAAAATTCTAAAATGGGAAAAATAATAGGAACCGGCGCCAAAGTCAAAGATTTGTTTTCGAAGTTACATAATTGTCGCCATTAATGTCCCTCTCTAGAATCTCGATATATACAGAAACAGAACATGTAAAGGCTTTGAATTGATAGGATGATAAGCAGCCGTCTTGATAGCTGATATTCAACTCAAATCAAATAACATGATTAACTTAATTACCCAAAGAGTGATTTGTGCAAGATTTGGATAATTGCTAGCATAATACCAAAATTGTTTGGTCAAAGCAATAAATGGTCAGAACATATCATTTTGTCCCATGAGATGATGTTTAATTTTAATAGAGTAGATTTAACATACATCCAACTTTAATGACATATTTTATAATATTATTCAATGTAGATTATTATAAAATGAAAATAAAGATGAGTTCTTGATTTCTTAGATAGTGAAAGTATCAAACTTAAATCGATTTTTATAGAAATTTGACCTTCTATCAAATAACTATATAAATTTAATTCGAATATTGGTGTAATTTAATGACCTATGACATCTGAATAATTACATTTTGAGAATTAACTCTAATTTATTGCGCTCCCAATTTAAATAAGAGAAATTATATAATCCTCTCGACTCCTTAACCGTTCTCTAACTGAATCTCAAAACCCCTCCGCAAATCTCCTCCTTGTTTGTTTCTCTTTTATATCGAAAATCCATCCTATTTCTCCTACTTTCTCTCTCATTGTTTTTATTTCTCTCTCGATTTCGTCTTTTCAGAACTAAGGAAGAATCGCCATCATGGATACACAACAACACTTCCTCCATCATTGGTTGACCTAATTTTTCGACACTCACTTTCTCTTTGTCATAGAAATATGAATTCGGATCATGTTCTAGAATTTATATATCAGACTTGTTTATCAGATCGAGTCTAAAGAGGGCTTAATAGGAGCCGAGTAATAAGGACTTTGTTCTAAGGAAATAGGTCCGACCCCTCTAAGGTCCTGCCCCTCTAAGACCCGGCCCTTATCAGGCCCCTGGGTCTGCAGAGGGCCGGATAAGGACCGAATCAGGATCGGGTAATAAGGACTTTGGTCTCATTTTTTATTTATTTTTTTAATTATGAAAGGGTTGATAAGGATCTGAGGGGCTGGAGTGGGTAAGGATTGCAGAGGGCCGGATCAGAGCCGGAGGGGTCGGGGCTTGAAAGGGCCGGGTCAATAGGAGCCTATATTTTTGGAACGAATCCGGCCCTTCTAAGACCCGGCCCTTCTAAGACCCGACCCTTCTAAGATTCGACCCTTTCAAAATCTTATTAAGGGCCGGATCAGAATCGAATCTGATAGGGACTTCATAGAGACCGAGCCGAAAGCCAGAGGCTTATGACATATCCTAACTCTCACTCGCGAATCAGAACCTACATACGCGTGTTTTATATTTTTTTTCCAATTTGTCATACATATACTACTCTAGTATCTAATAAAACACCTCACAATTCCTCATATCTCTCTCATTCTAGAATCTACAGATCATCATATGCGAGTGTGTTTGTAATATTTGGATAAAGTACCTCACACTTTTATATATATCAGATAAAAATAAATTATGTGTTATATAGTCATGCATGTTATAAAAGCTAATCTATTAATTTTTTTTCAAATAAAAATTGTTACTTATTTATTTTATTTAAATATCTTGTTCCTTTCTTCTTTAAAAATTGTCGTTACTAACATAGTACAAACTATTACTACATGTAAGAAACTCATACTGGCAAATAACAAATATATTCTTTGTCCAAATATTTTTACCTACATAGTACAAACCATTATTCGGACAATATACACACGTAGTTAATTAATTATGTATATGATGACGATCATGTATGTTGTGCACTTGAAAGTCTCATGTTGTTTTTCAATAAACTGTGTATAAGTATAATTATTTTGATATATGAATTTATATCTAATTAATATAAGAATTTTAAAAAGTCAGCAGTTGAATCGGTTGAACTAGTGGTCCGATTAGTGAATTATGGACCCAAATGTCCATCGGGTCGACATCCGATCCGAGGTCCGATTTTAAAAACATCGGTTTTTCAAGGTCCCAAACCTCATCCTTTTTATTTATTATTTTCTTTTTTTAAATGAAAACTGCACATTAAATTAACACCATTTTTTCAAGTTGATTTTAGTTAAAAAAAATAACAACAACCACAACAAAGTTACTACTACTGCTATTGCTACTGGTACTGCTACTGCTCCTGTTGTTGCAACTGTTGCTGCTTCCGCTAGCTACCACCACTACCACTACCACTACGACTGCTACTGCTACTGCTACTACTACTCCCACTCCAACAACCACTACTACTATTCTATCAATCACAAGTCTAGACTAGCACTCTATGTTGTTAGTCCTGAACTAAAGGCATACAACTATAATAGTACTTTTAAAATTTAGTTTATCACGACTCTGGTACGTAGATCGCTAACTTCCGTGCACTCTTATCTGAAAGGCCGGTGCATCAGAAGGTCTTCTTTCTTTCTCTCTCTATTTTTCTTTTTTTCCTATCACAAGACCCATTTGTACCCAAAAAATCTTCATGATTGCTAATGGCGTCGAGATCCAGGTTGACGATCTTGTTAGTCACTCGGCCTCCTAGCTATTAGCCTTTCTCTTCTTTTAAGCCTACAAATCTTGCTAAGATCAAGAACAAGCAATAGATCGTCGTATCATGACCCGACAACCACTCGAAACCATATAGGATTTATCGAAAAAACAACGAACGAAAATGATTAGAGTCTCGATATACTAGAATAAGGGAACATATCAATAGATAAATCGTAGCCACGTCACACATGGGTCGACGAGAAGGTTAAGTCTCGACAGTCCATTCAGGCAAATTGATCTTGCAAGAGAGAGAAAGAGAGATCTACAATCTACAGTAGGCTGAGAGGCAAAGAAAGTGGAGACAACCAGACATGAGAGGTGAGGTGAAGTCATGTCGACACACTCGAGAAAGAGGTAGAGCGGCAACTTAAGTTAGGGTTAGGGCTTCTTTAAAAATCAATTGCATAAACGATATAAACGAGATAAACAATACAGCAAGACCTTGTGTCGTTGATGTTCTGTTTTAATAAACGATAGTGGGCTTGTGTTGTTGCTGTGTCATCGGCCCAAACGAAACAAAATTTCCTGTCATTGCTGTCTAGTTCGGCCCGACACGAAACGGCCCAACGACATAAACGACCCAATTGACAGCACTAGACAGTTAGTAAGTCCCTTCAAATAACTAAAACACATGTACGTACTATTTGTTTTTATTCAATAATATTTAAAATGATTTATATTTGATGTGAAGGGATCGAATGATAACAACTTTAGTGACACCAACTATGACAACAATTATTTTTTTTCATTTTCAAAGTCCAAATTGTTGATCCAAACCGTTGAACATGATCTTCATAATAAAATACTCTTGCAGATCAAATTTTACATTTTGTTGAATATTTTTACTATTTATTAAAATTGGTGTAAAATTTAACGATTCAGGTAGTTGTAACTTTGTCATATTTTTGCACCCATCTTAATAAATAGTAAAAAAATTCAAAAAAATGTAAAATTTGATCTACAAGTGTATTTTATTGTGAAGATCATATTCAACGGTTTGGATCAACAACTTGAAATTTGAAAATGAAAAAAAATAATTATTGTTATAGTTGATGTCATCAAAATTGTTGTCATTTGATTTCTCCTCATATTTGATATACGCCAATCTGGCGTGATCATAGATCAATTAATGTTAGTCAACTGTTGTTATCGTTATTTAGGAAGTAAAATAATTTAAATACCTAAACCAAATACACGTGGGCTTCTAAGAAAGAGAAGTGTCATAAAGTCAAAACTCTAAAAATAAATGGTAGATCCCTAGAAAGCTTTACCAAACACTTTTGACATGGTAATAGTTCGAAAAATTGCATATAAGTTAAAAAAAAAAATTCATAAAATCTGCAATGGGTTCCAATTTGACAATACTCATTTATTGGTAATTAATAAATAGTGAGTGCCTCGTAATATTTTCTTTCTTAATTTTTGCCATATATCAGACGTGCTTCAAATATCTCACTTGTAATTAATACACTAAACACTTCTGTTCGGAATTTATTTGTAAATCATAGATGACACATACACAGCCTATTAAATAAGTGGCTCTGATCTCAAGGTCCCGGGAGCATTTTGTTGTCAGTTTATTACATATTATTATTACAAATTTGACTTTTAATATTGATCTAAATAGTTTTTAATATTGAATCTAGGGAAGTGTTATAGGAGGAAGCATCTAAATGTTGGAAGCATTGTTTATTAAATGTCAAATTTTAATGTCGACTTTAATAAAAAAATCGGTGTTAAAAAAATTTTAATATCAAATTTTAGTAAAATGTCGGTATTAAAAAGAGATATTTAATATCGAATCTTAGTAAAAGATCGTTATTAAAAGATCTAGAAAAATAAAAAAACAAACTTGTAGCTGTATGCGTGACAGCTACAGTGTGACATGTTGACAAGTATTTTTTTTTTTGCAGATATATCATTTTATTAAAAAATAATTAGAAAAAAAACTTATTAATTACAAATATATCCTTTTATTGCTGTAATATTTTTCAAATACACTATAATACTTGCATCTTTTTTTGCAATTAGACCATTTGAATAAATGTTTCTTTCATGTTATATGTCAAAAAAAGAAAAAGCGAAGAAATTCATATAATGATTTTCAAATCAAAGAATGCATACTAGTTTTATTTCTTTTTCCAATTTGCTTTATTTTCGGTCCAAATTCAGATAAAGAGATAAAATTAAAAAGCTTGATATTTCCTCCAAATTAAAATATTTTTGATTTGATTAGTTGAGAGATAGAGAGAAATAATAAATAAAAATTAAAGAGATCAGATGAGAGAGAAAAAGGAATAGAGATGAATTATATATGTAAAGAGAGAGATGAGAGGGATTCCTCAGATTTTTTTGAAGTGATTTCTGAGCGTGTGATCGGTTAGAATGGACGTTGCAGATTTATGAATATAAGATCTATGAAAGATCTCTTTTAAAACCGAACATTAGAAGCAATATGCTATTAAAGATTCCTTTTAAATTGAAACTACAGGCCGCTATGAAAGATTATTTTTAAAACCGGACCCTTCAAGCCACCCTACTTTAAAAACTCTTTTTAATATTGACCCTTTCAAGTCATCCGATATTAAAGGTGGTTTTTAAAACCGAACCTCTTCAACGTCCGTTATAAAAAATATTTTAATACCGAATCTTAATAAAATTCGACATAAAAGATTTAAAATTAATTTCAAAACTATTATTGTCATTCTTTAATAGATTCGTTATTAAATGAAAGATATTAAAAGGCGTCGTTTCTGTATGATGTTGTTTTTTTTATTCATTGTCTGTAGGCTTACAACACACACACACACACAAAGAAATTAGAAAACAAATTTGAAAACCCCTCTAAAATTGCCTCTGCCGAAGCTTGAACCCCAGACCTCTCCCATGGAGATCTTGTGTCTTACCACTACACTAGGTAGGGCTTGACTTCTTTATGATGTTGTTGTCGTGATAAGAACGTCATTAACTTTTTTTTTTAAATACACGGTACTAGAACCTTCTCAGAATAACTATAAGTTAAAAGTAAAGCCACGCAAGAAACACTTGACGATTTGGTGTAATAACATACTCACATGGCTGAAGATACGTACATGTATTAATTATATAAATGTATATATAAAGACAAAATTGCATCCCTAATCTTCTCTAAGTTGTCTAGATACATTCGATATATATAATCACATACTCACATGGGTGCATTGATTATACATGCACGATATAATAACATAACATTGTTAATAATAGGGAAGCAATTAATTCAATAACATACATGACATATCTTCTGAGCAGAGATGTCTCACAAAAATTGTGCATGCAGAGCATGACTCGTTCAAATATATGCACTGAATGATCGAAAGTCAATCGCGCGTATCGCACCTAGAAGTATTCAAATGTGAGAAATATACACAAACTTCAAAGGCTAAATGGAGCTTAATTGATGATCATTAAGAAACATGCATCTTGATCGGTTACAGTGAGATTTTCAATATGCAAATTTTCAAAAAAATCCTACAAGCAAAGAACTTATTTGAGTCGAAAAAAACACTATCAGAATTTTGATTATTAGCGTGGAAAAAATGATAGTCGTGTGGAAATAAGAATGAAAAAGACATTTTTCGTGAAATAATCATGAAAATGAATTAATGAAATTAACTACTCTCCTCACAAAAAACATTTTTTCATGAAACTCTTTTTCTGTGGAGCTAAGTACGAAATAACTCCACGAAAATAACTTTGCTTGGGTGGTCATCTCTTTTTATTATCATGATTAGCATGACACGTTTGCATGATATTTGCACGAAAATAATTCATAAGTTACCACAGAAATGCTTCAAAAATTATTACGAAAATAATTGTATTATCAACATAATTATTACTTATTTGCATATTTTAAGAATTATAAAAATATTATTTTCGTCATTATATTATTCATGTCAGCTAATATACTATTTTTGTCAATAGAACCATTATTTTTATCACAATTGTATTATTTTTGTTAGGAAAACCTTTTTCTGACAATAAATTTTACAACTGATGCACAATTTTATTAATCAATTTTTATTTGTCATAATGCCAATTACAATCAAGTAGCATCAAAATTTACACATTATAAACTGCACAAAATATAAATAAACTTCTATCCAAAATTTGACTATATAATTTTACATAATACCAAAAGTTGTTCAAAAATCTTAAAAATAAACTTATATGCATCAAGACTTGATATTTGCATATGAAGATAAACACACATCTTGAAAAATATTTAAGAAATCAAAATATAAAAAATCTCTATTAACGGAAATAAGTTTTTACAACGGAGAGAAGCACGAACCGAATCTTTCTTTGTTCCATCAACAAGAGAGAGCTAGCAAAGAAGGAAGAGAAGACTCCAACATTATTTCTATGTCTTGATCGGTGTGAAGGTGGAAGAGAAGACTGTTGAAATTTGCTGGAAAGGAAGAGAAAGAATAAAGAGAAAGAAGAGAGGAAAGGAAGAGAAGGAATAATACTTGTTGAAATTTTATCAGATATAATTCTGTGAAGTTTTGGAGAAAATTTTTCCGCTAAAAAATTTGGAGTATTTCCATTGGTAGAGTTTTTCCGTGGAAAAGAGAGAGTAGCAAAGAGTATAATTCTTTGAAGTTTTGGAGGGAATTTCCCTCTAAAAAAATTTGTAGTATTTCCCTAGATAGAGTTTTTCCATGGAAGAAAGATAAATATTTCCGTGAAAGCAAAGACTATTTTCGTGGAAACGAAATTTTTTTCGTCCATAATTTGTTTGGTGGTAAATTCACGCAAAAAAGAAAAAAAATGTTTTCGCGAAAGTGATTTTGCCACACAAAAAAATATATCTAACCACATTAATAATCAAAATTCTGATAGTGAAACTATCACAAAACAAAGATCTGTCAACGGTTTAAATCATCTTGTCCAACGAATAAGCAATAGTTGATGTCTAATTAAGGGTTGGTGAATCGTTAACAACCCTTGACATATGGGTATTGCCAAAGAGAAATAATAATTTAATATCCAGAATAAGACAACAACTATTAATTAATAACCGTCGTCATAGATACCAAAGGTAAAGATTATTTAATAAATAACCGTTTTCTTAGGACTCTATTTTGGTTTGAAAATTTATAAATGGTGGCTAGTTTCATATTTTTTAACCAATATTTTAAACTGTCACAGACATATTTCAAATTAGAGACAAAATTGATAGCACATTAAACGTACATTACACATAACATGTCTCATTACAATCTATTGTCACAATAAATGAAAAAAACAAAATGAAAATAAAACACATAACTAGAAAAAAAAAACTAAAATATAGTAAATCACCTTTATAGGTGGAGGCTTTTTGTTCCTTTAAAGTCCTTACTTCCCTCCAAAGTGTCAACTTTACTGTAAGAAAATGTCCTGATAGTTGTTCAGGAGTTTTCGAATGAACAACTATAAGAGATATGCTCGAATAAAGCTAACACTTCTGAAGGAAAGAAATTGAATAGAAAATTACTCAGGATTTCAAACAAGAACATAACCTAAAAAGATGTATTTGCTACCTTACAAATAAAAAATTTAGAACGATACAAATGCGACATCTCATATTAGATTTTTTGCCAAGAAATTGAACTTGATGTCTTGAATGCTTTGAATGAATTGAGCTTGGATGCATCACGCATCTTTGCATCAAAGGCCACCGAGAAACTTATTGTGTGTATCAGACACGTGAAATAGCTGACATGACGCACTAAGTTGCTCGATGTCTTTGATGCAAAGATACCATGTGCATCCAAGGTCATTCACCCAAGGCACATCAAGTCCATCAAGTAGGGGGATTCAATTTCCTAGTAAAAAAATCTAATAAAAGATCTAAGTTATTTGACACGTTGTCCTTTGTTAACTAATATATCAATTGCATCTAATAAAAAAACCTACCTGTCACAATGGATTATCAATCTGTTGTAACAAATTGAAGAGGAGAAGAGATGGAATACAGGGGATTTGCCAGAGCCATGCATTATGGTAACACATCCCACACCCATCACAACGGGTTGCTAACTCATCATAATGGATTCCCCACCCGTCACAACGGGTTCTTGTCCAGAAGGACACATAAATTAGTCAGAGATGCATCAAAGGACAATTTAGGAAAGAAGCCACCCGTTAAAATATATTCAATAACGGATTGAAGGATTACGTAACATAAGACTTCCAGATCAAGAATTCAAGACTTTAAGATATGCCCAACATATATATACCTTTGGGATTCGAACCAGAAGTATCAATAAAGCCCTCCTCAAGTTTACAAGCATCTAATAAAAAAACCTACCCGTCACAATGGATTATCAATCTGTTGTAACAAATTGAAGAGGAGAAGAGATGGAATACAGGGGATTTGCCAGAGCCATGCATTATGGTAACACATCCCACACCCATCACAACGGGTTGCTAACTCATCATAATGGATTCCCCACCCGTCACAACGGGTTCTTGTCCAGAAGGACACATAAATTAGTCAGAGATGCATCAAAGGACAATTTAGGAAAGAAGCCACCCGTTAAAATATATTCAATAACGGATTGAAGGATTACGTAACATAAGACTTCCAGATCAAGAATTCAAGACTTTAAGATATGCCCAACATATATATACCTTTGGGATTCGAACCAGAAGTATCAATAAATCCCTCCTCAAGTTTACAAGCATCTAATTGAGCACCAGAAATAGTACAAGATCCTTCTCATTCAGCATCCACACCTTGAGAGTGTATATGATAACAAATTTTCTAATTGTCAACTGAGAGAATACTTTGTTTTTTGTTTTTGTTTGATGGACTATATTGTGTTGTCAAGTAGTTCATCCACGTCCTTGACTGTGCTGTCAATTTGACATGTTTGCCTTTGTAGAACGGTGTAGCCTCTTGCAAAGGATTAGGAATCTAAGATATGTTGTCTTATTGATAGAAATCTAAGATAGGTTTCGCACTTGTAACAGCACTTGTGATTTAGTGGAGTCGGTCTCAGAAGATATTTTTGGATTCGGAGATCCCGTGGAGTAGACCTAGTTTGTTTGTAGGCCGAACCACGTTACATAGCGTGTTCTCTTGCTCTCTTACTCTCTCTTTTAACTAGGTGATTAAAGTCCAAAAGTTTGAATTGTAATTGGTAATATGCTTCTGCACACGTGTTTGACCTTAGGATCTTTTTCTAACAATTGATATCAGAGCACAAATGTTCATACTTAGCTAATTAGACCAAATCTCTTGACCTTGTCTTGTGAAAAATGGCACAATTGATTTTTTTAAAGAACCACCAATCTTTGGGGTATGATGTAAGAATTTCTCTTTTTGGATGTATGATAAACTACCTTAGTCTACTTGAGCTATGGAAAGTTGTTGATGATGGTTGGACACCTAAATATGAAATTGATGATATTACCTTAACCAAAGAGTCCAAGACCTCAAATATTCAAATCATGAATACTATGCTTAGCTCAATTCATGAAACTATTGATTTGTCTCTTACTCATTCAACAAATGCTAAAAAGTTTTGGAATGCTTTCGTACTTAGATATGAGGGTAATAAACACATGAAAAGACTTGCAAAAGTTGATCTAGCAACAAAGTTAGAAAACACGATGTTTGAGAGTCTTTATATTAGACTTGTATCTTTAAGAAATGAATTTATTGAAATAGATTCTAATATTAGTGCTGAGGATTTTATAGGTAGGCTTCTACGAATGGTCCCTAGAAAACCGAGATGGGATGGTGTTGTACTTACATACCAACTAGAGGAGGTGTCTGCTCAACTATGTTGGCATGAGGAGTATCACAAAGAAGTGAAGTGCATAACCTCTATCAAGACCATAGTCTTATCCGCACAATCTTCATACAACATTACCTACAAATTTGAGTGAAGTGAAGACATATACCAAAAGCTCTATCAAGTGCTCTACAAGGATAATGATCTTCTTGCCAAGCTTATCAAAGGAGGCACAGAGTTTGAAAGAAAAGTGAATCAGGAGAGGATAGCTCAAGGCAAAAAGATGGTGTGCCTAACATGTAACAAAAAAGATCATAATATTCAAAATTGGTATGCCATCTTTCCACATTGAAAGAAATCACAAGAAGAACGGTTCAAGAGAACTAACAAGAATGCAACACAAGCTACTTAGTTAAGTGAAATTCGAAGAGAGCGAAGATGAAAAAGAAGAAATCAACCTCAGAGGTGGTAAGTAGAGAGTAAACTAGCTCTTGAAGTCATTAAGGAGCAAGGTTTGATGAATTCGAAAAAGATCTGCATCATAAATAGATTGGCTTAAGCTAAAGACGATGCATATGCCAAAGAGAAAGAAGAAGCCTCAAGGAGACTTGAGATGCCATCAGGCATCCCAAGGATAGACATCTCAAAGTTGATTGAGAAGCCCTTGAGTCCTCTAAAGGTTGATGCTTCGAAAAAGATGGAGAATCAATTAACTCTGCTAAAGATGGACATTCTAAAAAGGATTGAGAAGCACTTGAGTCCTCCAAAGCGAATTGAGAATCCTTTGAGTATTGCAAAAGCAGATGCATGTGCATAAGAGAAGATAGCTCAACCAAAGGCAAATACTACAAGTGCTTAAGATATGGAGGCCCCTAGCCGAGCAAAAATAGTAGAATTTGATCTCTCTAAATTTCATGATGGTTCTTGTGATGAGTCTTGTGATTTGGATAAAGATTAAGAGTCTTTTAATGTGACTAAATTTAAGGAGCTATTGATGAGTCCAAAAAGCCTATGGATATTAAAGATGCTATGACTAATGATCTTAAATCTAAGATTGAATTGTTAGAAACTTGGGTTAAAAACCTTGAACAAAGATAATTTAGATAAAGACAAGGAATCAAAAGAAGTATATCATTGGGCTTCTAAATTGGTTAAGTTTGTTAAAGCATCAAATCATGACACTAAAATTGACTATGATAAGATGTATATTAGTCAAGTTCCATATGACAAAACTAAACTTGGATATGTAAATGAACAATCTTCTACAATAGAAAAGCGACCTAAGACAAATGACAAACCTAATCAAGCTAAAAATAATACCTACATTTATAACAAGAGATACACTAAGAAAATCAAGTTCACTAAACCTCACTCTATAAAGATGGTAAACAAAACTAGAGTTAAAAATGACTATAGGATCACTAACTATCATTGAGTTCAATCACCAAATTTTTATGTTAAGGATATGTATGATGGATTTCATGTGCTACAGGTTTGATTGTAGCAATTTTTGTAGTAATTTTTCAAGAAAAAGATTTGATTGTTCTTTTCAACCAAGATATAACTCTAGGAATGTCCAAAATAATTATAAGAATTTTTAGCATCAATTATCAAAGAAAATGATATAATTATGTCTACCAATCAAATTATCATCCTAGAAACAAAGTAAATAATTTTAATGATAAATATAGATTAAGGGTGAGTTATTGAAGACCATTGAACAAGATTGACTATGATCATAGCAATATTAACTTCAAGACTATCTTTTGTTCATCTTGTTTGAATTTTGGACATCAAGAACATTTTTATCGTCTTAGGAATGGAAAGAATATAGTTCCACTTGATGTGCCTAGCAAAAGTGGAACTAAAGCTATTATTTAGAGAGTCATAAGACTCCTCCAATTTGATTTTCTTTTGAGTATTATGTTGAGGGGGAGTCATGTAGCAAAATGTATGATTTAATACTCATTTGATTGAATCATATGTTTTGTGAAACTTGTTTGATCTTTTTATCCATGTTACAACTCAGTCTTAACATTGCATGATTTCAAAATACATTTTGACAGCTGAACTGAACCCTAATAATATGAAAGAACAAATTTGAAGCATAACAACAAATTAATTCACAAATTAAATTGAAAATAATTGTTTGTGTTATGGGACCCGTTACAACGGGTGTGTAACGCATTATAACGGCTTGACAACCCGTTATAACGGGTCTGTATTTCAAAAACTAGCAGTTAGAAGTTTAAATAGTGCTTGTGTTACAAACTCCTCCTGTTCTACAACCTTCACCATCTCAACTTTAGAATGTAATTTCTCTTCTCTAGCAGTTTTCTGAGATCTTCCACTCTAAGAAAGCCCAAAACAATTAAAATTCTCTCATTTCTCTCAATCAAAATAATTTTTTCCAGCAATCATTGCCTTAATCCTTCTCATGTCACCACTAAATCATTGAAGTATAGAAAATTGGTGGCAAAGAAGAGATCAAACCTTACTCGAGCAACAGTGCAACTCGAATAAGGTGAAAGTCTGGACAAAACCCTAATCTGTCGTGCGAGCATTTTCCTCAACCTTGAAGAACACACCCGAAACAAAATCTCAACTCCTTGCCAAACATTATGGATGGCATACAACATCTCTCTCAACAAATATATCACTTGTCAATATACAAGATGCTTGACGGCAAAAACGAGTTAAATGCCATGATTCTAATTCCTTGGAACCAACACTTCAATTCTAAGAGTGAATTTTTGAAACCGTCCGAAGACAAAACTCAGGCATTTTGGCAAGAAGAAAATGAGGAGGCCAACTAACTCAACCTTGACGATAATAAAGAAGAGAATAGTAAAAAGAAATAAAAGAAAATTAGGATATGAAATGTTAAATTTTTAAATTTGCTATGCTAAAATGAACAAACTTTAATATTTGTACTTTGATGCCTCGTACTTTTATTCAGATATCATGTTTTGTATGTATTTAACTTGGTTAATTGAAATATGTTAGCTTGCTTACTTTTTATGACCCTTGATTATGCTCCTTGATTATCATATTCTTGAAATTGCAAATTAAATTGTTCCTTGTGCTTTAATTGCAAAATTTCTATCATTAAGGAGGAGCAAATTGCTTATGACTTCAATTGAAATACATGCTAATATTTAGGGAGAGAATTTGTTTTGACTTGGGCATTTTACCAAACTTTGCAAAAAGGAGTAGAAATGTGGTGTTGTGCATGAAAAATAATATGCACACACATAGAGTTTTGAAAATTGTCAATAGGGAGAGTTTGTTAGATTAAATTATTCTTTTGTTTGACAATTTACAAAATAAATCAGTACTAACCTTGCACAATTCAGTTTTGGTGAGTTGCAGGTTTATACAGGTATATTTTGATGATGCAAAGGCTCAAACATGCATGTACAAGTTAAGGCGATCACATAGGTATCAAGAGCAAGAAAATTGGACAAGAACAAAGGTTTGGCAGAGCCTTGCGTTATTGTAACGCAATAGGAACACGTCATAATAGGTCCCCAACTCATCATAACGAGTTGCCTACCCGTCAAATTAGGTTACCAATTCGTTGTAACGGATTGAAGTGAAGAAGAGTTGGAAAACAAGGGATTTGGTAGAGTCATGCGTTACGGTAACACATTCCACACCCATCACAACGGATTGTCAACCCATCATAATGGGCTGTCAACCCGTCATAACAGGTTCTTCATTTGTCACAACGAGTTCCTGTCTAGGAGAGCCCTGAAGTCAATCAGAGATGCATTGAAGGGCAATTTGGAAAAGAAGCCAACCCGTTACAATGGATTCTATAATGGGTTGAAGGATTCTGTAACGCAGGACTTCCACATCAAGAATTCAAGACTTCAAAATGTGTCCAGCCTATATATACCTTGGGGATTCGAACTAGAAGTATCAAGAAAGTCCTCCCCAAGTTTACAAGCATCTAATTGAGCACCAGAAAGAGCACAAGATCCTTCTCCCCCAGCTTCCACACCTTGAGAGTGTATATGATAGCTAATTCTCTAATTGTCAATCCGAGAATACTTTGTTGTTGTTTTAGATTGGTGAACTATGTTATGTTGTCAAGTAGTTCATATCCGTCCTTGATCGTGTTGTTAATTCAGACACGTTTGCATTTGTAGAGTGGTGTAGCCCCTTGCAACAGATCAGGAACCTCAGATAGGTTTTCTTGTTGATAGAAATCTAAGATAGGTTTCGCACTTGTAAGAATAATTGTGATTTAGTGGAATCGGTCCCGAAATGTATTTTTGGATCTAGGGGTCTCGTGGAGTAGGTGTTGTTTGTTTGTAGGTCGAACCACATTACATAGTGTGTTCTCTTGCTCTCTCTTACTCTCTCTTTTACTATATTTGCATGTTATTACTCTATTGCTTTTAGTACTTGCTTGATTGAGATTTTAGCTAGGTGATTAAGATCCAAAAGTTTGAACTCTAATTGAAAAAATGCTTTCGAATTTTTGTCAGAGGGATTCAAGATTTACAACTTTTTTCCAGAAGGATTTGAAATGACGCATCTTCTTAACAAAAATTAAAATACGTCATTTCTCAAAAAAAAAATTAAACATGATTATTTTTGAAAAAAAAAAATTCAGGGGTGTGCACCTGACTCCCTGGTTTCTTGTGGCTTCGCCACTGTCCGAACATGTGTTTGACCTTAAGATCTCATTTTAACAGCCATAACTTCACAGAATTATTTTTTGCACTTCTTCTTATATGTTTAATATATTTTTTCAATTATTTTATGAGAATTTCCAAATCTCCTTTTCGTTGTTGTGAGATTTCATCTCAACAAAAAGGAAATATGAAAAATGAAACTGAAAGCAAAGCTGATAAGATGATCATGGTAAAAGAACCTAAGAAGCATCAACAAACAAGGAGAGTAGCCAAAAATACAACAGCCAAAGAATAATTAACACGAAAAACAAATCAAAAGTCTCGATGAGAAATAAAAATGCGATAAGACATTGAGTTGAATTGATCAATGAAACTAATATATTTTGTCTCTATATTGATACCAACTCTCTTGTAGAAATTGGAGGACATGATGGAAGATATATATTTAAGCAATTAATCCAGAAGATTGACACGTACATATGATGTGTTTGAATGATTGAAAACAATGACTAAAAAATAGTTATTATTTTTGACAAATCAAAACACAAATTTAAAAAGAGTTTCGAAATAGCCGACACTACAAGTTTTGATAATCAGTTACAATTAAAAAATATAGACACTTTGACTATCGGTTATTCTGTAATAATTGGCTTAATCAGTTGCGATTATCATTTATGGTTTTCCAGAAGAAAAAAAACAATTTCACCAAACTGTCTACTTTTTTTGTTGTTGAAGGAAATAGGGCGAGCCTATTTCATTTGTATTATTAATCAAAATAGGCATAGGTACGTGCTTGATATTTGTATCAAGGTTTGATGGACATTGGAAGTGATTTCCTGAAAAATACGCTTGTTTCTCACTTTTCATATCGCCCAAAGTACCAGATGCATGAGCGTGTCTCTGGCTCTAACGTCTTGTACGTACCATTGCACGGGGCTTGCCTCGTGGGACATCCAGAGATCCAAAACATTTACGTGAGCTGGTGTGTATTCGTGAGGTGATACCAGATCCTTCTAGCAAAAGAGCATGTGATGAATAAATGGTCGGATGTTTCCGATGAGTTGGAGTGACAAAGTACACATATGTCATCCGGTAGGCATCCCACTTTGTGCAAAAAGTGTTTGGTCGATAGTCTGTCCTTAAGAAGGATCCAAATGAAAATTTTGACTTCGGTTGGGGAACTCGATCTCCACGTAATGAGGTGGGTGTTGGATCGCATTCCCGGGTCAATGATGAATTTGTATGCTGTGCTTGCTGAGTAAGCTCCTAATGGGGAGAATCTCCAAGTGAGATCTGCTTCGGCCATCGTGGCCGTTCTGAGGATGTAAGTGAGCGAGAGGATATCTCGCAAAAAGAAAGAAGGGATGGTATGTCTCGATAAGTTTTCCTGGGAAGGGTGTAATGGAGGAAGGTGTTAGTGTTCACGCACGAATAACGCGAAGAGTGATTGGTTCCCAAAGAAAATGAGCCATGCCCATTTGAGAAGCAAAGCTCTATTGAATGTTTTTATGTCTAGTACACCCAAACCGCCATTTTTTTTTTTGGTAGACAAACCATTCTCCAAGCCACCAAACAACCCCCGCTATTTGGTGATTGTATCCCTTTCCAAAAGAAACGTCTCTTGATACACTCAATGTGCTTAATAAGCCACGCCGACAGTAAGAATGCTTGAATGTAGTGAAGTGGTAAGGCATTCAATACTACATTGATTAAGACTAGGCATCCTCCCTTAGATAGGATTGTGCCCTTCCAAGTTTGTAGTTTACATTGTATTGCGTTAAGCAAGGGGAGAAAATGTTCCTTGCTTGGTTTTTTTATTGTGAGCGGGAGTCCGAGATATTTCATTGGGAAGGTGTGAGGTTGGCACCCCAATAGCCGCTCAACAGTCAAGTGGAGATGTTGAGGTACATGGAGAGGGATAAATTCACTTTTTGCCTGATTATGGCAGAGTACCGTCATCCTGGCATAGTTCGGAGCACCCTTGTTATGCCCTGGAGGTTTGATGGATGGGCATTCGCAATGATGTGTGTGTCATTGGAAAATTGAAGCGCCGTAAGGTGTAATGATGGCACGATGATGAATAGTTGCCTTTCGCCTTCTAGTAACGTTTGAAGGGTGTCAACTACCATGATGAAAATGAGTGGGGAGAGGGGATCACCTTGGCGAAGCCCTCTGCCGTGATAGAAAGGCTGCCCAAGGTGGTCGTTGATCTTTACTGTCGAAGAAGAGGAGATTAGGATGTTATTTATCAAGGAGCATCATTTCTTCGGGAATCCTTTCTCTCTAAAGAGTTCCAGGAGAAATTCTCATGAAACTATGTCAAAGACTTTTCGAAAGTCTACTTTGAGTAGTATTGTGGGTATTCTGATGTTGTTCCTAAGTATCACAGATTCCCTAACTGTGAGAAAAGTATCCATGATGCTTCGTCCTTTGATGAAGGCTGTTTGTGTTTCCTTGACTATTTTGGGTAGTATTTTTTGAAGCCGATCTCCTAGTAATTTGGAGATGAGCTTTGGGATCGTCATGAGTGAAAGGGGTCGCGAGGAAATCTAAGTCAACCAGATTGTTGTGTCTTAATTTGTGTACTAACTCGTGCGGCATATTTTGTTTAAGCTTGATTTTCTATTGGTATATTTTTATGTTGATGATTTTTTATTGAGATAAAATAATCTCATATTTTGACAGTTTAAACAAGAAATTAGTGTTTGAAACACTACTACAGAAAATGACATTAAAGTCTTCATTTAATAGCGGATATACAAGAACATCAATAGTAAATATTTTTAAACTGGATCATAGTGCTATAAAAACGATCCTTTTATACCGGACTGAAGCCCACATCCATTATAAAAACACATTTAATAGCGAATGCCCACTACCCCGTTATAAAATCGTGCTTTTTTACGGCGGAGGGTAACAAGGCACTGCTATTAAAACCTTTTTACAGCGGGTGGCACGTGCGGTCCGCTATTAAAGCTCTTTTATAGCAGATTTGCCTTAACGTTCGCTATAAAAAGTTCTGATCAAATTGTTCCTACAGATTATCATGTAGTTCCAGTCCAACCATTAATTCATGTCAATCAAACGCTCCAAAATATCACAGAGTTCCACGGATTAAGAAATAGATTTTCTTTTAATTTTTTTCTCTCTATATAAATATCAATTCTTCATCGTTTTTCTTCACAAAAATCTTCCCTCATTCTTCTTTATTCTCTCAAAAATCTTCTTCCCTCATTCTTCCTTTTTCCACAAAAATCTCCCCTCATAATACTTTCGTCCTTCATCGTATCTTCAATTTAAAAATTCCAACGACTAATCCGAATCGTTCAACATGATCTACATATTGAAATCTACTTCGAGATTGAAATTTACATTTTTTTTAATTTTTGGCTATTTTTAGAGAGGTAGGAAAATTGCAACTTTTGTTGGTCCAGAAACTGATTGATTAGCAACTTTTCTACCTCTTTAAAAAAATAGCAAAAAAAATAAAAAAAATGTAAAATTCAATCTCCAAGTAGATTTCAATATATAGATCATGTTCAACAGTTTGGATCGGTCGTTAGAATTTTCAAATTGGATATAACGTGCGGAGCACGAGCGATTTGGTGCTCCATGGAGCACCCTAGCCTTTCTCTCTCTCTCTCTCTATAAATATATCAAGCTTTTAAAAAACGGAGTTTAAACTTCAGTTTAACTGTTTTAACGGGAAAAACTTTTCATGGCGTTAAGTTTTCAGGAAAAAACGTTTTTAACTGGTTTTTTGCAGTTTAACGATTTTAACTCCGTTTAAACCGTGTAAATCCGTTAAAATCAGGCCGTTTTAACTCCATTTTTTATTTTATTTTATTTTATTTCTTTGTGTTTTTGCTGGATGCTTACTGTAATGTACTTGGTGATTTGTCAACTTGTTGAATTAATTTAGTTTTTCTATTTTTGTTTACTATTTTATTAACTTGGGATTAGTTATTGTGAGCTTAGTCGGGTAGTTACTAGTGTTATGATGATGTGTTGATTGTTTGGGTACACTGGTCTTGTGTGTTATATTGATGCTGGCATGAGATATTATTATGTTGGTACAACTTACGCAATTAGATAGTGGAGGTTATAAAAAATACACATTTCAAAATAAAATACATTCTAAATTCTAATTATTAAACATATCATATAACATCATTCATATTTTTAAACAATGAAAAAGGCAGCAATGCTAATAATAATGTTAAATATATTATATAATATATAGTTACATAGAGTCATACATATGACAAAAGTGTGTATGTTTGCACCATAATTTGGTCTAAAATAAATAAATAATAGACAAAAAATGCTTGGCCGTTTTTTAATTTAACTTCCATATAATTCTGTTTTAACGTTAAACCGTTAAGCGACCACCTCACCGTTAAAGGTCGTTAAACGTTTTTTAAAAGCTTGCTATATATATATATATAGGGGGAACCGTGGCCTCCTTCTCGTAGCCTCCTCTCCGTAGCATCCTGCACCATTTTCCACCAAAATCAATGAATATGGTCGATCCGGACCGTTCAAAACATTACTCATATTAATATAGACTTGGAGACTAAATTTGACATTTTTTTAATTTTTTATTATTTTATCGGACAAGTTGAAAATTGTATGTCTATAAGTCGTTAGATAAATCCAATTTTCAATCCGTCTGATAAAATAGTAAAAAAAAATCTAAAATTTGGTCTCTAAGTCTATATTAGTATGAAGAATGATTTCAACGGTCCGGATCGACCATTTTCACTGACTTTGATGAAGAGGCTACAAGAGGCTAGGAAAATGGAGGCTAATGGATCCCCCCTCATATATATATATGAGTTTTAAGTATTACTGTAAAAAAAATTCACAACTCGTTTAATTATTACTGTAAAAATAAAATTGGTTTGTTTCATATGGCCGATTAAAATAAAATTAGTCTGTTAAAAATCAAAATACAACTAATATACAAATAAAAATAAAATAAACAACAAGACATATTTGCAAATGGTCAAATATTCTCTTGATTATATATTACGAACGAATATTTCTACAAAAATTTCTATCAAATCAGTCAATTTCGCAATAAATGCAAAAGCTGGCAGCAACATTTTTTTTTCAAAACCTTTTACAGCGGACCCTTAGTGAAACTCGCTATAAAATGGTACATATAATAGCAGATTTATTCCAAAGACTGCTATAAAAGGGGGATTTTAGAAGCGGACCTCGCCCAGATCCGCTATAATAGCTGCCTTTTATAAAGATAGTATTACGATCCGCTATGAAAGGTCTTATTTAATAGTGAGGTTTACCAACCTTTAACAACCCCTTTTAATACCTCCTAGACCCGCTATAAAAGGGTGTTTTAGCCCGCTATAAAAACCCAGAATTATAGTAGTGAAAAGTTTCAAGATGATCAATTATGTTTCAATGGCCTACATTTTTGGCGTGAAATAAGTAAGCTGCTAGATGACATCTTCATACAACAACAAGAACAAAGTCTTTTATTTCAAATAAGTTAGAATAGGCTAGAAATAAAGCACATATTTAATTTCATTTACACAAGAATGACTGAGTTTTTATGTCGACTCGCCAAGCCTATCACAACCCCCATTCTTTTCGGACTTTGCCAATGATAAATATTTTCTCACACTATCTGAATTTTGGTTATTAACGTGGTTAGATATGTTTTTTGTGTGGCAAAATTACTTCCTCAGAAATAATTTCCTTTTTGTGTGAATTTACCACCAAACAAATTATGAAAAGAAAAAAATCATTTGCACGGAAATAGTATTTACTTCCATGAAAATATTTCTCTCTCTTCCACAGAAAAACTCTACCGACGAAAATTTTGGATAAAAGTTTATTTTATATTTTATGCAGTTTACAACGTATAAATTTTGATGCTACAGGAATATAATTGGTATTACGATAAATAAAAGTTGGTTAATAAAAATTTTGTAGCAATAGTAAAATTTATTGACAGAATAATGATTCTACTGACAAAAATAATATATTTACTGAAAAAATAATTGTTTTATTGACATAAATAATATATTAGCTGACAAAAATAATATCATGACGAAAATAATGTTTCTATAATTCTTAAAAAATACACAAATAAATAATAATTATGTTGATAATAAAATTATTTTGTGGAAGGATTATTCGCAAAAGGTTACGGGTTCGAAACCCTCATTGGAAGGATTATTAGTCGGAAATTGACGGAATAAGAAAACCAAAGGATACAAAGACTATTTTTTGAGAGTTATCTCTCTAAAGAGCGGAGGGTCTCATCAGGTGATTCACAAGAGAAAAAAAAGCTAGCCCTAACCCTAGGTGGGGAGGTCGGCGGTGGCCTCTCGCGTCGTTTGGGTATGCCAGTCGCACCGCTAGGTCCGTCGCAGGTCTTTCGCTGGCTAGAACTGGGACCTGGCCGCTAGGTGCGCTGCTCGGTCGCAAGTTCGTCGCGCTGCAACCTCTTCAGTTGGATGCGTTGCGTGGCTGGGTGCGTCGTTGGGTGCATCCCTGGGTGCGCCGCTGGGTGCATCGCTAGGTGCATTGCTGGTCTGGAACTGGGACCTGGTCGTTGGGTGCATCACTGAGTGCATTGCTGGGTGCTCCGTTGTGTGCGTCGCGTCGCTGTAGGTCGCATCGCCCAAACGACGCCAGGCCAGTCGCACCGCATGGGGGTGTCGCTGCTGGTTGCGTTGCTAGAACATCGCCAAGTTACTACTAGATCGCGCTGCCGCCGCCAGTCGATGCTAGGATGTGTCGTCGCCGTCAGTCAAGGAGCACTAGCAAGGAAAGGGGTTTGACGACAAACCTCTCAACGGAAAAAAGGTCAGCTCTGGTAAGGAGCTCCGCCTAACATGAGTGCTATTTGTGACCGATGCAACGACCGGGAAGTTAAACTGCTGCGATCGATGCAACAGTCTAAGGATATGAAATTCAAGTCCTCACTGGATAATACAACCACACAAAAGGACGGTTGTGGGTGGCAGATCTACTAGCAACGATGCTCATAGATAAGGTCAGGTCTGGAACTGGGGACTAGGCCATGGAAATTTCAGATTACCAAAAAGTCAGATGGTTCTCATGGACATGGGTGGTTCAAGGGTGATTCAGAAAGACAACGGAAGCTGCTTCAAGTAAAGATGTTGCAGCAGCTCAAGAGGGTGGGACGATGAATTTCGATCTTCAGCAGCAACAGATGACGAGAGTAGCCTAGATAAACATCACGACGCAACTAATTCAGTTGTGTTCGTCTTTATCCTTAATTTTAGTCATTTCAATTTCGGTGGTTGTAATTGTTTTCTCTTTTTCTATTTTTTCTTTTTTTTCTTGTAAAACTCTTTTTATTGATTACTAAAAATTCTGTGAGTTAACCTCTTACTCCTAAAAAAAAGTTCTCTTTTATTCTAGTCATTTTAATCAAGCAAGCAAAAGAGAAGTCGTAGATTCAGAGAAGCATAAGAGAATAGTGAGTGTTGGAAAGTGTGAAATTGTGAGATTTTTTAATATAGAAATTGTAGAACTTCTTACTTGATATAAGAGCTTTCATTAAGTTTGATATTTATTACTTTTTACAAATTGTTTATGAAATTTGAACATGAGTTCTTTTGTTGTTGTGAAACGTGCAATCCTAGAAATTTCTTATTGAGAGATATAATCAAATATTTTATTAGTGTTTTTCAATACAGATTGAGTCAATCATACATATCTCACCGCTCTCTATTGTACAAATTTGTATAAAGAATATATTATGACTTCTATTTAAAGGAAATAATAAATCCCTCGAGTAATTATGTTCATTCAATTACAGAAGTTTCAACTATGGTATCAAAACTATAGTCAGAGGTCATGAAAAACAGAGATCTTCATTGAGACCTCTGTCTCTGCATGTATTTTCTTCCCCAATAGGCAAAATTCAACAAAGCAACTAACTCAAGCACAGCTAACATGCCATAGAACAGATCAAGCCTAGTCGAATCAAAGGTCATTCCATCCAACCATCCGCTTCCATTTCCAATTTTTGTAACTCTACTAACAACTGCAACAATTGCTCCGTCTAACCATACTGAGAGACCAACAACACAGAACACCATAGATGAGCTTAGAGATTTTAGTCGCTCCGGTAGTTGATTGCTGAAGAACTCCATTAACCCGACAAATGATGTAACTTCCATGAGACCAACAAGAATGAATTGCGGTAGCATCCAGAGAAACGATAAATTTTTCGGGTCGGTCTCCATCATCCTCTTTCTCTCAACCAATGCGGCCACAACTGTGGCAATCATAGCAAATACAAAGCCTATTCCAGTACGTATCAAGTGAGTAGTAATGTTGCTGTACTTGTCAGTAGTACATCTTCCTATTAGTGGTGTGATCACACGGTTATACATGACAAGCACAATCCACTGAATAAGTACTGGTACAGCATAAAGGGATGCCGGCGCTATCCTTACACTGCCGAGATAAGTATTCATCGTAGCAGCTACCGGGGCAGTAAGGGTGAAGAACAAAGCAAAAGGGACGTAACAGAATACAGAGCTAAAAAGTATTGGTAACATCTTTAGGAATAGTTTAGCCTCCTCAACTTGAGAAATGCTGCAGTACGACCATGTGTTTGTATCGCCGGTGTATATCGATGCTTTGTCTAGGAATCTGCATAAATAAATAATGTGTCATCAACTTTCTGTTTTATGTACTAATGATGAATACTAGAGTTTCATATTTCTCTTTTTGTGCAATTGTTATCTTTTTTACCTTAGATCTTTTGTGCGAGAAAGTGTTTCTGCATCGTTGGCATCAGTGGCAAGATCAGGAACCTCCGGATCTTCAATATTTTTTTCAGGCATTACAATCTTTCTCTTCTTCAATGCCACCACAATGACCTATAAAGATTAAGATATTTATCTTAGTTATTTATCTTAGTTATCTTTAAATATTATGCTCTTCGATCGATCAGTTAGTTTTGAATGCATTTACTGACAACAAACTGAAATCACATAATGTACTTGTTATTTCTTAGAAAACACATATATACTGCATGAAAACATCTACATATATGTATATGTATATATATACCTGTAAAATACGAGTGATCGGACTTCCACTCGGCAATCTATAGCGATAAAAAGGGGATCCGATTGCTCCTACAAGCAATCCACACAGAATAAATAATGCACATACACCTAGCCCCATATTCCAGCCTTTGAAGTACTGAACCCACACCACAAGCATCAGTCCAACTGTTGCTCCAAAGCAAGTGGCGAAGGCCGCATAGTCGAAGAACCTAATTTTTTGCTTCATCTCAGATGGATCGTTTGTGTCAAATTGATCGCTGCCAAATGCAGGTGTAGAAGCACGCATGAAACCTTCACCGAGTGCAACCATGAAGAGGCCGAGGTAAAGTAGAGAGGTTTTCCAGCCCTGGAGCGAGTCACAGTCTGCATCAGGGTTTTGTTTTATGTTGCAGTGAGGGGGGTGCAGCGAGGTGTGATGAGCTTGCAATGCAAGTAAACCATATCCCTGTGCGTACATGTGGTGGAGATTGTTAATTAATTGCAACAAGCACTATACATTTCAATATCTGTCAGATAATATTGTTAGATAAAGAGTTTAAATATGAATCCTTAAAGTGTATGATTTTTTTTAGTTTCAAAGAGGTAAATTTGTTCTTTCCAAATTCAAAATGATAATGTAACTTTTAAATTTGTTATTATATGAAGTATTTGTATTATTACACATTTCAATTTTTTAAGTTTTTTTAGTAGAGATATTGATGTAAAGGTTTGATAAATTGAGACAACATATATTAGAAACTGGTGTTATATTTTGAATTAAAGATATTTCATAAGTTCTTTCCCTAAAGATAGATATATTTTTTGTTGTGTGCATGGTACAACAACAATTTTTATTCTGAAGAAGTGAAGATATTCATAAAAGAAATGTAGAATTGAAAGATTACCATGATCTCAAAGGGGCCAAAGAAAAATATTGTTTTGAATCGGCCAATGTAAGAATCTGCTACAAATGTTCCCAAAATAGATAATAACCACGTGGCACCACCAAAATTTGTGCTGAGAATCACGCTGCGTGCGATGGTCATGTTGTGTTTTGAACGGAAAAACCCAACTAAATTTGTGTTTGCTGCATTAATGCTGCTTCTCATCACCACCAACACTGCAGAAACGCATAGAGAGAGAACATTAATTAAGAAAAAGAAATGCTGTTGCTTGTTATTAATCATAACATAAGAAAGATTTTTGCGAGAAATTTACTTTAGTATACTAATATTAAACAATATTGTGAATTTGTGATGGTAATTGCAAATGTATTACAAATAACAATTTGCTTCCATATGCATTTTTAGAGGGATCTCTATTATTTCACAATGTGACAGAATTTTCTGTGTTGTCAATATATAAGCTCCTAATTAAAATGCTAGTAGTTAATTCATTTGCTGCTTTTTATTATCAAATGCAATGCACAAGCAAATATGGCACTGTTACTGATTTGCACACATACATACTTTCTCTTTCAACTTGATCAACAGTTGAAAATGTAATTACCATTTTGAAAACAGAACAGATAATACTCCAAGTTGTAATTATAATGTGCAGTTATAACTTATATATGCTTATATATGCTTGTAGAGGTGCTTACAGTAGAGAAATAGAGTTCCTCTGACCCCTCCATGCCTCTTTGCATTTACTTGGTTTCCTTTGCAATCGACCATTCCCTCCATTTTCGCTGTCTCCTTTTTCAATCTCTTAATTTCTAGAACTCGTAGAAAAGATCGATGTATAATTAAAAGCTTCGCTGCAGTTGCTCTATGTCTCTATGTCTCTTTCTCTTTTCCTGCTGAGTTTGATTCAGTTAACTTAAGCGCCAAATGGGATTGTTTATAAAGACAAGAGGTGGCGCAAAAGTCAAAGTAATAATTTTTTACAAGATCCGTATTTGTCGCCTCGAATCTACGTACGAAGGTGGTATACTCAGATTGCACGAAATACGCAAATTTTTTTATTATCGATATAGGCATAGTAGCATATTAACATGTGGATGTCGTGATAGGATGATAAGCAGCCCTGTTAGATTGACTTCATATCAATATTCAACTGAAATTAGATAAACATGCATGCCTAAATTAATTTCGTAGTAATTCATGGAAAACAAAGCATTTTTTTTATAATCATGCTTGAAGAGTTTGGATAAGTACAGGCATATATAATAGCAAATTATTTTGTCAAAGCGCGCAACTGATGATCACGAATTTGTTAATTTATGTGATTTTTTTATTAAATATATATGCTATATTATTATTACACGTTCATGATTTACGTATGCAGATTGAATATTTATAGGTAGCAATAGCAGAAGGCAGAATGCAAAGAACTTAATTTATTTGTGATGTAATAGGTGAAATTTTGGATCGCATGTTTTCAAAATTTATTTCTTTTCAATGAATATAATTAAGGACCCGGACATCAATTTCTTATGTTCTGTATATGATCAATCTAGTTGGATATTATTTAGGTCTCTGTATGTTCACCTATGGCGCAGGTGTCAACAAAAATTGTTTATCCGGTAAGTTGATATATACCTCAGTTGCATGTAAAGGGAATGCATACAAACAATTTAACAAAGAAAATGTTTCGGCGATACGGCAATCGATACGCTCCTCGATATTCATGTCGCTATTCATGTTATTTCAATTATTATGCATGTTATTTTTTGTACTGAAAATTTTATTATGGATGTTATTTGAGTTGATATGCATGTTATGAAAATAACATGAGTGAATATGACAAATTATAAGCGATTAATGGTGCTATTAACAGCGCCATCAATGGGGCAAATAAAGAGAGATTTACAGAAAAGGGAATTAATGATGTCGGTTAATGGCACGATCTCAAGGGCGTCGTGCGATCCAACTCTTCGGGTCGAGTCGTTTTTGCGTAACGGGTCGACAAACGATCTGTTGCATCATGAAAAATTGGAGATTCAATCTTCACCATTGCTTCCTAATTATTGCGATATCTCGTTGCACGCATTAGTCTCTTTGGTACATCAGATGCTAGGAGATCTGATTGCCTCCAATCGAGACTTGATAGCATCGTTCCAACAATCAAGTCGTAGTCCGTACAGATATGTGTTCGTAGAGGGGCCTGAGACTCGAGCACAAAAGGATCAACAAGATCCTGCTACAAAAACGACATTACCTGAAATTGGGGGGAAGTCGTTAAAGGTTAAATCAACAATCAAATCTCGCTTTCATCTACCTCCAGATAAGTGTTACAGATGTGGCAAAAGGGGCCATAGAGCTAGCAATTGTCGAAACCCATCTTTGTGCTTTGATTGTGAGGGAGTAGGCCACTGATCGTGGCAGTGTAAAATCAAGGGGAAGAGGACAAAACTAGATCGAGCTGTGGTGAGTAATTTGGGTATTCCGAAACAGGTGAAACCAAATCAAACCAAGGTGTGTGGTTTGGAGGGAAGGGAGAAGACTCTGAAAGAGCATGTGGTAGATCTAGAATCTGGAGTGGAAACATCTGAGATGAAAGACAATAACATCTTGTTTTTCGATAATACAATAGAGTCGAGACAAATTGAGGAAAATTTTAAGAAGTGCATAGTTATGCACATAAACTAGGAGTTTCCTCCAGAAAGAGTTGAGAGGAGTTTCCGTAAGAGTGCTTCCAATTTTCCATGGAGGATCTCGGAGGTGGAGGAATATCGACTTCTAGGGGGATGATCGAGGTGGTGGAGGGACAAGGTTGTAAGAAATGGGGTGGCACGTATTGACAATGTTAACCTTTGTACATGTCCTTGGGATCCATCGTTTGACAATTGATCTCTTTTGGAAGGAATTTGAGAAACTAGTTTCTAGATTTGGGATGGTTTTAAAGATTGATCCTAATACGATGAATAGTGCACTGAAAGAGGCTAACATTCCGATTGGAGTATGTAATGTGAGAAACATCCCAGATTTCAAGCAAGTGATGTTTCGTAATCACATAAATGAGTATTGCTGGAACAAGATTTGTTTCTTGTACGAGAGAGTTATAGAGCAGAAAAAGAATAATTTGAAGAGGAAGGGGATTGAGGGAAGGGATCCCTCTTCCTCAAACACAAATGCTCCTAGCAACAGTAATCAGTACGAGGACGAATGAGATCCAAAGAATGATGGAGATGGTTATGGGAGGAGGAATATGGGGAGGATTTTGATAATGATGAGGCAAGAGATAACATGCCCCATAATTATGTTTGAATATTGACTCTTTGGTTCAGAATCCTTGTGTGAAAGGCAAGGAGATAGTGAAGGAGGTTGTGAGAGATCATTGTTGCTTTAAGATGGGGGAGAAGGAGGATATATACACACATGTTGTTGAAAGGAGAGTAGAGGAGACTAAAACAACTAGATTGCCAGAAAATGAAGTAGATAAGGATGTAATAGAAAGAGGGAAGGATGGTGAAGTACAAGATGGTGTCAGTGGATAATAATGAATGTTGATTTCCATTCTAAAATGCCTAATATGGACGGGGTTATGGTGCCAGTGGAGAATAATGAATTGATTGGAAAAATAGGTCTCAATTGGGCTCTGAATCATTGGAGATACAACCTTTAAATAAATTGTCACCTCTTATAAGATAAAGTTTGATGCAAAAGATGAAGGACCCAAATAATTCAACTTTGTAGAAGGCAGTCCATCAGAAGTTTAAGTTTGTGAATTTGACCTCTAGAGGGTAAGTTCCCTATTATTAATAGGTTTCCATTTACATAACTTTTAGACCAGCGAGTGGTGGATTTGTTCTCATGATGTGGGTTACAATTAGCAGAGAATTTAGACAAGAGTATTGCTCATGTACGATTCCTCATAGCATTATCATATAAGCAGTTTGAATCTGTTGTTGAAGAAGTAAAATTCAAATTACAACATGGGGCTAAGTTCCTCAAAAAGGAGAGACAAAAGAAAGAACAATTAGATAAGTTGATTGCTAGGGTGTCTATATTGTCTAATAAATTAAAACACTATGCTGGAATATAAGAGGGTTAAACAAAGGGGGTAATGAGGAGATATATTAGGGACATGATCATTAAACATAAGTTTGACTCCATTGATATTCAAGAAACAAAAAAAAAAAAGAATTCTCAAAGAGTTTGTTCAAAGACTGGTGCTATTTACCATCTGAGAGTGCTACAGGGTGGGATATTTGTAGGGATCAATTCAAATAAATTTGAAATGTGTTTCCAATATAAAGGGAAATTTAGTTTGTCTATAGTTATCAGAGACAAATGTGGTAATTTTTCTCTGCTCTAACAGTATTCTATGGACCTAGAGTGTATAACAAAAAAACAAGCATTCTTTTCTAAATTTTTAGAGTTAGCCTCGTTGTGTGGAGGTCCATGGTTGGTATTTGGTGATTTTAATGCTCTTAGGTTTAACCATGAGAAAAATAGAGTTTCTTTTAATATCTCAGGGCCATTCAAGTTAAATCAGATGATTCCTCAGCTGCAATTAATGGAATATAGTATGGGGAACCACAAATATACTCTGTCAAACTTGAGAAACCAACCTTGTTTTGCACTACTAGATAGATTCTTCTGTAATGAAGAGTGGATAATAAACATAGTAGTGTAGTGGCTAAGGGATTATTGAGATTTCAGTTTGATCATGTACCAATTGGACAGCTCTGAATCTATGATATATGATAGGGGAACCATTACCAGATATAACCCCACTTGGTCTACGATTGAAGAATTTAACACATTCATGACAAAATGGTCGCAAGTGAAAGTTAGAGGCACATATATAGCCTCTAACTGGTGTGCAAAAATTAAAATAATGAGACAAAAAAAATGAGGATGGACAAAAAAGAAACATGATTTTTTACACAACATAGAAATACTAGATTTAATTCAAGAAGGTAGAGAATGGTCTCTAGATAAACATGATCAATTTATTAAATCTAATTTGGGATTGGAAAAATATATATAAGGAAGAAAAACCTATACTGACGGATTAGATCTAAGAGTGATTGGTTGCATGAAGGGGCCAATAATACTGCATATTTTCACAAGATAGCAAACCAACATAGAAAAATGAAGGTGATAACTGGCCTGAAGATAATTGGTCATTTCATTGAGGATAAAAAGAGAGATTGAATGTCATATAACCAAGTATTATAAAGGTTTGTTTTTTTGTTATAGTAGATAAATATGTAAACACTTCAGATAAATTTTGGGATGTTGCATCAAAAATATCTCAACAAGATGCACTGGCTACCATTCAACATTTTCCTGAAGATGAGATAAAGCAAGCTTTATATGCTTCATCAGGAAACAAGACACTTGGAACATATGGTATATCTTTCACATTTTATCAAAAATACTGCAAAATTTATAAAGGAGATGTGATAGAAATGTTTAACCAATTTTATATGAGGGATTTTGATGTTAGGAATTTGAATTTAGCTATGATTTTCCTCATACCTAAAGTGCATGAACATGAGGAAATTACTCAATTCAGACCATATCTTTGCTTAATTGCAGTTACAAATGAATTACCAAAGTGCTAACATCTAGATTGGAACTTGTAAGTGAATAAATTACTAGATCAAACATAAGTTGCTTTTTAAAGGATAGATTTATCCTAGATAATGTAATTTTGGCCTCTAAGGTTATTCCTTCTATTAAAAAGATAAGAAAAAAGGTTTAGTGTTAAAAATTGATTTGGAAAATGTCTATGACATGGTTCACTAGGACTTTTTGTTTGAGATGTTAAGAGATAGAGAATTTTCTGATTTAGGTTTGGATGGATTGAAAAATTGTTGAAGGGAGGACAAATATGCATTATCATTGGACATCTTACAACATACTTTGAAGTCAGAAGAGGGTTGAAACAAGGACCCAATATCTCCCATTTTTTTAACCTTGTAGCAGACACTTTGAATCAAATAATAAAAAAAGCTAATCATGCTAATATTTTTAATGGTTTAGGGCTCTATATATAAGATAGAAGAAAATTAACTAACCTTTATTATACAGATGATACAATGTTATTTTGCTCAGCTAATCATCAAGAGATACAAGTTTTCAAGTGGATCTTTGTGAGTTTTGAAGCATTGACAGGCGTGAAAGTTAATTTTTCAAAATGTGAGGGTTATCCAATCAATATAGATGAGGATATTGCATCAGAATTAACTAAAATATTTGGGTGTGAGGTGGGGGAATGGCTCTTGAAATATTTAGGGATCCCAATATACTAGATTGAAAGATTGGCAAAATATAATTGAGAGATCTCAAAGAAAATTGAAAAGTTGACAGGGGTCTTTTTTGTCACTAAGACGGAGAGTTACTCTAGTCAATAGTATTTTATCATCACTATCCAATTAAATGATGAGTTACAAATAATACATGTTCAGATTAGGAAAAAATCTGACCAAATAAGAAGAAATTTCATTTGGGACTCAAAGGGGAAGAAGAAAATATATTTATGCAAATGGGAGGATATTTGCAAACCTAAAGAACATGATGGGCTTGGTGTGATTAATCTTATAGATATGAATATAGCATTTATATCTAAATGGAGCTTGAGGCTTAAGGATCCTCAATACACAAGATGGTAGAAAGTTTTGTTATTAAATGAATATAATGGGAATAATTCAATGACATATGCTTCTGCATTCTGGAAGGGGGTGAAAAATATGAACATGTGGTTAATATATATAGAAATGTGCAGTGGGTAAGGGGGGCCAAACGCTTTTATGGTTTGGATACGTGGTGTGGAGATACACCTTTCAATATTGAATATCATTCTTTATATAGGATCTGCACAAATACAAAAATCACAATTCAAGAGGTTCTAGCTTCAGGATACATGGAGTTAATGTTTAATAGAAATTTATCACAAATTGATATTGAATTACTATATCACATGTTTTTTACACTGGAAGGGGTCACACCAATACTGACACTGACACAGCGAAATGGCAAGGGAAAAGGGCACCAACTAACAAGGATTTATATAATATGATATCAAATAGAGGGATTACTGATGACAATTTTGTCTTTATATGGAAACTAAAAATACCTTTAAAGATATAACTGTTCTTGTGGCTAGTGTGTAAGAGAAAAATATCGGCTAGATGGGTGTTACACAAAAAGGGATGGGAAGAAAACACCTCTTACATATATTGTAATTGTACTGAAACAATAGAGCATTGTTCTTTAAGTGTGCCACAGTTTCTGTTATATGGGTATGGTTATTGAGATCTTTTAATATTGAAGGAAATCCACAAAAGATGAAGGACATATTTACAATTTACATAAACGTTCCTGATCAAATGAGACAAATCTTTACTAGTGTACTGACTGGGTTCTTTTGGGTATACTGGAAAGAAAGAAATAGATGTTGTTTTGATAAAACCAATCATGTGTCAGATATAGCTTTAATGATCAAAATAAAAGCTATGATTATATGTTGGTCGGGTCTATGGGATGCTTAAATAAAGAACAAAATGAAAATTTCAATGGAACAGACCAAGCAAGTTGAACAGTTGATGGAAATGGGAGAGATGGAAATGGCTCTGATTCAAGATGAGGGAGTACATTTTAGGAGAAGAACCAAAGATGTGACAGAGCTGCAAGTGGAGATGGTACATACATCTATGAAGACAAGGGAACTGATAGTACGTTGAATGACCAAGAGTTCCCATTTTTATGTCATTTGTGTGTTTTTTATTCTGATGCTCATAATCAGGGAGTGGTTGAATGTACTTGAGTGTATAGAAGGACTTGTAAAGGAGTTATGTGCCTAAGGTTGAGTTTATGGGTTTATGTAATAAGTGTTTTCATTATAAACTTTGATAGATAACGGAGGTGTACTGGTGTCCCTAGATGATGGACATTAGTGTTGTACCGAGTTTAGATGCTTTGGGTTGATTTAGATGACTGATAGAGGGGTGAAATATTGCATTGAGTTGTACCAAAATTTGCTTTTGTTGTTTCAATGAAAGCGGTAAGGGAAGTTTCTCCCTACTTGTTTTCAAAAAAAATAACTCAAACAATATGCATAACTATTTTCCACTACAAAATAGCATGCATAATAACTCTTTTAACATGCAGAGGGACATGCATATGACGAATGTATCGATGAGCGTATCGATGAGTGTATCACTATATCACCTCCATTTAACAAAATGAGGAAGAAAAACATTTGGTAGTTGTGATCGGGTTAGGATAAATGATCGATATAATATTATTAATTAATTTTTAACTATCCATTTTGTCATAAATATATTTACTAGCAATAATGAATTAATTAATTCAACATTTTGTGTAATATTATCTTTTTAGTTAATGATATGTTTAAAAATTTGTTTTCAATTATTTATTACCAAATTTAGCATAATTAAAGTAAATAACACACAACTCCCAAGGCTCTCCATTCTCTCTCAAATTTTATTGAATGAGAAAATTGTTCTTTCTTACATGTTCTTTTATAACTGTTATATTCATATATTTATCAAATTATAGAGAGAGATCTTTTGATACAACAAATCAAATCTAATTAAAAGTGCGAAGCATAGAATATTTATTCTAACAATAGAAACAAAATTATCATCAATATCATTGGAAGAAACCACCCTATACGCATATATGTTTACCTCCATGTATATCTTCTTTACATTCTTAGTAGATCCAGATTATAGCATATCAGCTTGACATTCCAACACTCTCCCTCAAGCAGATATGTAAATGTTGATCATTCCAAGTTTGTCCATAAACATATTAAACACTTTTCTTGACACAGCTTTTGTTAACATGTATGCTAACTTATCTCTTGACCTGACAAATGGGATTCAATTACCTTTGAATCAATATTTTCTTTGATGAAATGCCGGTCCACCTCAATGTGTTTCATCAGGTCATGTTGCATCATATTTTGTGTGAAATACCTATTGCGACTTCATTGTCGCAAAACAATTTCATCTCCCTTGTCTGTTCAAACCCCAGTTCAGTTAGTACCTTTCTTATCCACAAGAATTCACATATACCTTTGACCATTCCTCCGAATTCAGCTTCAGCATTTAACAGTGCTACTACATTTTATTTTTTTTACTTCTCCAGGTAACTAAGTTACCTCCCACAAATGTAAAGTACCATGTTGATTTACGATCATCTACATAACCAGCACCAGTATAACCAGTCACATCAAGATGTCCATTTTTCCAAAATATTAATCCTCGGCCTAGAGCACCTTTAAATACCTCAAAAGTCTCACTACTGTCTCCATGTGTTCTTCACTAGGCAAGTGTATGAACTGACTAACAATACTCACTGCGTAAGCTATGTCACGCCGAGTATGAGATAAATAGATCAATTTTCCGACTAATTGTTGGTATCTTTCCCTCTTAGCTGGAACTTAGTTTGAACTATTTCCCAATTCTTGGTTTTGCACAATGAATGTGGGAGTAGGCCATCCATGTAAAAATTGCTAAAGGTTGTATAGTGATCGCTCATAGTACAAAACCAAGATTTGGTAGAGTGGTTAAGGTTGTATAGTGATCACTCCAATTTGCACACCTTTCTCAATTCCTCCAGTGCATTGATACCAGGACATCCATGTAAATGTCTTCGTTGAGGGTGCCATGCAGGAAAACATTCTTTATGTCAAATTTGTGAAGTGACCAATCAAAATTTGCTGTAAGAGATAACAATACTTGAACTATATTTAGTTTTGCAAAAGATGAGAAAGTTTCCTGAAAATCTATCACATAAGTTAGAGTGTGTCCTTTTGTCACAAGACGAGCCTTATATCTTCAATTTTTCCTTCAGTGTTATATTTTATCGAGTAGATCCATTTACATCTTACAGTTTTTTCCTTCAAGGTCTACTAGTTTTCAGGTTTGATTTTTTCAAGGGCATGTATATATTCCACATTTCATGACATCTACCCATCTCTCATCTTACATATCCTCTTCCAGTATATCTGGTATGGAAATCGAAGAAACTTGAAGTGCAAAGTTTTTTAACTGTTTATATAGATGGTTGGTAGTTGCACAATTTGCAATTTGATATTTTACATTTTTTTCTTGTTCCAATTTCAGGACTGTATCGTGTTAGGGGTACATCACGATTAGTTCTAGCTGGTAACCTAGGCTGAAGAATAAAATTTTGGTTTAGATATCTTACCTTGTTATTATCCTCAAGAGAATACAGCATTTGTGGTTGTGAGTCAAATTGTATTACTTCATGTTCGTCTCTTGTCCAATCAGTCGATTTTTCTTCTCTAGACTGAGTCTTATTTTTTGCTTTTTCATTGAACGAAATATCAAACAGACTTGGTACCTTTGTTCGTGGGTCAGCATCTGAGACTTGAGTCCAAATGTGAAGTAAGAGAAAAGCTCAAATTTTAAATAACCAATGGTGTGTTAGTTTTTCCATGCATGAGTATGGTCATTATTTCCATGAGTATGATTATTATTTTCATGAGTACGGTTATATATTATCTTCGTGAGTACGATTATTATTTCCATGAGAATTTTAATCAAAGAAGTTATTGTCATTATTTCCATGAGTATTGCCAGTAGTATGACTTCTGTTTCTAGTAGTACAACTTGTGAACTCAAATTCATGATCATTAGTTTTCTCTCCCTGAGCATTAATTTGGGTATTTGCAAAATATGGCTTCTCTTCAACAAAGGTCACATCCATTGTGGTTAAGAATTTTCGAGATGTAGAGTTACAAAATTTATAGTCTTTCTGGAGGGATGCAAGAGTTAAGAATTCATGATCATTAGTTTTCTCTTCCTGACTAGTTCATTTTTTTTTATTGAGGATGCTATCTTTGGGGGAAGATTTAAATAGGAACGCATGCTTACATGAGTAGCAAGAGTTTGTAGAGGTGATTGAAAATTGTTTGTTTTTTATGGAATTTGATTAATTAAATATACTGCAACTGATACGGCATTATCCAAAATATTTGTGGTACATGGTATTCAAATATTAATGACCTTGCAATATAAGAATGTGTCTATTTTTTTGTTATGCTATTCAATTTTGTTGAGGTGTCACTACACATGAGGTTTCATGAACAATTAAAGTAAATAACACTCAAGTTTCAAGAATCTCCCTTTCCTTTCAGATTTTATTGAATGACAAAAATTGTTATTTCTTACATGCTCTTTTACAATTGCAACCTTCATCTATTCATCAACTTACAAAATGAGATCTTTTGATACAACAAATCAAATCTAATTACAATTGCTAAGCATAGAATGATATTCTAACAATAGAACAAAATATATCACCATGAATATCTTTGGAAGAAACCACCATATGCGCATATATGTTTTCCTGTATATCTTCTTTCCATTTATGAGTAGGTCAGGATTATGGCATATCAACTTGCCATTCCAACAGTTGTCATATATTAAACTTTTTATGGAGTAAAACTAGCGCACACCGGAAAAAAATTGCAAAATAATTTTGTGTATTTTGTACGATTTGTCAAATTTTTTGCAAAATAATAATATATATTTAAAATCCGCGTCATTTTGCTCCTTAAAAAAAATTATAAATCTTGTCCTCTGAAACAAATCTTGGATCCGTTCACATCTAACTTGTGGTATATCTAACTCCAACTTTTTTAAATTTTTGAAAAGAAAAGAAACTTGTGTTAATAACAATAAAGAGTGATAGCAATTTTCGATGACTTACAAAGACTTGTAGCACTGATGCTGGGTTCTTTGGGACTTCCAAAAAACATGCATGTATAAATGATACCGGTCCTTTGTGATTTTCTAAAAAAAACTTGAATCAGTGATATTCTAATGGGACCTACATTAGTGCATGATACATAGAGGTGGCAAGTCAGGTGGGTCGGACGGATTCGGGTCGGGTCGGGTTAGTTTGACCGTTTATAATAGTGGGGTTGGGATCGGGTCGAGTGCGGTCGGGTCGGGTTTCGGGTCGGGTTGCGTCGACAACTTTCGGGTCATGGGTCGGGTCGGGCGAGGTCAGTTCGGGTTTCGGGTTGGATTGCGTCGATCTTTTTTGGGTGACGGGTCGGGTTTCAGGTCGGGCTGCATCGACAACTTTCGGGTCTTGGGTCGAGACGGGCGAGACTGGGTCGGGTTGCACCGACAACTTTCAAGTATTATTTTGAGTTTTAAGTTCAATCGGACAAGATCGATCGGGTCGCGTTATTGAATTCTTCTTGACTTTCTATGATGTTAATTTGTTAGTAAAATTAGATTATGATGTTGGCAAGATAGGATTAAATCAATTTACAAGTTATATCAGGTCAAGTCGGGTCGGGTTCGGGTCATCATGTGTCGCTCCATCTCGGGTCGGGTCGGGCTTAGGTCCTCATGTGTCGCGCCATCTCGGGTTACGGGTCGTCTCGGGTTAGGTCGGGTTGAGCTCAGGTTGCTCATGTGTCGCTTCATCTCAGGTTACGGATCATCCTGGGTCGAGTCGGCTTCGGGTAGTTTGACTTTATCAAAATATCGAGTCGGGTCGGGTCAGGTTCAGGTCGGGTCTGGTCATGCGGGTTTGTCGGGTCGGGTCGGGTTCTGCCATCTCTAATGATACCCGATCCCTTGTGATTTTCTAAAGCACCTGCATCGATGACATCGGCCCTTCAAAAATAACACATTTAAATATTAAAAATAACACTATTTAGTGTTATTTTTCAATAAATTTAAAAACATAGCTACAAAGTTCCAAAAATGTTCATATTCTATTTTTTTAGGAGATTTTGATGTCTAAATTGTGTGGAGCAACTTAAATCATCCATTTAAGTTGTCGGTGTGTGTTTTTTTATGCCGAAGTAAAACACTCATTTTATTTCGCGTAGCATGATAATTTATCCCTATATATATATATATATATATATAGAGAGAGAGAGATAGGCTAGGGTGCTCCATGGAGCACCAAACCCCTAATACTCCACACTGTATCTCCAATTTAAAATTTTCAATGACCGATCTGAACCGTTGAACATGATTTACATATTGAAATCTACTTGGGGATTGAATTTTACATTTTTTTTATTTTTTTTGCTATTTTTTAGAGAGATAGGAAAATTGCAATATTTGTTGGTCCAGAAACCGTTTGATTAGCAACTTTTCTACCTTTTAAAAAAAATAGCAAAAAATTTCAAAAAAATGTAAAATTCAATCTCCAAGTAGATTTCAATATGTAGATCATGTTCAACGGTTCGGATCGATCGTTGAAATTTTCAAATTGGATATAACGAATGTGGAGCACGAGCGATTTAGTACTCCATGAAGCACCCTAGCCTCTCTCTCTCTCTATATATATATATATATATATAAGGAGAGAGAGAGAGCAAGGCCATTATAATATGCATGCATAGGACACTCGTTTCTATCCTATGCATATATAATTAGCTCAATAAATTTTATCAAAATATTGTAGAAAATTAAATTTGGTATTTTTGCGCTTTCTTGCTATTTTTAAATATTTTTTGACGTTGCAGTTCAGAAAATGGTATTTATTTAAAAAACATTCCAATAAATTGAGATTTAAGTTGCTCAATAAATTATTCATATTAAAATCTTGTAGGAAATTAAATTTCATGACTTTTAGAACTTTTTTATATTTTTTAAATATTTTATAAAAAACACCACTGAAAGTGACACTTTATAATTTTCAATCTGGGTTGTTTTTAAAAAATAGTAAGAAAACTCTAAAAATCATGAAATTTTTCTACAAGATGTTGATATAAACAATTTATTGAGCAACTTAAATTTCAATTTATTAAACAAATGCATAGCCGCATATGATAGAAGAGAATGTCCTATGCATATTACCATAGGATGGGTGCAAAGTTGATTTAATTGGAGGTCTGTAAATCGTTAGATTAATGAATTTTTCATCTATCCGATAAAATAGTAAAAAAATGTAAAATTAATGTAAAATTTGATCTCCAAATAGATGTTAGTATGAAAAATATTTTCAACGATTCTCGAGATAAAAGATAGGTGTTGTTTTATAAAATAAATGATAGGTGATGTTTTATAAAATATTTAATTTCAACAATTCTCCAAATAGATAAGAATCTAAAATAAATGATAGGTGTTGTTTTATAAAAATATTTTATCACACCACCTAAGAGCTAAATTGTACTTCTTAGAGATAAAAGGCACTATTTAATGTTTGCGTAGATGCGAGATATAGGCTGCAATATATTTAATAGAGATCTGAGCAAGTCAATATATGCTCAATTAATTTCTCTTTTTTACATAAAACGTTGTAGCTAGTAGTACTATATAGGTACGGTACAGCCCTTTTTTGTCTTCTTGCGCGATCATGCATGGATCTGTTGGTCAAATTAGTTTGTGGCAGTTAGATAGTATAATAATATATAACAATCAGATCTATACTTAATCAAATACATGTGGGCTGCGAGGAAAGAGAACTCTTATTAAAAAAAGTAAAAATTAAAAATAATTAAATATTTTGGAAACATATATGGAACTTTCTTCAAGAATAAATTAATAAGTATAGATGTGGGCTAGCACACATAATTTTATAACTTTAAAAGCTCAAAAAGGATAATTCTAGAATAACATCAAAAGCCTCAAAAGTCAAAATAATAAGATTTTGTTATTGATGTCAATCTTTAAATCACCATTATTTCAGGACTATTCATCTTAGTCCTGCTCTTTCTGGTAGTTAGAAATGATAATAATCAATATAATATAAAAGAGATTTTGCAATCTTTATAAAACAACAGTTATTAAAAAAATTATTAAACATTATTGGCATAAATACAAAATAAATCTCTTGAGATAAGGCAATAACTATTTTAATAACAGTTGGCGTAGGTTGAGCTACGGCAACAATTATTTAAAATAATTGTTGACTTATCTTTTCAGATTTTTTTTATAAAAAATTTCTCTAGGGCAACGGTTTATTAAATAGGAATAATTTTGTTTATGTCACTCAAAACTGACGAAATCTTAGAAATGTCATCCAAAATCTAATTCTTTCATATTTGTCACCCAAATCACTACTACCTTCTTTTTTTGTCATTTTTTCAAAAAGACAAAAATGCACCTGTCATGGCTACTTCTGGTCTGAATTCACCTCGACCACCACCGACCTCGCCACTGGTGCCGCTTCGAAGGATGTCGTAATTGACTTTGGAATCAATTTTGGGGAAGGGGAGGTCAACTGGTGTCGGTACAGAAAGGGAAAAGGAGCAGAAGAAGTCATGGTAGGAGCATTTTTATCTTTTTTTTTAAACAAGTAACAAAAAAGAAGACAGCAGTGATTTTTTGTGGCAAATATGAAAGAAATCTATTATGGGTGTGTTTTTTATCACCAACTCTAGCTTTTATATTGAACGTTTCACTCCTCTCGCCACACCTTCTCCTCTCACTGTCGTATGGTAACTTATTTATTTTGCTAAATATTACTGTTGTTGTTATACTTATTGTTGTTGTTTCTGGTGTATTTTGCAGGGGCGGATGCATGTGTATCGTGCGATTTGTCAAATTTTTTTGCGAAATAACTATGTATATTTGAAAATCTGTGTAATTTCGTCCCCCTTGAAAAAAAATTATAAATCTTGCCCCCCTAACGAAAATTCTGGATCCGCCCCTGGTATTTTGATATGATAAAATTATTATTCAACTTAAATATCAATATATTGTGCATAGTTATTTATAATACATTTTAAATTTCGTTTCAAATTTGCAAAGGAATCTATATCTGTTGATTACCAACGTATCAGAATCAATTAACGTGAATTTGATGGCCTACATATACCTACAGAGGAATCTATATATATCCGAATATTTGTATTTATCCATTCAATGATCTATTATTATGAACATGATTTCAATACTATTTTTGTCCGGTATAAAACATAGTGCCTCAATTATGTTAAAAATCTTATTAATTTTATTTAATTAATACTTAAGTTTATATAAGTAACTATGAAATGACACAAAGTCATATCGGATTTGTAAAAGAAAAGAATATTTATAAATTATGTGGAATATATTAACGATTTTTCATTAAAAATAAGAAGAAACTTTCTTGTTGTTTGGTCTGAAATATTAGTTGGGTCAATACTCAATAGCCAGAAATAAAATAAAATATTAGAGGGTTCAAATTAAAAATAGTATTTAACATAAACACATTACAATCTAAGTATATGTTAAAAATAATTAGAAATTTCAGTGGTGTCAATTCAATCCACTGTTCTAAATTATATATATATAGAGAGAGAGAGAGAGAGGCTATGGTGTTCCGCAAAGCACGTGATTTGTAATTGTGAATCATTGGATCTTCGAATTTCATGTTGGCACGAATCATAAAGCGTGATCCAATGATCCACAATTGCAAAGCACGTGCTTTGCGGAACACCATATCCTCACTCTATATATATATATAGGCAAATTTATATGAGCAAGGCTAAAGTAATATGCATAGTACACCACATTTCGTACCATGCATATATGTATAGCTCATTCTAAATTGAGATTTAAGTTACTAAATAAATTATTCATATCAAAATATTGTAGGAAATCAAATTTAGTGATTTTTAGAGCTTTCTTGATATTTTCAAATATTTTTTAATAACAACCCAAATTTAATACACAAAAGTACTATTTCTGAGCTGTTTTTAGATATGAAAAATTTATTGAGCAACTTAAATTTCAATTTATTGAGCAAATTAAATATACATGGCCGCATAGTACGAAATGGTGTGTACTATGCATATTATTTTAGCCTTGCTATATATATATATAGTTGGGCTATGGTGTTTCGCGAAATACAAAATTTTTTGTCCTCCGCATGTATATGTCGAATTCAAAGTTGATACGATCGATTCAAATCGTTGAACATGATCTCTACATTGAAATATCTTTGAAAACCAAATTTTACATTTTTTTTAAATTTTTTGGTTATTTTCTAGAGAGATGAAAAATGACTCATAAGTCATAACGGATGACCCACAAATCTTTCAATCAATAACTTTTCTATCTATTAAAAAATAGTAAAAAGTTTCTAAAAATATAAAATTCGGTTTCCAAGGAGATTTCCACATGAAAATCATGTTCAATGGTTTGGATCACTCGTTCAGACATTAAAATTTGAAATATAGATGCGAAGAATAAGAGGTTTTGTAGTTCGCGGAACACCATAGCCCAACTCTCTCTCTCTCTCTATATATATATATATATATAGCTAAACTATTGTAAAAATTTGAGTTGTTCAATAAATTTTTCATCTCAAAATATTGTAGGAAATCAAATTTTATGTTTTTTATTATTAAGCTGGACTATTTTTAAAAAATATTTAAAAATAGCTACAAAACTCCAAAAATCTTGAAATTTAATTTCCTACAAGATTTTGAGAAGAAGACTTATTGAGCAACTTAAATTTAAATTTTGATCTTAAAAAGTTATAAAATATGTAACTTTTACATTTCGGTCGAAGTATAAACGTTTTCACAATGGCATATATATATATATAGGGAGAGAGAGAGGCTAGGGCTTCATGGAGCACCAAACTCTAATACTCTACACCGTATCTCCAATTTAAAATTTTCAACGACCGATCTGCACCGTTGAACATGATCTACATATTGAAATCTACTTAGAAATTGAATTTTACATTTTTTTTTTATGAATTTTTTGCTATTTTTTTCATCACTCAAATTTTAATCTCAAAAAATTATAAAATATGTAACTTTTGTATTTCAGCCGAAGTGAATACGTTTGCACAATATATATATATATATATATATATATATATACATACTGACATAGTTAGTTGCAAAATGTGTGATCGCCTAAACTTACCTCTGATCCGACATCATCTAGCCCCATCTCACCTCCAACCTCCAGGGCCCAGTAGACGAAACAGACCGCAACCATCCGAATTAGTGGATACCATGTCCTGCCTTTTTTGTTGCCTTTAATTACTTTTTGGAAAGCCTTTTGTTGTCACATATCACTTAATTATATTAATTATATAATTGTTTTTTGGTCATGACATGGACGTGTAAATTAATTAATTAATTAATTAAAAAACCAAGCTTCCGGTGATAATAACTACAATTAAAGTCAACGTAAAGCCACGCCAGATATGCATCAGCGACCGGTTGATCTGGTAAAGGCACATGGCTCAATGTACATATCTAATATATTAAATTTTTGAGTTAATATATCATCCCCACTTTCTGTCCTCCTTTCGCGTCCCCCGTTACGCGACAAAACAGTTACGTGATACAGTATAAAAACTTGTAACATTTAATATAAAGACTTTCATGTTAAAATGGAGACTGCCAAATAAAGTATTATGTGTACATTCCCTGAAAAATGAAGACTGCCAAAATATAAAGATTTCGAATGTTAATTATAAAGACTTCCATTATACAGTATTCATTGCAGTATATAATTAACAAGAAAATCACAAATAAATACTACATGTCTTGAGAAATGAAAATTTGACACTCAATATTTATTATAATGAATCCAGTCCAATAGTATAAAGTCTACTACATTTGAGTATAAAGACTTACATTCAGTATATAAAGACTACTATATTTGTCGTATATGGAGGACGTGTAAGAGGGACTTGTAAGGAAGGACAATTTGTCGCTTCCTAAATTTTTTTTGAGAGAAAAAAATATTAAAATAAAATTAATATATCAGCAGGATATGGTTGCTGATAAAATAAAAGCAGACTTTAAACTGTAATTTTGTTTCTAAAAGAAATGTAAAGGAAAGCTGATATCGCAAATTAATTTTATTCAAATGTTTTCTGATTCAGAAACAAAAAAAAAATTTGAAAATATGTTTATATTGTGACCATAACTGCTCAGCTTTTTTTTATAATTATGAAAATGATAGTGATAAAAGTAGCCAAAGCGTACGAATTTTTCGATCGAATGGTCAGAACGATAGATTTTCTATCGTGCGACAGTTTTTTTCGGCCATTTGTTTGTTTTTTTGTATTGAACATTTTTTACGAAATTGGCTATGCATAAAAAATTAATTACGATTTCGACCGTATATTGCAAAAAGTTCTGCCCATTTAAATATAGTTTTTTCTTATTGTTTTCGGTCCGAACTAGCTGCAGTATATATTCAGTATTATTTTCGTATTATCAATTTGAATGGGTCTAATTTAAGAAAAATTGGTCAAAATCATATTAAATGACCACAAACTTTTGCTATTTATGGTCATTATTGTAAAAATATTTTTATATGTGGTCAGACTTGTAAAAAAATTCAGAACAGGATTTTTTTTTCTTACTACGGTAGAAAATATTTAGTGCCTAAATTTTCAAAAAAAAGTGTTGCGCAATAGAAAATCTATCACGTGGAAAAAAATTACCGCATGATAGAAAATCTACTGTTCTAAACATTAAATCGAAAAACTCTAATTCTGTGATTACTTTTATCAGTATCATTTTTGTAATTACAAAAAAAATTGAATAACTGCTAGCCTGTCATTAAAAATGATTTTTCTATGTTTATATATTATCTCTAGAGGTATCAGATCTAAACGTGAAGTACATACCTAGCTAGTTCAGTACTGAATTGAGTGTAGTCTCATGAATTTTATATATCTTGTATTGAACTTCTACCATGACAAGACCAAATCTAGATCGCCAAATCCTATCTAGTGTAGTGGTGAGGCACAAAATTTTCATGAAGGAGGTCTGGAGCTCAAGCCTCGCTAGGGGCTACTTTTAGGAGATTTTTTTTTCAAGTTTATTTTCTGATTTGTTTGTGAGTGTGTGTGTGTTGTAAGCCTACGGTCAATGAATCAAAAAAAAAAATCTAGATCGATCGACCAAAGTTGAGCAACAGGAAGGATTTTGCTGCTCATTTCTAGTTGAATTCACATCCCCTGAAATAGTCAGCAACAGTGAGCCCTCCCTACATTCTCATCGCTGCTAACAGCTCTAACTAAGAAATTTCTTTGACAAGGTTTGGCTTACTAGTTACTACGTTTATTATCAGTATCTTATTTGACCTGATCGTTACTACATCAGTTGAGACGAAGCTATTAGGTCCAATATAGTTTTATTTGAATTGGACGTAGTTAATTTGGTTTAATTTAGATTTGTTTAAGCTTGTTTATTTTCAGTTAATTTGCTTTGGATTTGATAATTATATTTCATTTGAATTTGGCAATTTGATTTGAATTCGGTTTGGTTTGACTTGAGCTTGTTTGGATTTGATTTAATTTGATTTTACTTGAGTAAAGTTTGGTTTCAATTTTGTTTGGTTCGACTTATTTGAACATGATCTCCATAAAAAACACTTGCATATCAAAATTTTCATTTTTTTAAAATTGTTTACTATTTATTAAGAGCTTTACTTTCTATACAATGTCCTTATTTTCCTTTTTAAAAGAGAATTCTGCAAATACAAATACTATTAATGTGAAAAGCATGTCATTTATTTCATTTATTTCTTTCCGTCTTCCACGAAGCACATCTTCATTACCTCACTGGTGACAGTGATAGTGATTAATATATTACCACAAAGCGACCAAATAAGGCGGCAAATTAGAAAAAAAAAGTAAGGGAGCTGATACGTAGATATCATATTTGATATCAACTATTGATATCGATTTTATTATGTAAATTTAGTTGAGTTATCCAACACATTATTTGAGTTATTATGCATATTATTTTTTGTACCAAAATAGTTATACATGTTATTTTTTTGTACTGAAATAGTTATGATATAACATGCATAATAACTCAAATAATGTGCAGAATAACTCAACTAAAAGTGCATAATAAAATCGATATCAATAGTTGGTATCAAATGTGGTATTTACGAAACATTATTAAAAAAATAATAGAAAACGAAAGAATCATTTCTTTTTTTTATTCTCTTAGTAAATGCTCTCTCTGCGCGTCTAACGAATCAGAAATGGGATATGCTAAAGCAGCTCAACGAACTTATATTCATGTACGACTTCGTCTAATTATACGTGCAACTTTCGTAGTCAATCTCGTCGGGACTGTCAATGACGAATCGTTGAATCGTTTTTCATTTTGGTTTTATGACAAATGAGATGATTATGATTAAAGAATTTTTTTTCGTTTAAATAACAAAACGTTAACGAAAATATATTATTTCGTGATCGTTTATTTCGCAGTTTCGTTTTCGTTTTCCTGATTGCCTCATTTATAAATAACAATATACAATTGTACGTTGAATTCACGGATCAAACCTGTTTTTATCAATTTTTGTTGAGAAACAAAACTGTTACCAGTTAGAAGAACAATAAGTCAATAAGGTATGAGGCCCATTTAGAACATTATTGGCCCAAAATTAGGAAATAAAGTCGAATCAACTTTTCTTAAGTAAAGATAGAGCACCTCGTCAATAAGAAATTGAATTATCATTTTACTTATCTGGAATCTCAAATTCAAAAATTATGTAACAAATAATATCATAAATTTTAAAGAGCAAAAAGGAAAAATTACACCCCTATCTAACCTCATCTTATATCGATTTATTATTCTGTGGTGATAATAAATCACTATATCATTATGTTGTACTAATTAAAACTGGCTTAATTTATGATGCAATGTGTGATACCTCATCTTTCTCCTTTTGATGGCTGGAGATCAGGTGATGACTACCTCTCTCCGTCTGGTGAAGATCACGGTGTTCCGGGATTGATCGTCGTTTATTATTCCGGTCGAGGGGATAACGGCGAGAAGGGAGGAAGCAATTAAGGGTCGATTGTGCACTGTAGATTGGGTTTATGTATGCCATCTCCATGGCGCCATCAGACATGTAAATCAAATTCTTAAGGCCTAACTATAAATTAATTTTTAGAAGCATGTTTATGTTCTCACTAAAAAATATCAAATTTAATTGTTAATTCAAAGATAATATTTTTTAGTTCAATTAACTTATAATTTATAATTTTATAAAGTGAGAGCATTGAAGTAACATTCATTTTTTTAACGTGTGTTTAAATTCTTGGAGACTGAAGGAACTCTTCTTTGTAGTAGATCACTAACAGAAGATCCCAAACTAAATACAGCGCTTATAAAATTCTATTTACTAAAAAAGTTTATTCAAATAAGACAAATTTTTAATGAAACTGAAAATTGTTTTTTTAACTAATACAATTTTTACTTGACACAAAATGTATTTATACTAATAGAATAAATAGTAAAAAAATCTATCATAAATTCAATGTCATAGAACTAATTGTTGCAAGCCAAAAAGAGTGGAGTGGGTTCAATATAATAATCCTACTAAAATTAAAAAAAATCTTTCAATTATAAAGGTTTTTAATTTCATTCAAAAGGTCCGTAATAAGTTTCTTTTAATTAACTCCACTAACGAAAAAAACTTTGCTCCGCCACTATTAATTGGCAACTTCTCTTCTTCTTCTTTTTCTTTCTTTCTTTTTGTTATTTTTGCTGATTGAATAACACCTTGGAAGGCGAGCATTGACGCAGCGGTAAAGTTGCCGTCTTGTGATCAGGAGGTCACGAGTTCGAGTCGTGAAAACAGCTCATGTAGAAATGTAGGAAAAAACTGCGTACATGACTCCAAAGTGGTCTGGCCTTTTCTCGGACTCCGCACAAGCGGAAGTTACGTGCATCGGACTACCCTTTATTGAATAACACCTTGGTAGGCACAGAAATTTTGAGTGCAAATAAAAAATTCTACTTTTTTTTTTATTTGTCAACAATGAAAGATGGTGATATTTTGAGTAATGTTTCTGCAATTGTTATTGACATACATCATGCATGATACACCACCACCTAAAGACAAACATGGCGGCACTACTAAAACCACATTATATTGTATATATATTTCTCAGAGAATAAAACACATTATTTATGGTTTGCATCATCGATCCGAGGATATACATACATTGGCTGCAAAAGTTAATAGAGATCGAAGCAAGTCAATATACGCCTAATTTATCGAAGCATGCAAGTTATCTTTACTATATTCCTGCCGTATCTTTTATTTATTTATTTTTATTCTGGCATGCATGCATGATCTTGCATCTGTTAGTCTAATGTTTGCGTCAGTTAAAAGAAAAAAAAAATACATGTGGGCTGCGAGGAAAGATAACTCCTATTATAAAACAAAAAAAATAAGTCAAAACTTTTATTTTTAAATAAGTTGAAGACCTTGTAAAACTTTTATGTTTGCGTAAGTTAATTAACAGAGGAACTAGGAACTATAGAACTACCACATAGTAGTTATAGCTTTAAGCGATAAAAGGAATTAACTTTCAAATAAATTCCAAAGAATCGACTTAAAAGTCGTTTTAGATAAAAATTTACGCTAAGAAAGATTGTTAACCTCTGAAAAATTAAAAAGGATGTAGTTGTATGTTGCCTTATATCCACTTTCATTGAGAAGTCATGTTTTCTTTCGATTCAACGACATCTGATTGTCTCAAATATCACCTACCGTACATTAGAGGGATTGTGTTCTCAATCTATATGCATAAGGGCTAAGGCTCAGATTATTTAGCAGCATTCGCAAAATAGGCAATATAATTGTTGGAACCAGTAATTTCGAAGTTTCGAATTGGAGAAAGTTGAACCCGAAGTCGAGAGCTGAGGACACGAAGGGAAAGTATCCGATGAGATCGGAAACTGAAGAACTAACCGAAGATGATAACCTCGATGTGAAGAATTCGAGCAAGAAGATAGTTGTCAGAAGACATTCGGGTAGAGTACGAAGAAGAAGAGCTCAGGCTCAAGAAGTTGAAGATAAGTATCATCTCGGCTAATGCACAGAAGCTAAATAGACGGAACAAGATTCCAAACATTAAGGAGAACTTTGATGTTGTTTAGTTCCAAAAATACTACAATAAAGAGTTATGTTGACGGTCAAATATTAAAGAGTTACATAAGTAGTAGCATTCAATGCAACTGCATTTTATAAATAGCACTTGTTATGCACCACTTTAGAGATGATGAGATATAGAGAATTCGAATTATTTATATATGTAATTTCTCTGCCTTATAGAATCTTGCTTAGTTGAATTTCTGTCTCTTTCGGATTAAAAGCTGTATTAAGTTCTAGGCATCATTAACAAGTGAGATGTGAGAGAAGTGAACTCCACCTGTGAACAAATAGTCGAACGAGTGCAAAGCATCGAACTGACCAGATTTATAACAATAAATTAGTATCAGAGCTTATGGTTGGTTTTGGGAACGACTCACTGGGATATAAGGTGCTGAGTATGACAAGTGGAGTATCCAGACCAAAGCACTGCTCGAATTCCAAGATATGTGGGAGATAGTTGAGACTAAATATGAAGAAGTAAAGAATACATAGGGATTGGTAGCAGCTGCGCTGAGAACTTTGAAAGAGAAAAGGATGAAAGACAAAACATCACTCTATATAATGTATCAAGGAGTAGACGAAGCTGGTTTTGAGAAGATTACGAGCGCGAACACGTTAAAGGAGGCGTGGGAGACACTGCATGCAGATTGTCAGAAGAAGAGCTTGAAGACAGGGAATTTTGGCATATTGGTAGATTGGTAGAGCCATGCTTTACGGTAAGGCATTCCAGACCTGCCACAACGGGTTGCCAATCCGTCATAACAGGTTCTCCACCTGTCACAATAGATTCTTGTCTAGGAGGGTCCAGAAGTCAACCATAGATGCTTCGAATGGCATTTTTGAGAAAGGAGCCTACGCGTTACAACAGTTCTGTAACGAGTTAGGCAGAAGCTTTAAGAAAGCTGATGCAGTGCGTACTAAGGTCGCAACCGACTCATATTCAGATACAGAAAGATGGTCACATCAAATTCATGTTGATCATGATTTATGTATACAAGTTTAATTCTGAGCCATAATTAAGTGTTGCCTTTCCAGAAAAACTATTAAGGAAGTCATTAAGTTGACAGCTTTGAGTTTTGTGCATCCACATAATTCAATGCTGATTAATAATATATTTAGACTATTCATCTGAAACTGATTTTGGGAGTATTATACATGGATTTAAAGCTCTTGAAGTCTAGTTTCCAATGGTCCAAGTTTCTAGTGAATTAGAATTTCCTAGAGAACGTTATGACTGTTTTGGTGATAAAGGGTCAGATCTGACTTCTTAGTTTTCTGTTTTATATTTATTACAAATTCTAGAGTTTTCTTCTGTTTTAGCCTTATAAAAGGGGATCAGTAATTTGTTATTGGCATTGGATTTTGAATAGAAAAGTTGTGTTTGTTTTCTTATCTTCTTTGTGTCTTTCTACTCTTTTATTTTACCATAAAATCAAGTACTTGAGAACAGACAGACAAAATAGTATCGGGACCAACTTGCGTTAATTGGTATCAACTCTTCTCTTTTACAATAAAGCTGAGTGCTTGAGCTTAACAGGCAAGATAATATTGAGAACACCTTGCGTCAAAAGCCTTTTCCAAGTTTTCAAGCATACAATTGAGCACCAGAAAGAGCACAAGAGTCTTATCCTTCAACATCCACACGATGAGAATGTATATGATAGCTAATTCTCTAATTGTCAATCTGAGAGATCAACTTGTTGTTGTTTCAGTTTGGTGAACTACATTGTGTTGTTAAGTAGTTCATCACCGTTCTTGATTGTGTTGTCAATCAGACACGTTTATCTTGTAGAGCGGTATAGCCTCTTACATAGGTTTAGAAACCTAAGATTGGTTGTCTTATTGAGAAGAAATCAAAGATAGGTTCCACAATTGTAAGAATAATTCTGATTTAGTGGAATCGGTCCCGAAAGGTATTTTTGGATCATGTTACATAGCGCATTCTTGTATTATCTTGTTCTCTCTGTTGATCTCTTGCTCTTTACTCTCTTTTACTATATTTGTTCTTTATTGATTAAATTGTTTAATTGCTATTAGTATTTGTTTGATTGTGATTTTTAGCTAGATGATTAAGGTACGAAGTTTGAATTGTAATTGATAAAACGCTTCCGTACTAGCACTTGACCTTAGTATTTCATTATAACAATATTCAAATTATAATAAACAGTTGTTAAATTAACATGCAGGCATTTCATTTCTCCATATCATTTTCCTTGTATTATATAAATATATGTCCCTAACTCGGCATTCTGTTTTTTTTTTTAATTTGGGACCTCATTATTAAATATATGTGCCCAACTCTCTATTTCATTCCTCCATATCATTAAATTAAAAGCTCTCTTGGGCTGGACTGCATTTCAGGCCCACAATAAAAGCCCTCAAAATATCACGCTCATTACTCGTAATAATTTTTTTTTTTTTTTTTTTTTTGCAGACTTGAGCAATCCGATAATGTAGGAAGAAGAGCCTATGAGGATAAATTCAATATTTTGTGGATATGTCTGAACATGTCAGGTTATGTACCAGGTCACTGATACATTGTTTAACAAAATTAAGAATAAAATCTCTTAGAAAATACAAGCATAAACCATGAATGTCAGTAACCTGCTACACAAATATATATTTCTACATCTGCCATAGATAACCCTGGATCAAAAAAGGAAACTGAAACACAACAGCCACACACCTTTGTAGCAAATTTCAAGCACAAAGCCACCAGCTACTCTATCCAATCTATTCTCCAATCCATCCACAATTGTGCTTCTTAAAACACACAAAAAAAAATCAATTAATTGATATTTAATGAAATAAAGGAAAGTATAAAAGGACCAAGAAAAACAGAAAAGGGAAAATAATGTACAATTGCCTTTCTTGATTAGTTGATTAACTAAATAAAAAACATAAAGCCACCAAGAACCTATTTTTTTTTTCTCTCTAGCACACACATTAAAAGAAAGATGCTTGCTAGCAGAGTGATTTCTCCCTCATTCTTACCTTTCTCCCCTCCTTCCCCTTCCACCTCTTCATCTTCTTTTTCTTCTTTGAAAACCATTCTCTCCCCATTTCTTACAAAAAACCAAGTATCTTACACCAGGAATTCACGCATGGCTTCCAGTCTGACAGCCCGGGCTGCGGCGAGGAAATTAGAAAATGCTGATGAACTGATTGATTCTGTAGAAACATTCATATTTGATTGTGATGGTATGATTTATCAGTAATTCATGCTAAATACTGATTTTGTCATTTTGGCATTTTATAGAGCACATGTCGTTCAATTTCTGTAGGTGTTATTTGGAAAGGAGACAAGTTGATTGATGGGGTACCTGAGACACTAGATATGCTGAGATCAAAGGTAATTGTTCTCAATTTAAGAAAGATTTGTATTATTATTCTTTTTAGTAAAGCACACAGATGGAATTTAATGAAAAAAATTACTTGATTAGTAACATTATGTTATATAACCACAGTTTGATAACTGAGAACAACCTTAAAATTAAAAGGGACCTGAGCTGCAATATGGACAACAACTTAGCCCCAAACTATATCAAAATTAGAAGATCCAAGATTATTTAGCTCTAATTTTTTCTTTAGTTCCTAATTTTATAATGAACTTTATAACATTTTAGGGAAAGAGGCTTGTTTTTGTTACAAACAACTCGACAAAATCAAGGAAGCAATATGGAAAGAAATTTGAAACACTCGGCCTAAGCGTTAATGAGGTATGCTAGTTCTTCAGAAATATGTTATTCTTTCCTAATTTATTTCCTGTTGACAAAGAGAATTTCAATTCATTTGGCAGGAGGAGATATTTGCCTCATCTTTTGCTGCAGCTGCCTATTTACAGTCCATTGACTTCCCAAAGGACAAAAAGGTACTTTTGGAAAATCAAAATATGCAACATTGCTGGCTTGCATCTGTTGCCTCTTTCACTCAAAACTGAAATTTGGCAGGAACTGCTTTTTCTTTTTTGCCAAATTAACCCATCCATGTAAATCACAAGAATCTGCAAAGTGTATCCAATCAGAAGCTTTTATTGTATCTCGTCTGATTCAGAAAAAATGTTTCATCATGCCAGGTCTATGTGATAGGTGAAGATGGAATTCTGAAGGAACTGGAGTTGGCTGGATTTCAGTATCTTGGTGGCCCAGTATGTCTCTTAAAGATAAAAGTAAACAAAGAATGCACTTAATCTTTGTCGACCATTGTGCTAATCTTAATTGTTATATTCTTAGACAGATGGTGACAAGAAAATAGAACTGAAACCAGGGTATCTGATGGAGCATGATCATGATGTATGGTTCTCTACTCTTGAGTGCCCTTTTTTTCTCTTTTCTGAGTAACTATTTTTTGAGTGCTTAGTTTCCAGAAAGATTGAGATTGAACTTTCTTTACACTCTGTAATCTGTATTAATTCAAAAGAAGTTATAACTTCTGCATATTTATATGGGTACTGCAGGTTGGAGCTGTTGTGGTAGGGTTCGATCGTTATTTTAACTACTACAAAATTCAGTAAGCTCCTCTAAAGTTTACATTTTGCATTTCATCGGAATACTCAAATACCTTTTTTATATTATATGCATTTTTCATACATGTCAGGATTCATGACCTTAATTATTGATTTGCAACTGTTTCTTTGGCACATGAAGGTATGGCACACTATGCATACGTGAAAACCCAGGATGTCTTTTCATTGCAACAAACCGAGATGCAGTAACTCATCTCACAGATGCTCAAGAGTGGGCAGGTGGGTTGAAAAGCTTGCACATCAGTAAAATAATAACCTTTGTATTTTGAGGAAAGGCAGATGCGGTGCTTTCACCTTGATTTATTCCTTGTTTATATAAGGACATTCTGTTCATTTTGCCTTTTTTTCTTTTTTTCCTGAGATTTTCCTCTCTCCCCTTCTGTGGGACAGCGCAATAAAAAGGAAATGTTTGGGGGTTTTTCATCAAAAGAATTTACATTTCATTTTCAATTTCAGGTGGAGGTTCCATGGTCGGTGCTCTTCTTGGTTCAACCAAAAAGGAACCACTTGTTGTAGGAAAACCATCAACATTCATGATGGATTATTTGTCTAATAAGTATGATAATCAAGCTAAAACGATTCACTTCTATGCAATTTTATTGTTATAGATCTTGATATAAGGCTAGAAGGTCATTATATTCTCCTATGTTATTTATAACAGATTTGGAATTTCAAAATCACAAATATGCATGATTGGAGATCGACTCGACACTGACATTTTGTTTGGCCAAAATGGAGGTTGCAAGACTCTACTAGTCCTTTCAGGTTTATACATCTAGAATTTAACTTAATTCCAGTTTATCTAAGTTGATAATTATTTTCACAATGATGACAAATTGATAATATATGAGAAGTAAAGACTGATTCGGTATTGCAGGTGTGACCTCTCTAGAAACACTTCAGAGCACTGAGAACTCGATCCAGCCTGATTTCTACACCAGCAAAATTGCAGATTTCCTTTCCCTTAAAGCAGCCACTGTTTGAAAAAATATAAAGAATATCATGATTTAAATTTTTGTCAGAATAAATACCTATTGCTTGTGGAAATTTGTAACAGTAACAATAATAACTTACTGTACCTAGTAAAAGCAGTTGTACAAGAGCAATATCAAAATTTGTTTCATATAAAGACTTCTGTTCTCCACTGCTCAAAATACTGGTAGCTCATTTCGATCCAGGTCGAATATTTATATTTGATTTGTATCATTGTATGTAAAAATGTAGAATTCACCATAAATATCTGGATATTCCACTAAGCTCTCCCTAACTGAAAATTGATGCAGAGAAAAAAGGGAGTATGATTACTCACTAAAGGGAAAACAGACAATTATTTACTTACAATTTTTAAGTCCTTTTTAGGTAAAACAATTTTTAAGTTACAGATGAAGTTCTTATTATTTGAAAGAAAATAAGACAGACAAACAAAACCACATAATTAATTGGTAAGAATTTTTTTCTGCATTAGACATACTTAATGCCAGAAAAATATATACAATGCACCAAAATTCTTCTATTTACTGAAAGTAAAACCATAGATGTACAATGCATCTCCTATTACTACTTGCATCATCGACCTCGCAATTTCTCCTTCAAATTATGCATGAAGACTGCAATAGCCTCCTGTATCTGGACCACTGGTCTGTCTGGCATCCACTCAGCAGCACACTCAATAGTCAATACCATCTCCATACACCTAAGGACCCCCAAAATATACTCATGCTAAATTCAAAGGTGATCCAAGGCATGATGCCATGGTCCTGACAGACCTGTCCCCACGCTTTTACATTATTTCGTACAAAGAAGTACGCTTGGTCGAAAGACTGGTACGCTCAACAGAGGCAATCACTGAGTGGGTCACCACCCGAATTTGTTCAGCTGAGACAGTAAATTTCAACCCAAATAGATTTGATGGGGCAAAAGGTCGTACCGAGTCCTAGTAGAGTCTTTCTTAATTGGGTCAAGCCATGTTTAGCACCCAAGGGACTTTATAGGAAGTAGGGGTGCAACGAATTGTGTTTTGCACGTTTTAACGTTACGTTTCGTTTCGTCATTACGCAACGTACACGCAAGAGATTTTTGTTGCATTTTTTAAACGAAACGTAAGACGAAAATGATTTTTGTTACGTCTAGTTAAATGCAACATAAACACAAATGGATCGTTACGTTTCGTTTTAAACGTTTTTTACGTGATGTTTATATGAAATATATAAAATCATACTTATATAAGAGTTAGTAAATCATTGCCTATTTGCATTCCTTAAGCGATAAGCGTTATTGGAAAGTTATAAAATAAAAAACAATTAAAATAGCGATCTTTCCGAGAAGTAAAATTACAGGATAGTAAAATAATGTGATATAGTAGTGCCTTTTCGTCCATCTACTATTCTACTTAGAAGACAAGATCTCCATTTCTCCAACGTAAAGGTAATTTCATCTTTATTTTCTCTCAAGTTTTCTCTTAGTTCATTATTAGTTATTAGTTCAAAATAATTTCAATGTTCAATGTTTAATGTTCACTAGTCCAAAATAATTTTAACGCAACTTTCTCTTTGTTCATTAGTAGTTATTAGTCTAAAATTGAAAATGATTGCTTTGTAGTTAGTCAAAAATTAGTTCACTAATAAAATTTGAAATGATTGCACTCGTGAGTATTCTGACAAAAATTTAAATCATTATATTCTTTCTAGTTTTCAAACAGTGGCTGCTTTAAGGGAAATGAAATCTACAATTTTGCTGGTGTAAAAATCAGGCTTGATCGAGTTCTCAGGGCTCTGAAATGTTTCTACAGAGGTCACTAACAAAGTAACAAACATACCCACATGCTTTTGCTTTTTTTCCGTTTCATTTTCATTTGTACATTTTTATTTCTTTTTTCTTGTATTGTTTTATTTATTTCTTTAATAAAATCATTTTACATTATTATTTATAGAAAAATTATGAACTTGTTGAAATAATACTTTAAGCTGAAGAATTCAAGCATATGCTAACAGCTGTATGCATAATCGCACATGCTTTGCTCAGGTGCTAATAGCCTTATGCAGTTGAGTCCGTATCTGCTGTTATTACGAGGGAATAACAGGGCTGTTATTTCGTTACTGATGGTCCGATCTATACGAACATCAGAGATGAATTGCACGAAACTCACTGTATTATATAAATTATTTATTAAATCGAAAATGAACGATCATACGTAGAATACAGAGCCCTGATATGAAATCTCATGTAGTTATGCTGAATTTTTTCCAAGCAAAAGTAATTAGACTTCTATTCTGTGGGGCATACTTGCAGGTTTCAACACATTTTGTTGTCTACGCTATTGGTACCCGAAATGTGCACTCTCTTTTCTCCCCCGTCTATTGTGCAGAATTCTCAGTTTCCTATGTTTCATAATCGGTATCCCGAGTCGATTTGCAAGCTACTTTTAGCGGTGATATAACCCGCTACAGTAAGAGACACAAAAATACTCTCGGAGGAAATGAAAGCTCTCTTCCCACTCCCCCTCTCTTTGCGTTAATTTTTATCAATCAAATATAACACAACCTCCCAACTTCCTCTCTCTCTCTCTCTCGCGCGCTCTCGCTCTCCCTCTCGCTCTTGCTCTTGCTCGCCAGAGTTCCAATCCTGATTTCTGGGATTTCCTTTGTACCTGAGTTCGAGCAGGTAACTTAAGTCGGAGTGAAGGGATAAGTGGATTGATCTTGTTGCAATCGAGCTTTAATTCTGTTACTAGATTTCGAATTGTGTTAGTCGGCTCGTGTTAGATCTAGTTTGGAAGGGTTGAATTTGGCTCGAGAGATCTCGCCTTCTTGCTTTGTCAGAGGTAAAGATCTGTTTCCCGTATCAATCTTCTTACGAGATCTGATTTCATCATTCTTTTACATGGGTACTGTGAGGCAACCATGGATCTGATCAATTTAGGAAGCTTTGTTGCAATTAGTTTGGTTATTAAGTTTGCCCAATCCGTATTTTTCTATATAATTTAGGTATATACTGAATTTCCCAAGGGACAATTCTCCGATTGAGGTATCCATTAATGTTTCTGTTTCATGGGAGTTTGCATAATTTGGAGTTACTTGAGAGTTTCTATGAAACATGCAAGTTTTACTTATGTCAGTGTCTGTGATAGTGACAATTTATATGTTATCTTCAGGTCAATTGTAAATTTGCATGGTATGAAATTCGAGCCTAATATTACATGTACATGAAGAAATTGATAAAAATCAAATTCAAGACGAAGAGATAAACTATTAGATGATGATATCTCTGGCTCTTCATCATATTATAGATTGTCAAAGTTTTTATTTGGATTTTGAATAAGTGGGTTCTTCTGTGATCACATGCAAAAAATGAGCATTAAATCAAATAAATCTCTTTTTAAATGCTACTGGCAATCTCCTGCATACTATTTAGTATTTACTATTTACTATTGTGCTCCCCGCATGGTTAGAAAAATAGTAAATGTAGCAGCCACAAGTACGTGGGTGGAGATATGGAGCAAAATTATTTTGAATGGAGTTCAAGTATCATGTCATACTTTGATGTTTGTAGTTTGTAGAATGATCAGATAAAATTACATGTCATGATGACAAGGGTTAAAATGGTTTAATTGTCATATATTTATGGGGTCAACCACTTATACATGCAAAGATAGATAAAAGAATGGGGAATATGACCACCATTCACTATTACTAAATCCACCAATGCCCAGTGGTTATTTTCTGTGTTTCATTCATGTTGTGGCTAGTTAAGATTTCTGTGCATCTTCTGTGTTCCATGTGTTTGGACTTTGGAGCAAGATGGCTTATTTAACTCCAGAATGACACAATAATATCGGTATTTTGATTATGTGTGTACTACTGTACATCTAAAATGCATTTATTATGCATATTTGGTCTATTGAAGAAGAGTTTAGTATAACTTTTGCAGAATCATACTATAATATGCAAAATTTAATTGAATTGAAATCTTGTCTTTTCAGGGACAAAAGGGTTACCTTGATGAAATAGTTGAATACTTGCTTGACATTGAAATTTGCAAAAGGAATACAAGATGCAAAGAAACGGGATGCTAGAGTGTAGTGTCTGCCATTCGAAATTACTAGTAAATAGCCCTAGGACAGTGTCAAGGGCTTATGATAAGCACAGAAGCAAAGTTTCTTCAAAGGCACGAGCATTAAATTTTCTTTTGGTTGTAGGCGATTGTATCTTGGTCGGTCTTCAGGTAAAAAGGCAACTCATTGTGTTGATTTCTATATGATTTTTTTTTCTGAATTTTTCATTAGGTTACAGTGGTTGACATAGAAAACATTATTTTTTTTTATTATCTATTGCATGCTACCTTAGTACTTGGTACTTTATATCTGAAAAAGGAAAACATAAAATGAAATCCTTCTGGTGCATTTATCTTAACAGGCTAATTAATCCTGTTTGTACAACAGGTTAGTTATGTTCTTGACCAGAAAAATTACACTCTTGATTTCCACTAACCCATCCTGGTTTAGGACTTGTGTTCCCTTGAAATCAAGGGGCCATGAATTGGAAATATTTTATTTCATAATAAGAATGAAGTCAATTTTAAGTATTATCAATATTATGGCTTTCGGGTTCAGAATTAGGCTATCATATGTACACTTCAATGGAGAGAACTGGACTTCAGCTCTACTTGAAAACTAATTAGTCTTAGCTGTTCTTCACTTCTTCTGCAGTTTAAACTTGTAGGGTGGTTTATGTTGAATCTCTTCTATGTTTTGTTTTTCAATTGGATGTTTTGGTTTAGTAGAACATGGAACTTCTATGCATAATTTGTCAAGTAGAGTTTGTTACAATTAAATTGAACTTTGCCTCTTGTTTTCTCCTCTCTTGCAGCCCATCTTGGTGTATATGTCAAAGGTTGATGGGAAATTCCAATTTAGTCCTATCAGCGTTAACTTTCTGACAGAAGTAACGAAAGTCATTTTTGCGATAGTTATGCTAATTTTCGAGGTTTGCTTTTACTTAAAAAGCTACTCTTTTTTAATCAGGTGCTGCCGAGTTGGTGAAACTTTTTTTGTGCATAATACTTTTAGTTGGCATATAGGTAACATATGTTTGAAAGAAGCACAAGAAAAGAAAAACCAATATAAGACTTTGTTTGTTGAATTTTTAACATGAGGGATTGCGCTGAGAGCACAAAGGTATTAATTAATTGACTTTTGAATTTGAGTTATTTTCTGTTATTTCTGCAATTTGACAGGCTAGGCATCAAAAGGTCGGAGAGAAACCTCTTCTTTCTGTTTCAACCTTTGTACAGGTATTATTACACTTACTAATCAAATCATATATTGAGCTTGAATAAAAGATGAAATTAAGTTTCAGTCAATTCCGGGGGTAGTAGTGGGTCCCCTAATATAAAAAAAAAAGTTCTATACGATGCCTGATCATCTAATTAAACATCTTTTATCTTGACAGGCAGCTAGAAATAATGTTCTTCTTGCTATTCCTGCTCTACTGTATGCAATCAACAACTACCTTAAGTTCATTATGCAGGTTCCTTTCTTTTATAGGATAACAACTTTTGTTTTGGGCATTATTATATATGGATTAGGATCTCTTGATAATGTATCTAATTGACAATCTTGGCAGTTTATTTAATATCATATTTTACCTAAAAGTGTCAGTTATCACCTGTCTACTCGTCTACTCTATGCAAACAAATTAATAGTAAGATACAGAATAGTTAACTGATGTCATTTCATTATAAATTCTTTTGCAATTCTGATAACTTATACTACATTGCTTCTTGCAGTTATATTTCAATCCTGCTACTGTTAAAATGCTAAGCAACTTAAAGGTATAAGTGAGCCACTGAACACTTGTTCTTCATCCTTTCTCCTACCTTCTTGTATTAACGTACATCTTTTTGCAATTCTTTTGTAGGTTTTGGTGATAGCTGTTCTCCTAAAGATTATAATGAGACGAAAATTTTCTGTAATTCAGGCAAGTTTCTGCAAGATGCTATTTTACTTTATTTTTAATCTAATTGAATATTTATGTTCAGGGAAATCTGAATGATCTTGATATTTGGTAAGAATTTATAGATGATTTGTTCAGATTATACTAGAGTGATCGGTTAAGAGATTTCCAAAATAAATTATTAAACATTGTTTGGCTGCTTATAAAGAGAACTTTGACAATTTCCATTTTATTAAGAGCATGCAAAATATTTGTGAGGTTTTTCGTGATTGCTTGTTTCTTACATAATCATACTTCTCATTTTATTCGTTGCTTCTAATATGTATAGTGGGAGGCACTGGCTTTGTTGCTTATTGGTATAAGTGTGAATCAGCTACGCACCATTCCTGCAGGGTCCGAGGCCTTTGGTCTCCCAGTTACTACCATTGCATATATATACACCTTAGTTTTTGTAAGTCGTTCATTCAAATTATATTGATCATCTTATTATAGTTGAACCCTTTTTTTTTGTTATTTGCAAATTGCAAGTGACGCCCTATTTTTTGAGAGCTATATATCCAAAGTTTAGCAAGTTTCAATTTAGGCATTTGATTGAATACTTAGTTGTTTCTGATATAGTAAGTTTTCCTTTTTGTGTTTAAATTGACATTAACATCTAACCATGTGAATATATGTTTTGTTAAACGGAGTTAGTGAGTTACACAGTAATATCTGTTCAGTTTGAATTATTCTATGTATTTGCAAAAAAAAAGCAACAAATTGTTTTTGTTGTCCATCTTTTACTGTAGGCTGTGACTTGCAATTGCACTTCCTTTATTATTACAACTAACCTATCTACCATATTGTTGTGCCTGATAAATCTTTAGGTAACAGTGCCATCAGTGGCATCAGTTTTCAACGAGTATGCTTTGAAAAGCCAATTCGAGACGAGCATCTATCTTCAGGTTGAAGTTTTTACAATTATAGATTCTCCCTCTCCTCTCTCTCTTCTTCTTTTTTGTTTTTAATCTTGGCAATGTCTGTCAAGTACTCCCTTTCTCTCTCTACCATCATCTGACATTTTTTTCTGAAAACATATTTTTAGAATTTTTTTTTGTATGGATATGGCGCCATCTTCAATTTTATCGGCATTCTTGGAACTGTCGTTTTCCAAGGTATCTCCTGATTTTTATATCAAATTATTGAAATTTTGATGTTTTTATCTTATGCTAATTTTAAATTATTTAAGAAGGCATGTCATGTTAATTATCATTCTGCTTATATAGGTCCTAGCAATTTTGATATACTAAAGGGTCATTCAAGAGCAACACTGTTTCTCATATGTAACAATGCTGCACAGGGAATTCTTTCTTCTTTTTTCTTCAAATATGCAGGTATTACCGCACTCACCATTTTATTTTCTCTCAGTAAAAATTTTCCATGGCTTTATCTTGAAAAATATGCTCCAATTGTAATAATTTAGGGAGAAAAACAGAAGAGAAACTGTTTCATTGATTGTCACTTGCTGAGTTCAATTGTTTATTTGATGCAGTAGTTCAATTTCTATATTTTCTGTTAATACTTGCAGATACAATCTTGAAGAAGTATTCTTCAACGGTTGCGACGATATTTACGGGCTTGGCATCTGCAGCCTTATTGGGACATAAATTGACCATGAACTTTCTACTTGGTGTCTCTATTGTCTTTATCTCTATGCATCAGGTATTAAACTTGCACGTCTTTGCACTGTGTTGTCATTGCTTGTCTTCTTTTGGTGCTAACATATCTTTCTTTTGTTAGTTCTTTTCCCCACTAGCCAAAGTCAAGGATGATAAGCCTGCGGGAGCTGTAGAGTTTGTGGGGACCCAAAACCATCGGTACTTTTAACTTCATTTTTTTGTTGTTGTCCAGTCCAAGATTTCTAATTTTCCTTTTTTTACTTTGTTGGAGAGAAATCAAGGTTGATGTATAATGCTCTCCTTTTTTATTTTCCAGGTCATCAGAATCTTCTTTTGTAAATATGGCTGCTGGGGCAGCTGATGATGTATTATTCTCTCAAATATACATTATTTATGAAGATGAAATTTCCCATGATCATACATTTGTGTTGGTTCATGAGACACTGATATTTATTTCTTTTATTCAGGCTACTCACAAGGTTAACGATGAGAGACAACCACTGCTGCCTACCTAATTCTATTATTTGTGCTTTAGGCATGTGTCTGCCTATATGGTAATATACTATAGCAAGATATTTTGAAAAGTAAACCCCAATCTAATTGGATCTGTGCATTATTTCTTGGTTTATTATTTACATCTTATTACTAATTTTTCAGGTATTGATTTTTTGGGAAAATTCTTTTTTATCCGTTTAGCATGCTACCAGAGAGGAGCCTATTCTTCTAGTTATACAGTTTCTAAAAATAAACTTTATAGAGTCAAAGAGAGAATTGACAAAGTTTCTATTGATAGCTATAGCATTATTGGAGGAGATAATATATTCTCATCTATTGATAGAGTCAAAGAGAAAATTCTTTATAGAGTCAAAGAGAGAATTGTTGCCTATATACATGAGCAAAGCCATGATAGTATTGCTCATCGAACTAAACTGATTAGTGGGTGGTCTATTCTTTTTGTATTGGAATTTACTTTGTAGCACACTATTTTCTTTTATTTTAAAGTGCGTTGCTGTTTATTTAAGGTATGAAGACATGACTGTTCAGCTCATGCGAAATTAATGTATGGCTGTACATTTTCATTTATTCAAATGTTAAAGTATTCGGATTTAATATTTGTAATCCGTAGACGAGCAATTTACATTCATGAGAGAATAATACTATTTCTAATACTAAATTTACAAATGTATGATCAGTGTTTACAAATTAATATTAGAATAATGCGTACCTTTATAGTGAAATTACTATTTTTATACTAATTTTTGCATGATCCAATCACATCCAAAATTTCTAAGCAGATGGAGAGAAAGGTGAAGTTCACTAAAAATTGAAGGCTAATTCATATAAAAATTAACTAGCTTGCACTAATATTGATACAAAATCAATAATTATGATGATTATTAATGATTATAATTGATTTTTGTAAACTTTTTGGTGATAGCAGACTCACCAAAAGTTAAATATTAGAATTAACGCACCCTGAATTAGTTAAGAAAGTTGTCCAAAAATATTTTTGGAAACTTTTAGTGTGCATTTATTAAAACTAGTAATCATATTCGTGCAAAGCAACATAAGATATTATGAATTGTGTGTTGCTCAAATACTATTAATAGGACAATATTTAAATTGCGTGTTGTTCAAATATTATTTCTGTGTTTATTACATATTTGTGAATTATTTGACACATATTCAATATTATGTGTTCATGTCATTTAGTTACATTAACAATATTTGGTTGAAAAAGTGCTTTTACAATGTATGTCGAATGACGCACGACGAATGACGCATCACGCATGCCACATGACGCACGACGCTTGCTAAATGCCACATGACGCATCGATCTTACATAACGTATGTCGTCATGTCGCATGCCGGATGACGACGCAAGCCGCATTACGCATGAATCCATCACCATCACCATCTGACGCATGGTATATAGTAATTATTATATTTATTTTAATAATAAAGATAATATAATAAAAAAGATAATAATAATAATAATAACAATAATAATTAATATTATTTTATAATAAAGATGATATAATAATATTAAATATTAAAGTGTATATAATATATGAAAATTTTATTAATTACAATGCAAATTTTGTTGCTAATTTTTCATACGAAACAGTCTATTACTATATTTCATCTATATGGTGGTATACCGAAATAGCATCTTCTACACACTATTCCATTCTTTCGAATCATATTTGACATTCCTTCCGTATTGAAATAGAGCCATATTCCGGTATTCTCTGATATTTCTTGAATGCCAAACAGATCCTTAATAGACTACACGTTTGTAGCCACAGGCGGATTAAGGTGTGCATAATGCAGTCCAATGTTACACATTTACTATTTAAAAAATATTTAAACTTCATAAATTAAAAAATATTATGACTTCCATAATTATAATGTTATTATTTTGTCATTATTAATATCAAGACTTAGTATATAACTGACTTCATTTGAATTTTTTTTCTTGTGTTGGCCCATGTTTGTAGTGCAAATATTTTCAAGTTTGATTTCAGTAGCTCACTGGCCATAATCTCAGAACATATATATATAACCTTGTTAATTATCTTCCTTTTGATATAAGGGTTCTAGGTATTTATTATTTCGGAGCTGATATATGAATTCCTCTATCGATATCTCCATCAACACGTGTGTTATATATGTTAAACGAGTTGTTATTCATAAATCAGTTAAAATGCATGTTATTTTGTACAGAAAAATAATTATATATGCTAGACGAGTTGTTATGCATGTTAAGTTAAATAATTAAATATCGATGTCTTCATCGATACCTCGTCGTTATGCATGTTAGACGAGTTGTTATACATGTTTAAAAGTATAGCGACTCATCTAACATTCATAATAATTCATATAATATGTATAACAATTAGATATTCATGCAGATATTGATGAAGATATCCTCGAAACATTTTTCTTATTATTTTTCAAATCAAATGCCTCTAGCGAACTTTGAATACGCATCTCTTACAAAGAGGTGATTTTCAACATCGGCAAATTCTGTTATGGATCAAAATTAACTTGATTTCATTATTATCGATGCAAAATTAATTTGATTGCACAATTATTGATGATGATCAACGAATACAATTAATTTGAGTTTAATTTTTTCGTCTGTTAATTATCGCACATGAATATTTTATAATGACACAAATACAGTGTAAGCAACCTTGACCGATTTTTGTCATAATTGAAATTAAATTAATTAATTAAATTTAACCATAAGAATATCTGAAAAGCTTTAAAAATAAAAAAGATCGGTATTAACAACACTGACTTTTTGGCAAAAGCCAAAAGGCCAGGGTTGCCAGCCCTGGCCTTTCACTTGTTCAAAATTTGCGCACTTTTTTCTTTAAATTTTTTATTAATAAAAATATTATTAATTTAATTGATGAGTTAGATTATATTTAGGTATTTTTTTGTAACAACTTCGATTACACTCGTCGAGATTATAAATAGTTTATTTCTATTGTCTTAAGGCATCGAGCTGTAGGTATCCAAGTCTACTTCCATCGCGTCGAGTCTGATTTTCGATCGAAGAAACAAGCAATTCAAAATTAATTCAAACGCAAACTCATGATAAAAATGACTAATTAACACATAAGTTGAACGTGAAGTCAAATTTGAGATGCACATTATTCCGATCTCAAATCAGACTCGACAAGAGGGAAGTAGGCTCAGATAACTATAGGTCGATGGCTTGCGACGAAAAAAGTTAATTACAATTCCGACGAGCGTAGCTGAAATTGTTACAAAAAACAAAGTATGATTAGCATTTTTTGTACAAATTTCAGCTACGCTCGTCGAGATCGTTATTAGTCTTTTTTTTATTATGGTAAGTCATCGAGCTGTAGATATTTGAGTCTACTTTCATCGTGTCGAGTCTGATTTGCGATCAGAGAAACGAGCAATTCAAAAATAATTCAGATGCAAACTTATGATAAAAATGACTAATTAAGACATAAGTTGAAGATGGAGTCAAATTTAATATGCACATTCCTCTGATCGCAAATCAGACTCGATGCGGTGAAAGTAGACTCAGATGTCTACAAGTCGATGTTTTGCGAGATAAAAAAATTAATTACGATTCCGACGAGTGCAATTGAAGTTGCCACACAAAAAAATATTAAGTGTGATTAGCATTTTTTTTCTACAAACTTCAGCTACGCTCGTCAAGACCGTAATTAAGTTTTTTATCATCGCAATTCATCGAGCTGTAGATATCCGAGTCTACTTCCACCATGTCGAGTCTGATTTGCGATCAGAGAAACGAGCGATTCAAAATTGAATCTGACACAAACTCGTAATAAAATTACTAATTAAGACATAAGTTGAAGATGAAGCCAAATTTGATACGCACATTCCTCCGATCGCAAATCAGACTCGACGCGGTGGAAGTAGACTCAGATATCTACAGCTCGATGACTTGGGATAATAAAAAAACTTAATTACGATCTCGACGAGCACAACTGAAGTTATTACAAAAACTTACCAAAATGCAACCCAACTCATGAATTAAAATATTAATATTTTTAATAATAAAATATTCACGTACAAAAGTTGAATATTTTCATAACTGACCTGAAAGAATAAAGAATAACATTTATAACTCTGGATGCAAATTTTTGAAAATAATGACTCTATTTTTAAGCGCTCACGCTCACATGTTAACATCTAGATGCATGTGTTTTAGAGATACATAGAATTTCTTTTTGTTCTGTTTGAATTTCTAAGTGTCGTCCGAATGGAACGTAAATTATAAAATAAGATTATTATGGTTAAATATTTGAATTCAGGGTCATAGATGTTATTTTTTTTTTTGTAAGTTAGTTATAGAAATAATTCATATTCAAATCAAAAATCAAATGGACGATATTCGCAATACCGTCCATTTAGGTTTTTTCTGAACGATATTCGTAACACCAATTTTTTCTATTTTCGAGCTTTTCAAATACTCTTTATATTTTAAAATAATTTATTTATTTAATTTCTCATAATAAAAAAATCGGCAACCCTGACTTAGGTTATGTTTGGTAATTTTTTGTAACCACTTCGGCTACGTTCTTCGAGATCGTAAATAGTTTATTTTTATCGCCTATAATACGATGACTTGTGACGATAAAATTAAAATATTTACGATTTCGAAGAGCGTAGCCGATGCTATTACAAAAAATTACCAAACATAATCCAACTCATCAATTAAATTAATCATATTTTTATTAATTAAAAATTCAATCAAAAGCAAACAACACCAAACTGCGAAAAATTTTAAACAAAAGTATGCCAAAAGGCCGGTGTTGGCATATATAAAAAAAATATAATTAATTGATTAGTTTATATTATTAAAAAAATCGACTTTTCTTACGACTTATCTTTGCTATATATTAAGCACCTATGCTGTCTTGATTCGGCAACAATTCAAATTTGATTTTTAATTTTCGAATTTCACAACAGCCTTATGATGAAACTTTACTATTAAATATGCGGAAATACTTCTATTTTACCGTGTAGAAGTTCTAAATTATCATATAACGTATAGCGAAGTGAAATGTTTAGAGAAATAGTTTTATAGTCTTGCCACATAATATTCTAATTACTCATTTCATATATACATATAATTCTCTATTATTATTGTAAACAAAAATGATTAAATTTATTTTCAAATAAAACATCTTTTTGACACAAGAAATCTTATAAACTTGAAAATAACATTCTAATTAAATCTGATTCGTATACGAACTCGATGCCAGTGATAATCTTACATTCTGACTATTGACAGTCAACAAACTTTCTTTTTTCTTTTTTTAGGTATTTGGCGGATGATAGCACTCTCTAAAAGTAGAACGAGTATTTGATGGATGCATAATTTACGAGTGCTGAAATATATCCATAATTTGGGGTCTATAATAACTAATGATAACAGCAAATTAAATCGAATTTCAACAAATATGAAGTCGAATTTCATCGAATTTCAACAAATATGAAGTCTCGACTTCCCATATAAATACAGGAGCCATATTTGCTGTTTTTTTGTTCTTTGGATTCAGTTCATTTATATAAAGGGGATCTGATTTCATGCCATCTTAAAATTTCTAAATTAGACTTTTGTCACTTCATAAATTTTTTATTTGAAAAATGTCACCCCAAAAACTCTTTTATTCTAAATTTTGCCCTCTTTACTGTTAAATTGTTTTTTCTGATTAAAAATAATTGAAATTATTAATTATGATCAAAATATCCTCCATATGACATGTGAGACTCATTGTCATATTCTTCTTCCTTTAGCTGATCCCCTATGCTCATTATGTGATTCTGGCATGACGACTCTTGGCACAGCTGAATTAACTGATGTTCTGATAAAGTTGCTCCTGAACCAGCTAATCCATTTTCACTGGGCCACTTTGATTTTGCTCTGAAGTATTTGAACCATTGCCTTTCTCTTGTGTAACAACCTCTTCAGTATTTGAGCTCGCTTTATCACCATGTTTCGTTTGGCTTCTTCTTCTTCTTCTTCTTCTTCTTCTTCTAGTTTGCGTCTCTTGGCTATGTTTGGTTGTGAAGTAAGATGTAGATTAACTCTCTTACTCTACACTTAATCCACTAAACGTGGAGTAAAATTAATGAAGTAAGTTGGAGTAAGATTTAAATTAATCCGGATTAACTTACTCCACCTCTTTAGGTGGATTAGCTTAATCCACCAAATATGATTAACTTACTTCATCTTAACTTGGAGTAAAGAATTTAATTCGGATTAAAGTTACTCCACAATCAAACATGACCTTTGTGATTGATTGGTTCTTCAAAAGAAGATGAATTTTTGGTCGGAGAAGATTGGGGGTTACCATCAAAACGTTGTAAACAGAAATGAGAAAGACGAAAGCATGCGAATGGAGAAGAAGATGTCGAATGGGGCTTAGGGGATCGATAAAGGAAGAAGAATATGATAATGGGTCCCAGATGGAGGATATTTTGGTCATAATTAATAGTTCAAATTATTTTGAATCAGAAAAAAAATTTAATAGTAAAGATGACAAAATTCAGAACAAATGAGTTTTGGGGTGTCATTTTTCAAAGAGAGTGTTATGGGATGGCAAAAATCTAATTTAGTGGTTTTTTGGTGGCATGGAGCCAAATCCTCCTTATATAAAATGGACTGTCACCGTCTGAACTATAATCAATACTATATAGAAAGCTTGCTCAGTGTCGGCGTGTCTCTTTTTTGGACACGCCGACACGTCATTTTGCTATTCAATTTACATTGTATGTGTGTTCAATTTATCAGACACGCAACACGTCATTAATGGAACACACCATTAATTTCACGTCATTAATTTCATGTCATTAATTTCAGTATAAATCATTAATAACATTAATTTCAAGTTATTGATGTTCACACCTTCCTCATTTCATATAAATCATCATGCTTTCAAAAGATTTTAAGAAAGATGTATGATATTTATTATTATATAACTCTAATTTTAGTGAAACAATGTTATTTAATAAAAAGATTGAAGTTAGTACAATTACGATGTTTATTTTTCTAATATAAAAGGTTACTTCTCAAAAAAAAAAAAAATAGAATTATGCTCTTGCTCTGTAATAGCAGCAAATACAGACCCAAGAAAATATGGTCAAAGAATATTCCGAAGTCCCAGATATATTAAAATTTTCATGTATTATAATATTGTGGAACAAAATACCTAACTAGTTCTTGAATAAAAATGCATATGCACGCGTAAAACAAATTAAATTTAAGTTTTTTTCCCTCTTAATTCCATTGTATATATATATATATAATTTGAAATCTAATGGTTTGTTTTATAAACCAAAAAAAAACTCGGAAATGTTCTAAATTTGAATTGCTTGGGAGTTGTCTGAATAAGTGAACATCAAACAAACTTGAAATATAAAGGTTTGACAACCAAACCTGTCATAATCGTTATTTCAACTTTTTTTTTTTCTTTAGCACATAGTTGATAGCATATCAGTAATAATGATGTGAACCTACCAGAAACATTCGATTTCTGTAGCTGAATAATATATTAATGGATAATGTTTCGTAAATACCACATTTGATATCAACTATTAATATCGATTTTATTATGCACATTTAGTTGAGTTATAATGTACATTATTTGAGTTATTATGCATGTTATACCATAACTATTTCAGTACAAAAAATAACATGTATAACTATTTCATTACAGAAAATAACATGCATAATAACTCAAATAACGTGCACGATAACTCAACTAAAGGTTCATAATAAAATCGACAACATGTATAACTATTTCATTACAAAAAATAACATGCATAATAACTCAAATAATGTGCATGATAACTCAACTAAAGATGCATAATAAAAATGATATCAATAGTTAATATCAAATATGATATCTACGTATCAGCTCCCTATATTAATATCTGAAAACCAAACCTAAATCAGTAAACCCATAAATGCATGAAACACATTTGGGAGGGTATAATTGGAACACGTCATACAACCAGGGAAAAGAGAAAATAAAAAAATTCAACCAAACTGATCTATCTCCGCATAACATTGCTCTATTTAAGTGAGGGGTTCTTCTCTGCTTCTTACAAGTGAGAAAACAACAAGAGAAATGGCAACACTGAAGCCTTCTCTTCTCCTCTGCATGCTTTCCTTCCTCTGCATTTCGTCTTGCGTTCCAGCTGAAGCGGCGCCTGCATCGGACTTCTTTTATTTGAACCTCCTGGTATACAAATAACTTCTGCATTTGATCTTAGATTATGAGATAAACTTGTAACAATGGATTGATGCTATTTTCATCAAACTTGACATTCTGTTCAAATTTTTACCATAACCTTTGAAGTTGCAAATTTTCCTATGTCAATTCTTCATGATAGAATAAATGAAGTAATGTGTGCACGCACACATAATAACTCACATAATAACAAGAAATTGACGACCAATTTCATAATATATTGTACAATACAATAAGCATTAAGCTCTCACTTTATAAATGGGTTCTGCAGTGGCCAGGGTCATATTGTAGATCTGCCTTTTGGACAAAATGCTGCATGCCGACTACTGGCGAGCCGGCACTGGACTTCCTCGTGGAGTCGTTGGAGACGTACGACAGCTACTCTGGTAATTCTGTCTCCAACTGCAACTCCACTTGCTATTTCTACGTCAATCAGGTAATTACTGTATCAAATTTAATTTTCTGGTAAATGCTTGAACCACCAAAGTAATCACCTTATCTCTGTACAGTACACTGTATACCTTACTATGGATATGATTTATTTTAGAGTGTTGTGTACCCTACGTTGAGAATTTTGGTTCCTTGTGCTGTTTTGTATACATATTTACAGCATACTATTCTTTTACCCCTTTTTCTCATTATATATTTTTTCTGATCCCCTGGAAACATGACCCTGTTACAGGATCAACACATTCCTTGCCATATTTGTGCCTACTAAAAACCTGAATCCTTGATCTCTTTAAAATACTTGAGTTACTGAATTCGGTCTGCTAAGTACATGTATGATTGGTACTTTATAAAAGTACTTATTGTTATCCATAATAGTCCGACCCATATCGAAAAGTAGGTCTGATTGAAATGAAATTATCACATGTTTAAGATTTGGTAAAATATTTGGTGCACCTGACATTACCCCTGGTAGTGCTCCTACTACCATATGCAAAAGGAGCCCCTTAACAAGCAACTCCACCTGGGGCCAGTGTTCATAGAAGTGAAAATGGAGAGCAATGTCAGGGGCACTGTGATTTCTGATGGAAGAATCATTATTTTAATCATCATAGTAGGCAAGAGGACAGAAATAAATTGATTCTATCCTTTTGACATTGAATTATAAACTTACAACACACTAATAAGCTTGAGTACATTAAATGCTGCATTTAAATCTTACAGTACCAGATCTACATGTAGATATGCAGTCCAACTTCAATTATTAAGTATTAACTGTTAAAAACAGCCATAGATAGTTGATCCAAGTTGCCTACCACTAATGAAGCATTCTACTTCAGAAGCTTATTTCCTAAAATTTTATACCAACACTGAAAATTGAAAATGTGCAGCTGAGGAATTTCATAACAGATATGTTCTCATACTGGGCTGATGTGAGTTGCCCAAACAACAATGGAGCGAGCATGTGGAAATCTACTTTCTGTAAATATGGACCCTGTTCTAGCCTTAATCAGACAGCTTATTTCCAGCAGGCCCTTGAAATTCGCAAGAAGCTCGACATCCTGCGCTACCTTGATAGCAAAGGTTATTTTCTGTTTGCTGTTTGGTGTTCTGAGTTATCTGTCTTTTTCTTTCTGTTCAAACCTATGCAAAGTATAACAGAAAATAAACAAAGATAGAGTGAAAGAAACAGGGAAAATCAACTGAAATGATAAGGTTGGCTCTAACAAATGAGGCCTCGTATTTTTTTTACCAGTTTTAAAATTCTTAATGGTCTATACAAGAATATCCTAACCAGGTTTTTATAACATCATATGTAGTAATTGCAAGAAACAAACCCCTGATATAAGTAGACTTAGATTTGCCTAGTCCAATGGAGCCATGGAAGTTAAAACACTTGTGCAATAGATTGGACCTACTTCTAATTTCATTGGTCCCACATCCCACATCTTACATTTCAACTTTCTTTTTTTTTTTTGTTCTATTTCTTTTGTGACAAAGGTATTGTACCATCAAAGACTGTCAAGTATGACCTGGAGGACATTGAGGCAGCACTGCGCCCCAAGCTATGTGCTCGAGTGCAACCGCATGGTGCCATGGTTCGATGGGGACCAACTGTTGAGGATAAAAATCTGCATATCGGGCGATGGTAAGAGAATCATCAGCTGTCCAATCAGCAAGAAAAGTAACTGCGGTGACAAAATCAAAATCCCGCCCTTCACATCCGACATGCTAGTGGATGGAGTTACTGATAACAGTAATCCTATTAAGATGCCTTTTGAGAGAGATCAGTTTGTCTAATTAATTATGAAGGTTCTAACTAATTAATAATGTGATGAAGCTAGGTGTTGGTTGATGCAGTATGATTATGTTGTGTGTTGCTCTGGTAGTACTTTTCAGTGCTTTTTTTCCATGTCATGGAGCTGTGGAGTTATGGAACTTGTCTTTTGTAACTTATGTTGAATAAATGCACTACTCTAGTTACTTGAGATCAAGTCTTCTTTTATGATGCGGGGATAGTTATTTTTTTGTACTGGCATAAAATAAATAGGAGGTATTAAAGGAAAGATTACATAATGAAACTGAACTTCTGGCATAATGGACATATGAAACTAAAGAATGAAATTAAATCATAAATAAAAGTATAAAACAGTAAGAAGAAACAAGAGTTTGATTTGCACAGCAATTTCTGCCATCTGAAATCAAAAGAAAAGAAATGAAAAAAAACAGAGAACATCAGAAACTTATGAAGAGTATTGTTGGCAATATAAAAATATATATCGCTTCACATAATGTTACATTTGTGTTGTACAAAAAATATATGGGACATACCTTGACAGCTTCAGATAACGGATAGTCATTATTAAGGTTTTGGTCTATGCTACCTTATTCTCTCTTAGTACTATTTTTGTTGTCTGCAGATACAACAAAAATGTTCAAACTAACTATTGATTTCCTTTTATGTTTTTCCCCCTAAATAACACTTGCTAGCATGGCATTATCTTTTACATTACCAGAAACAGTAATATACCAGTGAAAGTTTTGGTTTCTTTACCAATGTTTGAATTTACGAAACTGAATTTGACATTGGTACAAATTGTTCTTATGGTTTGTAGTTTTGTTATGATTTCTTATATTTGAATGGAGGTTTAAATTGGTGATACAATTTCATAGTTTTTAGTATATAATATTCAATATCTTGATTGTAAGAATACATTAAATTTCGGTAGATAGAAAATTATATTTAGTGCTGAATGTGTTTGCAATTAGATGTAATTGGCCTGTATTTTTTTTAATTCTAATGTCAACAACAGCAACCGGTGAATTCTCATTAGTGCGACCGGAATACCGGTAGCAGATAAACTATCTGCTGCCGGTGATGACGTCATCTCCGGTAGCTGACAACTATCTCCTACGATCTTATTGCGACATGGGTTAGTGCGACTGATATGGAACGCTAAGGCCCATTTGCGACTGGTGCAACATGTATCTGCCACCGGTTTACCGGCAGCAGAAAACCCTTTTTGGTGTAGTAGGGAGAAAAAAATGTTTTGATTGGGTGAATGAAGTTGGTAAAAGCAAAGTAAATTTTTTTTTGGAGAAAGTGGGAACGTTCTTACTGGGAATGGCAATATTTAAAGAATTACTCAAGGAAAATAAATCGATTTTATGATATATATATATATATATATAAAGTTAGGCTACGGTACTTATATAAGCACGGAGCTCTACCGTGCTTATGATCATATCTTGAATTTTAAAATGAAAATGGACGATCCGAACCGTCGAAAATGTTATCCATACTAAAATCTACTTAGCAAACAAATTTTTGAATTTTTTTTACTATTTTATTGGATGGATAGAAAATTGAGTAATCTGATGATTTACAGACCTCAAAATTTAACCGATTTTCTACCCATTCGATAAAATAGTAAAAGGTTTCAAAAAAATGGAAACTTTGATTTCCAATTAGATTTTAGTATGAACAATATTTTTAACGGTTCGGATTGTCCATTTCATATTTAAATTTGAGATTTGGTCATAAGCACGGTAGAGCTTCGTGCTTATATAAATATCATAGCCTAACTCTATATATATATATATATATAAGAGATTCACAGCCGCTTGCAACCAAATGTTTCTCAAAACCAAATTTGGAGTTGAACCGTTCAAAATCATGCAAGTAACATATATTTATAGTGTTTAGATTTTAGGATAACCGTTCAAAATTCAAAATCCTGCAAGGAAACAATACAACTATACAAGTACTAATTATCAAAGTGCAACGTTGATATTATTAACTAATGTAAAACAAGTACATATCAAAGCAAATTATAATTGACAAAAGTATAATAATAATCGACTGTTAACGATCCAAATAGTTACAAAATCTCATTGTTTTTTTTTGTCAAACTTACAGTGTGAACCAAATTAGGGGTCCCTTGAATACACCCTTACAATACAACGATAATGGCTGTTTCTCAAAACCAAATGTTTAAATAACAAATAGCAGCACTTTCTCGTAACGGCTATCTTACTTTTTATCATATAAGGTGTTAAATTGTCAAAAAAGAAAAATAATAAAATAACAAGAAAAGAACTTGATATTGCCATAGATTGAATAAAACGCTTTGTGGCGCTATTGGCTACTCTGGTAATAATTACAGTCATAATTTTGCCATGGGCCTATTACTGAAATTTATTTCCCAACCGATAAGCCCATAAATGAAACTAAGTGAGCCCAATAAATAAAGCCTTATATTCAAACAAGTACCCAACATTTCTTATATTTACTCAGAATGAGCTTCCCTTTCAACTCTCTGGCCTGTTCTCTTAGTAACTGTGGAATTCTGATATTGAAAATGGGATATTATACTGCTTGGTACACTTTTCTTGCTCCATTATATATGTTATAAGATCCTCTGTTCTGCGAGACTGTGACGTATAAATTTTGTTTGGTTTATGACATCACCAATATTCATTCAATATTTGAATGCTTTTGATGGTCTCTTTATGCAGCTGATTCTGGCATCAAATTAAGGAATGCAATCTTACATCATATTTTCTTTTTTCTGATTTACTTTATATTAATGAGTTGCACGGTAGTATTCTGACGGTACAGAGAGTACATAAAATGATGTTACTTAATCTGTAGTAAAGATTTAAGTACATTGTATAAAAGTATAAAACCCGATGTGTTCTAATAGACTAGTTACTATTCAGTCACATGAATTATTGCAAGATTATGGTTAATTTGTTCGTCGAATTGCATTCTCTTCCCAAATAAATAAATGAATAAAGGAGAAAGAAGAGAATAATATTACTTAGCTAGATTTTAGTTATTACTGTTAAACTTGAAAAAATAAATAAGAATGAACAAAAGGTTATTCAACAACTTTCTGACAGTGACATCACTTGCAGTTAAAAGTAGTTACAGTGACATAAAACTTATCTGAAATTAACAGGGACAAAATTAAAGCCCTGCTATAACTGGTCATACTTGACATGTATAAGTATATAATCTCAATTAATTACTGTTACAATAATTGTTTGAGGTTCCACACTACGTCCCACATTAGATATCAGAGACAGTGAGACACCCCTGAATACAGGAAAGGAAGGAAAAAAAGCTAGGATTGTATCTTTTGATGTAAAAAAAAAGAAACAGAGAGAGAGAGAGAGAGAGAGAGAGAGAGAAAATGAAAGGAAACATTCTAAGATCCCTTGTTACATCGATTGTGGGCCACGAAGAATTCATATTTGCACTTACTGAATTGTAATATATTTATTCTTATCCCAGAATATAAATATCCAGTTAATAATCCTTGAACCATATTTATTTAATTATTTTCTATTGTAGAATTACAACTCGCGCGGGTAGTCTGTTATCTGACGTACCTCCTGCCACCACATCCATTCTCCCTCTGACAGTTGAAATAAACTGCTGCAACAGGCGAACCTAGCTTGTATAGCTCAGAAAAGTCCCTCATGTTGAAATTAGGCCTCCAACCTGGTCGGTAAACTGTTTGCCTGACAGTCTGGCGAAACAACACGAACACGAACCGGTGTATCCCGGCTGTTGGTTTCGGGATTTCGTATTCCATAACCTCGTTTCCTGATTCATATCAGTGTAGAAAATCATATTGTTATGTACAAAATGTTGATTGTCTTGCTGTGTTATGTACTTATGTGTATGCATGTAATTCTTATTTTTTATTTTTTCTTGATTTATAAAATTCTGTAAACTAAACCTACACTTTAAAAAAACTATAATAATAATAAATAAAAAAACAGTACTTAAATGTTGAATATCAGAGGATGTAATCTAGTCATCGTATGACAACAAAAAAAATAGAAATTTGTATGAGCTATAGAAGTCGCAAGCCAATAAAATATCATATTACATAGTAATTAGTTGTAATTTTATTGGTATTAAATGTTCCTTTTCACGTTTGTAAGGTTTATTTTTCATAGAGGACTTGAGTACTCTTTATTCATTATCTTGCTTTTAGAGAAAGATCCTCTGAACTAGGGTTTTTAAATAATGATCACACTCTTTAGAAATAGATGCATGGTTAGAGGACAAATTAATATTATAATAAGATATGATGACACTTTGTTGATATGGAAATTCTTAAATAATGAGAGGCAAAGAGGAGTCTTTTTGAGGAAAATGTTCTCACTAACCATAGCTAGCATCTGTTGCTTCAGGAATATCTGTGACCAACCTATATAATACAAAAGAGAATTAATTAATTGGCTTTCTATTATTCTCTTTTTTCAATGGTACATAGTGGATATATATATATAGATTGAATATGAATTTGAATGCATGGAGATAGATAGCATACCAGTGAATGTATTCTCGTTTAGTCGGGTTGCTTGGGCTTGGTGAGTCTGGGTCCACCATTACCTATTTAGTATTTACAATATTACCAGATAAGCTACTTTCTTTGATTTGATATGACTAATTAAAAGAGATTGGAATCAGAGCGTATAGACAAAAGGAAACCATAATTTTGTTGCAGAACTAAAGAAAAACCCAGGATTAGTTTTGCACAATGATTGTATTGTTATGTTGTAACTCGAGTACTTTTGGCCTTTGAGCTCACTTATCTCTGTATCTTTGTTTGCTTATATTAATTTGTAGCATGTAGTGTGTAAATTTTGAGACTTTTTTTCCTTGATTCCATGATTCTCTCTTTTCTCTTCCTCTCTATTCTATTTCATATTTTCTCCAAAGTGTGATGATGTAGCGTCGATCCCTTGCATTGCCTGCTGATCATTGCACTCTCCACCTATGACACCATGCAAGGGATCCCTAAATATTATCTTTTGCACAAACCCTAACAATGATATATCACATTTCATTTTCCAGAGAGACAAAAAGTGGTCGAAAAATGAAAACATTTGTAGATACACCTTGTAATTAGCCCTTGTATTGTGCAACTACCTGCACTTCAAACTTTCCCTTGTTTATAACAAAAGTTTTCATGATCCTCTGATACTCAAAGAAACATGTTAAGGAAAGCCATTATATTAGGTGCAATCCCATGAAGTGCTAATCATTTTAGAAGCTTATCAGCATTAAAGTGTCCTGCATTGATCATTATGTAAAGGCGAATGTATAGCAATTACACAAACTCCTGCACATTGTTCATAATACGGCTCGGTAAAGTATCATCAAATTAGCAAAGTTTTCAAGGAAAATGATACGTACAAGAGTATATAGATTCCTCGAATCACGACCTCCGATCACAATGCGAGGCTCACTAGCGACTTGAGACGGCTTAAGCTCTGACCCGTTAGTCAGTTCCTTGCCATTGTATAAAACCTTAAATGATGCAGTCGTAGTAAATTGATCCAGTACATCACCTACAACATGACCAACTACAAGTGGGTCCCTTGACATTTTCAGGAGCAGGGAGAGAAGAGAGAGAGAGAGAGAGAGCTAGCTCTTTGTGAGTCTTGTTATATGTGTTGTTTAGTTTATGAAAATGCAAGGCCTAGGTGAGGTTCTATTTATATGCAACACATTAGCTTGGAGCTGCCACTTGAGAAGTATTGGTGTTGGTATGGAATCAAACTTTAGTTAATAATTATCTAATTATTAAGTGTTGCTATCACTTACAATTCAAAAAAAAAGTGTTGCTATCACTTGAAATGTATGTTAGATCCCATAGGCTACGTAGTGGCCAATGGATATATGGTGAATAAAATCTAACTAATTAATTAATGACATAGTCACTTATTCCCTAAATCTCTTGTTCTCTTTACAAGATTATGATAGTCGGTACACTCATTGGTAAAAAAGATGACTGCCTTTTTGACTCACTTGAGGAAAGAGAGGTAGGGGTGGGAGGTTAGAGAGAGATGCTCTCTTCTTTCAAAAAAAAAAAAAAGAGAGAGAGAGATGCTCTAATTTAGAGGATTCTGATACAACAACTAATAGGGTTACGTGTATATGATAATAATATATTTTATGTCATCACAAATTAATGCCCAATTAATAAGTGATCTAATTGGATTACGTGTATTATTCGAATTATTGTAATTGATGGACCGATTAGAAATGTTACAATAAGAATTTATAGCAAATTATATTAGAGCTAAAATATGCTCCAAAACACTCTTTTAGGAAAAAAAAAAAAAAAAGGGCAACCAAGTCTTGTTTTTCGATTATTTTTATGAATAAAATATGCTTTAGAACGTCCTAAGTAATTTTAACATTCAGTTTACGCTAAATTAATTAGTCGGGTTCAATGAATATTTAAGGAGGGATTTTCAAGGCAACAATAATATAATATTAAGATCTGTTTTGAGAGAGAGAGGATTGTCATTGTCAATTCTTACTGCTCCATTAGGTAATAATTTGATATTTGAAATATCTACACTCTTAAGTCTTAACGAATCCGGTAACAATTGAAGTTAAGAAAAAAATTGGGACATTATAGAGCGCACATTAAAATGACAAATATATAACACAAGTTGAAGATGTTAAAGACAAATATATTTGAGTAATTGTAATATTCCCTCGTTCTCTCGTTTTTGTCCTCCTTGCGCGTCCTTCGCTACAGACAAAAAAAAAACTGTTGCTCGTTGCTCGTCGTTGTCTCTCGATTCCTCCTTCCACTCTCGTTTCTTTCTTTCCATTTCGCTCGCTTCTTCTTCCTCTCCCAAATATGCCAAGCCAATGTTCCTGATTTTAAATTCATCAGACGAATTACATCTCACTAGGACTAGGTTTCAAAGTACTGTCTCTCACTAGGTTTAAATTAAAGCAAATCTCTATATTCGAACATTCAAGTCTTTATATATGAAGAAGCAAAACTTTAAATTATAATAAGCATGTCTCTATATGATAATAAATAAGTCTCTATATTGGAATCTACAACCTGCAAGTAAGTCTATATATTATAACAAACAAGTCTTTATGTTTGAATCTACAAGTCTAAATATTAGAACAGTCAAGTCTCTATATTGGAACCTACGAGTCTTTATATTAGAACAACCAAGTCTTTATATTATAACAAACAAGTCTTCATATTAGAACATGCAAGTCTTTATATTAGAAAAACAAGTGCCTTTATTCGAATCCGCAAATATTTATATTAGAACAAAAATGCCTATATATTATAACAAGAAAGCTTTTATATTGAAACATGTAAGTCTCTATATTAGAAACTAAGTGTTAGTATTGGAACCTGCATCAACGTGGCTCCGCCACTGTTTGTATAAATAATTTTTAAGAGAGAAAAGAGGCCGATCAGAGACAAATTCAGGATTCTCTCCAGGAAGGGTTCAGGATTTACGAGTTTTTTCAAGAGGGTTCGAAATGATGCTTATTCATAAAAAAATTATATTATATGATCATTTGTACAAAACAATTCAAATACATGTTCATTTTTTTAAAAACGTAATATATATAGTTATTTTTGAAAAAAAATTCAAAAAAATCAGCTGCACTCCTGAGTGTATGTGACTCCGCCACCGAGGCCGATTACCTAATGCTACCTTTCTAAAAAGATAGAAAAAGAAAAGAGAGGGCACGAAGGAAATGATACAAGGAGGAATAATCGAAGGCATAGATCTTCACGCGTACGTCACGTGGAATGGAAAAAGTTCAGCTGTACTATTGTGGGCTTGTAGGGACTTGAATGAATCTTATCATGCTTCTTTTCTTTTCTCCTTTATTTATTTATGATCCATGATCCATCTCGCTCTTTCTCTGCTTTTTCTCTGGTACAGAGGATGTGGTGAAAGGTTTTGAAGCGATGGAGGAGAAGGTCATCCCAAAATTGCGGCTGGTGTAAGGTGCTTTGGAAGAAAAGACGCTTCATAACCTTGATTCATCATTATTTTGGTCGGCTCAACTTTGTAGTTGTATATAGTGTTTTAAATTTGTGTCATTTCGTGTCGTTTCGTTTCAAACACGACTTGATATGGCACGAAACGGCACGACACAGTTAGTATTTTATTATATTTACCGTATTGTTCCGTGCCGTGCCAAAAATTGAAAAGGATCAGAACGGAATGGTTAAAACACAGCACGTTTAGGCACGTCGTGCCTAAACGTACCGTGTCTTAATCATGCCGTATCTTAACCCTGTCGTATCTAATCGTGACGTGTTTGTTCGTGTCGTGTTGCTTCGGCACGTCGTGCCTTATTCGTGTTAATCGTGCCGAAAATTAAAAAAAAAACTAAAAAATAGATAATTTTTTTACAAGAACATAAAAATCTGAAAAAAAAAATTGATGCTAATGTTATCCTTGATAGTTGACACTTGACACTACATTAAATGCTAGTGTTAATTGTACCAACTTAGTTTGTATTTCTGGGAATTTTGTAGTTTAAGGAACATTCAAAGTACTTAGAAAGCATACGGGTCACTTGTGTTTCACATATATCAGAAAAATGAATGCAAATGAAATCAGTTCTAGTGAGGAATGTATGATTTGTTTAGAAAGCTTCACAAACTCAAGGTTCACAATTGTATGTAATTACTTCGTTACTTTTTTGTTTCTATTTAGTTTTCAAGCAAAATCCCACCAAAATATTACATGAACCTACCCCTAAATGTTTAAAAGAAAGACCTCAAACAAAAGTTATTTGTTTGATAATTGTTGTATTAGGAGTTCTATGATAAGGATTATTTAGTAATAATCGTTTTCTTATCTCGAATATTAAATTACTAAATTCTCTTCGGCAATACACATCTGTCAACGGTTCTTTATACGATTCAGCAACTCCTTAGACAATAACGGTTGCATAATCGTTGAGGAAGGCGATTTCTAACCGTTGGCAGATTTTTTTTTATGTGATAGTGATTTTTGTAAACATACAATATTCTTTAAGTTTAAAACTTTTTTATCTCCATTCATTCATATTTTCATCAATCCAATTATATTATCTCTACATATTATTATGATTAAAGAATTCAAAATTTCTCATGCACTTTTTTCTCATTTATGAGAGATCGATGGTATTTATTATTTGTAGAAAAAATTAGTGGTAAATCGTGTAGGTTTTATTATATATTTTAAAGTTAAATTATCTATGTCCCAATTTTACTTGACATGAAATTCATTTTAGAAAAGTTAGCATTGCCAAAAATTCAATTGTTATAAAATATATTGTTATTTGAGGAGGATTATAATGCATCTACATTTGTGTGTTTTCATTATGTCTTTAAATCTACATCATTCATTAAAAAATATGAATTATCTAGAATTAAATACGTAAAAAAATGTGCAGTATGAATGATGAAGATTCTCGAGCCACAACAAAGATACACAAAAGTTAATGACATTTTATAAATATGTTAGGTATTGATGCTTCCGTAACAAATCAAGATTTTTTTTTTCTGATACGAGCTTCCGTTTTGAATGGCAGTAAGATTAGAAAAAGAATCGTTTTCAAAAGCTTAGATTTTTTTTTTGGAACCTGATACGTGGATACCATATTTGATATCAATTATTGATATCGATTTTATTATGCACATTTAGTTAAGTTATCATGCACATTATTTGAGTTATTATGCATGTTATTTTTTGTACCGAATAAGTTATACATGTTATTGATTTTATTATGTATCTTTAGTGAAGTTATCATGCACATTATTTGAGTTATTATGCAAGTTATTTTTTGTATTGAAATAGTTATACATGTTATTTTTTGTACCGAAATAATTATGGTATAACATACATAATAACTCAATAGTTGATATCAAATGTGGTATCTACGAAACATTATCCTTTTTTTCCAAAGCAAACACAATTTGTTTCTATACAGGTAATCCATCTTACATCATAACTACATAAATTTTGCTTAAATGCCCCAAAAATATTACATGATTTCATAAATATCCAGCACACTTTTTTTGTTTCTATGCAAACTTTTTTTGGTAAATATAAATGAGAGTTTTTGCCGCTCAAATTTAATAAAAGACGTAAAGTCTCTCCCGTCGAATTTAGAACTCGCGATCTCTCACACATAAAATATTGCTCTTAGTAACTAAACTAAGAATCGGTTCTTAATAAATCCAAACTATTGAAACATGTTTACTTCACAAGTGACTTGTTTACATTTTAAGTTTATATTTTTTGTTCTCTAATTCATTTAATATGTATTATTAAACTAGTCAAATAATGATGAAGTTAAATTAAACGCATTAGAATAATTTATATATTTTCTCTTTTCTTTTTGATAGTTTGACTTTATGGTAAGTTAATAAAAGATTTTCAAATTCACATGTAAATGCATTATTCATAGTCATATATAGAATAGTTCAAGTTTTATTATTCAAGGGATCTTTTTAATTTTCCGAGTATATGTGGAAATATAACAGTAATTTTATGTAGAGAGATTTTTCTATACATCCGTGATTAGCAGCTCGATTGTTACATTTAGTATTTTTATCGTACTTTTTGTAACAAAATTACATATTTATTTTTAATTAAATCCATATGAAAAACGAAAGTCAATGTGAAACATTTACATATAAATTATATTAATTAACTATTTGTAATTTAATGCGTATGCGAAACGAAGAGTTAGTGTAAGACATTTATATATTAATGAATATAAAAATATAAATATTTCATATTCCCAAAAAATTAATTGTACAAAATTTGATGTATATTCCGTAGGAATGCAACTTTCAAATTATCTTATCATTAACCTTAGAATTTAATGTAATCCCTTTAACCAAATTACTGCATTTATTATAAGTTTTACAGATGGCCGGCATATGACACTTTATGTGATTCCTTCAGATAAGATACCAAGAAAAGTGGGGATCCAAATCTGCTACTGCGCAGTAACAAACGGTTCAGATCGATCGTATATTTTGAATCGATCGCCATGGATGAAAATCAGAGGGAGTCTTTAAATTTTGACACGAATCTTAAAGCAAATAAAGAAGATCGGACGGCTCTGATACTAGCGATGAAAATCAGAGAGAATTTTTAAACTTTGGCACGAATCTTAAAGCAAATAAAAAAGATCGAACGGTTCTGATACTGCGCTACACGGTACTGTATAGTATCAGATTCGGATTCGAAAAATGTAAAGTGCTTGTTTATTATGTTCACATAGCTAAGCTAGGGGCACCGCACAATGTATATACTTTCCTTGAAACTTTCATATTTTTCCTATTAGGTAGCATGATAATTGATTGATCAATGTGTATGCCTCGTGGCACTCTAGTATACATTGTTCCCCAGCACTGAAAAATTGATTAATGATTACAATCCATTATAAGTAAATTAGTAGCCAATGAATTTTAGATAGTATATATTCCATGGATAATGTTTGGTAGATGCCATATTTGATATCAACTATTGATATCGATTTTATTATGTATATTTAGTTGAGTTATAATACATATTATTTGAGTTATTATGCATGTTATACCATAACTATTTCAGTATAAAAACAATAACATGTATAACTATTTTATTACAGAAAATAACATGCATAATAACTCAAATAATGTGCACGATAACTTAACTGAAGATGCATAATAAAATCGACAACATATATAACTATTTCATTACAAAAAATAACATGCATAATAACTCATATAATGTGCATGATAACTCAACTAAAAATGTATAGTAAAATCGATATCAATAATTAATATCAAATATGATATCTATGTATGAAAAGAATTGAACAATGATAAATAGTTGTGGGATTCTGACGATGTAATTGGGACAACAAGGCTACTAGCCTACTAGTATAAGTTTGTTTCTTTGGAATTATTCCAATTCTTTGCTGATGTGATCTATGCCAATTGCGCCTTGATCTCTATTTTTATATATATATAGCAGTGCAATGTTTTCCCTTGCCGACATAAATAACTTCCTTTTTTGACAGCAATTTTACTGGACTGAATTCCTCAAAATTCCAGCCACACATCAACACACTTCCTTTTTTTTGGCAGGCGCTTCATTTTGACGTCAACTCTTACATGAAGTATATATTTTGGTTCATGTAAGTATTTATATTTCTGAAATTTTTGGAGTTTCTAAATTATTGTCACGTTAGTTTTAGAAATTTAATCGTTTTTTAATTTTTAAATCCTCCATGTCTGAAACTAAAAACTTAGAGTTTCTAAATTGTCACGTCAGTATATACTACTAATGTCGTGGGAGATCAATCAATTTTAACCAATGATTAAATCACATCATAATTTATAAACTCTAAAGCAAAGTTGCTAAATAAGAAACTATGGAGCAAAATTTCTAAATAAGAAACTCATCTACATTTCTAAAACTCAATTAGAAACTACCATATCATATTAGAAACTCCAAGAATTTCAGGAATGAAAATGCTAAAGTTCCACAAAAGAAAATTGTCGAAATGACCCATAACTACCAATTGATTTTATTTAATAAATATAATATTCTAAATTAAATTTTAAAATATCGAGAGAAGTGTGTTTGGTTGCTGAATTATTCGACTTAGTTCAATCGATCGAGTTCTTGAACTTTTTTTTTCAAATAACTCCATACACTATTATTTGAGTTCGGATCAATATGCCACCTGAACTTTGTTTGGTTCAATTTGCATCATAAACTATTGAATTTGGTTTAAATTACCTCCTAAATTGATGGATTTGATTCAAGTTGTCGCCTGAATTATTGGTTCAAGTTACTCTTCTATATATTTAACATTAACTTTTTTGTTAAAACTGCTAATTAAGGAAGGGAAGAATGATGAAAGAGCTCTTCAAGGAGAAAGCACGTGCGAAAACTCAGGCGGCTAGGATCGACGAAGCCAACAACTCCAAAACCTTCCCACCTCCACCTCAGACAAACCCGCAGCCGCCGATTCGCCACATCACCTCAACCCCACTCTTCCTAAATATAAAGCATGCAGTGTTGTAGACAGAACGGAGAGAACAGAACATTAATTATTTTTTGTCTTCTACTTAGAGGGCATGTAAGAAAAGTGGTTAAGAGAGACATTATATTTACTATTTTGCTAAACATTAACTAATCAAGTGCCTTTAGTGGTCAATTAAGAAAACTTCCAATCTAATAATTTTTTATTTGCTGAAGTTGCTTAATACATTGCACATAGTTTTTTTTGTATATTCTTATTTTATTTACATGCTACCTTTAGAAAACATTTAACAAAAAAAAAATTGTAAATCATCTTATAGGAAAGATAATTTTCTGTAGTCCTCGAGATTATTAAAGGACAAAAATGTTGTTTTTAATAATAATATTAAATTAGATATTTTTTATATAAGAAAAATTGCATCAGAAATCTTGTTCTCCAAATAAGTAAACAACGCAAAATACCATTTTTCTAAAAAAAAGGTTAAGTTTTCAGCTTCAAATTTTTATGATGTGATGCAAATTATAATATAACTTAAATTTTAAATGGGAGCTAAAACAAAACCAATCTCTTTTGAAAATATATTTGCATTTACATATTTCAAAATACATTTTGGAACCCTCATTGGGAAAATGTATTCTTGTATGAGTATCTTTGAACGACCCCAAAACCGTAATTGATCACTATACATATTCTAGAAACATCTTGGATGTGTTTAGAAAATCAAGAAATAACGACAAAAGAATGTAATTCGGATACTAAAAGTAGAATAATATCATTTTGACACAATAATATTTTTTACTATTCAAAAGAGCAAAAGCGTCATTTGATAATTATTAGTCGGAGTAGTGAAAATGTAGATAATAATAAAAATAGAGCAATGCTATCGTACTTTTCAAATCACGCGCTTTGTGATTGTAGGTCGTTGGATTTTGGATTATTTGCAATAAAAATAATTTTGATAAGAAATTCAATGGCCCACAATTACAAAGTGTGTACTTTGTAAAGTACAATAGCATTGCTTATAATAATAATAATAATAATAATAAGACAAAAATTTTGGGTACTTCACTAGCTGGATACATCTGCGTACTTTAGCTAGTGGTGACCGGTGAAATTAAATTTAGAAAATTAAAAAAGTAAAATTATTATATATTATTATAAGGTACAATACATGTGATTGATGAAGATAAATAGACTGGATACTCCGATGAAGTATGCAAGTTTTTGAATAATAATAATAATATCATTATTATTTAATAATAATAACGAAGATAGTTGATATTTTACTTATGAATTGAGATACTAGTTTAACTATTTTATATTCGTTATTTTCGACAAACTTTTTTTAAATATAGTAAATTAGAACACTAGAGTATTTCGTAAAAATATGACTCCTAAAGATGCCAAACGGATGTATGCGTGGGACATACACTTTCTGTGCCGCAAAATTAAGGTCATACCCTTTATAAATTATAACATGCACTTGGAGAAAGCTAAATTCTAAATTCAAAGAAAAAGAAAAAAAAAAGAAAGCTAAATTCTTGCCTGGGGAGGGGACCAACGCAAAATTGGTTCAAAGAAGAAGCAAAAAGCTTTTCTTTCAACACTGTTTCTTCACGTGCTCTCCCTTGTGAGCTTCACGCCTTCACCATAGTTTGGTTGTTTTAAGGCCTTCTATGGGATTTATTGTGGCTTTTTTGGTATGTGTAACTTTGTAATGCTAATTGAGTCTCAAGTTCAGATTTAGTCTAGGCATTAATTTCTAATAATATATCTCAATATTATTAATAAGTGCAGTTACTAGTGTCATCTATGAAAAAATTATTGAAATTAAATATGAACTATTGATTCATTAAGGCACGAATAATATTGTTACATTGCACCAATAGTTGACGATAAAATACGAATAATATTATTACAAAAAATAGTGTGTAATGTAATGTGGTAATGAGTGTGAATAAAGCGCTAATAATGTATTAACAACGCGTAATTTGACGTCTTTATAAATATTATTATTTTTCGAGTACAAACTTATATAACTTTGGTTTTAAAAAATGATATGCACATGCTAATATTTATGGGTAAAAATAATTACTAATGTTTTAAAAAATAAGCAACACGAAAGACCACATATTAAAATGATAAATAATCTGCTTTCTTTGAGGAAGCACCAAGTTTCTTATCCAGCTCAAGAAAAAAAAAGCCAAGTTATTTTTCCTGACAAGGATGGAAAATTGGAAGCATATTAATTTTGCTTTCTACCACAGAACTGTATCATTCATGCATCATTAGAGATAGGAGTCGGTGATTTGTGGGCGTGCCCCTTAACAATTGTTTGCACCTTTTTTTTCTTTTTCTTTTTTTCTTTTTTCTATTTGAAGTACATGTGACCTTTTTGTTTTTGACCTCATTGAATTGAATGGATTTTTTTAATTTGATCTCGTAGTTATTTATTACTTATGTTAAGTGTGGTGTGTTTAATTTTTTTGACAATCCGATTCTTTATTTTGCTATTAAATTTGCATTGTACGTGTGTTCAAGTTATCGAACACGCACACGTCATTCAGTAGATACGTCATTAATTTCACGTCATTAATGTTCACGTTTTCCTCATTTCATATAAATCATCATGCTTTTAAAAGAACTTAAGAAAGATATATGATATTTATTGTTATATAACTCTAATTTCAGTGAAACAATATTATTTAACAAAAAGATTGAAGTTAATATAATTTCAGTGCAATTTCTAGTGTTAATGGAGTTACTTTTTATAATCTGGACTTGAAATTAGAAGCTATCAAATTTTCTGATTAAATTTTCATCGCTAATAACCCAAATTAAAATTATTCATCCATCCGAACATACTCTTAATAATAATTTCATAATTAGCGCAAAAAACTATTACATCGCTATCCATTGTTGTTGTATATCTTTGCAATATAAATTGTGGCGGAGCCACTAAAATACAGGATTAAACAGCTGAATCATCCTGAACAATATTTTCAAATTTTATCATATAATTGAATTTTTAGAAGAAAAAAAATATGTTTATAACATGAAAAAAATAAAAATATATACTTTTTTAATTTTTCTGAATTTTTTAATTTTGAACCACTAAAGATTTACGAAAATCTTGAGTTCGCTAAAAAAAACCCTAAAAAACTTGGCTTTTTTTAAAATTTAATCTAGTCGGACTAGATTTCTTTTTCCCAACTGTGATGGGAATGGAGCTTTTAACAATTAACAAAGGAGATACCCAAACCCAGATTGAATAGATTTTCCAAGAAAAATTTATGCTAGAGAGGCCCTTATATTGAACTGAGGTCCTGGGCCATGACAAAATAAATGGGCCTATTAAGGCCCAAAATGAAGTACCACGCCTTGATTCGGATGCTCTAATTCGTAGAAGAACATCCTCTGCACCTATTTTTTTATGGGTGTTCTCTGCTTCCACTAATCTGAATCGTTGGATTAAAATTGAACGGATCTGATTTTATATTATAAAAGACCCCCGAATCATATAATTTACGGTCAGGCGTCCAGATCTAATCGGACAGTCCTGATTAGTTGGTGTAGAAAGCACCATTTTTAAGGGGTGCAGAGGATATGGTTCCCTAATTCGTATCGGATTCTCTCCCGACTACGACATCAACAGACAACAGGTCAGCTCATCTCCAAACCAAATGGCTTCCTGCTCGACCCGCTTCCTTCTCCTACCACTTCCAAACCTCAGAAATTACCATAATACCCTTGTGCGACGCTCTCGACCCCAGAAGCGCCTCGTAATCCGGGCCGCTGACACCAGCCAACCGCCGGACTCGCCACGTAGGCTTGTCGACCTGATCCGACTCATCCCTGATCTGTCTCGTAACTACTTCAAGAACAGGCCACGCAGGTAGTGCACCTCAAAATCAGATCAATTTCAGTTCAGCTAAAGGTGGAATAAGCAATCCAAGCAATTTATTCCATTGCGTGAAGTTTGGTACTAGTAATTGAACTCAGTGAGTAACATTTGCATTGTGTAATGTATTTTACCAAAATCAAGATGAATAATCAACTAAAATAAGAGTGTTTGTTGAAAGTACAAATAGTTTATTCCAGTTATGCTATTCTTATGCAAATGTAATAACTAGGGTAGTCGGTAGTCCTGTATTCATACATAATGCCAATGCTAAAATCTGTCTTGCAAGTACTTGCATCAGTCAGTCTGCGAAATTTATCAAGCTTCCTATATTATTAAATTTGAACAGAAAACCAGAAAGGTACAGTATATCTTTCCTCTTGACTGATGGCAGAAACAAAGATCCATTTAGCCTGATACTAATCTGATTTCTTTCAAAACTGAAATTTCTGAATTGAATAACATGTAGGGCCTTGTTTGGCGGCATTGCTCTCCTCGGTGGATTTTATGTGGCACAGACCATATCACTATCCTTTGGTGCTTTGGGCGTAAATGATGTGATTGCTGCAGTCTTATGTGTTCTGTTGACAGAGTACGCGACCAAGTTTTACTACAGCCGACCCAGAGTTACCTTTCCTGTTGCATTGTTGAATAATTTCAAGATGGGGTTTACTTATGGGTTATTTATCGATGCATTCAAGCTTGCCAGTTGATGTGTAGGTTTCTTCTTCTTTTAATTTTTTTTTTAGTTTTTAACTGTCGAGTAAATTTATTTTCATCCATGCAAAGTAAAAGTGCATTCCCTACATGGATTTAGTGATAGTACATAAACTAATATCTTGTTGAGTGCAGTCCTATTTCATCAAATAAATGAATATACAAGTAAAACCAGCTTTTGTTTTCTCCATCTAGAGAATATTACTTCATCATGAATTTATGCAGGGATATGCATGTGTTTGTTTACTTTAATTTGGTTTGTTTATTTGGATTTTATCAGTGTTACCCGCTTCTCAAACCTAAAAAGATCTGACTTCTTCAACTATATTGCACCAGTTGTTACCAAATCAAGAATACATCATTAATGGGTCCGTTGCTACTGCTATCTAACTTCTTCCAGTTCTTTCCATCTTTTGTTTAGGATTAAGCCTCAAATCAGATCAATGTTAAATGGAGAACCACCACCAATGATGATCAGGGTTATTGCATGTGCCTTTGAGGATAGACTGAAAAGTGTCGTTTTTTTAATTGCAAGTTGATGTAAATAATAATTAGTATGTTCCAATTATGTTGAACAGAAAACAATGAATCTAATTTCAATTTGTGTATGCTTTTGAGGTCCGTATTCTATTTTTATATTATTGAAGATCTAACTACGATGCACTGACAAAGTAGTTTAAGCAAGTTTGCTAGTGTGACATTCGAAAACAACAGGAACTGCCTGTGCCAGATCATGAAGAAAGTATCGTGCCAAAACGATATTTGAAGAAGAATACAGCAATCACGTGAGTTCCCAATCTGAGAAATATGACCTCAATTGATAGCTAATTGTAGATCATAAGTCATAACCATACCATGCCGTTGTAAATTCAAGTCTGATATTGACCATATGGATCATTTTCTAGCACAATCCAGTTCTACAGTAACTCATTGTTGGCAATCTGAGAAAGAAAGGTTAAAAAGGAAGCTATCAGCTGCCGGATAATTTACCTAGTCTCAGATGTCGTAGATTAAATTTAATAGAGATAAACAAGCAAACACCTGAATCTGCAGATGGATCGATTATCTCATGCCAGCATGCTCCGTTTGCTACATATTAGTTTGAAGATGCATATCAATTGCAAACACCTGTTTTTTAGTTAGCATGCTACTCCTCTATAACACAAGTTACCAGTTTGATTACATCACATGGCACCTCAATCCATTTCTAAGATTGATACACCTCGGAAACTAGGAGGGCATAATAAACATACCACACCAAGAAAAGAGTAAAACTCTTAAAAAGCCTGCTCCATAATCCATCGCTAATTACCATACCTAATCCCAACCAAAGATAGAAAGACACATGAGACGCATACAGGCACCTAAAACTAATGTAATCTGCTCACAACGGCTCAGCTGACAGCTTCTCGAAGTTTTCACGTGCCAACTCACACAACCTCGTTGCACTACTGATCTGATCCCTTAGCCTGGGTATCTCGCTCTCAAGCCCAGACGTCACTTTTGCAAGTCGATCCCCTTCTGCTGCGAGTTTGCCCCTTTGCTCTATTAGTATGTTGAGCTTTTTTCTCAGATCCATTAGATCCAAGCCCACCTTGTCGAGCTCAAGAAGCACAGATGCATTTGCACTCTCTTTCTGTGCCAGCTGGATCTCCAATTCAGCCCTTTTTAGTTGACTCCCAGTATGATCAGTCTTTATCTTAAGGAGTTTCTTCAAGCGGGAACGGAGTTGGCCCACATTAAATCCATTCTCCTCCAGTTTGTCAAGGCAGGATATCTTCTGCTCAAAAACAGCTGCATCATCGTCAAAAGATAACTTATCAACTGATGTTGCCACATTTGCATATGTTACCATCAGACCAATCGCCATACCTTCCCGCACATCCTGACAATAACTGCAAACATACCAGCTTTACTCAATGTAGTACCATACAACAACAATCTTCTCTAGATTTCCAGTGTCTCCAATATCAGAAATACATATACAATAAGTGAGTAACTATTAAAAAATTCATGTAGCTTAGCGGAGCCAGTACTTCCCCATCCTATCAGTAATGGTACAAGTAATCCATCACAAGTGATACGAGCATCAAGACAAATAGACTGGTAATGTGGCATATTGATAAAGAAAATTCAATCTGTAAAGAGAAAAGTGTACCAGTACCTCTCAAGTTTCCTGAAATGGGGTTGCTGTGGAATCTGCTTGAACACCTCCAAAGTCTGTATGTGTTGCCAAATGGGCGAGTTTTTCAGGAGCGGAGATATGTTAGAGTCTTTCTCAGAGTTCTGTGAGGGTAGTTGATGTTGTTTCTCCTCAGTCACTGAAGCTAATCTTCGGCTTGTATCTTGGGCTTCGGTTATGCACTCCACTGAGGAGCTTGAGTTTGGCTTACTGGGATTGACCGATTTCTCACTGCCAATAACGGCAGCACCTGCAGAATCCAAACAATTTAATCAGGTGTTTATAAGCACTTCCATTCTTCATTCTTGATAAACATGCAAAAAAATTCAGTATTTTTCAATTCAATGGGCACAATCTAATCCTTGGTAGTAGTCAAATGAAATGGGGCTTACTGCCACAGCAACAGCTGTCCTTGGTCTAAATTCATATCCAGCTGAGCAGTTCTCACACCTCTGATATGAACTGAGACCTGTGTTGTGTTTCACTATTTGATTTTTCGATTGTCATTTGTTCTCTATGCTGTAAAACTTTAAGGCCAGATATGGTACAGTTATATAGTCTACTGAGCAGTCCTGGTATTCTTATTTGGTAAATGCTGTGAGTGGTAGACAAAGCTAGGCCCTACTGAAAAATCAAGTTCAGATCATCATTGTTGTATTCTCTTTAATTTTTGAACTTGTATTTTTACTATACCTTTTCCTTTGTTGCAGTGCTAGTCACTCAACTCAACTGTATATTAAACACTGTCAGATAGACATTATAAGACTCAACTTAGCAGTCAAAAAGTAACACACCAACAGACAGGCAAACGTAACAAAAGGGTTTCACTAGTGCCAACTGCTTGTTTTGGTTGGTATATACATCAGCACCTACAGGAATCCTCTAGCATAGTAATTAAAAGAAACAAAAAGAAACACAGGACCAGCAATCACGACGGCAAAGCAGACCAGTACAACACCGGAATCTAAGATACTAATCTTTATTGGGCATACCATCTCTTTCACCGCAAGAAGTAGGACAGGCAACATCTCTTTCCTTTATTCTGTTGCTATTGCACTGGGGTGGATTGTCAGAATTCCCACTTGACATTTCACCACATTGGGACGCATTTTGCCTCCCACTATCTGAATCTTCACTGTCCTTGGTCTTTCCTCCTGAAAAGAAAAAAAATAGAACAAATAAATGTTACATTGCTAACCCAAAATTCAACATGAAATTTTTTTGAGCCTCGCTGGAACAAGGTGCAATTAATTATGTTCATTTCCATCATTTCATGAAAATTGGATTAAAATCCAACATAATATGAAGAAAGACTTACGACCTCTATTGGCAGAGAAATTTTCAGTAGTACCAGCTTTCTTGCATCTCTTTATCTATCAGTAAAAAAAGAAAGAGAGAGAGAGAGAGAGAAAGAGGGGAATGGTGTCAGTTGAAATAGACATTCGAAGGACGAGGTATACCAATGGCGGTAAATATACATAGGTTAGAGTTTGACCTGGCCCAAAAATAGTTATTCATGCTTTTAACAAAAACTAATATGCTACCACATGCACTGATGCAATACGAGCACTACTATTTGATGGAGTACCATACTGTTTGTCTACAAGTTGTTTTCAGGACTTTCGTATCTGAAACTAGATTTCTAATCCAAACTATGTATATGTACCAACATCCAGAAAGGTAATCCTTGGAACATGCTGACTATTTGAGGTTCAATTTGGTCCCCGGTCTATTCAGAAAAGGACATTTTGATAATGCTAGTAATTACGATGGGTCAATAGTGCTAATGCAGCTTTCTTACACATAATTGTGTTTGGTGGACAAGACTAGAAGAAATTAATACTGGAATGAATATTTGTTATTCTGTTCTAAAATGAAGCTAGCATGTGTGGCTTTCTGTTTCTTAGTGTTGCTAGCTTGAATATTGAGACTGGAACCTTATCTTTCCCTCTTAGCTTACAAGGCTGAGAAAAGGTACCAAAAATAAGTGGCCGAAAAGAAAGTGTGCTGAGACTAACAGGGGAGTTTTTTCCCTGCACTTTGCGTTTGGGTGTTTCAAAATCTCTGTATCTAAAAAGGGCTTTAGATACAGGTTGTGGATGATTGTAGAACAAATTAGTTGTGCCAATAAAGTTGAAATAGGTTACACTTTGACCCACTATTATGAGAAACATATATACTGGAAGAGAGATTCTAAACCAACTTTAAGGGAGGTGATCAGGTGAATGTTAAATCTTCATGACACTCAGGATAACAAGAGGAAAAGATATCTGGAGAGAACCCTGGAAAGCATGGGGGTTCAATACCTTCGCCACCTAGATCATATAATGGGAATCTTTAAGGTTGTGATATTGAACTTATGCTTGAACTTATGTTCGAAAGATAGTGTTCTGCCCTCTCTGTTAATTGTTAAAATCAAGGAGTTTGAAATTGACATGCACAAATAACCACATCTGACAGAGGAGGAAAAGGCCACCTCAAGCTCCTCTTGTTGAGGTTTTTGCTAGTCGTCTAAATCTGCCACCTCTTATAACCTCCCTCGATCTTTTTTTTCACTGGCTTGGAATTGTGGAAACTGGAGAGTGGAGAGAGATGGGATATGATTAATGTAGCGGCCAAATGAGGTTTAATCAAATGATCCATATTCCCAGTAGCAGCCCCTTTCTTTCTAAATTTCATCTCACAGTAAACTAAATAAAAGAATTACTTCGTTTACAAATACCAACTGGCGCACATCAGCAGCTTTAGTTTAGCTACTTAAGGATGAATATCACCAAACTGTTTTGATTATTAGTTGAGAGACCAAATTTTCCGACATGTTCAGAGACCAAATATGCAATTTGGGCATGACTAGAAGATATCAATGACCAGCACCTAATTCTTGGTTAGTTTTAGTGTAGAGTTGGTCACTAACATAATGAAGTGTTTCTGTCTGAGGTGATTTCCCTTCGGTGGTGTTAATACTTGGAACAGAGCTAACTTGGCTCTCCATTGCATCAGAATTGTTCTTAACTAATTCCGAGGTATGCACTTCATCGGGTGGATCCACGTTGTCAGGTTGCATTCCCTTCTCTTTCTTACCCCTGTTTTAAATTAGTGTTGGTTCAGATTAGAACAGAAATCATGCACTAAGTAAAACAGACAGGTATGCCTCAGAACTGGGCAGTCACTAAGTTCTATACTTTGAGGTACTGATGTCCCAAACTCACAGTACAATGTACTTTGCTTTAATGTAATCATGTTTCTAACTTGAAATCTTGCATATCTAACATAGGCACAGGAAAGTCAATATGATATAAGAAAGTATACTAAACCTACCGCAAGTATGACTCAAGTTCTTTGGCAAACTTTTCAAATTCCTCCCGAGTAAACCAATCCTCTGTAAGCTGCAAAGTCCAACATATTGTCTCAAGAAAAAAATAGTCATTAAATTTCCGAAAGGATACAAAATTTTGGTTTCAATGCTTACAAAGTAAGGATATCCATCAAGAGAGATAGTATCTGGGCAACTTTCTATGAACCGGAACATAAAGTAAAGAACAAATTTACCGCATTCTTCACCATCTGTTTGTTGTGGCACCTGCAAAAGGGCTCCATATTGGGCAGCACAATTGAATTAAATAAGAAAGGGGAGGATGAAGGGAAGGTGAGATTCTTTCAAGATAAATAGACTAACATTACCTTGGGAATTAGAAGAGGAATGTCTGATATAAAGCTTTTGTCTTCTTTCTTACCAGATATTTTGTAAATATCAGAAGCAAACCTGCAATTGATAATTTGTGTCATGAGCATAATCTTAATGTACCAAACTTTACTAGATCTCCAGTTTATTCTGAGAATCTCAGCACCAGATTGTGCTACTATTTGGTCCTTAGCAATATTAGCATGACACACCTGGTATTGTACCCATACATACCAGTTCTAAATTATACCTTTAAGCTTAGCGTTCTCTGTGACGTTATTGTTTTCTTTCAAATTCAGGGTTTTTTCTGCAACTTCGACAAGTAGTTCTCTAAATTACTCTAAAGGTGGTTGTAACATATTAAACCTTCTTATATCATTCTCCAATCTCTTTGGACCAGCATCTAATAGTGAATCTAGCAGAAGCATGCAAGGAGAACGATTCACATCCCCAAAATGACACAATATAAGGAGGCTCCAGTGATCCCTAAAACAGCAGCACACATTTAATTGTAAGTGAATAAAGGTAAAGTTTATTCGAGAAACCCATTTTTCAAATATGGGCAGCTAGTGGCAGTTACATGAGTTCACAACTTCAGGGACCTTCGACGAAACTACCCAAATGAAGTTTATAGAGGGAAAAATACAATAATGGATGAAGCTTACCAGCATACAATGGGGACAAAAACATATTTCTTTGAGAAAACTCTCTTGTTCTTTATCCATTTGAGAATCTTGTTTTTGCTCAATTCATCTTTTGACTTTAACCCCTCTTGGTAAGAACAAAACCACAAAGAATCAAAGTTGATGAAATATCTTCTCTTTTCTTCCGGAACTTCTCTCCAGAGATCCCTACAGAAGCATGGCAAGGTATAATAAACTCTACATGAGCACTGAAATATTTATGGAACTTCTTGAAAAACCCACACCAATCAGTTGCTGTGTTTGCAGATAACACCATACTGAGATTCTCAAATTTGAATCAAAGTACCATCCATGAATTGAACCAGTGGCAAACTAACACCAAAACTATAGGCCAATGTGATGGAAAGTCTATAGTTAACCAGATGTTGAAAACTTTGCCCATTCCTACAGGCCTTATTTATTTATTTATTTTGTAAAAGCAAGCTCATACTGATAATCATGGTCAAATAATCTTTAGCGGTACTCCCAAATTATCGAATAGGTTTATAAAGCAGCAAATTTATTTTTTTAAGAACAAATTGTGACTTCAATTAACTCCGCATGTGTTGTTTTCAACATAGCCGGTCCCAAGCCCGGAAAAACGAGGATGGTTGTGATAGGCTTAGCAAGCCAACGCGAAATCCTAGTCATTCCCATGGAGATGAAATCCAAGATGATTGGGTTTCATTTCTAGCCCACCCCAACTTGTTTGGGACTAAAGGCTTTGTTGTTGTTGTTGTTGTTGTTGTAAAGAACTCCGTCTATGTTCTACATAGCCGGTCCCAAGCCCGGAAAGGAGGATGGTTGTGATAGGCTTGGAGAGCCAACTAAAAATTCACCCAATCTTATGGAAATGAAATCTAATATGGGCTTCATTTCTAGACTATCCTAACTTGTTTGGGGCAAAATGCTTTGTTGTTGTTGTAGTAGTAAATTGTGACTTCAATTGACTTGACCCTTGCTTAATGGTTTGTCATTATATAAAATAGGCCAAGAATGTGCATCCCTTGTTGCAAACACAAATAATGCAAGTGAAATATATAATGCTATTTCAACTCAACATACTCCATTAAAGACTCAAACATGTTTGTATCAAGCTTCTTGTCTCTTCTGGATCTAGTATGAATCCTTCTCTGAGAACTCATTGCAAAGTCTGGTTGGGGAGGCAAATAATTACTATCCTCAGATCGACTAGTAGAAACTGTCAAAATGATATAGATACAGTTTCAGTCATCAACAAGCACTTTTGAGTAAGAAAATAATTCAACAATGGCATGTCAAGATTGACAGCACCAGATTAGAGTCCCTAAGAGTATCTGTATAAACCAGCCAAAATTTCAGAAGTACTGGCTGATCCCGATTCTTTTGTTTTGTTTCATCACTTCTTTCTCATTATTGCTTTTCAATTTATTAATCTTCATGAGGCTATATGAAGTATAAGCTGCCATTGAACATCAAAATACAGCCATATCTGATAAGGATTAGAGAGTATGGCTTACTCACCTTAATCAACGTATGTAACAGTGATGACCAAACATTTCTTAACATATAAACAGCAGCATGGAAATGCAGTGGTGAACTCAAATTTCAGTAGGCCAATATGGTATGGTGCGTTAGGCAATTTGGTATTGTTAGTAACACAAATTTTAAGTGTCAGTTTAGATCTAAATATGCCTCAAACCAGCAGCTAATAAGAACAAATGAAATTGGGATCAGGAATCACCCACCTATTATACAAGCAGCTAGCTGCTTCCAACAAGACACTCCAACAAAATATGAAAAGCAAATAACAACTGCTTTGAGTGAGACAGGAGTTTACCTTTATCTTTTTTTATTTTCTTAGAATTCTCATGGGCCTTAAAAAATGCCACTGTCAAGTCACCTCTCTTCTTTCTCTTTTTTGCATTTTTCCTGCTTATGGCAGGGCCGCCTTTGATTAGACGCGCCATTTTAGTCTTAACTTCCTTTGGTACACTCTCACAGGCAGAACCATGGCCTTGTAAGCCGGCAAGGTGGTATTTGAAACCGGTAATGCCGCTTCCACTAATTTTTTGGTGACAATACCGGCATATCATGGTGCTCCTAAGACCCTTGACACTGTCACAGTGGTCCCATGCAGGGTCAAGGGGATCCATTTGAGCGAGCTCTGCATAAAATTTAGGTACTGTCATGAGAAAGGAAAGAATACCATTGTGTACACTGATTACTCAGGAAATGTAAATTTCATCCATTGTCCGTCTAGCTCTACTATAACACTACTAATACCTTACGTAGAGCTAAACATGTTGGCATAATTCATTAGCTAGGTTAGGTAAACAAATTTCACGACGCCCATGAAGGTATCAAGGTATTAAATCAAAGCCTACAGGAATGGGTCATTTTTTTGTTTCCTTTGGTAATTGTTATTGAAACATGGATCCATAGCCTGAACTGAGCTTTATAATAGACTGAAAAGTCTTGGATTGAGAAATTAAATGGCAGAAACGATACAAATAAAGAGAGTGAAATAGATTGGTATCACACACATCCTTGTCCCTAAAACATACAGAATGCTAATAGTACTATAGAAGTAAATACCACATGTTCAACTAGGGTGGTGCTTTGAGCACTCTAATTACACTCGGAACACTTCTAATATTTTTAAATGGCATAAATACCCCCAATCATTTCACTTGAATCTATCGTTTTGGACTTTCGTTCCTCTGTACACTAATCGTTGGGTGGAACGATTCCTCAAAAGTCTGATTGGAAACCAACTTAGTGTCCTCTTCTCTCCTTTCTCCATCCTCTTCAATTTAACACGCATAATCTATTCTACTCTGATCGAAGATAAATTTGCATATCTTCTTCTGTATTGACATGCATAATCTATTTTAAGTTTTTTTATATAAATAATGTTCTATGATTCCATTGCATGTTACAAATCAATTGGGAGTATCTAGATTTTTTTCTAATATTGTCTTTATTGTAGCATAGTCCTTCGAGTACTTTTAAGCTTGCACACCAAGTATTTGATGAAATGGCAGATGATAACTTAATGCATGTGATGCATGTGCCAGAAAAGATGAATTGCTATCTCAATGTCAAGAAGTTTGCATGTAACGTAATACATCTGATGCTGTCATAATCTCCATTTCCATATCAGTTTATAACTTAAGTGTGTCCAGTGACTGGTATGTGGAACTTAGGAAAAGAAAGTTTAGGTCATGAAAATCGGTTGAACTGGGTTTGATTTCTTAATTTGGACAATAATATAATATTGATAATACATGATTATAATGTACTTGTATTAGCTTGGCAACACATAATATGCTTTGATTAAAGTCGGAAAATAAATATACGCTTTGATTTCTTGATGTTTTCAGCTTTGTTTCATAACTGAACAAGTTTCAGTTACTATACAGACTAATTGTTTGCCTATATTAGTATATGCTAAAGAAATAAAATAGAGGCGACCCAGCTTGTACCTAGTTCCATACCAATTAAATGCATTCTATCAATGCATAATCAGTTCACAACCCTTATAAAATAAAGTGGAGATGATAATGAAAGTTACAAAACATTTGAATTTGAAATAATCATAGAAAGAACCACATCAGAAAACGAAAGCACTCAAAAATCTAAATTTAAAGTAAAATGTTTCAATAATACTGTCATCTAATCCTTCAACGATTTGCAACTTTTTAATTTGATTCTACTGTGATGCGAAGGAGTTTGGGAGATGTGGATAGGGAGGTGTGTGATCTCAGGCTCTCAGCTAAATCGTGTGAGAGAGGAAGGCTACACAATTAGGAAATAGAAGCAGGGATAATTTTGTCCAAAAAACAAAATGAGCGTGTTCAAAGAAAATATTAGCGTGCCCGAAGTGCCTCCCGTTCAACTACATGGTTCCCATTAAATTAAACGAAAGAGAAAGAAACCTAAGATATCAAAAAATAAAATTATATTATTTTAACATAACTACAGTTCAGAAAATACATGCCAGGTCACAGCAATTATAACAGTTATATGGCATACATACTTGGAATTTCCGTTCCTGACAGGGTTGTAACATGACTTTATAACACTAACCTTATGGCTTCGAATCCATTCATTAAACAAAAACAAAATGAATTGCAAAATAAGTATGCATACGAGTAATTTAGAAATTCAAAGCAAATATTACTGAACCCAGCTGGTATTCTACCTATCAGGTACTAAACCCTAGTCATTACTAGATAATTCACAAAAGAAAAAAGAAGAACAGAGAGATATTTTTCCTAGGTGATTCTCCATATCCCTAAATAAACAATAATGCAGTAAAGGTAGTCGCAAATAAAATTCATAGAAATTGCTCAGTGCATTAAGGGATTACCTCACTAGCCCAAAACCCTAGATTCACTAATCACAAAGGAATCTAACTGGACTTAGGTGGCGGCGAGTTCAGTGCTTTGTGCTTCTCTTCTCTCAACAGTGAAGCACTGTGCACAGAGTGTATCGCCAAGTTAGAACGCGAGGTTTCGGAATAGTGACTCTTCGTTCTTTCCAATTTCAATTTTCTTTCGAAAAATTAAGTTTTTTGTGATCTATAATCAAAATTTCGATACAATTGATGGACTTTTAGCTCACTTTTAGAACAAAAAACTGGGCAATATAATAAATAACACTCACTTATGTCACTTATGTTAGAATATAGTCGAGTATGCTAAAATGCACATTTGCCAAAGGTGAAGGATGGAATAATAAATTGATAACTAAATAGGGTTAAACAAAAAAGGTAATAGAAAAAAAGATTTAAAATAAAAAACTTCACAACAAATCAGGAATTCTTATCGGATAGTAAAATAATAAAAGTAGTCCTATGTATCAAAAGTGTTAATCAATTACAGTTTCTTTCGCAAATAATAACACAATTCAAGTTATTTTGATAGGAAGCTTATACGTAGATATCATATTTGATATCAACTATTGATATCGATTTTATTATGCATCTTTAATTGAGTTATCATGCATATTATTTGAGTTATTATGCATGTTATTTTTTGTAATGAAATAGTTATACATGTTGTCGATTTTATTATGCATCTTTAGTTGAGTTATCGTGCACATTATTTGAGTTATTATGCATGTTATTTTTTGTAATGAAATAGTTATACATGTTGTCGATTTTATTATGCATCTTTAGTTGAGTTATCGTGCACATTATTTGAGTTATTATGCATGTTATTTTTTGTAATGAAATAATTATACATGTTATTTTTTATACTGAAATAGTTATGGTATAACATGCATAATAACTCAAATAATGTGCAGAATAACTCAACTAAAGATGCATAATGAAATCGGTATCAATAGTTGATATCAAATGTGGTATCTACGAAACATTATCCATTTTGATATGTAATATGATTAGCCAAATAGTAATCCAATAATTACTCTAATCGAAACAAAAGGAAAGAATTTCGATTCAATTTATTGGAAAAAAAAAGATTTGAATTGGAATTTTTTTTCATCAAACTAAATTTGAATAGATCATCTTCCTCTCTCCCGATCACGAAAACAACTGAAATTATGCTCCTATTTTGATGAATTGCACAGTCATTCTGATTAGGGTTAGTGTTTAGATTATATACACAAAATATATAATATTTTAGAGCATCTATATTTCTGAATTTCTGAAATTCTTAAAGTTTCTAAATAATTGCCAAATCAGTTTTAAAAAATTAATCTTTTTTTACTTTCTAAAACCCTCATCCGTGAAACAAATAAGTTAGAGTTTCTTAATTGTCAAATCAGCAAATACTACTAGTGCTGTGAGAGACCGATCAATTTTAACAATTATTTAGAGTTTCGAAAACCGATATGACAATTATTTAAAAACTCTAAGAATTTTAGTGATAAAGATGCTCTAAGTGTTGAGGATTGTTGAAATTAAAACAAGAATAAAGATCCCATGCCCCATGTTTTGCCCTGAGTTGCTCAAAACACAGCCTCCCTAAAAGTCAAACCCTACGGGCCCCATGTGTAAATGAAGGTGGAGAAATGAGAGGACATAACAGGAGGCGTTATATCAACGTCCTTAAAACAATGGTTGGAATGATTTTACTATAAGCAATGTCATTCATCTACGGAAAAATCTCCCAAACTTTATACTATTATTACTAGAATTAGGGATCTCCCAAAATTGTACTCTTATATTTCATATATAGAGTAATTGAATTTTCCATTGCTATTTTTATTATTATTACAATTAAATAAAATAACATTTCAGATTGATGAATTTATTATGCAACTTATTTTGTATAGTATTTAAGTTTATAGAATTAACACAATTAATATAGCCATTAATTTGAAACATTAAATACTGTAAAATTAGCACAATAAAATCATTATTCTGAAGCATAACTTTTTATAATATAAATAGTAAATTTTATGTCGATGAAAATGTCAATTATGGAATTCTCCTATTTTTTCCGATAAAACAATACAGTCTTTTATTTCCAAAGTAGCAAAAGCAGTATATATGAAATATAGGAGTACAATTTTGTACATTATATTTGTACTTAATTTGTATATTTAATTTCTACAACCGAACACATGACATTAATAAACATTGACAAACATGTAAAATTATATCAAATCTTCCAATGCATATTTCTCAAAAATATGTGCCAATTCTTTATACAATTAACTCTCATAAATTACCTTGATCTACTTAACCACAGGCCCACAGCCCACTTAGTATTTCCTCTCTTAAATCTAAACGGCCCAAAAGAGCTTAAGATCTGGCCCAAAAAAACGCTACCTACTTCTAACCGACAAGCCCAATTAACCCCGCCGCAAAACCCTTTTCCATCCACTCTGTAAAGGAAGATTGATAGAAAATTAGAAATAAATAAACAAACGAATATGAAAAAGAGAAGAATTCGAAGTCGAAGTCGAAGACCATAGGCATAAAGTGAACCCCAAGCCTGGTGCGTACGTTACTTGTGACAGCGCCTGGATTCAGGCGTGCACAGGCGAGATCCCTTATCGATCTGAGGTAATATGTTTTGTAATTAGGGGTTTTAGTTGATCTGAATTGATCAGAACTTGTTGAGATCTCGTGGAATTCTCTGTGCTCTCTCGATCTTGTTACCTCTGGCCTTTCTTTGAGGCAATTTCGTGGTCATTTTGCTCAATTTGGGTTTCTTTTCGCTAGGAAAGGTCGTGATCCTACTTTTGATCTGGATAGATAATCTCAGAACCTGGTTTTGTGCCATCTGTGTACCACACCGGTACGGCAGTTAAGTGTGAACTGGTAATTTTTATCTGAATGATATGATATTGAAAGGTAGTGTAGATACAAAACACACAGAGAGTATGACAGCTAATATAGAATTCTTAAATGAAAATGTGAATTTAAGAACCTGCAAACTAGTTCATTTCCCTTGAGTAAGCATGAATGTGGAGATATTTATTACTTTTGTGAAAGGAAGGACCCTTTTGATGTTTTTGAAACTCTGGAAAAGGTTATCCTGAAACTAAATCTTAACTAAAGGAGGAATGAAATATGGTAAATTTGCAACCAATTTGGTTGTAGACTGTAGTCTTCCTTTTCAAATAAAATTGTTTCAGTTGACCATTCAAAACAGCTTTTCAGTTTTGTGTGAGGCTGGGTTCTTATTAGTTATTACCAATTCAACCTTGACGTTTAACACTTGTTTTTCCTCACAGGCTTGTTGGATTTCCATTTGGATAAGGTTGATCCATTCAGTGTAATAATGGCATATGAGATAACTGAGATAAAAAGTAAAGTTCTCTCTTTCTTAGTTCAGCATATTTGTTTTATGCACTAGAGGAAGAAGCAGAAGTGAGCTTTATTTTAGAACAAATATTGATATGTGCTTTTTTTGGAAAATAATGCAGAAGTAGGAATAGGCCTGATAGGGTTTGGGATCTTCTTCTCCTTCCTTGGTGTTATTCTATTTTTTGACAGGGGTTTACTGGCTCTCGGTAATGTATGATTTTATCTCTCATCATTTTTCTTCATTGAAAATTCCTTGAGTATTCTTTTCCCCAGCAAAATATTTTATTGGTTGCGTCAAGGTACTTACTCTTGAATCATTTTCTTTTACCAGCTATTCTTCCTCTCGGGTGTGGGCCTTCTTCTAGGGTTCCAATATATGTTCCAGCTCTTTACAAGTACACCTAATCTTAAGGTAAATAATAAGAAAAAAAATACAGTTGCTGACTTAGGCTTTTATTTACACATTTGGATTTTCATATTGTTTTGTGCAATGCAGGGGTCAATACCTTTTCTCCTTGGAATATTTCTTATACTTGTGCGTTGGCCTATACTTGGTATTATCATGGAGATTTATGGTTCCTTTGTTCTATTCAGGTTACTATTATGTTCCATTTTAACAACAAAAAATCATTTCATTCAGTAAATTATGTTTTGTTCTCTTTTACTAATTTTTGTTTTTAACAGTGGTTTTGCCCCTTCTATAAAAGTGTTCCTTTGTCAAATACCGTTGCTGGGATGGATTCTCCAATATCCTTTTCAGGTAACTATTTTAGCTCCTTTAAGGTTATCAAAGCTAAGATTATCGTGCTAGCCGATTCTTTACAAGTACTTACTAGCGCTAGGCTGTCAAAGCTAGGTCAAGTGTAAAATAAATTTGGTGGATAATTGGTTAAGTATAAAATTGGTCTATAATCTTCATTAATCCCAATAAAACTAAGAGAATAAAAAAATGTAAAGTGTGACATGATTTTTAACTTGTAAAATTCCAGTGGTGTATCTAATATATTTATATTCCCTGGATCTAACTTAAAAAGAGTACCAGTAAAGGTATTGTTTAGACTTACAGAATGGTACAAGTGTGCACTGATGGACAGTTACTTTTGACTCTGACTAAAAAACAGAAAAGTTTGTAGTATATTGAAGTTGGGCTCTTTTGAAAAAGAACCAAACATAATTATGCTTTTTAAGTACCTTGGTGAGCCAACGTTAAAACTCCAGCCAAACCCAACTCCGATTGGGTTTCAACTCTAGCCTACCCCAACTTATTTGGGACTAAAAGTCTTTGTTGTTGTTGTTGTTGATACAAGTTACATTTTTAGATTGGTTTAGTGGCATCACTAACTTTTTTTTTTCCTATTTTTGGTTATTTCTTGTGACTACAGTTCTATGATAAGTTTTTTGGATGAAGAATTATGGAAAGCGTTTATTTTGAAAGGAAATTTTTTTTGTTTCCTGCTGACAACAAAAGAAAAGGTGTATCTTCTCTATGAAAATGTGTGCCTTTTCCTTTCTTTCTCTCTTTGGGGCAGAATAACAGCCATAGATATCTCATAAGACTCTGTGTTAATGGTTGCAGTTCTTTTATTTCCTTTCATAAGAAAAAGATACTAGATGGTCTAGCAATACATAGAAACTATTTGTGACATGCAGTTCAGGTTTTGTAGTATGCCATCTTGGCTGTGTCTCATTTGGATTACTTGCAGATTATGTTAGTGTTTGTAACTTGTAAAGCAAATGGTAGTCGGTTAATTATGTTAGTGTTATAAAGTTAAATTTGTTAAGTGTTAATGATCCAGAAGCCAGGGTTATTGTTTTCTAATGGTTACGGTTCATGTATTGAATAATTAATATCACCTTGATTTTTGAGCTTTTGTTATCTATGGATTATTAGAATTGATGAATCAAATTGTAGAATTTTGTAAGAAATATTATAATAAGTGGATCAAAATGTCTGTAATTTTGAGATCATGACAAATCGGGGAAAAGTTTGAAGATTATTTTTATGTAAATTGAGGTGAAATGGATAATTTTGGATATTTTGATAGAAGTTGGATAAAAATAAAAGATAGTAACAAGATTCAATTCATTTCATTGATCCATCCTAATATCAACTAGAAGGATGGGATGAGTTTATATGGCCATTTCTTTTAATACTTTTTTCTCCTCGGTTATTTATATTCTCAACATTCTCCAACTAATTACCATTATTTTGAGCATCTCATTTATCTATTTATGTATTGCTCATTTATTGTAGTTACAATTACAATGATCCTAGGATACTAATTAACTAGTGAAAGATTAGTGTATAAATTAAATAATGATTATATTCGGAAAATCATTTAATAAGAAGTTAGTTTAACCACGTCAACAAAGTAGAGAATTTTTCATTTTTGGATATGACCATAATGAATCAAAAGAGGATCGTGTTTTTGTCATTAATATTTCATACATATATAATTGTGGTAACGAGACGTTCAATTTTTCTACATGAAAAATGTAGGTATTTTCTAACACTAGCCATAATGTTAACCTTCGCAGGTAACAATCACGGTACCAACGGTACCAAGCTTCAGACCGTTGGTGATCCTGAAGAGTTCATTACAAGTTACAACTAATAAGAAGAAAGGAGATGGGCTCTCAGAAATAATTACGGGCCGGGACAAATGGGCTGAAGGAATTAACACAAAAGCAGTAATTGATACAACAGTGACAAGCGGGGTCCGCAAGACAGGAAACAGAGGGGACAGTACCGTTGTAAATGGAGAGGAGAAGGAGAGCCGTTGAGATCAGAGAGGAAGTTAGTTACTCGTCAGAAAGAAAGCTACAGCTGTTGTTATTTTTACAATTACTACTTAATTACTTTTACTTAGCTTGTAAATCGTCTATATATAAAGGCGTTTAGATTCTGTAGAAGGTTATGTTGATGAATTGATTAGGCTTAGCCGACTATTTCATATTTTACTCATTTTTCTTACTCATGTATTTCCAATTTCTGATTCAATAAAGAACTTTATTCCCAAAATTGCTTCTCATTTCTCAAGATTTAGCTTCGTTATCAACTCTACTTTACATTTATTGCTCCAATTTGTATCTGAGATCATCACACATAACTACACAATGATTGCCTCAATATGCACGACTTGTACAAAGAAAAAGTTGTTCGTTGAGAATGTCGTTGTTACTCGTATTGATATGAGTGATAATATCTCCGGCCTTAATAATGATGCTTATTTAAGAGATTGTATATTTGATATCAGATATTTTAAGATTTTTTTTAAACAATTAATCATGTTATTATTGTTCGAGACGAGATCTTTAAATCGAGGAGAAAATTTACAAAAGAGATCCTAGCATTTTCCATTCCATTTTTCTTCATTCTGTGACCGCCATTTCTCTTCTTATTGAAATTCTAGTTTTTCTTATGTATTGATGCTACATTTTTGAAATAATGGTTATTGTGTTTGGTAGAAATGGAAAAAGATTAGATCTTTCTGTAGTACTTCTAGCAAGAAAAGGGATTTGTTCACTAATTATTGGTGGATACAAATAACAACACTAGGATTGGTACTTGATGGAGAGATCAGAGATGGCTGGTCGTGAAAATTGAAGCGATTTCAGCCGTACACTGTACATCTGAAGGTACTATATCCGTATATATTCTAAGTTTGTAATTTAATGTTTTCATTTTGCATTAGTTCATTCAAAATTGTTGTTTGTCACTTAGCAAAACGGTTCTGCTTTTATCTTATTTATTTTGGGCTGTTAGGTGGTAAACTAACCATGCATTCAATTTTAGGTTTAGTTATTCTAGAATGAGTTGAAGCAAGAGGCCCATAAAATACGTGATCTACGGATCATGTATAGGGCTGTCAACGAATTGCGTTTTGAACGTTTTGTCTTTCATTTCATCGTGACACAACGTTAAACGCAAGAGATTTTGTTATGTTTGTTGAACGCAATGTAAGACACAAATGATTTTTGTTGCGTTTAGTTAAACACAACAAAAACGCAAGGAATTCGTTACGTTTCGTTTTAACTGTTTCTTACGTCTATATGAAGTATATAAAATCATGTTTATATAAGTTAGTAAATCATCACCCTTTCGCATTTCTTAAGTGTTTGGCGTTCTAGAAAGTTATAAATAATAAAATAATTAAAATATCGATCTTCTCGAAGAGTAAAGTTACAAGTTAGTAATTAAATAATGCTGATATAATGCATTTTAGACTTATAAAATCTTTTCAGTTCATTATAGACTTTATAGTGCATTTTCGTTTCATCTCCTTCTAGCATACTCCTCGTCTCCGTCGTCGTCTCTTCGTCTCGAGGACCTTTCTGCACCATTTCTCCTTATCTTCTCTCAATGTAATTTCATCTTCCATTTTTCTTTTTCTTAAGTTTTCTCTTAAGCTTGCTTAACAACACATTTCAATGTCCAATGTTTATTAGTCCAAAATAATTTAAATGCAACGTTCAATGTTCATTATTACTTATTAGTCCAAAATTGGAAATGTTTCTTTGCGGTTAGTCCAAAATTAGTTCACTGGTCAATATTGGAATAATTACACTCTCAATTTATTCACTGATCGCTTTCATTATTGAGTTAAATTTAAATTTTTTTGTTAGGTTTTAGAGTATAATCACTTATGAGTTATTTTAGGGTTTAGAGTTTAGAGTATAATCACTTTTGTGTTCACTGTTATATAGTAATAGATGGACCAATTATAGTAATTTTTTCACTGGTCGCTTTTACTTCTTTTTTTAGTAATACACAAAAAAAGATGGACCTATTAGAGAAAGCCAGGCAAGTGGTCCAGATTCTTATAAGGAAGCTTCATCCCTACAATTTTGTGTACCCTTCTCTTTAATATGTGGCAAAGGACATGGACTGGTTAACATCATTCATCTGTCTAGCCTGTCTAGACCAAGGACCTCAAGGGAAAAGGACCTACCCAAGCCAAGGACCTCAAGGACAAGGGCAAGAAGAAAATGTGGAAGTGGGACTCTCCATCTGACAGTAAGAAGTAAGAATTTCATTTATTTATTTATGAATTTGTTGATGAAAAATGATGATTTAATATGAATTTCTTGTATGACATATTAAATATGAAAGGTTCAAATATGTTATTTATAAAAAGGAAATACAATTTTTGAATGATGATGGCGACAAGCATCTGGCATTCTATGCGACAATAAAGTCCCACAAAAATTGAAAGGCAAGTTCTATAGGACGGCAATCAGACCCGCAATATTGTATGGAGTAGAATGTTGGACTACTAAAGGACAACACATACAAAAGATGAGCGTAACAGAGATGCGTATGTTACGGTGGATATGTGGGCATACAAGACGGGATCGCATTAGAAATGACGATATACGTGAGAAGGGTCGGGGTTGCACCGATTGAAGAGAAACTTGTTCAACATCGTTTGAGATGGTATGGGCATATACAACGGAGGCCTTCTAATGCATTAGTACGTAGTGGAGTTTTAGGTCGCATCGAAAACACGAGAAGAGATAGGGGTCGACCGAAATTGACATGGGCTGAAGCTGTATAAAGGGACTTAAAGGCATGAAATGTCTTCAAAGAGTTGGCGTCATATAGGAGTGAATGGAAGTCAGCGATTCACGTACTAGAATCGTGACAAACTAAATTTTAGAAGTAGTATTATAATTGTACGACTTTAGTCCAGAATTAACGACGTAGAATACTAGTATAAACTTATGATTGGTAGAATAGTGTTTTATTATTATTATTAGCATTATTATTATCATTTTTATACTTTTATTTTTACTATTATTTTTACTATTTATTATATCGATTTTCATTTTAGATTGGATTTCATTTCTAGCCTACCCCAATTTATTTGGTAATAAAGGCTTTGTTATTGTTGTTGTATTTCAGCCTCATCAGGTTCAGTATATTAGGATGTATTGGAGGCATTGGATGATGATTGGGATAGTGAAGAACATGTCTTTGAGTGGAGGAAGCCACGAGAGTGGGATCGAAGTTCTAATTGAGGGAGGACCAATGTTGTCAATTGTTTGTATAGGATTTAAGTCACGACTTTTGATTTTGTTGGTATAGGGACATGGTTTATGGAGGAGTTTTTTTTGTTTGTCTCAACACTCATTTCGTGAAAAATAGTCAAGTTAATTTTAATGTTATGTACTTTAGTACTTATGTTTTAATTTGTTCTTTTAGATTTGGCTATAATGTTGATGTGAGTTTGCATGTAACTTTTTCTATTTGCAGGGTTTTTTCCATAAATTGTTTTGGCTGTGTTATGCACCGTTAGTTGCCACGTTAAACATTCAAAAAATTAAACATTTTTAATGTTTCTTACGTTTAACTAAACACAAATGTAAATGAAATAATTTTTTTTACGAATATTAAACGCAACGTAAGACACAACAGAAAATCCTTATGCTCTTAGAATGCAACATAAGACACAAGTTGATATTCGCGTGATCGTTTCGTGTGTTTGACATCGCTAATAATGTATAATATCTTCAATTTTAGAATATGTTGTTCTACATTTTGCATTAATGTTACTAAATGCTAATCATGTATAATATCTTCAGTTTTCTCTTAAGCTTGCTTAACAACACATTTCATTATTCAATGTTCATTTGTCCAAAATAATTTAAATGCAACATTCAATTTCCATTTTTACTTATTAGTTCAAAATTGGAAATGTTTCTTTGCAATTAGTCCAAAATTAGTTCCCCGATCAATATTGGAATAATTGAACTCTCAATTTATTCACTGATCGCTTTCATTATTAAGTTAAATTTAGTTTTTTTGTTAGGTTTTAATGTATAATCACTTATGAGTTGGTTTAGGGTTTAGGGTTTAGAGTATAATAACTTTTGTGTTCACTGTTATATAGTAATAGATGGATCAATTATAGTAATTTTCAGTGATAGTTTTCACTTCTTTTTTTAGTAATACACAAAAAAGATGGATCTATTAGAGAAAATCAGGCAAGTGGTTCAGATTCTTATAAGGGAGCTTCATCCCTACAATTTTGTGTATCCTTCTCTCCAATATGCGACAAAGGACATGGACTGGTTAACATCATCCAGGCATACCCAGCCTATTCAGGCCAAGGACCTCAAGGAAAAAGGACCTGTCCAGCATGTCCAGGTCAAGAACCTCAAGGACAAGGGCAAAAAGAAAAGGTGGGAGTGAGACTCTCCATCTGAGTCATCTAACTCTCCATCTGAGTCATCTGACTCTCCATATGACAGTAATAACTAAGAATTTTATATATTTATTTATTTATTTATGAATTTGTTGATGAAAAATGATGATTTAATATAATTTCTTGTATGACATATTTAATATGAAAGGTTCAAATATGTTATTTATAAAAAAGAAATACAATTTTAATGATGATGTGGATAGTAAGAACTAAAAAATTTCTTTATTTATTTCAGCCTCATTAGGTTCAGTAGATTTGAGTGCATTGGAGGCATTGGATGATGACTGGGATAATGAAGAAAATGCCTTTGAGTAGGAGAAGCCACGAGAGTGGGATCGAAGTTTTAATTGAGGGAGGATCAAGGTTGTCATTTGTTTGTATAGGGTTTAACTCATGACTTTTGATTTTGTTGGTATAGGAACATGGTTTATGGAGGAGTTCTTTATTTGTCTAAACACTGATTTGGTGAAAAAACAGTTAAGTTAATTTTCGTATTATGTACTTCAGTACTTATGTTTTAATTTGTTCATTTAGATTAGGCTATAATGTTGATGTGAGTTTCATGTAACTTTTTTCTAGAAATCAGGGTTTTTTTTCCATAAATTTTTTTGGTTGTGTTGTGCACCGTTAGTTGCCACATTAAACGTTAAAAAAGAAAAGTTTTTAATGTTTCTTACGTTTAACTAAATGCAAACATAAACGAAAGAAAATTTTCTTACAGTTACTAAACGCAACGTAAGTCACAACAGAAAATCCTTATGCTCTTAGAATGCAACGTAAGAGGCAAGATGATATCTTCAATTTTAGAATATGCTGTTCTACATTTTGCATTAATGTTACTAAACACTATTAAACTGGTATGCTACAAGCCTTTAACTATTCCTAATTTCCTAGTCTGAATTTTGCAAATACTAAGATGGTGCAATAAAGAAATTAATAACTCATCTACAACTCACAAGTACAAAATGTGCTGCATAGCAATTAAATGGTGCATTTAATATGAACGGTTCTCAAGTGTGAAAATTTATTTCCTTCAGGCACAGATATTTGGAAGTTTTTCAATTATAACCTACAAGTAGCACCAGAGATGCCTAGAACAATGCAAACCTGCACTAACAGTCTAAGTGTCTAAGGCGATTATATTTTACATATGGGATTTATTGACAAAGGTTTAATTTCATAATATTGACAAATATTAAAAATATATATCTTACAAATCTAACAAACATTGTACTAGATAAAATTCCTTCTCAAAGGCATAAGTCAATTTTATGAATCAAAGTGCCTCAAATGAAAATGCTAAAAGTAAATTTGTTCAAGATCTTCTTTTCATATAAAGGACGTGAAGTTATGTTATTATTTATGACTCATAAAAACATGATATTCAAACTTTTCCCCTTCTTTCACGAAACAAAACACATCTTTCATAAAAGCACAAAAGAAGAGAAATATAAAGGGAAATGACAATCCGTTTATAAGGAAAAACATGTCATTTGCCAAAATTAAACACATATCTAAATATACATAAATGAAGAAAACCAAAAACATGCTCAAATAAAATACAAACAAACACATGTTTAATCAAATTGTAAATGAAGAAAATCAAATAAATTGGAGCAACGTGACAAAAATCTTTTGTTAGTAATATCATTCGAAATAGTCATCATAAAGGGTTAAAAATAATTTGACGCTTTTAAACTAAATCAAACCGCTTTAGAAAATTGCCTTGTGTCATCCAGTATATTCTCCCATCAGTTGAGAATCATGGGTATTGAGAATTGAAATAAAGCCTCATATAAATAATGGCAGGGGCTTGCGCCTGACCAGGACACATGAACCCAGGACCTCATTGGTCAAAATAAATAAAAAAACTCTGAACGACTGCATATACCCAAGTCATGAAAAATTCACGCTTGTTCAGGATGACCTGTCCACTTTTTTCCAAAAGGACACGCCTCCTCAGACCAATAAGAGAGAAAGATCAGAGTGGGACGGGGGGGGGGGGGGGGGGGGGGGGCGAAAAGGGCAGCCGATAATATGTAATTATATTTATATATTTACTTAGTCATAACTCATGTTTGTGTCGTCTCGTGTTATTTTACTAATAATGTGATACTTCATTATTGAGCCACTATTCTTATTTCTTTAATTCTACTATGCGTAATATATTTATTTTATTTGTCCTTATTAAATAAATAAGTGTTTAGTAATGTTTTAGTCACTTAATTAATATTGTAGTTATTATTAATATACTAAGTGTTAATATAATTATTTAACATTATTCGTAGCACTTTTAATTAATACTAAAATTAACAAACTAATATTTAATGTGTTTATATAATATTTTAGTATACTCTCTCTCTCTATATATATATATAAGATAGGAAAAATATAATGAAGTAAAGAAAATAAAGAAACTCAAATAAATACATGTTGGTATGTTGGTTACTTTTAATTATGTTTGTGGTTTTGTTTGTTGGGATCAGAGACTCGAGACTTTTACGTGTCAACGTATCTGTTCTCTGGAGTATATGTTTGAGTTTTGCTCGGGCGATACAAATCTCCATCATCTCCTAGTTATTAAGGGTCCAGGCTGGTACCTGATCATTTATGATTGCCCCCGCTTATTTAATTATCCAATTATTGGGTCAATTTAGTTTAGGGTCCATTGGGTTTAGGTTTTTATTGGGCCCGCCCTCTTGCTTATTTTTAATCCAACCAATCTCGCACCACTAGGGCCCAAACCCAACTCAACCCAAAATTCTATTTTTATTCCTTTATTTTTAAGGGTCCGGCAAGGGCCCAAAGCCCATTAGGCTAAATGCCCATTTATTCAATTATTCCCTAAAGTCCAGAAAGGGTTTTAATGGTCAAGTCGTAAATAAAACCTCATAGGTCAGTCATCACCTCTAGCACATCTCTCTCGACACAAACAAAACATCAATATAGCAATCCCAACACAAAATAATAACATGGTACCGATATTGGCCTACTAGTACTACTGAACCCAAAACCCAGTAAACCAACAAAGCTGGCAAGGGTGCTAGCAATAGTCACAGAATCTCCGAGCTGAACCAGAACCTTGTTTCCCCTCATTATGCACAGATCAAGCAAGTGACAAATTAACTTAGTGCCAACAACCAAAAAAAATCCATCATTCATAGTATCAAGTACTCAGCAACTAGCTAAAACTATCACGTTGCCTCTAAATCAATAACAGTTCAAGCTATGCTAGTAACCAACCCATAAAAATTAGAATCTCCCATAGTACAATCACCTCAGGCCTGGTGCGAGAAAATCTAACCTAACACAGTTCAAGGGTGCTGGCACCATTGCAACAAGCATCATAATCAGATCAATCATCTCATCGCAAGTCCCAAACCTAAACCAGTGACACAAATCCTAACAACAACACAAGTGGTGATTGGTGCCAAAATAACAATGCTGCATTCTTTCTCAAAATCCATGTGATGTTTCTCCAGGATGTGCAGGACCTTCCTACACTTACTCTCGGAAGAGGAAGTCAGACGATGATGGAAATGGATCCAAACCCTTTGAGAGCAGGAGAGGAAGGTCGCTGGTATGGAATAGAGGAGGCTGGCGTTTTTAATTGAAATAGATAAGTGCTTTTGATGAAACTTGTTTTGTTTGTGTGATACCTTAGTTCTTTGTTAATATTGCGATATTTTGTGCTGGATCTTACTGTGGTTGTAATAGGATAATTAGTAAGATGATACATTAGTCTTAGATAACTAGATAACTTACATTTGTTGATTGCAAGTTTTAGGTTTTAGGAAATTTCTGTTTCAATGAAACAGGCGGATTTTTCCGCTTTTTACTAAAAAAAAAAACAACACAAGTGGTGCCAATAGCTTTGTTTAGTGCAAAGAAAATTAATAGAGCAATCAACATCCCCAAGCACTCCTAACAATCACAAATTAAATCACAGGAAGTCGAATCAAGCAACAACACAATGAACAACAAAAAATAGAAAAAGCTCTTTAGGGTTTTTTGGTTACTAGGTACAATGAAAGCAAGGCTAGCAAACAAGTAAAAAAGGCAAGTGTGGTCGTTATTTCCCTCCTCCCTTTTCCTCTTCCTTTTTTCTCAAATGCACAACACGATTCTTATTTGAATCAAAGTTTAAGTTTGTCTAATACTCAACACATGAGTGTTTAAGCAAAAAGAGAGAAAAGTAGATATGAGCGGGGTGTTTTATAGAGAAGAGGAGAGCATAGGGGCGAGAGGGTTTCTCAGGGCTGCAAGAGCAGCTATAGGACAAATGTTGGAGTGACAGAGAGACCTGACAAGGGAACATAGTCAAGGGGGTAAACGACTAGTGAGTGGAAGTAATCGATTACAGAGGTGACGGCAGGAGAGAGATCGAGAGATGGATTCAAAATCCATGGTAGAGAAAAGAGAGGCGAAAGGGTTGAGGGTAGAAAGAGACGAAGAGGTGCTATGAGGGATTTAATGAAGAGAGAGAGAGCGATTTACTAAGATTTTTATCGATCCCTATCGATTGCGGTCTTTTGCGGCTCTTACTTCGTGCATCTTGGTGTTGCCATTCATTGCTACTCTGAAGAGTGACACACATGAGTAAATGCTTGACTCGTTATACGGAAGATCTGGCACAAGAGACCGAGGGGTTAGAGAGAGAGGTCAGTGGGATCGATTTTGAGGCTTCCTCCGTGTGAACTTTGTGTGGCCCTTCTCTGCTAGACACAAACATGATCCAACGGTTTCATTTAGACTCCTATTGATCAGTTGAGGCTGGTTCCATGCATCTATTCTTGTTGCAAATTGTTTTCTTCTTGAGTGCGTCAGGTGGCTCGTTACATGATTCCAGGGTAATATTTAAGTTAGTTTAGTTAATTAGTTGATTTATTATTAGTTAAAAATTGTGAAACTTATATATGAATTTGTATAATCATTATTTAATTTCTGAGATTTGCGTATATATATAGGCCCCACATATATATATGCTTATACCTGTATTTGAATATATAATTATGCATTTGTGTTATTTTATTTCCTTTAAAAAATTTATTGGTATCTTGAATTTTTATTTTTGAAAATTGTATTTGCATTTATTTTGCATTATTTATTTATATATTGGCTTTATGTTTTTATATTATGAATAAGTATTTATTCTTGTTTATTATTTTATTTAATCTATGTACATTTATTTGGATTTTGAGATTGTTAAAAAAATTACGGGTTTCACAGATATAATCTATTTGGATCCTATATCTATGGATCAGACTATGAGCATTATGAAAGTAAATGATGATCAGTGGAGATTGATCATGAAAGACTCTTATGAAAGAGTAAATGCACGATGTTGAAGAAGTTCAACATTAATATAAAGGAATTTATATATGTGCATTAGTCTATATCAATAAGTACTAGTCCAAGACTATCCATGAGTTTAAAAAGTCTAAAGAGTTACTTGAGAAGTAATGATAGACACATTTCATAAAGAGCTCTGAGTCAAGTGTAAATGTTACATTGACATTGATATTTTATGAAATTCCAACGATATTGTAAACGGTTGAACATTGCATCTTTATGGATAAGTTATAAGCTAAATGTTAGAATAAGTTCTAAATTTAGCTTGGACAAAACTAATCATTGCAAAAAAAAAGTTTACTGGATAACTAAGAGTGATCTCATCGAAATGTTAGATACCTCAAGCAAGAGTCATTCTAAGTAGTAATTCAAAGAATTTTTACACTTATGTGTACATTAATACAACAATATAAATTGATTAGGAGTAATCATGTATGAGATTATAAAAGTGTATTAGGGCAATTCATAATATTTGAACATTACAAAACCATCAATACCCTTTGGCATAGACTAAGCAAGGAACACAAGAGTATCATTTAAGTCCAGACATAAGAAAACTTATAAAATGACTAAATGGTAATGGTTACTATTTAAGAATTCTTTTGGTCTAGTGTAAGTGGGTGATTAAAGGCATATATATGTGCTCTAGAATCAAAAGTTAATTTTTGTAATTGAGTCAATAAATTGTGGCTTATGTCATTTATACCATGAGTTGTATCATCATGTTCATTCTAGAAGTTTGTGACTTGAATTATGATACTCTATTATCATGGATGATAACACTCTAAATATCTCTAAGCAAGGGTAATTATCATGGTATTCTAATTACCGCTATAAGTTTAGCATGATAATTAATATTGATCAAGTTTCTTAGATAAAAGGATAAAGATTTATCCATTTAATCTCATGAGTGTTTGTTAGGAACAAGGCACCAGATGACCATGATATGAATTATGTGAATAAGATTCAGAGTCATTTATATTTCATGAGTGTTCAATTAATATCTGAGATGTTTAGTTTTCTCGTATTAAAATACTTATTATTAATATCATCAAATACTCGTCTTAATAGGAAGTTATAAATATGCTATTATAATATAGTACTACTGATGATGAAGTTCTAAGATATCAAGAAGATAGTATGCCCCTTGTGTGTTTGGAATACACAAATAAAGATATTATTGGGCCCTTGATTAAATAAAGTTATAATGCATGCAATATGATTAAGGAGTTAATTATATATCATAATCATATTTTGAAATACCAAGTATAAATGTATAAGCCTATGAGAAAATGACTATTGCTTGATACATAATATCATGAGACAAACAATGAATACAAGCAATATGATTGCTTATTTAGGATCAAGATATTATGTCTATATTGATTTGGTGGTTATTATATGCATGCTAGACATCACTAATAACATGTGTAGCCTATGAGGAGTTTCAACATTACTACCTATAATATAGAATCTGAAAGGTCACACTCGAAAAGCTTGTTACTTTGAGACTTCATGAAGATGATGTCTAAGTAAGCTATGGAATTAAAATGCATATAAATATTATATGATTTTAATTTTCTTGTTCAACATGACTGAATGAGAAGAAAATAATCACTAGATTATATATTGTAGATTGGATATGCAAATAATCAAGTGGATTATTTAAGAGAACGTCAAATTAATTATGCATGGCTATGCATGAATTAATGTTTCATATTAATTAATTATGTATGAAGATATACGAATTAATTAATGTGAGAAAATTAAATATTTTAGAGGTTTCTAATTGTGAAATATAATCAATTTGAAATTGACAAGGTCGCAATTAATGCATCATATGATAATAGAATTAATATGGTAAGTTGGGATGGTTTAATGGTGTTTTAAGCCTTGATCAAACTTGGTCTGGTCAAAGGGGATGGACGTGATCAAACTTGGTAAAATGAGGATTGAGAGGTGTAGGAGTTGTCTTGGAGAAGAGAAAAAGATCTTGAATGGCCCAATGGTTCATTGGACCAAGGAGAAGTGAAATTACCATATAATCCTTTCTAAAATCAATGTAGACTACTCAATTGAAAGAATATGATTGTAATTTTATATTGGATGCTTTTTCTTGATATATATTCTCGATCCCCTCTCTTTTTCCTAATTGTATCCCTCATTTGCTTGATATACTTTATCTATCCTCACTTTGATTTCTCTTCCTTTCTCCCCTTGTACCTAACCGACACCACCAAGGAGGCCACCACCTTTTGCTTGGCCAATCCAAGGAGGCACAAACCCCATCACCCGTCTACAATCACCACCAGGCCGAGAGGTCTCTCGGCTGGATTTGCACCCCTTCCTTGATCGATCAGCCTCCTTGCTTGGCTGATTGTGCCTCTCTTTGCTCTCTCTCTCTCTTCTTCTCTTGTTCTTTGATCCTTATTTTCATTATTGATTAGATCCTTGAGATCAAATTAGGTGTTCATGTGTTGAACTTAGATGCAAATTAAATCAAGTTCTTGGAGAAGCTTTGGGATTGTAATTTGGAGCTTTGACTTGCTTGGATTGAGCAATCAAAGGCATTTCTAGCATAAAGGCATACCTCTCGATCTCAGAGAAGACATGGATGGACTCGAAGGAACTTCCACATTATTGGAAGCAAGATTTACAAGGGAGATCACATTGAAGGTCAAGGTATGATTTCTAATCAACTACTACTTGATTTTGAACTTGAGAATATCTTATTGTGCTTGTGATTCTGCTTGCTTGAGCTTCTTGTGCATGGATCGATAGGATTTAAAATTTTAAAATTGGCTTGACCTTCTTGAGCACAAGTAGTAGTTCCTTCAGTCAAGTCCCACCGGAAGAGGGGAGGAATTTCCTGGTAAAAATCCTAAGAGAAGATCCCATTTTTTTTATTATTGTAAATCTTTTATTTTTAAGAACCTTAAAGGAACAAAAGCTTTCACCTATGAAGAGAAATCTGCTATCTAAAGAAAAAATAGATTAAATAACATCTTCTTTAGGGTAAAACACATGAGCTCTTTAGGCTGAAATCAGACTGATTTTGATTGTTGGATTTTCATCATGCTTCACCTACATCAAGTATTGTACTAACTTATTTGTATTTATGTGTTATTGTAGGTGAAGAAGAGGTTATTTTTGTGTTTACCATAAAAATGTTATATAATATATTTTTATTTTGCATTTATTGAGATTTGTAGGTTACTTGCTTTATTTAAAACTAAATATCCTATGTTTTCTTTTGTATTTATGTGTTTTCATAGGTTGCACCTTGCGACAACTATTGGACAAGATCAACACCTCTGCTCCACTTCTCCAATTGATCAGAAAATGAGTGCAAATTAAATCAAACTGTAGAGAGGAATGCACAATTTGTCTAGAAAGCTTCACAAACTCTAGGTTCTTAATTGTATGTAATTATTTCTTACTTGCTTTTTGGATCTATTTAGTTTGCAAGAAAAATCCTGAATTCTCTGTTCTTTTGTATTTTTTTGTGTTTTTGTAAGTAGCGCCTTGCGACAACTATTGGACAAGAGGAGCTATTCAACTCTAGCTGATCAAAAAATGAGTTCAAATGAAACCAACTCTAGAGAGGAATGCACCCCCTTATGACTAGGTCAACTCCTTCATCAAATTTAATGTATTAGCTAACAAAAGACAACGAATCAAATAAGGTTAGATCTCATGTTAGGTTTTTTTTATGAGAAAATCGAACCCCTACACATAATAGGGTTCGAAGTTAGGTCTACCAAATATTGAAAAAAAGGTGTTCAATTTCTTCGTAAAGAACCTAACATGAGTTCCCGCATTTGTAACGTTGTATTTCTAAGAAAACAATTGCATCTTTTTTAGTTATCTTTTAGTCTTTTTCTTGTTAGGTGTCTTATTTGCATTTTATTTTTTCTTCTTTATTGTGACCATATATTATAACGTGACATTTCATATGTAATACATGTGTATTATGCTATATATTTTGTCTGTAATTTTGAATATGTATGTGATAATTTAATGGTATGTTGGCTAGCAAATTTAGAGCTAGCCGTTTATAAAAAAATAAGACCTAAGGCAACGGTTTTTGATAAATAATTGTTGCTTTAGGTGTTCTATGATAACAATTATTTAATAAATAATTGTTACCTTATCTCAAATATTAAATTCTTACTTCTCTTCGGCAACACTCATTTTCCAACGGTTCTTTATATGATTCACCAATTTCTTAGACACACCAACTATTGCATAATTGTTGGGCAAGGTAATTTTCAACTATTGGCATATCTCTTTTTTGTGGTAGTGACTTCTAATAACCTCGAAGGATTATCAAATAACTTTTGAATGTATAATAAAAACTGAACACCATTAATCTACAAGTTTAAGAATATATTTAATTATTTATATATATTTTTTAATTTTAATATATTTTTCAAATATATTTTTAAACTTTATTATCAAATTTTTAATAAGTTTAAGAAGACTTGATTCTTACCAAGAAGGTCAGTCCTTAATTATTACACGGATATATATACACATAAGATTAAATCGTGTGAAATGACTGCTTAATTTGGAAAATTCTTAATACCGCGACAAAAAGGATCAGAGTTAGATTCATCCATGAGTGCATCCTTTGATTATGCACTCATGATTTAAATCATTGGATCATTAAATAAAACTCACTCTACTTAGAATTTAATTATTTTTTTCTCTTCCATATAATTTAAGAAGAGAGAGAATGTCTAACCTATATTTTTCTTTTTTCATCCTACTAACAAGTACCAACATCATCAGGGGAACTCAATAACTTGTTTGGTACGTGGGTGGTGCCACCTTGATTTTCTTCTCCGGGATCTTCTCCGGAAATCTTCGCCAGAATCTTCTCTTTCTCCTCTCTCTTCTCTCTTCAGTTTTTCATCTTATCCCATCTTTACTCGATTATTTCCCATTTCTTTTCTTTTTCTTCGTACTATTCTCTTCATCACCAAAGCTCAAAACTAATTCATACTACTACCAGAAATTCAAGAATTGAGGTGATAGTCCATCTTTCTTTTTCTTTGTTCAAGAATTATGGCGACCCAAGATTCTATTTATTTCATAAAAGGAAAATTTAGATCTTTTCATTCTTTAGGACAAAATATTATTAGGTTAGCAAGTTTTTGGTGTAAAAATACTAATGAAGGTTTGCTTTTCAAACTAACATTAGTATTACCTCAAGATGTCTCAGATTTAGTAAATATTTCTACATGTTTTAATCAAGATAATCATGCATTACTTCATCAGGATAAATCACTAGATAACACTGAGATTATGTTATTAGAATTAGTTGAATTTATATCTTATTTCTTTCAGGGTCAGAAATTGAACCAAGCTCTGGTTATTCTGGATGGAATTTGAATGAGATGGAAGATGAAGAAGTGTAGGATAATGAAGTGGTGTTTAAAAAGAAAGCTTACCTTACAGACATGGAGGTTCCAAGAGGAGGGAAGGGACATTCTCCCTTTCCTTTTGGTCCTAATCCAAGTCCTTAAGGAAGAGTTTCTTTCTTTAGAGATTTACTTTGAGAAACTTTTTGTGTTGATTTGATGTGTAATACTTTAAGTACTTATTCTATGAAAACTCGTAGTGGTTTTGGATTTCGGAAACTGTTTGTGTTGGTGCAATTCAAAGTTATCGTTTGAGCCAAAACACTGTAAATCTAAACTAAGCAATTGTAGTTCAAATAAAACATTTGTGCGGTAATTTAGAATGTAAAATAAAGAGAGCGGAAGCATGAATTACTTTCATTCCTACGATCTCCCTTGTACACGAGTCTCTTGATCAAGGGTCGTTAGAGATGGTTGAGTAGCACCGTGTTGCACTAGCGGATCCTTCCAAGCAGTTACCTGTGCCAAAATGTTTTTCAAGGTTACGAACGAACCGAGAAATAATTTTATGTAATGGAGAAGAAAGTGGAGGCTAATCACAGCACATGTATCCTAAATTTTGATACCGGTAATGCTTGGAGATCCAGTACTCAAGTCATTTTTGGATAAAAAGTATTTTTTTAAAAACAAAATATGTTATTTTGAGCTTGTATATATGTTTACCTGCCTTTAGAAATATATTTTCTTCGCAATTTTCACTACTACAAATATGTTTTTTTATAGCGGTGGAAAATGGAATTTAAAAGCGGGTTAAGGAGTGGCTATAAAGGAGGGGCTATAAAAAGTTGAACCACCCGCTATAAATTCCCCTTTTAATAGCGGGTCATGTGCCAAGTCCGCTATAAATTCCTTCTTTTAATTGCGAATCTTGGGCCACCTCCGCTATTAATTATCCCTTTTAATAGCGGACCCAGAGACAGATCTACTATTAAAAGGTAGAATTAATAGCGGACCTCTTCAGGGGTTCGCTATTAAAGATTTGCGAAAATTTAAAAAAAACTGACGGATGTTCGGTGATAGCTGTCAGATTGTGTCAGAATATCAAAATATACTAGTGAAAACGTATCTTGGAAATATACAATAATTGATATCAAATATTCTTTGGAATATTTAGTAATATATTCTCTCCAATTCTTTTCCAAATTATCATATTCACTAATGTAAATACATTCCTCAAATTTAATATTATTTGGAACAAAAATCTAGAAAGATACCGGCAAAATAAGGCAAGATTTTATGCCTCTGTGCAAGTCTCTTGCGGCCGCAATTAACTTAGATCCAAACTTGGCAAGAAATTTGTCAAGTCTCTTGCGACCGCAAAGATGGGCTATTGCGGTACCAATTGAACTGTTGGATTTCCAGCAGATTCTTTTCAAGTATCACCTGATCTCTTGTGGTACCCTTGCGACCGCAAGACAATTGCAAATTTTCCTATTTTGCTTGGGCTTTGATTCAAAACTTTTGGGTTTAAGTCCAAACAATATTTCTAACTTTACATTAACACTAGTATTAGTATAATTAATCATAATCGGTTCATAAATAATTATAATTAATTAACATTAATGTTTCATATGTATTTGTATCCATAATCTTAGTGAAATATGTATTATGTCTTGTATAAATTAATAACATTTACTACATAGCTGATGTTACTCCTCGTAACATATGTGACAGTTTGAGATATATTAATCATATAACACATAGTTCGAACTTTATTTATTGAATTTGACGTCTCAATTTCAACAATCTCCCACATGGACAAGTGTGATCCTTTTGATTACATGTATCTGTGAATCTGTGCAGATTGCTTGAACTTTTATGTCTTTCTTTTTGTACTTCTTAACCAATTCGGTCCACCAATTGTACCAACAAGGGACTTAAGCAGTATCACCATATTTTCTGCATGGCTATCTCGACTAAAATCACAATGCCAAATACAAGTTGGATGACATGAATTAGATTTTGAGTGGTAGTGCTTTTGTAAGGGGATTTGCAATCACGAAGTCTGTACCCACATGTTATATCTTCAATTCATTGTTCTATACTCTCTCTTTTATTGCCATAAACTTGATGTCTATGTACTTAGACTTGGTCGAGCTTCTGTTGTTTGTCGCGTAGAGCACGACAGAATTATTGTCACATAACAATGTCAACGGCTTCTCAATAGAAGGAACTACTTTCAGCCTAGTGACAAAATTCTTGAGCCATACACCATAGTTTGAGGCTTCATAGCATGCAATAAACTCGGCCGCCATTGTGGATGGTGCTATTAATGTCTGTTTAGCACTCTTCCACGATACAACGCCACCTGTCATCATGTAGATGTATACGAGTGTTGATTTCATGCTATCCATGCATCCTTCAAAATCAGAATCGGTATATCCAACGACCTCGTTCTTTTCCAATCTTCGATATGTGAGCATATAGTCTATTGTCTTCATCATGTATCTCATTACCCTTTTGGCAGCTTTCCAATGCTCCATACTTGGATTACTTAAATATCGCCCTAGCATTTCAGTAATGAAGACTATATTCGATCTCGTGCATACTTGGTCATATATGATACTGTCTACAACGGACACGGAGGGGATTTCTTTCATGGCATTCTTTTCTAAATCAGCTTTGGGACATTGTGCGAGACTAAACTTGTCTCCTTTAGCTACAGGTGTATCACCTAGTTTATGGTCTTTCATGACATACGTGCTCAACATTATCGATATAATTCCTTTGGGATAGTCTCAGATTACCTTGGAATTTGTTCCTTAGTATTTCTATCTCTAAAACAAATGAAGTATCCCTAAGGTATTTCATCTCAAAGCTACTAAATAGAAAGTTCTTGGTTTGATGTAACATATTTCTATTGTTACTTGCGTGCAGAATGTCATCAGCATATAAGACAATAAAATTGAACTTGCTCCCACAAAACTTAAGATATATTCATTCATCAACGAAGTTAGACTCGAAACCGTATGAGCTAACTATGTTCTGAAACTTTAAGTACTATTGTCGAGATGCTTGTTTGAGCCCATAAATAGATTTCTTGAGTCGGCACGCCATAGACTTTGGATCACCGATCACAAAGTTTTCTGATTGCTTCATATAGATCATTTCATCAATGTCACCATTGAGAAATATTGTCTTTACATTCATTTGATGGACCTTCAAATCATAATGTGCTACCAGTGCCAATATAATCCTTTAGGAATCTTTTGATGAAATCGGAGAGAAAGTTTCCTTATAATTGATGCCTTATTTCTGTGTGAAACCCTTAGCGACAAGACATGCCTTGTATTTTTCAACATTGCCTTTAGAATCATGTTTGGTCTTAAAAATCCATTTGCAACCAACAGTTTTGTTGTACTTAGGCAATGGAACAATATCCCAAACGTCATTGTCATACATGGCTTTCATCTCTTCATTCATGACATCGATCCACTTATGAGAGTTAGGGTTTTTCGTATCTTGTTTGATATTAATTGGGTCATTTTCAAACATGCCTATGTCAAACTCATGTTCTTAAAGATAAACAAATATTCCAGTAAATCTGTTCTCTCTAGTGGATCTTCTTATTGGTTATGGTTGTGTAATTTCTTGAGGTTCATGATCATTGTTACCAAATTCTGAATCTCCCACAGGCGCAAGGTCATTTACATCGTCCAAGACAATGTTGTTGTTTGGGTCTGATTTGGGTCCATTTATGTTAATGTTATATTGTGAATTTTGAGAAGGGAGTGCAATTTGTCTATTGACATCAGACGCATTTTCAAGGTTCAACGATATCAGAATTTTGACAAAACTCGAACTTTGGTCCAAAGTCTCATCATCATTTCTTTCTTCCTTAAAATGCAGTCTTTTGTCATATCTACCCCAACAAACTCATTATCCTCGAAAAATTTAGCATGTTCGAACTCGAAAATTGTATGTTCTGTTGGATTGTAAAATTTATACCCTCTTGATCTTTCAGAATATCCAATAAAATAGCAACTAACAGTTCTTTCCTCAAGCTCCTTTTCTTGTGGCCTATAAGGCCTAGCTTCTGCTGGACAGCCCCAGATCCTGATGTGATTTAGACTAGGCTTTCCCCTAATCAAATCTCATATGAAGTTTTGTTAGTTGCTTTAGTTGGAACTTTGTTGAGTATATATGCTGCAGTCTTTAAGGCTCCCCCCACACAAAATCTCAAGTAGAATAGTACGTGCAATCATACTCCTCAACATCTCTTTAAGAGTGTGATTGCGCCTTTCAACAACATCATTCATTGTAAGTGAACATGGCAATGTATACTGTGGTACAATTCCGCATTCTTTCAAGTATTTTGCAATGGGTCCTAGAGATTATTCTCTCGAGCCATCATATATGCCGTAGTATTCACCACCACGATCATATCTAACAACCTTTATGTGTTTGTTAAGTTGTAACTCAACTTTCATTTTATAACTTTGGAACATATCTAATGCTTTTACCTTTTGTTTAACCAAATATATAAGACCATATCTTGAATAATCATCTATGAATGTGATAAAATATCGACGACCATTTCTTATGGCCTTTGGAAAAAGGGCCACAAATATCAGTATGTATCCATTCTACGACATCATTAGTCCTTTTGACATCACACTTGCGTTTATTAGTTTGTTTTCCCTTTATGCAATTTATACATTCTTTTAAGTCTATGAAATCTAAAGGTTGGAAAATACCATTAGACGCAAGACGTTGGATTATTTTCATAGAAATATGTCCCAAATGCATGTGATAATGCAGCTGAATTTCTTTAGTTAATTTATGCTTTCTACTATCAACATGTAGGGTTTCTAAGCGTGAAGTGTCTATTTCAAGAAAATAAAGATTATCATAAGAAGACAAAGAATTAGAAGCAATTTGTTTTGAATTTCGAAGCAAACTGAAATTTTAATTACTAAATAAACATACATAGCCATTTTTCCCAAATAAGAAATAGAAATTAGGTTCCTTTTAAAGGATGGAACTACTAATGCATCAAAATAGAAATAAAATCCAGTCCTACATAATAATCTAAATTTTCATATGCCTTCAACTTCAACCTTTATTCCATCTCCTACATAAATGTAGTGTTCTGCCTCACTTGACTTTTGAAGGTTTAGACAACCCTACATAGATATATTGATGTTAGATGTTACACCTGAGTCTAACCATCAAGAATATCTAGATATATTACTTAAATTAACTTCAGAATAAACTAAGTCAAAACACATACCATTCTTTTTCAACCACGAATTATAGTTGGAGCAGTATATCTTTATGTGTCACGGCTTCTTGCATAAATGACAAATGATCTTATCTTCTGATTTCTCATAAGTATTGTCCTTTTTCTAGCTTCTTACTGTTATTTGCAGCTTCATTAATGGGTTATTTACCTTTTCTATTCTTGCGCTTTTTCTTTCCCTTAGAATCAGGTCTCACAACATGAGCTTCTTCTCTCTTAGCCAATTTTTGCCTCTCCTCCTCTTGTACCAGCTAAGCCTCAAACTCAACCACTAACTATGTTTCCTTGGGATAGTTGTAAGTCTTATTGAATTGACTATAAGAGGGTGGAAGAGACATGAAAATATATTCAATGAGAAGTTCATCAAAGATGTTGAAATCGTGCGACACGTTGGAGCTTAATCATCTCAGTGATGTGCTTCCTGATTCCAGTCTTGCCATTATACTTTAAAGTATTAGGCTTGACCATGATTGTTTGAATTTGTGTCATGTTACTCACGACAAACTTTTCCTCTAGGGTAGCTAGGTATTCCTTAGCACCAGACTTTTTATTTGGTATACAATCTTGGATTGTTCTATGGATTGTCATCTTCATGATCATAATGCACATCCTATCATTATGTTCCCATTCCTTAATATCAGCTTTCTCTTGGGGTGTTGCCACCTCATTCTTATCAAATGACTTTGGGCAATCATAATGTAGTGCACGATCATACTTCATCATACCCAGAAACAACCTTAGCTTGGTTCACATAGCTTGAAATTGTCCGAATGTTTTGAACAAGAGATGTATCAATATATGCATCACGTTCTTAATCATAATTGTATAGTCTATTCAAAGGCCTTAACAAGAAACTCTAACTTTCTCCATTACTTTCATATTAAACCAACAATACTATTCAGCATGAGACATCTTTGGATGCAGTCAATACTCTTAGGTATTTTGGTGTTATGCACAAAGTACTTAATTAGTCTTTTTGTTGCTCTGCCTTTATGTTAGATTGACATATCAACATGCTAATGACCAGGCCGGTCAAGTGGGAGAGGTGGGTCACAGACGGACCAAGGTGCACCAAGTCCCAAATGTTTTTCTTAGACATCATTAGCACATAGTATCTCATCACTTTTCTTTGTACACATTACTTTATGTACACAACAACTACTTTAGTATTAATTCTCCTTTGGGAGAAGTTAATAATTTGTTGTCGGTACGTCAACTTTAAATCTTTCATGGGTTATTTTGCTTATACTTTAGAAACAGTGTCTGTTCGCGAACAAAATTGTTTAGGAAAACGAAGCATGTATTCCTAGTTGTCTTTAAATAGATTTCAAATTATGTAAAAGTCTATATTAGAACGTATCCTAAAAAGAAACTACTCGTCCTAAATATATATATATTAACTAATAGCAATTTTTAATTAGAGAAATCTAACTTTCATTAGTTAATCATCCTTATTGATATATATTTCACAAAAATAAACTTTATGTATATATAGTAACTAATAGTGACTTTAATTAGTTGAAATGTAATTTTCAATAGTTAACTATATATAAACTTTATTTAGTATTTACTAAAACCTTTAGAAAAAATACTAAATATCTTTCATACTATATTTAATCATAATTTAAAATCCTTTTAAAATTTAGCACTTTTATCTTTTCTTTTAGTAGCATAAATACTAATTATAGATAATAGCTAAATTTTATGTGCAATTAAGATAATTATAGTTTTACTTAGTAACTATATTAATTATAATTATATATAGTTACTCCTAAATTCTGAAAAATTTGCACAAATAAGCATGTCCTGCGGCCATAATGGCAAGCCTTGCGGTCGCATGATACTCTCCTGTTAGTTCAATTTATGTGCCAATTTCTTAGCCAAAACTTGTTGTCTTGCGAGCGCAAGAGTAGACCTTTACGGTCGTAATGTACATGTCAGTTCAAGTTTTGAATGCACCTACAAAACATAAATTTTTAAGTGTCTCGCGGCCGCAATGAACATGCCTTATGGTCGCAAAAACACAACATGTCAGTTTAAATTTTATTTTCCCCAAAAACAGAAACATTCCCTGTATTCAATTGCGGCCGTAAGAGACATGCCTTGCAGACGCAATTGATCTTCTGTCAGTTCAATTTTAGTTCTGTTTTGGAAAAACTCAATCTGTAATTTTTTTTATTTCGAAATAGATCCCTAAATTGTTGCATAACTTTTGAAATTCGACTTTATATGTTCAAATAATTATTTTAAATATTAATGAATCAAAATTTTGAATAATATTAATTAAATCGCATAAAACATGAGAAATATGACAAAATTCAAATTTTGACTCAAGAACATCGAAAATAATTAAATAACAAATTCTAGAAAGCACAAAAAACTAATTGCAATAATTAAATCGATATATTTCCAGAAAGTATCCTAAATAGTGCAACAGAGGTGGCTGTGATACCACTTGTTGGTGCAATTCAAAGTTATGGTTTGAGCCAAAACACCGTAAACCTAAAATAATCAATTGCAGTTCAAATAAAAACCTCAGTGTGGTTATTTAGAATGTAAAATAAAGAGAGCGGATGCATGGCTTATTTTCCATTCCTATGGTCTCTCTTGTACACGAGTCTCTTGATCAAGGGTCATTGGAGATGGTTGAGCAACACTGTTTGCGCTAGCGGATCCTTCCAAGCAGTTACCGGTACCAAACTATTTTTCAAGGTTACGAACGAACCGAGAATTAACTTTATGTAATGGAGAAGAACGTGGAGGCTAATCACAATACATGTGTCCTATATTTTGATACCGGTAATGCTTGGAGACCCAGCATCTTTTATACTAGTGAAAACGTATCTTGAAAAGATACAATAATTAATATCAAATATTCTTTGGAATATTTGATAATATATTATCTCCAATCCTTTTCCAAGTTATCATATTCACTGTTGTAAATATGTTTCTCAAATTTGGTATTGTTTAGAACACAAGTTACAAATATATCGGCAAAATAAGGCAATGCTTTATGCCTTTGCGCAGGTCTCTTGCAACTGCAATAAATCTTATTATGGACGCAATTGACTTGGATCCAAACTTGGCAAGAAATATGTCAAGTCTCTTGCATCCACAAAGATGGGCTATTGTGGTCGCAATTGAACTATTGGATTTCCAACAGATTCTTTCCAAGTATTACTTGATCTCTTGCAGTCGCAAATGAGTACTCTTGCGACTGCAAGACAATTGCCAATTTTTCTATTTTGCTTAGACTTTGATCCAAAACCTTTGAATTTAGCCCATACAATATTTATAACTTTACATTAACACTAATATTAGTATAATTATTCATAATCGATACATTAACAATTATAATTAATTAACACTAATGTTAAATTAATCACATTTTATGGCGTAGTTGATGTTACTCCTCGTAACATAGACGAAAATATGAGAAATATTAATCATATAGCACATAATTCAAACTTTATTTATTGAATTTGACATCTCAATTTCAACAGTTTGGTGTAGGTGTTGAAACAAATAGTTAGACTGATTTTGATTAGTTAGCTTTAAGTCTAATTAGATCGTATTGTCTGTATTGATTTAGATTAATAATATATCTTTTGTAGTTATGTAGGACAACTAATGAAATTTCCTCGTAAAATTCTAGTAGCTTTTTGTTATGTACGACTTGAAAATATTTCAATAAGATAGATGAAAATAATCATCTTCTTGTTAAAAAAAAACAGTGAATATAATTCATTAATTTAATAATTTAAGTCATAAATGCACAATAAAATAAAATAGTGTACTCTAACAGTAACCACGACAAAAAGTTAATAAAAGATAGGACGATCAAACTATAAATAAGTTTCATGAATCCAAAACCCTAGAGAGGCGCCAGCATTTATTATCTTTTGGCTGGCATGCATGCAGTACAGTCAGAGGCAAGTACGATCTCCTGTTATTGTCCTAGTGCTGCTATTGGTGTAGTTCAATTGGATCCGAATCTGCTGCAGCGCAGTAGCGTATTACATCAAATAGACGGTTCGAATCGATCGCTAATTTCGCTATCGATTGCCAGCGATGGAAATCAGAGAGACTTTTATATTTTGACACGAATCTTGATGCAATCAGTAAAAATCAGATGATTCAGATGCTGCGCTACACCATCCCGCGCAGCACCAGATCCAGTTCCCTGATGCATGGCAACTAATTGAGAGAGAATTAATTACAGACTACAGAGCAATCGATTAGGACTGGATCTGGTGCTCAAATTCAATAAAATATGTGAGTCACATCGCTTGAATTTTATAAGTTCCCTGAACTCGCAAGCTCCAATTAGCAGCGTAGTTTCAAAGTACTGAAATTTCAGCTCAAATTCATCTCACATATAAAAAGCTCAATCTAAAACAAAATCCACTTTCAATAATGCAAGTTATTAGAATAAAAGCTATACTTTAATATCCCAATTATTAGTAAAACAAGATGGGACCGGGTATGAGTCGTCAATGACTAGTTCATTAAGACTATGATTTTTTTTCTTGAATAATTTTATTGTGGTAACATGCATTTTTACATTGTATTATTATATTTAACAGTTTGGATCGATGATAAAAACTAATCCAATATTTCTATAAAGTACTCAAGTTTGTGATATAAAAATGAAGATACCAACATAATACATTTTGTGTTTGTCATAAATTCACTTAAAATTTTATAATCTTAAATGAAATATCGGAAAAACCAGTTACGAGTGAGCTGGATCTAGCCCAATTTCAACTTATAAAATATGTGAGTCAACTAGCTCGACTTAAATTCAAGCGAGCGGATGGCGAGCTAAACCTCGAGCGAGTCGTGAGACACAAACTTTTGTTGTACCAAACAATTTTTTTATTTGAAAATTTGCAAAAGCAATCAATAAATATAACAAATGTATGTGAAGATTTGATTGTAGGTTTTTGAATTGTGAAATGAAGCTAATTAAGGAAGAGTTATTCAAACAATTAAGGAAGAAAGCATGAGATAGTTTTTGTTAAATTTATGCTTTTTATTTTTGCTTAACTAAGTTGGGATTCAAATAGTAGAATAACAAGTCTTACAATCGATTATGTACTTTTGTTTCTTCAAATGATTTTTCACAGTGGCAAATAATTTTACACCTTTCTAAAAAATATAAAAAATGTGAAGTTGTGTCTCCGAGAAAATTTCAATATGACTATTATGTTCAATAAGTTGAATCCGTCATTTGAACTTTGAATCTTGAGATATGAATACAAGTACCGTTTGAATCGCACTTTACAAAGTATTTTGGTGCAACTCATATTACTTTTGCTATTATTAAATAAAGATATTTTAAAAATTATCTTAATTGCAACAATGATTATATGAATTAAACAATAGTTAAATGTAATGACAAATATTTATATTTTAATAAATATTTAATAACAATAGTAAATATAATTATATCAACAATAATAAAAACAACATGAAATAATAGTAATTTTATAATAATTATTATTATCATTGTAATTGAAATTATAATTATAATTATTATATTATTAATAAATAATAGCAAAAACAATATAATAATTTAAATTGTGAGTCCTACCGAGGCATAACTTGAAGAAATAAGTTATACCAACTAGCTTAGTTTCTTAAATTATGGAGTTGTTGTTATTTCGAGATCCTAAGGCCAAACACAATATGCGGAAGTGTTTTATCAATTTCAATTCAAACTTTGGACCTTAATCGCCTAGCTAAAATCACAATCAAACAAGTACTAATAACAATTGAGCAATTAAAGCAATAATGTACAAAGATAGTAAAAGAGAGAGTAAATGACAAGATATCAAGAGAGAGCAAGAGAACATGCTATGTAACGTGGTTCGACCTATAAATAAACTAGACATACATCCACGAGACTCCCGAATTCAAAAATACCTTACGGAACCGATTCCACTATATTACAAATGTTTTTACAATTGCAGAGCTTATCATAGTGGAATTGAGACATCAATTCCAATAAATTAAGTTTGGACTACGTGTTATATGATTACTACATGTCATTTACGATCACCAATATTACAAGGCGTAATATGTAGAAATGTCGTAAATGTGATTAATTTAATACTCAAGGCATTATACGTATTTCACTAAGATTTCGAGTGCGAATGCATATAGAATTAAAATAATTGATTACAATTGTTAATGGACTTATTATGATCAATTATTTTTTTATGGACGTCAATGTAAAGTCATAAATATTGTTTGGGCTAAATCCGACTCAAATTGGATCAAAGCCCAAGCAAAACAACACAAATGTCTATTACGACCGCAATAAGATCTTTTGTGGCCGCAATATAGTAGGAGAGATTTGGCAATAAATCTGCTGATTTCCAGCATGATTGATTGCGGTCGCAAAGGATCCCATTGCTGCTGCAAGAGACTTGGCAGAAACCTGCCATGTCTGGAATTGCAAGTCAATTGCGGCTGTAATGAGATTCATTGCGACTGCAAGAGACCTGTTGTAAGGCATGTTTTGAATGCCTAGATTTACCTTATCTTTCTGAATGGTTATTCTAGCTTTTATACCAAATTCGTAAAAATGTTTACAACAGTAAATATTATAATTTGGAAAAGAATTGGAGAGAATATAATTTCAAATCTTTTGTGAATATTTTATAATTAATTTTGCATCTTTCCAAGATACACTTTCTCCCTTATAAAAGGACCCGAGTCTCCAAGCGTTATAAGGCAATTCAAGCAGAAAAATTACTGTTGTTAGGGCACATGTGCTGTGCGTAGCTACCCATACACTCCTCCATTAAGTGTTGGTATTCTGTTGAGGTGTTCGTACTCATCGAAGAAAAGAAAGCTCTCCAAATAACTTTGAAGGACTCGTTGGCAAAGACCGTCGTGAAAGTTCTTTCGCTATTGCAAGAACATCTCCCGTTTACTCAAGGTTGGAGAAAGGAGACAACAAAGGAGATGAAAAGTAAGTTCACTATTTTGCTTCCGCGTATTTTCATTTCAAACATGTTGCACGAAGGATTATTGAAATGTTGCGATTGTTTAGATTAGGGAAATGATTTTATGGTTATACCCTAATTTAATTGCACCAAATTAAATGTCCAACATATCTTAGATTTCTATCAACAGATAACCTATCTAAGGTTCCAATTTTTTTGCAAGTGGCTACACCGCTCTACAAATGCCTAAATGTCTGATTGACAACACAATCAAGGACATGGATGAACTACTTGACAATACAACGTAGTTCACCAAACTAAAAAAATCAATAAAGTGCTCTCGAATTGACAATTAGAGAATTAGCTATCCTAAACACTATCAAGGTGTGGATGCTTAAGGGGAAGGCTCTTGTGCTCTTTTTGGTGCTCAATTGGATGTTTGTAAACTTGGAGAGGGCTTTCTTGATGCTTCTGGTTCGTATCCCCCAAGTATATATAGGTTGTGCACATCTTGGAGTCTTGAAATCTTGAACAAGGAGGCTTCAGTTACAGAAAACCTCAACCCATTACAGAACCCATTGTAACGGGTTGACAACTTTCCTATTTTTCCCTTCAAAGCATCTCCGGTTGACTGGGCCCTCCTGGACAGGAACCCGTTGTGACGGGTGAGGAACCCGTTGTGATGAGTGTTGCATGCGTTACAATAACGCAAGGCTTTGCCATAGTGCCCTTCTGATAGGTCTTCTGGCTCTACTCCTCTTCAATATGTTACAACAGATTGGTGACCCGTTGTGACGGGTAGGTAACTCATTATGATGGGTTCCCTTGCATTATGGTAACACAAGGCTCTGTATGAGTCCTCTATGCTTGCTCTTGATGTCTATGTGACCCTCTTGAATTGTACATGCATATTTAAGTCTTTGCAACATTAATATGTACCTATACACACCTGCAACTCACCAAAACTCAATTGTACAAGGTTAGTACTGATTTGTTTTGCAAATTATAAAACTAAAGAAGGGTCTATTTGGCAACATCATTTTTGGATGGAATACCTGAATAGAGGTTTATTCCAACTATATGGTTTTGTCAAACCCGTTTGAAAGAATAGAATAGTGATAAATGAGGCTATTTTAGTATACCACCATATAGATGTAATATTGGGGTGCACTGTTCTGTATGACTAAGCAACCAAATTTGCAATGTAATTAATAATTTAATATATTATATATACTTTATTATTATTGTTAATATTATTATATTATCTATATTATTAAAATAATATTAATAATTACTGCAAATTATTATTATTATTATTCTTTATTATTTTCAAAATAATGCATATTATTACAGTTTTTTATTATTGTTATAATTAACATTATTATTTGATTATGTTGTATTATATTTGTAATTAACCATATTTTAGTACATTATATATAATTTATTATTATTATTAATATTATTATTATATTATCATAATTATTAAATAATGTTAATAATTACTTGTAATTATTGTTTTTTCATTATTTTAAAATAATGCATATTATTATAATTTTATATTATTGTTATTATTACTACTATAATTATCATTGTTATTTTATGATGTTGTATTATATTTGTAATTAGCATTATTTCAGTATATTATATATACACTATTATTATTAATAACATTACTATATTATCTTTATTATTAAAATAATTAATAATTGCTATTAATAATTATTTTATTTTAAAATAATGCTTATTATTATAATTATTATATTATTATTACTATAATCATCATTATTATTTTATAATGTTGTATTATATTTAATTAATACTATTTATTGTATTATGTACTTAATTATTATTATTATTATTATTATTATTATCGTTATTAATATTCTTATATTATATTGTATCGTTATTTTAATAGTATTTAGTTAATATATTTTTCTTATATTATCATTATTACTATTATGTTATTAGTCATTATTATTGTTATTATTGTTATTATATTATTATTATTATTATCTTCAATTTTATTATTTTTATTTATTTTAGAAAATAATGTATATTATTATTAATTTACTATATTATTTAGTTTATTATTGTTATCATTGTTATCGTTGTTATTATATCATCATCATTATTGTTGTCATAATTATCAACATTTCTGCTATTCCAATTGACACTTGCAAAATGACATTTTGGCTGTTCCGAATAATCAAGAATACCTTATTATACTACTATTCCAAAATCACACTATTCTATTCTTACCACTCTTCTACCACTCTTCTAGTGCTATTCCTTGATTTGCCAAACGAACCGAAGAGTTTAATATAAAAGTTATAACTTTTTCTTATACTTATGATTTTCTTATTTATCCATGTTTGACTTCTTAAACTAGCTAGAAATAGAGAGTTATTCCTCATTTATGCCACAGTTAAATATGAAGTATATGCTGAAATTGTTCATATTTTATTCTTTTAGGGTTCGTTTGGCATTTCAAGGAATATAGCTAGAATAGCTAAAAAAGTAGAATAGAGCTAGAATAGTGTGATTTTCGAAGAGTGTTAGAATAGACTATTCAATGTTGTTAGGCACTGGTGATTTGGAATAAAATAGTTGAAGTTGATATTAAGACTAATAATATAATTATAATTATTATATTATAATAATATTATTATATTATTATAAAATAATAATAACAATAAATATAATAATATAATATATTGTAATAATATAATTATATTATTATAATATAATTATATTATAATATTATATTATTATAATATTATTGTAATAATAATATTATAATATTATAATAATAATAATAAATATAATAATATAATAAGATAAATATAATAATATAATAATAACAATAAATATAATATTACTATAATAATATAATAATATTATAATAATATCACTATAAAAATATAATAATATTATTATATTGTAATAATATATAATAATATAAAAATATAATAATATATAATAATATAATAATATTATTATATTATAAAAATAATAATATTATAATAATATTATAACGATAAATATAATAATATAATAATAAAAATAAATATAATATTAATATAATAATATAATAATATTATAATAATATCATTATAAGAATATAATAATATTATTATAGTTTAATAATATTATTATAATAATAATATATAATAATATTATAATAATATATAATAATATTATAATAATATAAAAATATAATAATATATAATAATATAATAATTATATTATAAAAATATTATTATATTATATCATATTATTATATTATTATAAAATAATAATAACAATAAATATAATAATATAATATTATTATATTATTATAATATTATAATAATAATAATATTATAATATAATAATTATAATAATATAATTATAAAATTAAATATAATAATAATATTATAATAATATAATAATATTATAATAATATAATAATATTATAATGTTATAATAATATTATTATAATAATATATTAATAACACTAATGAATAATAATAATAGTAAATCGGCTATTAAAATATACTAATACTAAATCGAAGTCTATTCCACAATTGCTAAACCGGCTATACCACCATATGGGTGGTATAGCGGATTAGCTAAAACCAACTCTATTTCAAAATACTAAACCGTGTTTGGCACTTTCAATTTTTGGAATAGCAAATCTATTCCAAAGAATAGCCTATTCCTTGGAGTGCCAAACGAACCCTTAGAGTGTAAATATGCATATATATTTATATAAGAGAGCTAGAGTAGGGTACTTCACGTACAAAGCGTCATTCATGTAGTACTTCGCCTCTATATCTTCAATTTCGAAATTCAAGTGACCGATCCAAACCGTTGAATTTGATATCTATATTAAACTCTCCTAGGAGACCCAATTTTTCATTTTTAATACTTTTTTATTATTTTTTAGAAAGGTAATCACTAGTATTGGATGTTCCAGAAATCATCATACTAATTAACCAACTTTTCACTCTTTAAAAAAACAAAAATAAAAACTGTAAAAAAATGTAAAATTTTGTCTTCAAAGATATTTTAATATGAAGATCAAGTTCAACGGTTTGAATTAGTCGATTGGAGTTCAAAATTGAAGATACGAAGGAGAAGTAATGCATGAGTGCCACTTTATAAACTACCGTTGCCTAGCTCTATATATAATTTAAAAATGATGTTACCGCTTCTTATTAATTGATTGTTACTAAAAGTACGTCAAATATCTAATAAAAGAACAATTAAAAACAATTTTTAAAAAACGATATAATTAAAACAAACAATCTCAATACTTATGCAAATTACACTTCTCATAGAAGAGAGGAAAAATCAGTACAAATTTGTAGAGGAAAATGGTCTGGAGATACGTCTCATCGATACGTGATGTGTGTATTTTACACACATATTCTTTAGGGTAAAACCGTGCCTTTTGGTATAAACTTAAGCTTTATTGGTCCAATTAATTGTAATTTAGGGCATATCATTGCATTTGTCGTGTTGTACCTCTTTCTTGACTTGCAGATTCGAAATATTACGAAATCCCGACTTTTGGAGCACTTTTATGCCTTTCTGGTACGTGTTTCTTGAACTTATCTAAATGGGGAAACTCACCATGGTGAAACTTACCAACACGCACCAATTGAGTGGAATAATGAGTGAAATGTGAGATCTACCAAAATGCTAAAGGCACAAATTATTGGAGAGATGTGAGATTCCACATATATGTGCACTGATACACACTTCACCCACTTTAAATGAAACATCTGAGTTCCACAGAAAGGCATAGCCGCGTGTGTTGAAAGACGCGGCCCCGGTGTTGTCCATTCCGACCGGGAATAATTAGAATGGACAGGGTTTGGCGCCTGTCCCTCACAGGTTCCATTGGGTCACAAGGGAACCCGGCTTTTTGCTAAATCCTTTGGTGTTTGGTGTTATATCCAAGAAAAAGCACCGCACGCCCAAAGATGAGTTCACCTCGTGTGATCTTGGAGGGGTCAGAACAAAGGACTACTCGTTGTGCCTGGCGCTTGCGTCAAAACAACGAGAACGGTGAAAGTCTTACCATACACACACTAAACACCAGTTGAGAGTGATATTGAGAGAAAAGTGAGTCTACCAAAGCACGCAAAGTGCCTGGCGGAGTGACTTGTGAGAGTCCACAAAAACACGTACACATCCACTTTTCACTTCCAATCATTGAGAGTTAGGAAGATTCCACATATGGCTAGTTGCGAAGTGCCAGAAATGTCGCAACCTGGGTTGAGTTCATCTGACCTGGCAAAACAACGGATGAACGTGGTTGCGGGATTGTCCTGGGTGTTCCCCAAACAGTCGTTCCTTGGTTCGTACAGTTGGCCAAGTAAAATCGACAACTGAAAAAGTGCTTCGGAAGCGGGATGTCATGTAGAGGCCCTGAGCAGAGGTCTGCGAGTCGTCCACCACTGTCTGCGACTCGTTCAGCAGTGTTTGCAGAGGCAGACGGGTAGTCAGACACCAGACATCAGAGGTGAACGGGTAGTTGACAGACTTGTGCGACCAGTTCACCCTTGTTTGCAGAGGCAGGCGAGTAGTTCTACATTGGAACATTGATGTATGCGAGTCGCTCACCATTGCCAACGGGTCGTCCACATTGGATTTGCACCACCAGACACTCAGGTATTGACATACATCAATGTAAATGTCTGCATCTGATTCTACGTGGCAGAACAAGACCCAACGGGTCGTTCACCACTGTCAACGGTTAGTTGAAGGCACTGCCCAATTTTGGAAGGAAATCTGCTGAAGGTCTGTTTTGGAGGCGTGTTTTGGGGCTTATAAAAGGAGAGTTTCTGCAGGGATTCGGGAGGTTCATCAGGTAGGGTTTCAAAGGAAGAGATTGGAGGCTGCTACCAACCTTGGAGAGCACGAATTTCAAGAGAAATTCAACCACGAAGACAGCACCTCGCTCATCTTGAGATCTTCGGTTTTGTCAACATGATCTCTTATTTTCTTTACTTTTCTTTGTGTTATTTTGCCATGACTGAGTAGTTTATTTGTTCTTAGGGATTAGGGTAGATTGTTGTGAATGGATTGATGATTATGCTACGTTTTTATTGTGGTATTATGTTCAACTTGTTGCACGTTAATAATATCTTTGCATGAATTGATTGTTGTTTTGTATGGTAAACCCGCGGACGAAGGCCAAGTCCGGTGTGGTTGTTTATATCAACTGACCAACCTTTATTTTATGCATTGCTTGAGTTGATCTTCGGATCCATAAGTACTCAAGAGGGGAAATTGCGTTATACGACGGTATTAACGGAACTTAGGTATAAAACAAGTTGATTTAGGGTTAGTCATAATCCTAGAAATGTTTTAATGAACTAATAACATTATAAAGTCCAACACACGAAAGTTGAGGAGTCAATTTGACCATTAGTTTCATTGAACATTCATAATACGCGATAGAAGCCTATGTTAACTGGTTTGACGGCTGTCTGGTAGATGTCAACTGGTCGTTCAGGACACTGAACGGGTAGTTGACCATCTGTCAGCGCTGTTGAACAACGACAAGACCAATGTCTGCAGGTAGTTCAGGACACTGAATGGCTTGCGAACATTGGTATTGTTTACCTAGCATGCCCTCTGCGAGTCGTTCAGGACACTGAACGGTCCCATACCTATGTCGGCGGGTCGTTCATAGTAGTGAACAGGTAGTTGACCATTGATCCAGAGCAACAATTGATCCCGAACTCCCTAGGAATACCTTTTATAGTTAAGTTTAAAACCAAAATTTTATTTGCACTTGTTTAATCTCTATTTTTAATTGTCCTTTAATTACTTAGGATTCCTTAATCAAAACAATTGCTTACAACCCCCCATTTTATACAAAAATACCAAAAATAGTTTTCGAGTCTAAATTAAAGTCGGTTTAGAAGTAAGTCCCGTCTCTATGGTTCGACCCTGATCTGCAATTGACCGTCGTTTGGTGCGACGTAAAAGTGGGATTAGGAAAGTATAAATAGTATTTGATATCACCCAAACCATCAAATTGGCGCCGTTGCCGGGGACGGTGTATTTATTTCTAAACTTGTCTTTAGTTTCTTTTTTTTAGTCCTAACTTTCTTCTTCTTCTCGTCTTTGTCTGTTTTAGGTGAACCAAACTGGGTCGATTCCCTGTGGTTGGAGATTACAACCTAAGGAGTGGACGCCGGTTCCCGAACCCGATTGCATCAACCGATTCAGACACCACTTCTTTTTCTACTACCATGGCGAAAAACTGGGAGGAAGAAAAGGCTCGCCTTGAGGCCGAGTTAGCACAACTCCGACTCCCGCCGTTGGTGCCACGTACTCTGATGGACTACCACGTCCCGCGAGCGGACGACGCGCGAGGTCCAATTGTTCTTTCGACATTTCAAGGAGAATAACCGCATCTCAACTCCAGTCTCATCAACATAATTCAACAGAACGCATTCCACGGGATGGAGCATGAGAACCCGCACGACCACCTCTACCGTTTCCTTCAAGTCTATGATACCGTGAGACGAGGTGGCGCGCCGGAAGACTACGTCCGATTGCACTTGTTCTCTTTCTCTCTGAGGGACAAGGCACTCGCTTGGTTTAATTCTCTTCCTCGAGGCTCAGTTGGTACCTGGGCCAACATGTCTAATCTCTTCTTGACTAAATACTTTCCACATAGAAAAACTGCTAAAATTAGAGCCCAAATTAACGCATTTAGTCAAAGGCCTGATGAATCACTTGGTGAAGCATGGGACAGATACAACCAACTCTTATTGTCTTGTCCCCATCATAATGTGCCCGATTGGATGTTAGTAGAGTCATTCATGAAAGGGTTGTCTGATAATGACCGCTTTATTGCTAATACTGCTGCAGGTGGATCAGTTATACACATTCCTCCCGAGGAGGCACTCGAACTATTCGCTAGACTTGCTCTTCAGCACCAATGGTCATACAAAGATGACGTCCGAGCTTCTAGAGGAGGGAGATACGAAGTTGACAAGTACACAGCTCTGGAATCCAAGTTGAACGCACTACAATCACAACTCAACAAGCAGGGAGCAACCGCTAAGGCCGTCGAAACATCGAGCTGTGAACTATGTGGTGACGAGGGACATGTCTACGCCGACTGCCCCCAAAGGATGACCGAAAAGGAAGTAAACTCTCTAAATAGCATGCCTTCCTACTTCCCTAAGCCACCGTTCAGTCAATCCTACTCTAGGGATTCCGCAGACCGACAATATTGGAAGGAAAACCCCGACCGTCCTCACTTTGGGCAATCTGGCAACAACAACCCTCCAAGGTACCAAAACCACGGGCCCAACCAAGGCAACAACAACCGCCCACCATTTACTTCGGGGCAAGTCCAGCTCAACCAAGAATTCAAGAGCTTTATGCACGAGCAAGGCAAGGTGAACATGATAATTCTTGAAGAGCTACAAAAGATCCGAGAGGCTCAAACCAATGGATCCACCTCTGAGGCACCAAAGTTGCCAACAAAACCGGTGCCAAATCCATCGGGAGATTGCAAGTCTGTTCATGTCCTACGGAGCGGCAAGTCTTACGCTGGTCCTACGGATCCTGCACAACCACCCGCTGTTCTAGAGGCTGAAACGGAGGTGTGCGACCCGTTGGGTGTGGTATGCAACCCGCTGACAGTTGCACAGAGGCCTGACAGAGCAGTGAATGACCAGTCGACAGTGGCTGAAGCAGTGTTGAACGAGTCGCAGACAGTGGTACGTAGACGACTCGCAGACAGTGCCACAGACAGAGAAATCCACCCCAAATTCCGAGGACAATTTGCATGTGTTGGGGAAGGAAAAGCCAAAACCAGTCAAGGTGCAGCAACCTTACAGGCCACCAGTTCCATTTCCGCAGAGGCTTGCCAAGCACCGGTTAGAGGAGCAATACTCGAAATTCATGGAGGTATTGAAACAACTTTCTATTACTATTCCTTTTACTGATGCTCTTGCACAGATGCCTACATATGCCAAGTTCTTGAAGGATCTCTTGTCAAACAAGAGGAGTTTGAAGGATTGCAGCAGCGTGCAACTCAACCTGGAATGCAGCACAATCGTGAGTCGTGAGCTACCTCCAAAGCTTGGCGATCCGAGTAAGTTCACTATTCCTTGTACCATTGGTAAAGCTGTAATCAAAAAGGCTATATGTGATTTGGGTGCGAGCGTGAGTCTTATGCCTCACACCGTCTTTAAAAGGATTGGTGTGGGCGAGCTCAAGGCCACCCGTATGACTTTGCAGCTTGCAGACTCTTCTACGCGTCTGCCATTGGGGATAGTGGAGGACGTGCCTGTGCAAGTTGGGAAATTCTTTGTGCCAGGAGATTTCGTGGTTGTGGACATGAAAGAAGATAAGGAGGTACCGATCATCCTCGGTCGCCCCTTCCTTAGAATTGCCCGAATAGTGTTTGACACATACCAAGGCACGCTAACCATGACCGTCGGGGGAGAAAAGGTGCAGTTCCAAGTCGATCAAGCGATGGAGTATCCCGACATCCCCGACGAATGCTACCAAGTAGACATCATTGACGAGGTGGTCCAAGAAGTGCAAGAAGGCTTCCTCGAGCGACAACACGATCTACTAAGGTACCATTCTGACTTCCTCTCTCAATTTCAGGAGGTTATGGACTCGGACATGTCGCGCTGCGCAACGGTAGTCCATGTTTCAGCAGAAGGGGACGCGCATGTTTCAGCTGTCAGTACCAATGTCTGCGACCCGTCTGGTAACCTAAACGACCCGCTGACAGAGGTATGCGACCCGCTGGCAGCTCTGGACGACTCGCAGACAACTGATCCAGAGCCCGGTGAGGGCATCATTCCACCACTTGACACTCCTAAAAAGGTCGAACTTAAGCCGCTGCCCGACAACCTCAGGTATGAGTTTCTTGATGAGGAGAAATTTTTTCCCGTCATTGTGGGTGCTCAATTAAGCCCCGTTGAAACTAACAAACTTTTGGAGAAGTTGAGACTTCATAGGGGGGCCATCGGGTACTCTATTCATGACATCAAGGGGCTCAGCCCAGCTATTTGTGAGCACCGGATACATCTGGAGGACGATCACAAGCCATCGGTGCAACACCAAAGACAACTCAACCCAGTGCTTCAAGACGTGGTAAAGAAAGAAATTCTTAAATTACGTGAAGCTGACATTATTTTCTCTATTTCAGACAGTAAATGGGTGGAGGCGCTAGCTTGTGCCAAAGCGGATGGTAACTCTGTTAAGCGCCTCTTCAAGGATGTGATCTTCCCGCGCTTTGGAGTGCCGCGCGTTGTAATAAGTGACGGTGGCAAGCACTTCATCAACCGCCAGTTTGAGCAACTTCTGAAACGGCATGGGGTAACCCACAAGGTATCAACTCCTTATCATCCTCAAACTAACGGGCAGGTTGAAGTGTCTAACAGGCAAATCAAGGCTATTTTGGAGAAGACGGTGTCGGTGACGAGGAAGGATTGGGCTTTCAAGCTCAGCAACGCACTTTGGGCGTACCGCACCGCTTTCAAGACGCCACTCGGAATGAGCCCGTTCATGCTAGTCTACGGGAAGCCCTGTCACTTGCCCGTCGAGATTGCACACAAGGCATACTGGGCCACACGCACGCTCAACATGGAGCTACAAGCCACTGGAGAGAAGCGCATCCTCGACTTTCACGAACTAGAGGAAATGCGTCTTCAAGCCTACGAGAACGCCCGAATCTACAAGGAACGCACAAAGAAGGTGCACGACGAGCGCATTTCGTGTCGTATCTTCAAAGAAGGTGACCTTGTACTTTTGTTTAATTCTAGACTAAGGCTTTTTCCAGGCAAGCTCAAGTCTCGATGGTCCGGACCCTTCACGGTGAGGAAAGTCTACCCTTTCGAAGCGGTGGACATTTCGGGCAAAGATGGTAGAATCTTCAAGGTGAACGGTCAGCGTCTCAAGACGTACATTGCTGACCAAAATAATGACGAACGTCTGAGCTTGGACTTGTCCGAGCCTATCCCCGCAGAAACTTAGACGCAATAGGGTCAAGCTCGGGACCTAAAACAAGCGCTTTTCGGGAGGCAACCCGGATTTTTTTGGTTTAAATTTCTTTTCCTTCTTTATTTTTCTTTTATTTCATCTGTGCATGTTTTCTTTTCTTTACTTTTGGCTCATGCAAACATTTGACGTATTTTTCAAGAGTTTCGAGTTGCAGAAATTCGTGCGAAAAAGATTAGCTGAACATGGTTGGACGACCCGTCCAGGTCCGTGTGCGACTCGCAGGAGGCTGTCTGGCAACCCTGAACGAGCCGCACAGGACCTTGAACGAGTCGCACAGCTCTGTCGGGAGGCAGATATGGAAAGTGGAATCTTTGTGAACACATTAGGAAAGCTGATGAATCAAACTTGGAAGGGACTATTAACTTGCCTTACTTGTCCCCCTCTGATTATATATCTCTAACCCACCTTCCTCCTTTCTCTCTATTCTAAATTTTTTTTTTGGAAACAACTTTCTGCCCCTCTCTTTCTTTTTTCTGTCCAACCAGAGCAGCCGTCAACTGGTCGCAGAGAACCCTCAACTACCCATTGAGCACTGTCCAGAGGCGAATTTTAGACATTCTCGCTGTGCCCAAAGCAAGTTCCAAGATGCCCTGGAAAGCGACAATCAAAAGGGTCCCCCGCAGAAATTCCAAGCCTACCCACGACGTCGACTTGACGATCACGCTTGCGGAAATCAAGAAGGAAATCCGAAAACGGAAGAAAGCAACTCGAACTACTCCCAAAACTCAAACACCACGAGTAGACCGCCCGAAGGTACTCCAGCGAACAACTCGAATGAGAGTAGATCCTAGATGGTGGGGCCGTCAAATCACGCAACCAAACTCTTGGCGAGTGGATGCAAGTTGGTGGGCGGAGACAAGGACGGTTCCTGGATCGTTCTGCCCATGGGCTAAACCCTAGGCATCGAGGGAGTACCCCTTCCCCTTACCTTTTCTCTTGATTTACTTTTGAATTTTTGGCACCGAGGACGGTGCAAGGGTAAGCATGGGGGGGGGGATAGAATAGAAATTGTAAATAGTCAATATTTGCTTGAACACTTTTCTTGATTTTCTTTTTCATTTTGCATGATAATTGTTGTTTTTCTAATTTTTGTTTATGATTTTTGCTTTGTTATCTGTCCATGTAGTCGTCGAAAGCTTTAAACGAAGAAACAATGGACGTTGGGGTGCAAAACAGAGAAGAAACGTTGTCTGGCAGTGTTATGCGACCCGTTTGGCACTGTCTGCGACCAATTGACATATGCCAGACAAAGGAAAAAGGCCAGGAACACTATCTGCGACCTGTTGAAGGCCCTGTGCGACCCGTTGAGTTTCTGACAGGTATTCAACGATGTACAAGTACGAATCTTGAGGGAATTTGGGTCATTTTAATTTAGGCAGAAAATCAGGGGCAGCAGATTGACGATATTGCTGAGTACCTATACCAGTTCCACATGCGCGGGTACGAAGCAGACAGTGATGTGAGCGCATCGGGCGACGACACCGCCGCTGGAGGCGACAACGCCGCCACTGGAGACGACAGACAGTGACACACCTCAAGTTGTATTCTATCTTTCTCTCATTTTCCTTCTCATCTGTGATCCTTTGCACTAGGGACAGTGCATGGTTTTAGCATGGGGGGGGGGGGGAGAGATAGAATAAACCTCAGTAGTTTTTAGGTTTTCTTTTCGTTTTTGTCTACCTTTTGCATTTGCATTTAGTTTAGTTACTTGAGTCCGAGTAGCTGTACTCTTTTCCTACTCCGCTGGACCGCGAAAAGGTTTTTGATGAGGCAGCACCCATTTTTGGTTGGGTAGGAGCATTTCTCCTTTGTCATAACACGTGTCACTTTTGAGGCCTTAGGAACGACTCTGAGAGACCAAATTGAGGTAGTATTCTTATTTCTTTCTTTTTCTAAGTTCATACCAAAGTCCGGTTTGTGTTTGACTTGCTTGAGGACAAGCAAAAGGTTAAGCATGGGGGGATTTGATGTGTGTATTTTACACACATATTCTTTAGGGTAAAACCGTGCCTTTTGGTATAAACTTAAGCTTTATTGGTCCAATTAATTGTAATTTAGGGCATATCATTGCATTTGTCGTGTTGTACCTCTTTCTTGACTTGCAGATTCGAAATATTACGAAATCCCGACTTTTGGAGCACTTTTATGCCTTTCTGGTACGTGTTTCTTGAACTTATCTAAATGGGGAAACTCACCATGGTGAAACTTACCAACACGCACCAATTGAGTGGAATAATGAGTGAAATGTGAGATCTACCAAAATGCTAAAGGCACAAATTATTGGAGAGATGTGAGATTCCACATATATGTGCACTGATACACACTTCACCCACTTTAAATGAAACATCTGAGTTCCATAGAAAGGCATAGCCGCGTGTGTCGAAAGACGCGGCCCCGGTGTTGTCCATTCCGACCGGGAATAATTAGAATGGACAGGGTTTGGCGCCTGTCCCTCATGGGTTCCATTGGGTCACAAGGGAACCCGGCTTTTTGCTAAATCCTTTGGTGTTTGGTGTTATATCCAAGAAAAAGCACCGCACGCCCAAAGATGAGTTCACCTCGTGTGATCTTGGAGGGGTCAGAACAAAGGACTACTCGTTGTGCCTGGCGCTTGCGTCAAAACAACGAGAACGGTGAAAGTCTTACCATACACACACTAAACACCAGTTGAGAGTGATATTGAGAGAAAAGTGAGTCTACCAAAGCACGCAAAGTGCCTAGAGGAGTGACTTGTGAGAGTCCACAAAAACACGTACACATCCACTTTTCACTTCCAATCATTGAGAGTTAGGAAGATTCCACATATGGCTAGTTGCGAAGTGCCAGAAATGTCGCAACCTGGGTTGAGTTCATCTGACCTGGCAAAACAACGGATGAACGTGGTTGCGGGATTGTCCTGGGTGTTCCCCAAACAGTCATCCCTTGGTTCGTACAGTTGGCCAAGTAAAACCGACAACTGAAAAAGTGCTTCGGAAGCGGGATGTCATGTAGAGGCCCTGAGCAGAGGTCTGCGAGTCGTCCACCACTGTCTGCGACTCGTTCAGCAGTGTTTGCAGAGGCAGACGGGTAGTCAGACACCAGACAGCAGAGGTGAACGGGTAGTTGACAGACTTGTGCGACCAGTTCACCCTTGTTTGCAGAGGCAGGCGAGTAGTTCTACATTGGAACATTGATGTATGCGAGTCGCTCACCATTGCCAACGGGTCGTCCACATTGGATTTGCACCACCAGACACTCAGGTATTGACATACATCAATGTAAATGTCTGCATCTGATTCTACGTGGCAGAACAAGACCCAACGGGTCGTTCACCACTGTCAACGGGTAGTTGAAGGCACTGCCCAATTTTGGAAGGAAATCTGTTGAAGGTCTGTTTTGGAGGCGTGTTTTGGGGCTTATAAAAGGAGAGTTTCTGCAGGGATTCGGGAGGTTCATCAGGTAGGATTTCAAAGGAAGAGATTGGAGGCGGCTACCAACTTTGGAGAGCACGAATTTCAAGAGAAATTCAACCACGAAGACAGCACCTCGCTCATCTTGAGATCTTCGGTTTTGTCAACATGATCTCTTATTTTCTTTACTTTTCTTTGTGTTCTTTTGCCATGACTGAGTAGTTTATTTGTTCTTAGGGATTAAGGTAGATTGTTGTGAATGGATTGATGATTATGCTACGTTTTTATTGTGGTATTATGTTCAACTTGTTGCACGTTAATAATATCTTTGCATGAATTGATTGTTGTTTTTTATGGTAAACCCGCGGACGAAGGCCAAGTCCGGTGTGGTTGTTTATATCAACTGACCAACCTTTATTTTATGCATTGCTTGAGTTGATCTTCGGATCCATAAGTACTCGAGAGGGGAAATTGCGTTATACGACGGTATTAACGGAACTTAGGTATAAAACAAGTTGATTTAGGGTTAGTCATAATCCTAGAAATGTTTTAATGAACTAATAACATTATAAAGTCCAACACACGAAAGTTGAGGAGTCAATTTGACCATTAGTTTCATTGAACATTCATAATACGCGATAGAAGCCTATGTTAACTGGTTTGACGGCTGTTTGGCAGATGTCAACTGGTCGTTCAGGACACTGAACGGGTAGTTGACCATCTGTCAGCGCTGTTGAACAACGACAAGACCAATGTCTGCAGGTAGTTCAGGACACTGAATGGCTTGCGAACATTGGTATTGTTTACCTAGCATGCCCTCTGCGAGTCGTTCAGGACACTGAACGGTCGCATACCTATGTCGGCGGGTCGTTCATAGTAGTGAACGGGTAGTTGACCATTGATCCAGAGCAACAATTGATCCCGAACTCCCTAGGAATACCTTTTATAGTTAAGTTTAAAACCAAAATTTTATTTGCACTTGTTTAATCTCTATTTTTAATTGTCCTTTAATTACTTAGGATTCCTTAATCAAAACAATTGCTTACAACCCCCCATTTTATACAAAAATACCAAAAATAGTTTTCGAGTCTAAATTAAAGTCGGTTTAGAAGTAAGTCCCGTCTCTTTGGTTCGACCCTGATCTGCAATTGACCGTCGTTTGGTGCGACGTAAAAGTGGGATTAGGAAAGTATAAATAGTATTTGATATCAATACGTCATGTGTTAAACATGTCGCTATGCATGTTATTTTATATTAAAAATAATTATGAATGTTAAGCGTTTTGACGAGCGAATCTGTGAGGTTTCGATGAGCGTATATGTTAGGTAAAAACTACATGCATAGCGCACGACTCGTTTAACATACATAACACACGACTCGTTTAACATGAATAGCGGTGCGCGTATCGATGAGAGTACTTTATATCAATATATATAGCTCCCATTCACAAAAGACACAATAGAAATTCAACATAGAAAAATAGCATAAATTTTGAGCGACTATTTTATTCTCCATAATATGAGTTTTGGCATATCATAACCAGTTCGATATATATTTTCATTCATAGCACATGAAATATATACAGTTAGACTATTGTTAAAACGTTTTTACTACTTTTTAAGTTCAAAATTAATTTGAGTTGGTAAATAAATTCTTCATCTCAAAATCTAGTAGGAAATCAAATTTCATAATTTTTGGAGGTTTCTAACTATTTTTAAATATTTTTTTTAAAAACGACACTGAAAAGGTCATGTTTTTTTAATATTAAGCTGGATTGTTTTTAAAAAATAGTTAAAAGCTTCAAAAGTAATGAAATTTGATTTCCTACAAGATTTGGAGAAGAAGAATTTATTCACCAACTCAAATTTTAATTTTGATCTTAAAAAGTTATAAAATGTATAACTTTTACACTTCGACTGCAAACGTTTTCACAATAGTCTATTCCTATATATCGGTGATGCTCAAAGAATCTGCACTCAAGAGCGTAGTAGCCAACACCGTTTTAATTGTATTGTACATTTGTACTCCACAGGCCGGTTTTTGTTGCTGTTGTATTTAGTAGTGGTTAACCCATCACATTTTTCTCTCTCCTTTCTGCCTCTCTGACTGTTTCTCTCTCTCTCTCTCTCTTATAAGGTTCGTGTGAGAATTATCACAAGGGGCAGTTCATTGATTATTTCATGGCAGTTAATGGTACTGCATGCATGCGAGGTATTCAAGGATCATGCTCACATGATGCATGAGACCCCTTTTATGGCACGAGAGAAGATTCAGGCTTCTCTTTTTTTTTTTTTCTTTATTGTCATGCATCAAAGCTGTTATGCCTAATTATTTTGACTGTGGTCTTACCATATATATTGATATCAGAATATGACATCCTAGCTACAGGAGCTGCATTCATGCTTAAAATTCTACATGAAATTTTCATTTTTGTTAGCAAACTACCAGACAGACAAATTAATTGATGATATAATGAATTTCTCTATTAATTGTCCTTGCTCTTTGCGTCATGGTGATATCATGCAGCTCTGATAGAGATATATCATATATGCACGCATGAATGTATATCATGAGAAATTAAGGATTTCAAATGATAACTCCTTTTTTGGTATATCAGGACAACCGCTTTAATTACGTCAATAATTCAATTACTTTTAATTCATATATATCTACGGTAGCCTCTTTAATAAAAATGTCGGGTCTAATATTTGATTGCTTTTTGAAAAAAAATGTTTTCTCTAGGCATATATATCTACGATGATACTTCTGAGAGCAAAACTCGTGCACACACAAGAGTACATCTAAATGTCATCGTGGATATGTCAAGAGTACAAAAAGAACATTTTGCCCTCAGACTGACGTTTTTCTTAAACAAACTCCATATTTTTTTATATTTTTTATAAAGAATAAAAATGGATATTATACAATTTAAAATGAGTTTTAATACAAAAGACAATAAAATTAATAAATTAGCTAGTGAGTTTTTAAGTTTAGATGTGAAAATGATTAAGTAAACATTAGAATTTAGATGAAAAAATACAAATGAAATTCTGCCTGTTGTTAAATCAAATGAAAATAGTTTACAAGACAAAACAAAAAATAAAAGACATTTTGTGCGTGTGTATATTTTTATCTTCATAGTATAAAATTTTTCAATTTTATAATCTGAAATGGTTATTAAAAATATTTAACAGCATATAATAATATATTTTGTTGTATCGTTCGTATACCTTTTTTCTCAAATATCACATATAAATATTGGACAAAGACATTAGTTTCACAGAGAAAAAGTATTTCCATGGTATTGAATGGAAAAGATGTTTTTTTGTGAGGAGGACAGTTTCATAAATCTATCTCCATGATTATTTCAGGCAAAAGATGCCTTTCATTCTTATGCTCACGAAAAAGATTTTACTTTTTCTCTTCACGTTAATAATCAAAATTCTGATAGTGAATATATACGAAGATATTGAGATTAAAAAAAAGATCAATCATAATATAATAGCAACTCTTGTGCACCCAGCATGACATTAGATATATAAAGGAAAAATGAATATGTAAAGAAACATACAAATGTTGTTAGTGGGTAGATCATGTCATGAATAGTCTTGCCATATAGAGAGGCTAATAAATGTCATGAAAGGAGAGGCCCTACTTAACAAGTCACAAAATAGATCTTTTGCAGCCCAACAAGTTGCCAACTACCTTTCAATTCAACTAATTAATTAGCACAATAATGGCCGACAATAGATCCTAAGTACATTAAATTATTAAAAAATATCACCACAAAAAAGAATTTATTGAATAAATATAAAAGGAAGATGACTACTATAGTTAATTGATTGAAAATTATATGGTAACTTTGTAAAAGTTCTATATGTACAAATAACTTCAGGTGTAAATTTTAATATTATTTATGGTAGCATATATTATATATATATACTTTCTTTCATATATTATAAGCACAAAATTAAATGAGTCAACATAAGAACTTGTTAAATAATAATTTATAGTAGCATCAGATATTTCTCATGAAAAAGGTACCAGTAATTGAAATATCAGTCGATATTTATTTTTTTATATGACAGTATGCAAATAATTTCTGTAGTGTATTAAATGGCAAACTATTTATATAAAAAACGATATGGTTTATGAATTACTTCATCAATACTATCATTTTATTCAGTATCAGATTCACAGAAGACTCGTTACTAACAGTAACAGTGAAACAGACAAACAGCTGAAAGCTTTAATTAATTTGTGTATAGATTTGAGTTACAAAGGATCACATGCATGATAGAGTTGCACTCAATTAAGATACATATATATATCAACTTTTAATGCATGGCCTACCCCTCTTAATTAGAGGTTGGATGAAGCGCATTTAATGCCTACTTCTCTTTTATTGCACACGCCCTCTCCTGCATGACCTCTCTCTCTCTCTATATATAATTTTCCTAATCCCCTTTCTCTTCTACTCTCTCTCTCTCTCTCTCTCTCTCTAGCAATCTTCTCTCATCTCCCTCTCTTATATACCATACAAGATCCTAGGTTAACTAACTAGAAAAATAATAATGATAAGAGACTTTCTACAAAGGAGGAATAAGGAGTGTGAGGAGGGGAAAGGAAAAGATGTAGTGATGATGGAGCAGCCGGAATTGTCTCTAGCTCCTTCATATTCCACTAATTTCAATAATTATGGGATTGGAGGGAACAACTTCAAATTGAAAGGCAAGCAGATGCAGATGCAGATGTATCATGGATCAGAGACAACTAATGAAGATCTCGAGTTGCAACTTTGTGACCCCTTGCCTATTGATTGGGAACAGTGCCTCGATCTCAAGGTTTTTTTTCTCTCGTTCTATTAATTTCTCTGATGGAAGTAGCATATTAATTGTTGTTTATGTTTGAATCAAAATAAAAACTTATCTGTTTACGTATATATTTGAGCTGTCCTAGGAAATTAATAAATTAATATCCATTCATTTAACATGTGAGAGTTTATACAAAAGAAGTTAATTTTGGTTTCAAATTTTTGAATTATGGGCAGCATGCATCATTGAAATGGTATGGTGTTTTGCACTGAAATTGATCGCTGGTTTAATATTCCCTTTGAAAGTGCCATTCAATAAATGTTAAATAAATTTCAATTATATAGTTCCAAGTAAATTAATTGGTTGGAGGTTGTACAATTTATTATACTCCAATTAAGAGGGAATTTAATTTCAAGCATATATAGTAGCACTAAATTTCTGTAACCATTCAAGTTACAGTCCCACAACATGTAACAATTCTTTTTTAAATACCAATATTAATTCTGATTTTGGGATTCAATCTTTCAGTCGGGACGGATGTACTATGTAAACCGCAAAACCCTGAAGAAAACATGGACTCGACCAAAAAATCTCGACTTGAACTTAGACCTAAACATGTCAGCCTACACTGACTCAGACGACAATGGAGGATACACATCTTTAAACGTGTACCCAAACAGGCAAAGTAGCTGGTCTGGAAGCGGTGGCAGCAGTGGCGACAGTGACGGTGACGGCATGGTGGCAGTCGTTTGTGTCAACTGCCACCTTCTTGTGATGCTGTCAAGAACATCTCCCTACTGCCCCAATTGCAAGTTCTTGCACCCGACTAACATCGAAACCGTCAAATCGTTGGAAACCCTAAGCCTTCTGCACTAAATTTACGCCCGATGGATTCATCGATGAATTGGTGTAGAAGAGAATGTGTAGTAGAGGCTAATTAATTAATGTATTAGTTTAAATTCCATGTTAGAGATAAGGAGAGGTTTAGTTGTTTATGTTGATAGTTTTGCATGGCTAGCTTGTACTTGCAAGATGGCAGTGTGTGTGCCAGGGGTATATGTTGGAAAGCAAAAAAATTCTGGGGGTTTTGTTGTTAGTAAAAGAAGTATCGCTTTCTAAATTTTAAGAGCAAAGGCATGAGTTCTCTGCGCAAGAAAAATACTGCAATAGTGCAGGATATGTTGCATGCTACTATAGGATAAATAGTGACTTTTCAAATGCTGGATTGAAATTAATTGCATTGATGCATTAGGACCAGAAGGTATTGAATGCCATCTATTTCTTGGTGGAGAAAGACAAGAAATAATTTTAGTAGATACTAGATAGTGAAGGAACCACGAGTGTATTTGTCAATATAAGAGATTCTGAAAGATCGATGCACATCACTTGCTTCAGTAATGAGATAAGACACACCATTTTCATTTAAAATCTCTACTTTTCAAGGTTTAATAAAGTTCATTGCATCATTTTCAGAGAAAGTCATATGATCAGTGGCACTAGAATCAATAATCTATGACTCATTTTTATCAAGTTTTATCAAAGTGAAAAATTACATTCTTCTTAATTACTATTACCAGAGTTGATGGTTACCAGATTTGCCTTCAATAGGTCATCGTTTGATTTTTCAACTCCCTATATCAGTCAGGTGAACCATGCAACTTGAAGCACTTGTCATTTGTATGATCCTTATGCCACAATGGAAACACTTTGCATCATTGCCAGGATTGTTCTTTCTCTTAGCAAAAGCAACAACATGTACTCTATCAGATTTGACACCATAAGCATCAGCAGAGTTAGATGGTACATTGCTCATGTTTCCATCTGTAGCAGCATAAGTCCAAATAGAGTTGCCGCCAATAGTAAACTCACTCTGGTAAGGCTGACCCAGTACAAACCTAGGTTTGAGCAAAACACACGTCTGCCCGTCTTATAGCACTAGTTGTGGTATTATTAGGAGTTTGCAAAAAAAAAATGTTGCTGAGAGTAAGTACCTTGAGAAACCTCAGCCATCGAATTATTCGAGACATCAAGTTTGTCGATCATAATGCTATGTCGCATCTTCTCTTCTGACATGTCCAAAAGACTCTTCATCCATGAGAAATGGTCTCATCCGTAAAATCTCAGCACATATATTATCAAGACTATTGTCTAGTCCCTCAAGAAAAATATGTAATATGTCTTGTTGCACAATCTCATTTTATCTTTTTACATCACCTGAACTACTCATTTCATTTGGTCTCCTAAAATCGATTTTCCTCCACAAGGCACACAAGGTATTATAAAATTTCTCTAAACTATTCTCCCCTTGTTTGACAAACACGCATTTGCAATCCATATAATTGAGAACTATCATTTCAATCGAAGAACCCGACTCTAATTGCCTCCCATACATCTTTTCTGGTAGGAAAACTAACAAAATTACTCAAATGAACTGGTTCAAGAGAATTAGGAAGCCAATTTCTTACCATAGCGTTAGTTCCATTTTTCGAATTCAATGTCATCTTCATTTGGCTTCTTTGCCTTTCTAGTGAAGTAACCAAGCTTCTTCTTTAAGTCTAGGTAGATCTTAACTATTTGATCCCACAACCAATAATTTGTTTCATCAAATTTAATAGAAGATGCTTGGTTAAGTTCTTCAGATATGATGTTTCTAGGTTGAACTGGGTGAAGAATTGTAAGAGTGGGAGAAGGCTCAATAGTTTTAAGTGTCATTTTGGTGATATTAATCAGTCAAGACAATCTAGAAAATCTCTAGACAATGTGATGGTTTTAGGAGACTTTGGAGATGAGGTCTCAAAAATCGTTTTGGACATGATTGGGAGTAACAAGAAGTGAGACAAGAAATAATGTTACTTAGCAGAGGTGCCAAGATTATGGCGACCACACCAGGACAACTAGAACAAGGTAAAGGAAAAGAGAGAGAGAGAGAGAGAGAGAGAGAGAGAGAAAACTAAATTAAGCCCAATAGTTCACTTTCGTTATAGCCATCGGCGAACTGGAGAATCTTAACGTGCTCTGATACCATGTAGCAAATAACAAACAAATAGCAAAGACAGAAAGATAGACACCACACTCCCAGAAATCTTCCTTCCCTCCCAATTTTATTGCTCACAAGAATTTTACAACGTTACATTACACAGCTCCACCATTTCTTATTACCTCTAGCGTAAGTGAAATAAGAAAATATATCAAAGGATTTACTATGTACACGACATGATAATTTTCTAATACAAGAGAACTAAAATAGAAATAAATACAAAGTTTTATTTCACTAGATATTCTATGGATCTTCTCTTTTCTTGTTTGTAACAATTTCAAATCTAGTCAGAGATCTGTCAAACTTATTTCTGTTACTATATCCACTATTTTTGTTGCTATTTCCACTATTACCTATTGCTATGCCTAGAACGTGAGCACTAATTTGTCACTTGTTAACAAATTATGGCTTGTTCTGTTTAGGTTTATCTACCATAATAAAAATTTTACAAGTAATTACAATAATTAAAATTGAAACATGGACAACCCAATATCTCTTTCCCTGGACAACTAAAAATGTTTAGTCTTGCATACTACAAATTTGTTAACTACATTATTAGTACATACTAAAATTGTCAGTCTCCAATTGAAAATTTTATTTGTATGATATAATTATGTAAATGTCAACATTAAATATTGTAATACCAATTTGTGTGGAGCCCACAGTCATAGGTGGTAGATGAAATGAGGAATGTGATCACCTCATGTGCGGCAGCTCCAGCGAAAGGGTTGTAGACCTCAAATTTACATCGAGGTTCGTGTCCATCGAATTTATAAAATCCAAGTCACAAGTAGTTCATCGCATCCGGTCGATCTATGCAACATGAAAAATTCAGTCGTCCATTCGTGCTGCATGGGAGAGAAATCAGACTCGATGAAATAAGAAAGCAAATTATGGGACACTATCAGTATTCTACATGGGTACGTTTAGCAATCGAGGGATATCACAGGAGGAAAGCCAACATTGTATCAGTATTATATTTATTATTAAAAACTATTAATAAATACTATTAATTATTATTTTATTATTTTAAAATAATGCATATTGTTATAATTCTTATATTATTATTTTTTATATTACTATATTATCTTTATTATTAAAGTTATATTAATAATTACTATTAATTATTATTATTAGTTTATTATTTTAAAATAATGCATATTACAATATTTTTTATATTATGGTTATTATTATTACTATATATCATTATTATTTGATTATGATGTATTATATTTGTAATTAATAATATTTTAGTATATTATATATACTTTATTATCATTTTTATTACTATTAATATTTTTATATTATCTTTACTATTAAATTATATTTATAATTATTATTAAATATTTTTATTATTTTAAGATCATGCATATTATAATTTTATATTGTTGTTATTATTACTACAATAATTATCATTATTATTTTATTATATTTTATTATATTTGTAATTAACAATATTTTAGTATATTATATACTTTATTATTAATAATATTATTATTATATTATTTTTATTATTAAAACAATATTCAAAATTACTATAATTATTCTTTCATTATAATTATTATATTTTCATATATTATCATTATTACTATTATGTTATTAGTTATTATTATTATATTGTTATTGTTATTATATTGTATTGTTATTATCATCAATATTATTATTTTTTATTTTAGAAAGTAATGCATGTTATTATTAATTTATTATACTATTTAGTTTTTTATTGCTACGTTATTATATTATGTCATCATCATTATTATTATTATCATAGTTATCAACATTTATAGTACTTCAATGAACATTTGCCAAACGATAATTTCTAAATGATCCAGAATATCACTCTTCCAAAATCACGCTATTATATTTTTACTATTCTAAATTGCACTCTTCAGTAGTTATTTCTTATTTACAAAATGGACCCCATATTTTTATATGCGGACATATACAGTACATTTTCAAGTACAAACTACACATAATTGACACCACAAAAGATCAAACAACTGCAGATCAGACCTGAACAGGTTTAGAGTTTAATAGTTTATTTATTATTACTCCAAAGAAACGCAACAGGAGAGAAGAGAAGATCAGAGGGCTCCTCTCCTGTCATGTGTCACTCGTGAATTGCATGAATGCATATATATCTCAAACTCAATTAAATTCTAATTCATGCGCAGAAAATGGCAGTCTGTTGTCTACTTCTCTCATGTAAATATATAATACAGGTTTGAAAGCTGCAAGTTGAGACGAAGTGGAGGTCTTGAATTGGTGGATGATATTGTAATTTTTTATTGTAGGTTTCATGTTCTGAAACTCGAAATCAGAATCGGAATCGGAATCAAAATCGTCTTTTTGACCGTCGAATTAGAATCTGATGAATCAGTCAGAATCAGAGCATGTTATTTTGTTAATATATAATATATAATATATACTATCGTTGTTAATTTGTTATTCATGTTTTGGAGGAATCGAAATCAGAGCATGTTATTCATGTTATATTAATATATATATATAAGCATGGCTAAAATAATATACATAGTACACCCCATTTTGTACTATGCATATAGATATAGGTCATTAAATTGATATTTAAGTTACTCAATAAATTGTTCATATGAAAATATTTTCGGAAATCAAATTTCGTGATTTTTAGAGCTTTCTAGCTATTTTTTAAAAACAGTCCAGATTTAACACTACAAAGTGTCATTTCTGGGCTATTTTTAAAAAATATTTAAAAAATAGCAAGAAAGCTCTAAAAATCACGAAATTTTATTTCCTACAAGATTTTGATATGAACAATTTATTGAGCAACTTAAATATCAATTTAATGACCAAATTAAATACAAATGGGCGCATAGTACGTTATGTGGTGTACTATGCATATTATTTTAGCCATGCTCTATATATATATATATATATATATATATATATATATATATATATATAATACCGTTGTTATACATGTTATTCGAGTTCGTTTGCATGCTATTTTATACTGAAAAATAATTATGCATGTTAAGCGGTTTGTTATGCATGTTAAGCATTTTGTTATGCATGTTACGCATAACATGCATAACAAAGCGCTAAACATGCATAATTATTTTTCAGTACAAAATAATATGCAACCGAACACGAATAACATGCATAACAAAGCATTTTACATGCATAACGACACACTTTGTTGCATGTATCAATTGCGTATCAATGAAGCGTATCTATCAGCTCTAAAAAAATAAATCTATTTTTAGTTTACCAGTGAGTCTAATTCTACCAATACAATGAAATCATTATAGAAAATTTTTAAAATTTTATGGGTGTAAATGTCAGATAGGTAAATCAGTGTGAATTTTGAACTTTTCACTTAAATAAATTATTTCTTTGTATTGTTTAAACAATGAAATCTTAACAAAGGATAATTTATTGTTGTCAAAGTGATGCTTTGCTGAATTGATTTCTCAATGTCTTTCTCATATAGAATAGAAGTTTATTTATAGACTAAATGCTTGTTGTACTAGCCATTTGGATGGTGTGAGGGTTAGTGCAGAAATATTTATATTTGTATTAGTGGATAGAAATAATTATCATTTTTTGTTATTTTAAATGATATGAAAATAGTGCTTAGTTTTTGTAATTATATGTGTTAGTGAAAATATTGTTTCAATTATATAGTTGGAATAGTGATGGAGAAAATGAATAAAATAATTAATTTGTTTTTACTAATTCTAATTTTTTTCATTGCTCGTTTAATACAATGTACATCATATATATATTTTGGAATTTCTCAAACCTCGCTGTTGTTTATGAAATTGGATTATATTTTGAATATTTTTATATATCACTAATTTAAACTCATATTATTGGTTAATTTGATAGATTTTTATTTGTGAAGATTTAAAATATCACACAATTAGTTTAAAAAACAAAGTAAATTGGAAAGTAAGAATAAAAGGAGGCCTTTGATGTTTACAGAGAATTGTTTGACAATTATTACAATTATTTATAACAATTCTATTCGAATTAAAATATTTTTGAAGAAATTACAATTAATTTACGTTACATTTTATCATACATACTAGATGAAACATTTCAATTGCTAGTCAAGTATATGGTTCATATGAATCGAGATTTTCTATCGCGCTGCACTGGAAGTGCAAGAATTGTGCACTGTCTAATCTACATTGAGATGTGTGCTTTTCAATTTTATAAAATTTAATCCTTCGAAATCTCAATTGAACCAGTCGTATTGTACAGTACAGAAAATCTGAACCATCCACTGCGTGTTACACGGTAGACGAATCAGACCTGGTTCATATGCTAGCTGCTAATGACAAAAATGAGCAACTATCAACCTATATAGGTTCACCGACAATGTTATCAAAAAATATTCTTCTGAACATAATACTAAAACTAGAGGTGGCAAATCGGGCGGATCGGACGAATTTGCACTAATTCTTGCATTATCCAAACGCAGAATAGAATTGTTATGCAGCAAAATTCAATTTCATGTTTAGATGCTGTTATTTCTAGAATAGCGAGCTATTCTTAAAACAGTGCTAATGCGGTGGTTCAAATCCACCGTAAATATATACTTTTGTTGTTAATAGAAGATTAATACTTAATTAGTAGGCAATTCACTTAAAGAGAAATCATATTACACTATATAATTTGTAACATTTTGTAAAAGCATTAGATTACTGTTTGAGGAACTCTTATCAAAATAAAAGCAAAATTAATGAATCTAACTTACTAGAATTAAATCTGAACTGTTAAATTAGCCATAACTTATTTATGACTGAAAATTCAATTCAACCAACACACGATTCTATTTTTCCATGGAGTTGTGCCTTATCCTGAATAGTCACCAGGTATAATTGATGTTAAATGCAAAGCTATATGTATTGATGTTAAATGCGTACGAGAAATAAATTTCTATAGTAGTTGAACAGTTTATTATTAAGAAGCAATTTAATGGCCATATTTATTGGTGTCTGTTATTTTATTATTTTTTATTCGAGTTTAAATTTTGAAATGTAAATTGTTAGATTATACTTCATCATTTTATTTACATGTTTAAAAATTGTCGAATATTCTAACTCTATTTCGATAGCCATAAAAAACGACTAAATCTCTAAATTTTAAACCATTAATTTTATTAATTCTTGATAATTATATTGAAATATTGCATTTTTTACGAATACAATATTATAAATATATATATGAAGGAGAATCCGTAACCGCTCGCAACTGCTCCATCATACCAAGTGTAAATGATCGATCCAGACCGTTGAAAATATTCTCTATACTAATATAGATTTGGAGACCAAAATTTACATTAAAAAAAACAATTTTATCGTATGGGTTGAAAATTAGATGTTTGTAAATCGTTAGATAAATAAATTTTCAACACATCTGATAAAATAGTAAAAAATAGAAAAAAAATGTAAAATTTGATCTTCAAGTCTATATTAGTATGGAAAATATTTTCAACAGTCCAGATCAATCATTTACATTTGCTATGATGGAGCAGTTGGAAATTAGGCATATATATATATAGAACTTGACTATGGTACTTGATCAAGCACCAAGGGGTCAATGCTTGATCATCAAATCACACAAATGAGCGATTAGAATTTTGATTTATCATGTTCAATAATTTCTTTATATCAAAATCTTGTGGAATACCAAAATTTTCTATTTTTAGAATTTTGTAATAATTTATTTTGGATTTTTGAAAATGAATAAGAAATAGTAATAAAAATAATCAATGCTTATACATAAAGTTGGTCACTTTCAAAAATCGAAATTTTAAAAATTCAAAACAAGTACTTAAAAAATTCTAAAAATAAATTTTTTTGATGTCCCACAAGATTTTGATGTAAAAAATTTATTGAGCATGATAAATCAAAATTTTAATTGTTCATATGTGAGATTTGATGATCAAACACCGATCCATTGGTGCTTGATCAAGCACCATAGTCCAGTTATATATATATACATAGAGAGAGAGAGAGACATAAATGCTATAGTGCATTACGAAGTCAAGATTAGTTTCGGTATCACGCACAAATTTTAAATTTTAAAATTCAAACCGTCGATCCAAACCGTTCAATGTGATCTCCATATTGGAATCTTAATATAAACCAATTTTTTAGTTTCTAGAATTTTTTGCTATTTTTTAGAGAGGTGCAAAATCAGTCATATTAGATGGTCCACAAAATCATTATATCAACAAATTTCATACCACTCTAACAATAGTAAACAAATTTTTAAAAAATAAAAAATTTAGTCTCTAGTGAGATTTCAATATGGAGATCACATTGGAAGGGGAAATTGGCGGAGCGACCGAGAGAGAAAGAAAAGAATTTCTGAGGTATTGGATAATTCATTAATGAATTAAAATAAAATTGGATAATGAAAATAAAAGTAGAAAAGTAGTATATGAATCAATTTCTATCCAAATAAAATCCATATTTGATTTGGATAGAATAACAAAGTAGTATATGAATCAATCCAAATTTTTGTGTGTACTAGATTCAAATAACTGGCATAATTCTGATTTTTTTATTTTTCCTGATCGGAAAAATCATCCATGAAAAAGAAAAAAGATAGAAATTTTTTGTTATTTATGGTCAAAAATTCATTCACTCCTATTATTGCACAAGAAGAAACGGTTTAGATCCATTGTTTCAAATTTGTTTATTTGAAATTTGAGTGTGAAGCAAAAACTAATCATGACTTCGTAATGCACCATAGCATATATCTCTCTCTCTATATAAGATATTCAATCAATTAATTTTGATTTTTAAATGCTTAGCTAGTGGTTATGAATAGTATTTTCACTGTAGCATTTTCAAATTTTTTTGCGTTATTTTATGTCATTGTTTTTATTATTTTTTTTTATAGTTTTTCACGCGGTACTAGTTAAATTTTAATTTTATTGTGATTGATGCGATACTAGTTAGAAGTTACCAGATGTCCAGATCCCTCTTTATTATATGACTTTTGGCGAATTTTGTGCAGAAATCTGACATGGCCCAATTACAAAGAGCATATTGAACTCCTAATGAAGACATGAAAAATTAAAGGGCCTATTGGGCCGGACACAAACCCATGAAATTTTGCGGGCTTTGCGATCCATTTGTCAGAAATTTCTCTCAAATTGTATAGGACACCAAATTTTCACATCTGCCTATTGGATTTGGATCTCTGTTCCAAGAAATTTATATAATACTACAGGTATTTAGTTCTAACATGCGCTCCACTGTAATAGAAACCGTAGCTTCTACATACTACAGGAGTCCGAATCTGGTGCTCGTTAAAATCGTGCTTGTTTTTCTGTTTGTCTCGATTCGACCGTCCGACCGTCACAGACGGCTGTGATTTGATTCAGGAGGCAGATGCTTTGACCGTTAGATTAGTTTTGAACGGTCCAGATCGAAACAACCAGAAAAACAAGCAGGAATTTACGAGCACCAGATCCCGTTCCATACTACAGGCATCCACTGTAGCAGTTACTGTATCTTCTACAGTAACTCTTTTTCTCCTGTTTTTCTTCGCAGGACACGTAACGCCACTCTTCTCTTTCTCCATTCGACAAAACCTAAGCATTTCGCTGCTCTCTCTCACACACAGTTTATAAATTTGCTTCCTCTTGCAACGCGTATAAATACCTTAACCTCACTCTCTCCGCCTCTCTTCGCAGTTTATAAATTTCTTCTCTTCTACCTTCCATGAACTCTAGCTCGAAAGAGAGCGAAAGAGGAGAAATTAGCAAATTCCTTCCGATTTTATCTTTCCCCTCTTCAACTCTCTCTTCATTTGAGCTTCCACCATGAACCCTACAAGGAGAGAGCACAGTGGAGTTAAGTTGAGGCTCTTCTTCTTTGACGGCGATCAAGTCATGACAGGTCTACAAGTGAATAACTTTGATCAAGAAAGTATATTTTGAACCAATTCACAGTTAGAAAATTCAGACTCAAGTCAGATTTGTAATTAATTTCTGAAATAACTTTTTGGACAGATTCAAAACAGGTTAGTATTTTAGACATAATTTTCTCATATGGACTCCAAATTAAGTCATTCAAATTTCTGTGGAAATTTGACAAAATGGGCTACAACTTTTGTGTTTTGAGTTTCTTCAGATTTCAGATGCTTTTATGTAGGACTGTCAAACGCACGAAACGATCACGCAAATATCCTCTTGCGTCTGGCTTGTGTTTACGAGCGAAAGGGTTTAGATTTTGCGTCTTACGTCACGTTTATGAAATTTTCTTGTGTTTGTGTTTACGTTTAGTTAAACGTGCAAAACGATGTTGCGTTGACTTGCTACTAACAGTGCACAACATAGCTAAAAGATAATGAATGTTCCTTGCTAGCATAATCAAGACTGGATACATGGGGCATGGATTTTCCACCATGTTAGGATGTCAACGTCTTCATACAAGCTGGCATTGTCAAGTCCTTCAGAAAGGTACTTCTCCAGGTCTGATTTTACAGCTTCAGTATTCTTGTTTTCTTTAATGAAGTCTTTCAAGCCAGCCCTTGTGTTAGAGATACAAAGTGATGCATTTGTCCTACTTGAACAAGCAATTAAACTAATTAAGAGACTTAAACTAATAAAATAGTTAAACTAATAAAAGCATTGAATAAATGAAATAATTACCTCTCATGTCTTGGAGGAGCTACCAGCTTGTTTGTGGGTAAGCTTGGAGTGTCTCTCTACATACTCCTTGAACATAACATTCATACAAGCTTTCAATTCAGTAATAATTCATCAAAGGTATCAGGGCACAGCTTTTGAAAGTATTACTCGACAACTGCCAGCTTGGATCTTGGATTATATTCCCATCGGCCAATACTTGTCTCACTTAGCATATATTTTTCGTCACATCTCGACAACAAAAGAATACAAACTATTATCCATATTTTAATATTAATGTACACCTCACATATTCTGAAAAGAATAGAGTTAGGATAGGATATTTAGTGCCACTCAATTTCAACGTGGTCACATAAAAAAACTTTGAGGTGATCAACCAACGCTCTCCCATTAAAAATCAGAAATGCGATAAGTGTAATTTTTATCGACTCGTGCATATCTTCGAATGGCTGGTTTCAGCTCCATTGCTAACTCCAGCAAGAGATGTGGAGTTCCAACGTGTTGGAACATCTCATGCTGACCTCTTGTTTGGAACATCAACCTGTTATAAAATATGAATATAAATAGATGCAGCATGCATATACAAGTCGAATTGTAAGAGATCAACTTTAAAATTATCTAATATGCCACCAAACGGAACTTCTCCATTCTAGCTTGTGAACCACAAATGTACTTCATGGTTTCGCGAATTGAGGTGATCCCATCAGAGAGCACTTTCAATCCATCCTGAACGATCAAGTTCAGAATGTGACAACCACATCTTTCATGAAAGACCTGGCATTGTACATGAAGTACATCTTTGAACTGGAATGTACTGAACAGCTCCTTGATGCAAGCATCATTGGAAGTTGCATTATCAAGCACAAGGCAAAATGTTTTCTTGTCCAAGTTCCACAGTACAATGTGTCATAAATAGTTGCGGCAATTTGTTTGTCAATGTGTGGACTTGGCAATGGGGGTGAAATAAAGTATTCTCCTTTTTAACTCCTATTCATCATCAATATAATGGCATGTTAGGACCATGAAGCTCCTATCTTCATCCTTGTTGGTCCACAAATCACTAGTAAAACTAAGTCTACAGTCAATTGCACCAACAAGATCATACAAAATATCCCTTTCTTCATTATAAATACCTAAACAATCAGACCTAAGCGTGTTCTCTGACACAAATTTGAAAGGGGGACACGCTTCATTTACGAATTCTCTCAAGAAATGATGAGTTACACAGTTAAATGGATACTCATGTACAATTATGATGTGATAATTTATATACCTTAGTTGTTAGATAGAGGTTGCAAGTAAACAACCGCCTATTGTTGATACTTGTTTGGTAATCAATATCTTGATATTATGAGGGTACGATTTCAGATTTGGTACCAAGTGATATATCTATTTAGGTACAGTGTTTGCACTAGTTATAACTTCATTTATCGGTACTTGATTAAACTAGTCAAAACCCATTAAGCACATACCGTCCTAATTATCCTAAGTTATCATATGTCACCTCTCGGTACTTAATACAATTCGTTATGGCAATTAGGTAAACTCGTAATCAACAAACGTCTCTCTTCTCGATACTTAGTTCGTTAATTACCCTACTTCCTATGGTCTAGATCTAATATCCAATATCTCTATTGCAAATATCAAATCTTGAAATAAAACAAGTCATATAGCAAGCAAGTCATAAGATGGACAATCAATTAGCGTCACCTCTCGGTACTTAGCCAATTAATTGTCATGCTTTCTATGATCAAAGTCTAGAATTAAACTCTAAGATCACAATTCATGAGATTGCATAAGTAAAATAAAAAGCAAACCAAGTAAGAAATTTATTACAAGCAAGCATTAACAAGAGTTTCAAGACATCCTAACAAGTCCTAATACAACTTATTCGGACATGGCTAAGAGGAGAAACATAATAGAAGTAAAAGAAAAAGGTAGAGAAAGGAGATATACAACCGAGATCGCCAAGGTAGCACTTCTTCTTCCCATCTTCTTTTTCTTTCCTCTTCTGTGAATTCTCTAAGTTCTAACCTTTCTTACTGAATAAATTCGTCTAATAACTTCCTATTTTCTGCCTAATAACTATTGATATTTAAAGGAAAGAAAAATTCTAAAAACAGACTATTGGAACTTCCAATTTGTGCTTCTGCGCAGGTCTATTGCAGGGAAAATAACTTCAATTGCGTCCGCAACATGTCTTAGAGTTGGAGTTAACACCTCTCTGCCATGTTCTGCATGTTCTCTTGCGAGCAATAATAGTTATTGCAGTCGCAATATTTGGAGGTTGTAACTTTCTTAATCTCACAATCCTCTGCCAACATTTATTGCGGCCGCAAGAATATACCTTGCGACCGTAATAAATGTGGATTGGGCTATGCTCTTCATGTCTTGGGTTGTACAACTTATATTGCGATCGCAAGGATATACCTTGCGCCCGCAATGAGTGTTCATGCGGTCGCAATTGACTTGGCAGATGTTCAAATTGCTTCCATTGCACATCCTAGCTTGTTCCATTGTCCTTAATTGCTTGTACTCATTTTGCTCCAAATACATGTTTCTGCATTAAAACACTGCAAGATAGTGAATTGAACTCTTTTGAAATAAAAACTTGTCTGTTTGGACACTGATTAACTCTAAACTTGACTTAAATTACATAATTAATCCTAGATAAACATGTGTAACTTAACATTTTTGTAAAGCTTTTTCTAGCTTTATTTTGGTCAAATTACCAAGGAGCAAGCGTTGGGCCATCTATGAAGTGTACAGAAAGACAACAAATGTATGCTTTAACATATGTAGATTTTGTATGAACAAATAAAAGAATAAAAAGAAGGAAATATACCTAGAGTACTCTCAGCCTTCAACAAGGTTTGCAAGACATCAGGTTTATGTCTCTTGTTGCCTATTTTCTTGCAACCATTTTCTACATGATGTTTTAAGGAGCCAGTGCTCCTGGAGTTGCCCATCTTATATTTGTTGTCACAATACTTATAGATGACATCATAAAAGTCGTCAGGTCCAGCTGGATCCTTATTGAAATATTGCCAATAAGCAAAGGTCATGGCCTCTCTAGTTTTCCTCTTTCTGGTGGCTTCATTGTCTTGCTCTTCAGGTGCAATTGCAATTGCACCAAGATTTTGGGTGTCACCCACATAAGCATTGACTTCAATTCTTTGTATTTCCTCTAGGGTGAAATCTTCATCCTCCATGCTACAAGAAATAGTTCTGAGCAATTTCAGTTTTAATCAATTTATATTAAAAAACCAAGCAATTTAGTTCTAAAACAGGCAAGCCAGAGAAACATACTTACCTGAAGACAAATCAGGGTCAGACACTATCTCTTCAACATGTTTGCTTGACCTAGCCATGACCTTAGAAAGAACAAAACAAAAATTAACACAAACAACAAACAAATAACATCATCATTAAAATAAATAAGATAAGCTATATTACCTTAGAAAGTTAGAATTGCTTGCTTGCTTACACACCTCATCTTTCTTGTTCTTGCTCTCTATTTCTCTCTTTGACTTTCTTTCTTTGCTCTTGCTCTTGCTCTTTCTCTTTCTCTCCTTCACTAGAGACGTATATATGTTATAGTCAAAGCCAAGGAGGAAGCGAAGAGGTCATGATCGAAGGTCTTGTCACTAGTGTCACAGTTACCTAGCTACCTAGCTACTGACAACCTAAACTCTAAACTCTTCTCAGATTTTGAACTATCAAGCGTTCTAAAATAATCAAGTACACTAGATCACTGGAAACATGGCAACTAACAGTTGAAAATAGGGCCAGATTGCCAAAATCTATCTCGGTAAAAGTTTATTTGGCAAACAAAATCATGAGAGTCGTGTGAAGGGGACCAAACCATACTGCCATGTCATGCATGGATCGACGGATTGAGATTTAATTGGACGATATGCCTCAGGCATCGTGCAAGAGAGAGGGAGAGACATGTCAATTATCAGTCTCAGAGAGAGAGAGAGAGGAGGAGGCGAAGAGAAAAAGATGGAGAGAGTAGATAGTGAAGCGACGCTTTTAGGGGAATGATCATTTAAGTCTCTAGAGAATATTTCTACTCTATGCTAAAATTTATTCCAGACTCGTGGAATACTAAACGTAACATAACTGACCACTTGCGTTTACGTTGCCTTTAACTGAACGCAACAATTTGCGTCTTACGTTTCGTTTAACAAACACAACAAAATTTTCTTGCGCTTAGCATTTCGTTTAAAAACATGCAAACGGTATTGTGTTGACAGCCCTATGCACAAACTATTGTGTGATGCATTCTCAATTTCAAATCGTTGTCAAGTCTTTTGGAGCTTTTGAAGTAGATGAATTTCGGCCAGAATTTATCTACTTCGAAACCCAAAAAATTCGACAACAATTTGAAATAGAGAACGCATAAAGTAGATGAATTGGGCCAGAATTTGATTAGTTTGAAGTTCAGAGAGATAAGATATGAAAAAAATTTGGTGCTTCACTAGCTGGATACACTTATGTACTTTCTTTAGTGGTGATTGATGAAATTGAATTTAGGAAATTAAAAAGTAAAATTATTATATATTATTATAAGATAGAATGCATGTAATTGATGGAGTTTGATGCACTAGTTATTCTGATGGAATATGCACGTCTTTGTCATAAGATATTAAATATGAGTTTTATATGGGCTTCAAAGAATAATTTTAGTACTTTTCTATGGGCCTCGCTGCGAGTATTCACGTTTATGAACTCTGAAATTCTCATTGGGTTAGTGATCATAAAATTTAAATTTTAAAAACCAAAGGTTTTTTTAACATATAGGAGTTCCGGAGACCTCCAACCTTTATTACTAAATTAATAATTCTCAACGGTAAAAACAAAGGTTTGTTTGAAGGTTTCAATGCATACAGCATACTTGTTTTGAATGTTTTGTTAGGATTTGCAGTTTGGGCTATGAAACATGAGTCCCTATCTGCTGTTATTCCGAGGGAATAACAGAATTCTGTTATTCCGCTGCTGATCGTCCGATTTATACGAACGGTACAGATGGACTGCACGAAATCCGCTATATTATATAAATTATTTGTTATATCGAAAATGAATAATCAGATATGAAATAACAGACTCTGTTAACAGCGGATATGAAATCATGAAACATGTAGCACATATCAATCTTTCATGTACATTATTTTGACAAAAACAAGCAATAGAAACATATAATAATAAGTCTATTTGTGCGGCATATATGGTGTCTAGAAGGAGACACGTGCTTTTACGTCAATTTTAGAAAGTATCAAGAAAACGACGTAGTTGAATATTTGATTAAACAAAATCACCTGGGGAATTGAATATCAGACATTTGCAAGAAAAGTAAGAAAATGAAGAAGAAATTTTATTTGAGTACTTGGGGCGCTGTCGTGAATTTACCATGTTACTACATTGCCAATTTTAATAATCATTAAAGGTAATCTTCATTTAAGGCATTTGAAATGTACATGCAAGTGATGATGTAATAATATTTTTTTAATTTCCTAAAATAAGTTATAAAACTTTTACTATCAAGTTAGTCGTTAAATTTATTTTACATCAATTTAATTCTCGAATTTGCAAAAAGAACAAATTAGTCAAAGTTAGTCATTAAATTTCTATTTGCATCACATCACTCGCTTATTATTTTTAATACTTATTTGGCTCTTTGACTTTAAAAATCTGACAAATTACTTACTAAGGCCCTGTTCGGACCCTTTCCATCTGCCACTGTGCAGATGGGGAAGGTCCGAACGGGCCCTAATAGAGGTGGCAAAACCGATCCGATCCGAGAAACTCGTCTGATCCGACTCGGTCTGAACCCGACTCGACTCGATAGTTTGATAAAGTCCCTACAATTATTCTTAAACACAAAAAATGATAAAATTCAAATAGTTTTGCAAATCAGCAAATACAAAGAAATTATTTGAACCAACATTTTCAACTATTATGAACACCTGGAAAGTTAGTATGAACACCTTGAATGTTAGTATGAGCACATGTGGAGTTAGTATGAACACATGAGAAGTTAGTATGAACACCATGAATGTTACTATGAACACTTGGAAAGTTATTATGCACACTCTGAATGTTAGTATGACCACTTGAGAAGTTAGTCTTATTTTATTTAGTATGACCACCAGAAGAGCTAATATGATCAAATCCTTAGTTAGTATGAGCACTTGAGAAGTTAATATAACCACCTGAGAGGTTAGTATGCCCACCTATTTTATTTAGTATGACTACCAGAGGAGATAATATAACCACATTCTTAGTTAGTATGACCATCTATTTTATTTAGTATGACTACTAGAGGAGCTAGTATGACCACATTATTAGTATGAGAACTTGAACATTTAGTATGATCACCTGAGAGGTAAGCATGACAACATCTTTTATTTAATATGACCATCAGAAGAGCTAATATGATCACATACATCCTTAGTTAGTATTAGTACTTGAGAAGTTAGTATGACCACCTGAGATATTAGTATGACCAGCGGAGAAGTTAGTATGATAACATCCATAGTATGAGCACATTTTAATCGTTTCATTGTTTTAAATATAATTTTTGACCAAAAAAAACAAGCACAAAATAATATTGGATCTTCAAACGGGCATAACTTTTCGAAAACGACATGACATGACGCACATACTTCCCTATGCTATATGCCCGAAATGATGCTGTTTTGACTCCAAAAATGCTTCTAAAGTCTCCAAATCACATTTTTAAGTTTTTATGCACATTTTTTTGCTCAAATATTCTCAAATAATACTTGTAACAATACAAAAGCATATTTGAAACAACTAGTATGAACAGCTGTTCTATTTAGTCTAAACACCTATTTTATTAGTCTGCACTCCATGTATTTTGTGCAAAACAAACTTGAAACTAGTAGTATGAACACCTCTTTCAATTAGTATGGACACATGTTTTGTTTAGTATTCACCTCATGCATTCTCTGCAAAGCAGACTTGTAACAATGCAAAACAGACTCGAAACAACTAGTATGAACACCTATTTTATTTAGTATTAACACATGTTTTATTTAATCTGAACACCTATTTTATTTAGTCTGAACACCTATTTTGTTTAGTTTGCACCGCATACATTCTGTGCAAAGCAGACTTGAAGCAATGCAAAGCAAACTAGAAACAACTAGTACGAACATCTATTTTTATTTAATTTAAACACATGTTTTGTTTAGTCTGCACTCCATGCATTCTGTGCAAAGTAGACTTGAAACAACGCAAAACAACTCGAAATAACTAGTATGAACACATGTACTTAGTTTGAACACATGTTTTGATCTTAAAACGAACATAACTTTTGACTTGTAACTCTGATTCGCGCGTATGAGCACTTTTCGGAAATGACATGACATGACGCACATACTTCACTAAGCTATATGCCCGTAACGATATTGTTTTGACCCCAAAAATGCTTCTAAAGTCTCCAAATCATATTTTTAAGTTTTTTGCACATTTTTTCCTCAAATTTTCTCAAAAAAATGCTTGAAACAACACAAAAGCATATTTGAAACAACTAGTATGAACAATTGTTATATTTAGTCTGAACACCTATTTTATTAGTTTGCTCTCCATGCATTCTGTGCAAAACAGACTTGAAACTACTAGTATGAACAACTCTTTCAATTAGTACGAACACCTGTTTTGTTTAGTCTACAACTCATGCATTATGTGCAAAGAAGACTTGTAACAATGCAAAACAGACTCGAAACAACTAGTATGAACACCTATTTTATTTAGTATGAAAACCTGTTTTATTTCATCTGAACACCTATTTATTTAGACTGAACACCTATTTTATTTAGTCTGAACACCTATTTTGTTTAGTCTGCACCCCATACATTCTGTGCAAAGAAGACTTGAAGCAATGCAAAACAAACTCGAAACAGCTAGTATGAAGACCTGTTTTGTTTAGTCTGCACTCCATGCATTCTGTACAAAGCAGACTTGAAACAGCAAAAACACACTCAAAACAACTAGTATGAACACATGTTTTATTTAGTCTGAACACCTGTTTTGTTTAGTTTGCACTCCATACATTTTGTGCAAAGCAGACTTGAAGCAATGCAAAACAAACTCGAAACAGCTAGTATCGACACCTGTTTTATTTAGTTTGAACGCGTGTTTTGTTTAGTCTGCACTTCATGCATTCTGTGCAAAGCACACTTGAAACAATGCAAAATAGACTCGAAAAACTAGTATGAACACATGTTTTATTTAGTTTGAACACGTGTTTTATTAGTATGAACACATGTTTTATTTTGTCTGCGCCCTATGCATTATGTGTAAAACATTCAGGACAGTGTAGGGTGGAAACGTTCAGACGAATGTGCGGTCCAATTTTTCATTTTTATCCGCATTTAACTGTTTGACTTTTCATTTTTAGAAAGTGTTTGACTTTCTCTTTTTAGAAAGTTAGTTACGGAGACGGAAGTGGGAGACAGAGATTGTGGGACTGACCCTTATATTTAATATGAACCTTATGATTTATGTTGTTTCGATATTTAAATGATTATTCAGATAAAAAAGATATCAGCCGCTTGATTTTAACATCCATAGAAAATTTTATTTTAATTTTCGATATTTAACATATTGGATTTCATTTTCAATTTTAAGAATTTATACATATTTCAAATTAATTTTTCTAGGAAAATTTATTTTTTCTTTGTTCAGAAAAAAATGAATCATGTATGACTTTAGAAAATAAAAAAAATAATGTGATTAACCATGTGAGTAAAACTATGGTGCTCCTAGGAGCACCAAAGCCTCCGTGTTTTTAACTCAAAAACATCATCAGACACATTTAACTTTAGATTTATTATGCTCAATAATATCCCTATATCAAAATCTAATAGGAAACAAAAATTTTATTTTTTGAGGTTTTTTAAGTAAATTCTTTGATTTTTTTGAAAATAACCTAATTTTATATGTAAATATTAATTATTTTATTATTTTTCTGGAGCCACTTTAAAAAATTCAACACAAGCACTTAAATAATTTTAAAATAGAAATTTTTTATTTTTTATTAGATTTTGATAAAATAAAATTATTAAGCATGATAAATTGAAATTGAAATTATCTAATGATGTTTTTGAGTTGAGCACCGGATGCCTTCTAGGAGCACTATTGCTGTACTCAACCATGTTGTACGTGAATTTTGAGCAAGAGTTTTCACATGATAGTATGATAGTTAACAACACCCTGAATCTATTTTCTTTTCAATTTAAATATTCACGAAAAATTCAATTCAAGTTTCGACATTTAAAAATTCATAAGCCTACACAACACATTATTGGATATTTGGATATGACAAGGGTGCTACTTATAGGTACCAATCTTCATTAAATAAATTTGTTAGCCGTTTGTATCACCTTTTGCAGTTATTGCTCTTTTATTTTTTTGGAATGATTAAAAAAAATGACCCTAGAAAAATGTCCCTAGAGTTCATAAAGATTAGTTGTCTATAGGAAAAAGTACCCACCATCCAACAATGTTCTTTTTGGAATTGTATCCACTTCAATAGAAAAGGCAAATTATTACTAATATCACTTATGTTACTCTCCAACCAATATCATCAAGAGAAATTATTTTAGTATTCGAAGTCATGTATCCAATACTTGCAAATGAAAAATAATTTTTATTTTTGAATTTCAGATCTACGCTAGGCATACGTGATTCTAAGTGATAAGAATCAAGTCTGCTCATGAGACTCAAGTCTATTTAAAACAAAACAAAAGAGGTCGAAAGATTGTGTCTCATTAAACCTTACATGTGAGACCCATAATTAGCATCAATAACAAGAAAAAATGAATTAGTATCAACACCAGAGTTGCTAGTATCACCATTGGAGGTAGCGATATCAACATAAAATGTATTAGTATCAAACCAAAGATGGTAGTATCACCACTTGAGGCAGCGACATCAACACCAAAGGAATTAATATCAACAACAAAATCTGGTAGTATTACTACTTGAGGCATCGATATCAACAACAAAGGAATTAGTATCAACATCAAAAGTGCTAATATCATCACTTGAGACACCGATATCAATACACGTGAATTAATATCAACATAGTACGACCATCAAAGGAGTTATTATGACCATATCCTTAGTATGCACACATATTTTATTTAGTATGCACATCATTTCTATACAAAACAGACTTAAAATAGTTAAAAAAAAAACAAACTTGAAACGACAAGTCTGAACACCTATTTTATGAAGTCTGAACATCTTTCTTATTTAGTCTGAATACCTTTTTTATTTAGTATGTGCCTAATTTTTGTGCATAACTGACGTGAAGCAGTGTGCAAAAAACAGACCTGAAATAACTCATATAAATACCTGTTTTATTTAGTCTGAACACCTGTTGTATTTAGTCTGAACTAGTATGTCCATATCTTAGTTAGTATGAGGCAACAAATAACGTTTGATCTTCGAACGGACGTAATTTTTAACTTGTAACTTCGATTCGCGCGTATGAGCACTTTTCGGAAACGGCATGACACGACGCTGTTTTGACCTCGAAAATGCTTGTAAAGCCTGCAAATTACATTTTTTTTTGTTTTTCTTTATATTTTTTGCTAAAACTTTTTCAAAAAAAAATGCTTGATACAGTGCAAAAACATATTTGAAACAACTAGTATGAAAACATGTTATATTTAGTATGAACACTTATTTTATTTAGTCTGCACCACATGCATTATGTGCAAAACAGACATGAAACAGTGCAAAAAAACTTGAAGTAACTATTATGAACACCTCTTTCAACTAGTCTGAACACCTGTTTTATTTAGTATGAACACCTATTTTATTTAGTATGTGCCTCATTTTGTGCAAAAGAGACTTGAAACAACTGGTCTGAATACATGTTTTATTTAGTTAGAACACATCTTTAATTTAGTATGGGGCTTATTTTGTGCAAAACAGATATGCAACAACTGGTCTGAAACATGTTTTATTTAGTCAGAACACCTCTTTAATTTAGTTCGAATATTTATTTTATTTAGTCTGCACCCAGACATTCTATGCAAAACATTTTTAATAGTGTGTAAGACGAAAATCGTTCAAAATAATGCGCAGAGTCCAACTTTCCATTTTCAAAAAGTGTGTTAACTGTTCATTTTTTGAAAGTTAGTTGGAATACACCTATGAAGTACAAAAGTTGGGATACAGTTAATTAATCCCTATCATCAATTATTTGTGTTTTGTGTTTTTTGCTTTCGTTAATAAAGATAGCTTCAATATTAAATATTTATAGAATTTTTTTTCATTCTTTTGTCAAAGATGCAACATTTCATGGCAAAAATATTAGTTTTGTCACTATATTAAAAGGGTGGTGCTATTTTGAACGCAAGATTTATAAGGACATTCCATGTGGGTTTGTTTGCTAAAAAAAGATAGTATTGATGGAGGGCAGAACTGGTATGATGTACAAAAATATTAGTTTTGAACGCAAGATTTATAAGGACTATTTTTATTGATCCGCTATTTTTCTTTCCCATTTAAAATTTAGAAAGAAAAAGGGAAGTTTATGTACACATTTAATACATAACAAAACAGAGAAACCAATGCACTAATTGTTGAACATAAACAATAAATATCTACTTCCTGGTACTTTTTCAAGTTGGATAGATAATATATTCGTCTAATTTTCCCAAAAAAAGAAGGAAAGTAAAAACTAAAATTTATAACTAAAAGGCTGAAAATCAGTATTTTGTACTTTTATCATCATCACCACCATTTCTCACTTCTTGCTTTGCTTTCTCTTCACCAAAAACCTCTTGCACTGTCTTCTCCACATCCAAAATCTCATCGTTAAATTCCGATTCTACCCCCAACGGTATGTATGGTGGTCTAGCCATCTCTATCACCATTTCCCAATTTACCCCTCTAAAAAACTCATGCTCCTTGATCTCTTCACATGTAATCCTCTTATCAGGATCCTTCTCTAACAACCGTCTGATCAAGTCTCGCAGCGGCGTCTGTTCGCCAACAAGTTCAGGCTCCTTTACTAATATCCTGTAAATTTTGACATAAATATGAATTAAATTAGTATTTACTGTACCAAAATCCAAAATTTCACAGCAGTAATGCAGCATACTTTTAAGTTTTAACATAACATACTGTCATAATAAAAATGCTCTCTCTTTTTTGGAAATATGTCTTATTTATTTATTTAATATCCGGCATACAAGACAACTAATTTCTCCTCTGCAACAATGAGCCAATGAGCATTTGTCAAATGTTATCTATATGGGGACGATTAGTGCTCAATTTAGTTGAACATCACATATCACTGCAGTTGCTAAAGGTTGAATGCAGAGGAAGTACAAGCCATGACATTAACTATGTTTCTTCACAAAAAAAAGACAAAGACAAAGACCAAAAAAAACCAGAATGAGTTTTAATTACTGGTACCTATAAAATGTTTCTTTACGATTAAGCCCTCGAAATGGTGTCCGACCATACAGCATCTCATATAGCACCACACCGAGACCCCACCAATCCACCGAGAATTCATGACCTTTTCCTTGAATTATCTCCGGCGCTACATAATCCTCTGTACCAACGAATGAGTTCGACTTTTCTGTCGACTCAGCATTTCGTACTGCCGCCGGTTTGTGTGGTGGAGATTTATGTTGAGCTTCATCACTTGTTACTGGAGATACCCCAGTGTTGCTAGAAAGAGTCCTCAAGAAAAAAATGTTTTTACTTTTCTTTTTCTTTTTATGATTTTGGTTGAGTTGCTGAGTTGCCTGAACCTGTGCCGGAGGCGATGCTTGAGGCAATTTATGAAAATTAGGTGATTTCACTGGAAGTTTTGTAGAAAGATCAAAATCTACTAGCATGATGTGACCATTGTCTTGGATCAATACATTTTCTGGCTTCAAATCTCGGTATACTATGCCGCAACTATGGAGGTACTCCAAAGCCAACACAAGCTCTGCCGCATAAAATCTGAAATTTTGAGCAATAAACAAAATTGATGAACGCATTAGTAAATTGAATACAAAGCATAAGGAATTCCAAGGTGAAAAACACAAGATAGGAATCTTAGCAGAAAACCCTGAAGCTTTCTTAATTATGCATACACCCCTCAAGGCATGAATTATATGATTTCTTAATAAATTCAGTAATCAGCAAAGATAACAACAGTACAGACGAGAGCGAATTTCTAAATCTCAAACAATTGATTTTTGCAATTTGCAGTAAGCGTGACAAATAGAACTGTCGGAGACCAATATTATCTAAAAATAAACATAAAGTTTTATATGGTGAATTCTTCAAATTGCCAAAAGAGGTACACAGACAGTTCATCATAAATACTAAAATTAAAAAATCCTAACAATTATCATGTGAAAAAGTAACAATTTACAGTAGCATACCGAATTACAGAATCAGAAAACATCTTCTCAGTTTGTCTTCGTCTCAGAGAATTCAAATCACCGCCAGAGCACTTCTCAATCGCAAAACCTACGATGTTTTCCGTAGACACGAATCCTTTGAGCGAAGGTAGAAGGGGGTGATTGAGAGTCGACAATACATCTCTCTCGAACCAGAGACGCCGATACACCTCTCCCGATTTGGCACCACCTCCACCATCTCCCCTGCTTGATTTTTTACTCTTGATCGAAGCAAGAGAGATGGCTTTGAGCGCGAGGGGCAGATCATGGCCAGCATCATGAATTGAGAACACGACGCCTTTGGCACCTCGGCCGAGCACGGATATAGCTTTGAGATTCTCGAGTCGCAACTCCATTTACAGGTAAGTGGGATTGCATGGAATGGTGAATTGAGAGAGGAAGAAGAGAGGAGGGGTCGGGACGTCGGGTGGGTTATAAGAGAGTGATTACTTGGAGAGAAAGCAGTACTTACGTGAGTTTGTATGGTTTCGCTGCTCTTTTTTCTTTTTGTTTTCTTTTTTTTGTTGTGCTAATTATATCTCCATGTTGGAATTTTTCTTTTATTCTGACTTTATTTAATTTATTTTAAGTGTTCAGAATTTTCTTTTACTTCGTGGCGAATCAATAAAAAAATAATTCAATAATTCCTGCCTCACGTTCTAGAACGACAAAGGTAACTAGGTAAGGCTAAGGTTCTGTGCAGTCAAATCAGATCTCTATGTTGTCTATTAGAATTGTAAGAAATATTAATAACTCACTTTCGTTTTATTCCTCAAAATTTTGTCATCAGCTCGTTCGTTAAAATTTCGTCACCAACTCGTTTGTTATCAATTTGAGTTGTTAACAAGAGAGGTTGACAAACTCGTTTAGTTATCGAAACGAGTTCGAATTTGATTCAGTTCCAATCGTTACAACAACCTTCGGTTTCAATTAAAAAAACTAATTATAGATATTCAATTTTCAGTTTTCTCTACATAAATTTAATTACAATTTGTATAAATTCTACAAATGACTTATAATTTCGAGCTAAACGAGCTAAGAGATCACATCACAGAATGGTGTCCGAACCTGCTATTATTTCAAGAGAAAATGAGGGTCATATTATTCATTTATGAACCGTCGAATTAAAAACGGACGAACGAATCGTCATAGATGAAATTAAGAAGACTTTTTTATATTAATCTGATACATTTATTATAAATTAACGATTCAGATAAAAAAAAAAAATAGAAAATCTCAATCCCCCAGAAAGAACCTCAGAGAATGAGTACTCACCAAGCCGTTATGGTTCGGTTCAACCGGGGACCGTTGATTTTAATTGCAGACGATGGTCCACAAATGCCGCACAGCTATTCTGGATTAAAATGCTATCTTGTCTCTATCTGAGGAGTATAGACCGGGAGTTGGGAAAGATAAAGACAGCTTGAAGGTTGAAGGTTGGTGCAGTTCATATCTTTGAAGTACTTCACGTAAATGTAGACCGTTCATTAAATTTTCAGATTCGCGTGCACGAATCTCAACATTTAGTGAATGGTTCAGATTTACTTCAAGTACTTGAAGTACTTCACGGAACAAGACATTACTAAATAATATGGTGCCATTTTGCCAGATGCATAATAATATGATTAATATCCCTGTTCTCATTATTCTATGCTCATTATTTTTTGTTTTACCTTTCTTTGTTGGCTATAATAATTGGTTTTCAGTGTACTCTTGGCCTCTTGGGAAAACCCCAAAGTTAGTTATGTTTTTTTTTTTATCAAAATTTGAAAGCCATCATATTATTTCTTATAGAATATATAAAGTCATATGTGATCTTTTGTAATCTGAAAAATATATATTATTTTAAAGAAAATATGTTTAAATGTCATTCAATAACTGCATAATTGACGAAATGCTCAATAACAGCAAATTATCTAAATACTATTAAATTTCAAATTAACTTACCAAAATATCATTATCTCGATTTTAATACAATTTAAAAATAAACAAAATAAAATATACCTAAAATACCCTTCTCTCATTCTTCTTCTCCTCTCTCTCTCGGATTTTTTTTTTTAAATGGACAGAGAATCACTTGCAAATTCAAATCGTCCTTAATAGTGTGTCTTGGAGCTTCATTGCTTTATTCTATCTTACATTTTATTATTATATAAATATGTCGGTATCAACAAATACAGGGTTGCCAATCTTATCGACATCAATAGTTTAGAACATGACTGTTCAAAAAAATCTGAGGCTAATGTGTCATTCCATTTAGATTTGGCTTGAAAGAAAAGTTTGTTTTTGGCTTGTAAATTTAGCGAGCTTACTTAGTTCAACCAATAATTACCGAAATTTTTTTAATTAACCAAAATAAATTAATAAAATACCAAAATGGCAAAATTTGGACATAAATCACGATTTTAGCCATTCCGGGATCACAGCGCCCTACGTAACTCCGGGTTCACTGTGATCCCCATAACTCTGGAATCACAGTTGCCGGATTTACGGAGGCTGCTGTGATCCCGGAGTTATGGCGATCACAGTGAACCCGGAGTAACTGATTATTTATACACCAGCCGAGAGAGAGAGGGGGGGATACTGATAATTGAAGAGAGATATTGATAATTGAAGATAAACAAGTAATTTGAGGTATTATTTTATTTTTGCTTAAATTCTTCAATTTAGTTGATTTAATTTATAATTATTATAATTGTTATAATTGATAGTTGATTTCAGGTATTATTACAATTGTTTTTTAATTTATAAGAATTATAATTTTAGTTGAATTGTTATAATTTACTTTCATTCTTCAAATTTACTTACATTCTTCAAAGTGAATTGCTATAATTCTTATAATTGTTATAATTCTTCAAACTTAGTTGATTTCTGTTATTATTATAATTGTAAATTAGTTTATAATTATAATTGTAGTTGAATTGGTATAATTTACTTTCATTCTTCAAATTTACTAAGATTCTTCAAAGTGAATTGTTATAATTGTTATAATTCTTCAAATTTAGTTGATTACAGGTATTATTATTATTGTAGTTGATTTAAGTACGTATTTCGTATTTTTTGAACTATTAGTATAATATTAATTTAGTAATTATAATAATTAAAGAGTTAGAGAAATTTTGTAGAAATTTAGATAGAGAAGTGAAGTGAAGGTTTTGCACATTTTAAATATTAAGATATTATTTTATTTTAATTACATGGTAATTATTTTTGAAGTTAAAATGTGAATCAGTGTAAATTAATTTAGGTAGAGAAGTGAAGTGAAGATTTTGCAAATTCTAAAGAGTTGCTAAGTCATTTTAGGTATTATTTTATTATAAATTAAATTGTATTAATTTATAGAGTTAAAATTTGAATTAGTTTAAATTAATTTATTATAAATTAAATTAGAATTATTTTATTATAAATTAATTTAGAATTATTTTATTATAAATTAATTTATAATTATTTTATTATAAATTAATTTATAATTATTTTATTATAAATTAATTTATAATTATTTTATTATAAATTAATTTATAATTATTTTATTTCTGAAGTATTAGTATATTATTAATTGGGAAATTTATACAGTTGGAGTGAAGAAAGATGATTCCAATTTCCGTATATATGGATGGTGAGACTCGAAATGGCCCGTATGGTATGGAATATAGTTGTGACTCAAAATTTACTTTTCCGGGAAATGAAGACACCCGGTATGAAGATGTGAAAAATACAATATACAAATGGTTGGGGATATTTGAGAGTCAATATTCGCTCAATGTTGTCGCTCGATATAACACTGCGATCCCACCTTCTTATCATTTTTGTTTAATTCCCATTCGCGATGACGTAGAGTGGCGAATGATATTGCAAATGGCACAATCAGAAATGAATTGGAGATTTGTTGAATTATATGTTGATCTGGTGCCAAATCGGACAAATGAGAATCCTGATAACTTAGGTCGCACAGGTGAAAATGTTGTTAACACGGATGAAGAGCCTCCGAGAGTTAGTCAAGAGACATTACCTTATAGCCCTGGCCATACTCTTCATATCTCTCCCGCAAGACATTCACCAATTATAGATCTTAATGAGCCCATATCTAATATTCCTGAAGAAAACGAAGGCGATGACGATGAGAATATATTACCCGTAGCGGGAGAATGGGAAACAGGAGAAGATTATGGATACACCTCTGACGAACACGATTTGGATTATAATCCTAACGATCATCCGAATCATCGGATAATTGTACAAGGAAGATCAGAAAAATATCACCCAGTACAAGAGCTTAGTGATATATCTGGTTTCAATGAAATTTACACTGAAGTACAAAACTCGTCAGACGATCCCTTGGCAGAAAATCGTGTATTTAATTCAAAAGATCAGTTACAATGGATCATTAGTGAGTATCACATCAAAGGGAATATAGAGATTAAAACAGAAAGGAGTAGCGCGATGAGGCTAGTTATGGTTTGCAAAGATCAGAGATGTTTTTGGAGGTTGTACGCTGTATGTCCTAAAGGTAATAATTTTTGGACAATAAGAACCAACCCATACCCGCACACTTGTATCCAATCGATTACACGAGTAGATCATGCACAGCTTACGGCCAAGATAATTGCTGGTGCTATTAAAAAGGAAATGAACGAAGATACAACCATGACAATTAAAAATGTCAGACATTTAGTTAAAGCAAAATTTCCCGGTGCTGATCCATCATACGCCAAGTTATGGCGAGGCAGGGAGTTAGCAATTGCGAAAATATTTGGGACTTGGGAGGGAACATATGCGTTGCTTCCTCGTTATTTTAATGTCATCCAATCGACGAATCCATCAATGAAGTATGCTATCCTGACGACTCCTACCAATCAACCTGAAGTACGTTATTTCCATGATGCGGCTTGGGCATGGGGACCGTGCATTGAGGCAGTAAAGTACATTCGTCCGGTGATAAGTATCGACGCAGGTTTCTTATCGGGTCGTTATGAGGGAAGATTACTGATGGCTTGCGGGTACGATGCAGAGAATCAATTGATACCATTGGCATTTGCATTGGTGGAGAAGGAAGACCTAGAAAATTGGGGTTGGTTCATGAATTGGTTGCGTCGAGAAGTTATCGGACCTGGTAAGATGTGTGTACTATCAGACCGCCACAAGGAAATTAAGGTTGTTTTTGAATATCCCCAATATGGATGGTCTGAGGCAAACGACGAAGCAGTGCACCGATATTGTATGCAACACGTTGCCGAGAACTTGTACTCAAAATTTCCAGACAATAATCTAAAGAAATTATTTAAGCGTGCTGCATCGAAGAAGAAACCTCGTCGATTTAAAGAGCACATGCAATCTATAAAAGCACAATATCCAGGCGCATATGAGTATTTAAAGACGGTTGGAAAAAGACTAGAGAATGATCCAAAAGAGTCTGTGAATCCATCAAAGTGGGCACAACGGTACGACAACGGATATCGTTGGGGCATAATGACAAGTAACGGATCTGAATCTTTGAATCGAGTGTTCAAAGCTGTTCGTATGTTGCCGGTTGTGGCTATCGTGGAAGGTACCTAGTACAAGTGCGTGAGTTGGTTTGATGATCGGAGAATCGCATCTAGTGCAACCGTAAGTGATGGTTTTGTTTGGTCTCGTAGTGTTACGGAGAAACTAATTAAGAGAGGTGACAAGTCACGACCACATCGAGTAGACCCCTATCGATCAGAGCAAGGGGATTTTGAAGTTTTGCATCAAGGCGAGACCTTACCGAATGGTGAATTTGAAAATTTCAAGTATCACGTATTACTCGAAGAGGGAGTTTTTACGCGTTGCACCTGTTTGAAACCAAATCTGACCGGCATACCATTTTCGCATGTATTAGCGGTGATAAGGGTCAGACATTTAAACTTATCTCAATTTGTTTCACCTTATTACACTGCTGCAAATCGGCATGATACTTGGTCTGGAAGATTCCACCATTTTCCAAATCAATATGAATGGCTCGAGTATACAGGACCTACCATCATTCCCAATAGAAAATTGCTTCGTCGTGGTCGAAGAAGGCACATTCGTATTCTGATGGTAATGGATGAAATGGAAGGACGAAAAGGCAAGCACAGAGGACGACCCCTTGGAAGACGACCAGAAGGTATTGAAATGGTTTTATATGTTTATAATACTCATATTGAAGACGACCATCACCTGCTTACTTTTTAATATTACAGGAAGTGCTCAATCTAGCCATCAAGGGAGTCAACC